>JAREIK010003431.1:5203847-5831774 GCA_029783825.1 Sapria himalayana
TTTGAGAGTATTGTTGAAATTTTTATTGAGATTTAATAATTTTTTTTAGAGTATTGAAATAGAAAGTAAGGCTGCTCATTTCACATGGGGATTTACATATAGCTTACTTTTTATAATTATGATGTCTAGAGAAAAATATGATAAACCTATTTTAATCTTCAAATATTATAATCATTTCAAATTTTTTCTTTGCACCCAATTTATGAATGACTGATTTAGAATTGATTATTGAACAGTCATGTCAGACATAATTATTTTTTGTTTTCACCTTTGCTAACAGTAGAGTTTTTATCATTATTTCTAATGATAAACTCTCTTAAATTATTAATTACAAAAATATTAATTTGAATTTTTTTTCGTTGACTTATATATTACAAATTCATAATTTTTTCTTATAATTTTTTGTTAGTTGGGTTGTATTATGAAATAATTTTTTTTATCTTAATTTTTATTTTTTTGATATTATTTTATGGGACTAGACTACTTCTAAGATGATTTTCTCTTGAATTGAATATGTTGATTTTTACATGTTTTACTTTGTCCTGATGAGACATCTAGAAGCTAGAATATTTTTGTTTTATTTTTTGTTCATTTTTAGATTGATATCATTTATTATTAAAATTAATGTTTGTGGATATACATGAAACAAATCTTTTAATTTGCCATTTAAATGTGTTAGTTAAAAAAATATAATAGAATTTTTTGAGATGTTAATGTCATTATGATATTAGTATATATTTATTCTATCTAATTCACACATACATTTAGTATTTTTTTAGGTTTTAGGTTGGTGATAGTTTTAGATATTTTATTATATTTATTTACCTTAAAATTTATTTAAATTTACTTATTCAAAGAATGAAAAATTAAATATTTATTTTACCTTAAAATTCACACATACCTTGATATTACTTTAAAATTTAGTTCTCCACAATTTAATATCTATTTTTTTGAGCATGAAATGATATATCATACTTATATTTATATTTTACCTTAAAATGAGATTGATATAAGGAAATCAAAATATTTGATTGAGATTAGAACATTTCATATGAAGTGTTCCTAATAAATTTTGGGGAGAGAATTTTGATATCAAACTATTTGATCATATTTATCTTTCTTTGTTCTCCAGGGTATAATATTACTTAAATATTATATCCAAGAGAGAAGAACTTTAGTTTATCTTATTAAGTTTTGTGAGCATGTATTCCATGCAAAATTTTATTCATGGATGTAAGAAAATGACACATTAAGTCATTGGGTGTGTCTTTTATTGGTTATTTGAGTTATTAAAAAATTTGCAAATTTTTCTTATTATAAGTAAGATAATTATTAATATTGATATTATTTTTTTTTAGATTAATTTTTTTTGGATTTCATTTTGGGTATTTGAGACGGAGGAGGCGTTGAGGATGTTTTTTATTATAAGTTGGGTTAGTGCTCTCATGAGTTCTATAGTGAAATATATATCTCCACTCTTAGCATCTTCGAAGATGTTGAATCACATTTCTAGGAGATTTCAAAATTAGGTTCTGTTATTTTTTTAGCAATCTTGCAAGTTGAAGAGTATAATACTAGTGAGAGTAAACGAAATTCTGGTAAGGAAGTTTATTCATCAATTGATTCCTCATATTTTATTATTTATGTCTAATTAGATTTATCAAGTTTAGATAGAGATGTTAAATGGGTTGTGTCATGACTGCATGACTAGTTCGAGTGTGACATAGCCATGATACTGTGTCGTGCTAGACCATGCATAGCCTGAAGTAGGCCGACATGGACAATGACAGGCACAGGTTGTTGCTGTCCCTATCAAAAGCCCACTGGGTGAAAACACGATGGATGTTTGGATTATGTGGTTGACTAATTATAATTGGCCACGTAATTGATATTGGCTTATATAGCTAGATTTTTTTAAAAATCCACTCCGTCAGATAGTCAACCAGTGAGATTTGATCCGTGACTCATGACCCAATCGTAGCTTGTCTCGAGTTTTCGGGCCAGTGGACTATGTCATTGGTTCAGGCATGCGGGTCGTGTCTGGGTCGGTATGAGGCATTGCTCGTACAGACTCTTAATGACATGAGTCGTCCCACGAGGCGGCAATGTCCAGGACTAGGGATGGTTCCGGACTGTGCTGTGCCAAGCACTGCTAAATTGTGCTGTGCTCGGGCCTTTCGGTTCATTTGAAATCTCTGAGTTTAGATAATCACTAGAATTAGAGGCTTGACATCTTGATAAGGAATATCTTATTAGGACTATTTATTTATCTTTTGTAAAGTTAGATGCTCCAATATTAATTTTGTTGATCTTTATCTTTGAATATTATTATGAAGAAACATTGAAGTTATTATCAATGATCTGTCTCATTTTCAATGATGATAAACTATGTTGAAAAACATACATGTTCTTTCTATTGAAACATGAAAACTAATAATGTGTTTCTCTTGAATGTTTTTTATTGTTGCAGGTAAATATTAATAGTGAATATCGATACTTATCAGAAATTTTATACATGCATATAAAATTAATTATTAGGATATATTTGCATCAATGATCAAATGATATCAATTAGGATTCAATTATCCATAGCATCAAGCTATTTTTGCTTTGTTATTTTTCCATGTTGATTTTGGAGAGATATATGTGGAATAATCACTTAGTTTTCATGTAAAGACTAAGAATGATTTTGTTAGTTAATTCTGGAAATTCTTATGTCAAAGTAATTTTCGAGGATTTGGTTTCACATTTTTTATGTTGTTTTTTTTTTTTGGATTGTATAAATGTGTTTTAAAATTTTTCTTTTTTATTGAAGTTCTCATGAGCCATGACAAAATATTTTTTTTCGATAGTTCATGTTGATATCATTATTTTTGTTAAAAATGATGAATTATTAATCACTCAGTATGTTCCTTATATACAATTTCAATTAAAATATCTTAAGAGATTTAAATAATTTTTAAACATTGAGGTTGCATATAATTGTTGATAAACAATTATAACCTAATGGAAGTACATAATAAATATTCTTCTATTATTTGAATTATTTAATAGTGCACTAGCCTTGAAACTAATTGAGATAGAGGTTGATGTTTTAGTTGCCGCATATATTTCAATGACTCTACAATATATAATAAAATACTATGAAAATATAATTATTAAATAATTATCATATTAGATATGTTATATGTTATCTGTGCAATGGTCATTTTTGTTGTAAACATTAATCATATGAATATGTATATAATTTTTACATGCTGATAGACAAATTTCTCTGGATGTAATATTTTTTTATATATCATGACCATATTATCAGATAGACAAACTTCTTTGGATGAGTCAATTTATTGAAAATATTGATTTTCGTTTTTTAAGTCGTATTATTTTTTATTCTCATAGTCATATATAAAGACTAGTATTTTAATTGTTTTTATCAAAAAAATTATCATGCCATGATTATTATCTTGCTACTGTATATTGATATTATTATTACTAGATATAATAGAGAATCACTTAACGCATAGAGTTTTTTTTTCATATATAATTTTGAAATAAAGAATCATTCAAATTATTAAGATTGCATACAACTATCAGAAGATTTTATCTTATCAGAAGTATACAATAGATATACGTGTTTAGTTTGGACTTGGATAATGTGCCAATTGAAATATTGATTGAGTATGAGCTTGATATTTTAATTGACACATATCTTTGTTAGTTTTGCTATATCATATGCTGATCACATAATAAGTTTCTAAATTTTTATATATGGCTGTCTATGAAAAATATTTATTTGCATATTTAAATATGTAAAGAAATATTGATTTGTACAAATAAGAGAATTATTACAAGCTATTATGATTTTATAAAAAAATTATACTCAGTGCACAAGACTCTAGTCTTGCGGGGTATGAATATATTTGTCATCGTATCAATTTATGATTTTTTAATTATTATGTTTTTATATGAGCTAATTTTATTTTTTGTGAAAGTAAGAGATAAAAAAGTGCTTCTCAATTGAACATAAAAATTAAGTATGAGTTATAATTATTATGTTTTGAAGGTTTTTTTAGATTAGATATCTGTTTAAAGAGGTTTTTCTATTTTAAGTCCTACACTTACTTTGATGATTAGACAATCATACACATATCTTCTAATTTGGTTTTTTCATGATATGTGAAGCACATAGAAATTAATTATATATTTTATTTAAGAGAACATTTAAAATGAATAATTATCACTACACATTTTTATCACAGATCTATTGGAATTTATCTTTACAAAAGCAACGAGGATCATAATTTTTTTGTTAAGCGTGATGTACATGATTTGTTTGTGCCAACTTGAGTGAGATATTGAATTATGTTTTATAGAATAATATATTTATTATTACTTTATTTTTTGCATTGTACTTTAATTAAAGTAAAAAATAATCTTTATAACGAAGTGTTATTATTTTTTATATTTTTTTCATTGAGTGATTTTTTTTAAATTATTATTTCTCAACACAAATGAATGAATCATACTTTGGTAGAAGGGAAATTGATAATCATTCTTTTTGAAGGTCCATGTGAAAATACATGTTTTAACTAGTTTGAGATGGTCCTATTAGAGCAAGTTGATGTTAGGAGAGTATATGTACATATATACATTATGGTCTAGAACTGGAATGTCTCAATTATATGATTTTTCTCTAGCACTTGAACTTGACCAATTTTTATTATTCCAAATAAAAAGTTTGAAATGCACAAGATTATTTAACCACTTTAACAAATAATGACAAGATTTATATGAACATTAACAAATAAATAAGAATGCTACAAATTATAGTATTGTGACAAGATTATTCAACCACTTTAAATGATTCCTATGATTTTTTAAAATTATATGAACTTAATGTGTGAGATCGTGAATGTCATACTTAGTGCACAAGATTCATGTTTTAGCATGCGGTCTGGGAAAATTAATACCCTGAGAATCTTATTTTTGTTAATTAAAGATATCGTATCTGATGTGATTTACTATTTTTATACAAAAGTACTTTCGATCGTATCAAGACATGACCTAAAATATATATATGCAACATAATTATTTTTCTAGTGATCAATCATCTAAATATTATTTTTTGCTTATACACATTGAACTTTAGAGTTTTTATGAGATTTCTCTGTATTAGTATTTATGTAATCATATAAATAAATTTAATGTCATTTGTAAAATATTATTATTTTATGCATGATAGGCTATTAGTATATTAATACTTTGCTCAATAAATCATGAATGTAAGGCATATTTAATGATAGAAGTATTAATTTGAGGTAGGTGATTCATGTTCATTGGTATTGATAGGCAATTTGATATTTTTGGAGCTCAATTTTTTTTTTGATTAGTAAATAAAACTCAAAATTTTAAACTAGAAAATGGAGGATGATGCTAAACTAATCAATGATATGTAAAATTATGTCAAGAATATAATGAAATATTGATAAAATAAGATAATATTATTACTGAAGTGACTTTGTACATGAGTGTTCAAAGATATTTTATGAATGAGATAATTATTAATTAAGATTTGAAAGATTAAATTGTAGCTCAATTTTTAAATTTTGAATGATTTAATTTATATAATTATACCTTTTTTTATTAAAATCTATTTATTTATAATTATTAATATATAGGATACAGCTAAATGGTGAGTTACATAGAAAGCATTAGTTTGAGATTTATAAAAATTCATAATGAAATTGTTGAGCTATAATTTTGTTAATAAGGTATAAAACAATTGGGAGTATGATTGATAATATAAGTAACAAAAAATATTAATAATATTAATAATATTATTTTATGCAAAATAATTTTATTTATTAAATTTCACAAATTCACAAATTCATAGTAATAAACAAAATTGATTTTATTATGCATGATTGAGCATTAAGAAGAAAATATCACTAAAACAGAATAATTGCTTTTATTTTTAAACATATATTAATGAGTAATTGACAAGAAGAATGAGAGATGAAAATATAAATTTGCATAAATATATAAAAAATAATTATAAATTTGATTATGATAAATTTGATTATGAAAATAAAGAATGAGAGAAGAAAATTAATTATAAATTTTATAATCAAATTTAATTATAAATTTGATTAATAGATGAAGATGATGGAGTGTTTGATCCATCAGAGGAGGAAAACATAGTAACGCACTAGAGTGCTAATGATATTAGAAATGATTTTTTAAATTTATATTATAAGTGACTTTTTGTCATTTATTATTTATATTTAATTGTGTTTGTATTTTTTTATAAATTATTTATTTGTTATAATCATTTTGTGTGTTTTAACATTTTATTATTAAAAAAATTCCATGGCAAAAGATTTAAGCTAATTGAACAAAATGATTGATGATATATATGCTAGGAGAGATATAAAAATATTCCCATATTTCCATATGGGAATATTTTTTTAATTTCATGGGATGTGCTGATGGGCTGGCTTGGTCAGGCTGTCGCCTTGGTTCGGGTGGTCCTGATTGACTGCCCGGATTCATTAGCCTTGGTGCATGCCGGTGTGCCTAAGCATGGGTATGGGCGCAACTTTGTTGAAACTTAAACTTATTTTTAAAAAAATAATAATTTTGAATTTTAAAAATTTAAAGTTAAAGGTTTGGTCTAAGTTAGTAATTTTGAACTTTGAAAATTCAATGTAAAAAACTTGGTCTAAGTTAGTGAAATTTTGATTTTTGAATTAGTCTAAGGTAGTTGAGATTTTAGTAGGCTCTTGTAACTTATAAATAACTCTTTTGTATTTATATTTGATATATTCCATTCTTAAGTGTTTGAATTATTATTTTTTTAATAATAATAATTCAAAAATCTCAACTGGAGCATTTTAAGAAAGTATTATTATTTTCTTTTTTCTTTATATTCTTCTATCTTCTTTCCGACAAAGTGGTATTAGAGGTGATGGTGAATGACAGTATGATTCCTTTCTAAGTCCTAGTGCTCCACAAGAGCAACAATGACAACTGGAGCATTAAGTTGAAGCCCTCATTGGATCACAAGATGTGTGAGACATAATTGAGAAAGACCATGAAGAATCGGAGAATGAAGATGCACTATCTCGAGCTCAAAATGATTATTTGAGACTCAAGAAAGAGAGACAATAATGCTTTCTATCTAATCTATCAAGGATTAGATGAAGATGCTTTTGAGAAAATCTCAGAAGCAAAGATGACGAAAGAAGCATGAGAGATGCTTCAAACCTCATATAAGGGTGCATATCTGGTTAAGAAGGTACGTCTTCAAACATTAAGAGCTGAGTTTAAAACCTTAAATATGAAAGGAGGAGAAGTCATTTCAGACTACTTCTCTAGAGTCTTAACAGTAACAAATCAATTAAAAACAAATAGTAAAATATTAAGTGATATAAGGATCATGAAGAAGATTCTTCGATCGATATATTCAAAATTCGATCATATTGTCACTATTATTGAAGAAACCAAAGACTTGCAAATCATGACAATAGAGCAGTTGATGGGTTCCTTGCAAGCCTATGAAGAAAAAAGGAATAAGGAAGGAATCGTAGAGCAATTACTCAAAACTTAGATTGATAATGTCCAGAATGATAGAAAGCAACAAGGAAGAGGTCGTGGTCGAAGAGACCATGAATATGGACGTGGTCGTAGACGTGGACAAAGTTGGAGGTCATATGATAATGACAATAATATCCAAAGAGAAGAAAGCTCAACAAGAGGTTATGTGAGAGACTACTATAGATTTAGATATGATAAGTCGCATATCTAATATTACAACTGTAAAAGGTTTTATTATTTTGTAGAGCTTCAAATAATAAAAAAATGGAAGAAAATGTCAATTATGTGGAATAAAAAAGTTAAGACAGTGAAACATTGCTGCTGGCTTATAAGGGCAATGCAAATAGTGAAGATAATTCATGATAACTTGATTTTTCTTATGTTCGTAGAGCTTATATGTGTGGGAAAAGAAGCATATTCGTAGAGCTTGATGAATCAGTAAGTGGGAATGTGGTTTTTGGAAATGAATCAAAGCTAGCGGTGAAAGGTAGATGTAACATTCTCATTCGATTAAAGAATGAAAATCATTAATTCATTTCCAATGTTTATTATGTACCGAACTTAAAATAATATTTTGAGTCTAGGACAGCTCTTAGAGAAAGATTATGATATTCATCTAAAAGATAGTAATCTTTCTATAAGAGATAAGAAGAATAAATTATTTGCTAAAATACCAATGTCAAAAAATTAAATGTTTATGCTTGACATTCAAAGTGATCTTGCGAAGTGTCTCAAGGCATGCTACAAAGACACAACTTGGCTTTGACATCTTCAGTTTGGACATCTCAACTTCGGAGGATTGTGATTATTCTCCAAAAAGCAAATGGTGAGAGAACTACCAGTCATTAATCATCCTGATCAAATATGTGAATGATGTCTACTTGGAAAATAATTCAAGAAGTGCTTTTCAAAGGAGTCAAGCTCAAGAGCTCGAAAGTCACTGGAACTTATATATACGGGTGTGTGTGGTCCAATCAAGCCAAGATTATTTGGTAAGAGTAACTATTTTCTTTTCTTTATAAATGATTTTAAGAAAAACTTGGGTATATCTCTTAAAAGAAAAATCAGAGGTATTTAAAAAATTCAAGAAGTTCAAAGCCCTTGTTGAGAAGGAAAGTAGGTTTCTAATCAAATTCATGAGATCAGATCATGAAGGAGAATTTATATCAAATAAATTTTAGAAATATTATGAAGATCATGAAATTCAAAGACCTCTCATAGTTTCGAGATCCCCACAACAAAATGGAGTGACAGAAAGGAAGAATAGAATTATCCTCGACATGGTGAGGAGCATACTTAAAAGCAAAAAGCTACCAAAGGAATTGTGAGTTGAAGTAATTACATGTTCAGTGTATCTATCTAATCGATCTCTAACAAGAAGCGTATGGGGAAAAACACCACAAGAAGCTTGGAATGGAAGGAAACCGGATATTTCCCATCTAAAAGTCTTCGGAGGCATAGCTCATGTGCATATCCTTATGAGCATAGAAGCAAGTTGAATGATAAAAGTCAAAAATACATCTTCATTGGTTATGATACAAACTCTAAAGGCTAAAATCTTTATAATCCTAATATTGAAAAGATAGTTACTGTATATATAATTTATTTTTGATAATCTATTTATATAACCTAAATGTTTCTGTTTTAATATTTTTATGTAAGTGCATGAAATAAAATATTAAGAGGCTGGCGATGTAGCAGCAGCACAATAATGGAGGTTTCGCTGTCTGGCAGTGGGTCGAATTTTTTTGGAGCAGAGCCCGTTTCGTCCTATGATCCGACCCGCTCTGGTTAATTGAAAAATGAGTTTTTATTATAAATATTTTTAATTTTTTGGGTTGCTGTTTTAATATTTTATTTTTTTTATTATTGTCTTCTCCCTCCCTCTCTCCCTGCACAATTTATCACGATTGTCTCTGTGCTGCATATACTGTAAGATAATTTTGGTTTAATTTGTAACACAAGTATTTTTTGGTGGATCTAGCTAATAGTACTGTGCGACTAGCAAACCATGTTATTTTTAGTTTTTTGTTTTCTTATTTTTTTAATTCTGCCATTGTTGAATTGTGGATTGAATATATATTGTTCTGTTGTGTTGTCATTTTGTTGTCTTTTGTATTTTAAAATCATAACTGTGGGAGTGCAATTGCCCAACAATTGGTATCAGAGCGGGTTTTAGAGATTTTCAAGCAATTGCGCTATTGGATTTGTAATTTTTTTTTCTGTACAAATGATATTCTGTTAAAATGGCCGGAATCCTAAATATCATGATCGAGAAATTTAATGGCAGAAACGGGTTTAGTATGTGATAGATTAAAATGCGAGTGTATTTAAATAATTTTGATATTTAGAGTCTTCTGGTTCAAGGCTTCGGTCCTCATACTATTGCTGCTCTTGGAATAACTGAGGCTAAGCCCTGGAGACGTGAAGAGAAAGCACACTCTACCATTCTATTAAGCTTGTCGGATAAAGTCATTGCTGAGGTAGCAGACGAAGAATCTACTGTAAGACTGTGGCTCAAGATTGAGTCATTGTATATGACTAAATCACTGATGAACAATCTTCTGTTGAAGAGAAGGCTGTTCACACTGAGGATGCAAGAGGGAACCTCTTTGAAGAAGCATCTGGATGACTTAAACACCATTCTCATGGACCTCAAACGTGTGGATGCTAAGATGAAAGATGAGGATGTGGCACTTCTACTCTTAGTTTCTCTTCCTCAATCCTATGAAAATTTTGTCGAATCTCTTATTGTGGGAAAAGATGAGATTACACTAGAGGATGTTCGGGCTGCCCTACATTCCAGAGAGATGAGGCAGAAGGCTGTGGTTGAATGACTGAACATCCTGCTGGATTGGTGGTGACAAACATGAGGCCACAACTTGTTCCATTCAAGAAGAAGGGAAATAAGCTTTAGAAGAGATCAAAAGAGGGTGACACTTGTCACTTTTATAAACAGAAAGAGCATTGGAAAACTGAATGCCCGAAGAAGAGAGTAAGACTGGAACAGCTAGGCCAGCCTAATCCCCCACCTGATGTTGCTGTTGCTTTTAATGATCTGGATGATGGAGAAGACCTTGTGCTGGTAATTTCTACAACGATCGCAAGATCAGATTCTTGGATCCTGGATACTGGGACTTCCTTTCATATAAGCACTCACTTGAAGTGGTTCAACAAATATGACACGAAGGAAGCTGACAATGCTGTGGTAGGAAACAGCCAACCATGTAAGGTGGTTGGAATCGGTACAGTCAAACTGAGAACTTGGGATGACCGAATAGTCTCACTTTCAAATATGAGATATGTCCCTGAGATGATAATGCATCTCATTTTTCTTGGTATTCTTGATGATCATGGATATTCATTCAGTGGTAAAGAGGGAATGCTGCTTGTTCACCGAGGAGATGATATTGTACTGAAGGGGCAGAAGACTGGAACACTATACACATAGATAGGTTCCACAGTGACAGAGGCTATTGCTGTCACATCCGGAGAGCCAATATCTGAAGGCAAAGCTGAACTTACCAGACTGTGGCATATGCGGCTCGCATATATGGGAAAGAAATATATGAAAATTCTTTTTGATCTTAATTTTCTTGTTGGTCATAGATACGGTAAATTAAATTTTTGTGATTATTGTGTTTTTGGTAAGAAACATAGAACTACGTTTGGTAAGCCCATACACTATACAAATAATATTTTGAATTATATTCATGCTGACTATTGGGGCCCTTCTAGAATCACATCTTTTGGGAGTGCTCGATTTTATTTATGTATAGTTGATTACTCTAGGATGTCATGAGTATTCATGATGACACATAAATATTAGACTTTTATAAAGTTTAAGCAGTGGGTTGCTAAGCGGAAAACTAAACACAAAAGAATGTTAAATTGTTATGAACAGTTAATAGTCTAGAATTTTGTTCGTCTGAACTTGAGAAATTCTGTAAGGACAAAGATATAGCGAGATACAAAATTGTTAGGGACACTCCCTAGTAGAATGACATTGCTGAAAGAAAAAACCAAACTCTTCTGGAGATAACTAGATATATGCTCTCTCAATTAGGCTTTGGTAAAGAGTTTTTTGGCTGAAGTTGTTAATATAGTATGTCATCTGATAAACAGATCGCCACATAGTGGAATTAATTTTAAAATTTCATTTGAGGTGTAGACTGGTAAACATGTAGATTATTTTAATTTGAAAGTGTTCGGGTGTGTTGCTTACTATTATGTAAAATAATGGTAAACTTGATCCATGAGTAAGAAAAAGAATATTTGTATGGTGATAGAGTCAAGGGATTTCATATCTAGTCACCATCTGAAAAGAGTGATTCTTTCTAGGAGTGTCACCTTGGATGAAAGTATCATCTTAAGACAAGTACTTTGCCCTATCCAGTTACCTGATGTTCCTCAAGCTGAACTTAAGGTGAAACTAAAACTTGAATTTATAGCTCTAGGAAGAATGCCTGTTGTCACCAGATAAATAATAGCTAATCATGAAAATGATGTTAAGTCAATTATTGAACATGATCTTGAACCTGCACATGAAGAGTCTATTCTCTACTGCATTGCAAGGGATAGACAAAGGAGGGTGAATGTACGTCCTCCTCTAAGATTCGGATTTGATGAATTTGTAGGGTTTGCCCTACAAGTTGCCGAAGTGATTGATATTTCTAAACCATCATCCTTTAGGAATATTATTAGATATCCTAAATTTGATTCATGGTTAGTTGTCATGAATAAAGAGATTGAATCTCTTCATAAGAATGGTACTTGATTTATTGTACTTAACCCTAAAGGGAGAAAGATAATTTCTTGCAAATAGATTTTCAAGAAGAAAATGATGCATTTATAGCTGGTGATATAAAGTTTAAGGCAAATCTAGTTGCAAGAGGGTTTAGTCAGAAAGAGAGTGTCGATTATAATGAGATTCTCCCCTGTAGTTAGACATACCTTAATCAGGGTGCTTCTAGCATTAGTGGCACATCAAGACCTTGTACTAGAGCAACTAGATGTTAAAATTGTATTTCTTCATGGAGAACTGGATGAATAAATTTACATGAGCCAGCCTGAGGTTTTAAAGGTATTAAATAAGGAAATCCATGTGTGCAAACTTCTGAAGTCCCTTTATGTACTTAAGCAGTCTTTCCGTTAGTGGTACAAGAGATTTGATTGTTTCATGACTAGTCATGGATACAGTAGGTATGATCATGACTGCTGTGTTTATTTTAAAAGGCACAAGGATGAGTCATATATCTACTTGCTATTGTATGTAGATGCTATGCTTATTGCTGCCAGAAATAAATTTGATATTCATGAACTGAAAGATCTCAGTTCTGAATTTGATATGAAAAATCTTGGAGGAGTAAAACAAATTTTGGGTATGGAAATATTTAGAGATAGAATTAAAAGAAAGTTATTTCTTTCACAGAAATAATATATTCAGAAATTTTTATCTAGATTTGTAATGGCTTCTTGTAAGCCCCTATCCAAATCATTTGCTTCTAACTTCCATCTAACATTAGAATGTTATCCTCAATCTGAATTTGACAAGGAATAAATGTATAAGATTCCTTATTCTAGTACTGTTGGGAGCCTCATGTATCTTATGGTGTGCACCCGACCTGATATTGCTCATGCAGTAAGTGTAGTGAGTAAATTTATGATAAACCCTGGTCAAGAATACTGGAAAGCTGTTAAAAAGATACTTAGGTACCTCAAGGGAACTTATGATGTTGGTCTGATATTTGGTAATGAATCTAAACTCATGTTGGCAGAATATTCTGATTCTGACTATGTAAGAGATGTTGACAGAATATGGTCTATGACTGGTTATGTCTTCATTGTATGTGCTTATGTAGTTAGCAGGAAAGTCACACTACAATTTTCGGTTACTTTATTTTCTATTGAAGCAGAATATATGGCTCTAATTGAAGATGCGAAGGAAGGGATATGGCTAAAAGGTTTTCTCAAGGACCTTGGTTATTATGAAGAGGTTGCAATGATTTTCTGTGACAACCTCAGTGCTATCTGTTTAGCAAAAAATCAAGTGCACCATGAGAGGATAAAGCACATTGATCTGTGATATCATTTCCTTCGATCTGAGAAGAGGGTACAAGTAAAGAAGATTGCAACTTTTGATAATCCAGCTGACATATTTACCAAACATGTTATTCTGAATAAGTTAAGACACTATCTTGACTTACTGAACATATCAAATCAGATGTATTCTTTTTTAGACTAACTGTTTATAGAGTGTGTGTCTCTATTTGTATGCAAAATAAATTAAGGTGGAGATTATTGTATTTATAATTTATTTTTAATAATCTGTTTGTATAACCAAATATTTCTATTTTAATATTTTTATGTAAGTGCAGGAAAAGAAATAATAAGATGCCGGGGATATAGCAGTAGCCTGACCCGTCACATGATATGACCCGCTTTGGTTAATTGAACCGAGAGTTTTTATTATAAATATTTTGTATTTTTTATTTTTTGGGTTGCTATTTTTCGGATCCAGAATTGTTCATCGTCTTCCCTCTCTCTCTCTGCGTGATTTATCGTGATTGTCTCTGTGCTGCACATACTGTATGATAATTTTGGTTTAATTTGTAACGCATAAGCATTTTCTGGTGGATGTAGCTAGTTGTACTGAGCGATTAGCGAATCACGTTATTTCTAGTTTTTTGTTTTCTTGTTTTTTTGATTCTACCATGGCTAGATTGTGGATTGGATATATATTGTTTTGTTATGTTGTCGTTTTGTTGTCTTCTATATCTTAAAATCATAATTGTGGGAGTGCAATTACCCAACAATAGTCATTAGTCAAGATGTCATATTCGATGAACAAGGAGAATGAGATTTGGGACAACAAAATGAAGAATACAACTTTTTTCCTTATGTTGAAAAAGATGATGTGGAACATCCAACGCTAGAACAAGCAGAATATGAGTCTACTACCCCACCAATTTTACTAGCTGGGAGTATTCAAGAAAAGGAAAGCTCAAGTGAAAGAATTTCATGTTTCAGAAGCATACAAGAAATATACGAGATAACAGAAAATTAAGAGATCCTTATTTTTTTGTTTCTTTGTCGATTGTGAGCATATGAACTTTCAAGAAGCAATTGGACACAAGAATTAGAAACCAACAATGAATGAAGAAATAAAGGCAATCAAGAAAAATGATATATGGGAATTAGCTTCACTTCCTAAAGTGCACAAGATAATTGGTGTGAAATGGGTATACAAAGCAAAGAAAAATATCAAAGGAGAAAACAAAAGATACAAGACAAGATTGGTGATAAAAGGTTACAGTCAAAAAGTCGGTATCGATTATGATGAGTTATTTGCTCTAGTTGTACGATTAGAAACTATTAGATTTTTTTATTTCTCTGGCCGCTCATAATAATTGGAGGATACAACAAATGGATATAAAATCTGTCTTCCTAAATGGAGTTCTTGAAGAAGATGTCTATATTGAGCAACCACAAGGGTATGAAGTAAAAGGAGAAGAAAATAAATTCTTAAAGTTGAAGAAGATACAGTATCGATTGAAGCAAGCTTCAAGAGCTTGGAATGCTCGAATTGACAAATGTCTTTAAGGAAGAAATTTTATTAAGTATCCGTATGAGCATGTTATTTATATCAAAATTGAAAGTGGTGATATTTTTATTACATGCTTGTATGTAGATGATTTAATCTTCACAGGTATTAATCCAAACATGTTTGATAATTTCAAGAAAGAAATGACGAAAGAGTTTGAGATGACTGATATTGGACTCATGTCTTACTACCATGGTATTGAAGTTAAGCAAGATGAAAAGAGGATCTAAATCATCAAAGAATGCTATGCTAAAGATATACATAAGAAGTTCAAGATGGATAACTCTAATCCAATTGGCATGCCGATATAATGTGGAATCAAATTATCAAATCATGAGGAAGGAAGTAGGATAAATCCCACTTTCTACAAAAGCTTGGTGGGAAGTCTATGTTACCTAACATGTACAAGACCTGATATTCTTTATGTGATAGGAGTCATTAGTAGATATATGGAGAATCCAACAATAACTCATAGGAAGACAATAAAGAGAATCATTCGCTATATTAAAGGTATTACAGAATTCGGCTTGTATTATTCTGTTTGTGATAATTTCAAGCTTGTTGGGTATATCGATAGTAATTGGAGTAGATATAGATGATCACAAGAGTACCACTGGTTTTATATTTTATATGGGAGACATTGCCTGTACTTGGGTATCAAAGAAGCAGCCGATTGTCACTCTTTTCACATGTGAAGCAGAGTATATGTAATTACCTCTTGTATATGTTATGAAATCTGGTTTCGAAATCTATTAAAAGAGTTAGGAGTATCACAACAAGAGCTGACTAAAATTTTTATGGATAACAAGTCAGCAATAGCTTTGGCCAAGAACTCAGTCTTCCATGATCGAAGTAATCATATTGATACTCGTTATCATTATATTAGAGAGTGCATTGTAAAGAATGATGTACAATTGGAGCACATGAAGTCTCATGATCAATTAGTCGATATTTTTACCAAAATTTTGCAAGCAAAAAGATTTCATCAGACAGAGAAGTTTACTTGAAGTAATAAAATCAAGTTTAAGGGAGGGTGCTGAGACAAATTTATTTTAGAAAAAATAATAATTTTGAATTTTGAAAATTCAAAGTTAAAGATTTAGTCTAAGTTAGTTGAATTTTGAATTAGTCTAAGGTAGTTGCGATTTTAATTGGCTCTTGTAACCTATAAATAATTCTATTATATTTATAATTGATATATTTCATTCATAAGTGTTTGAAGTAATTTTTTAAGTTTTCATTTTAAAAAAGTTTTATTATTTTCTTTTTTCTCTATCTTCTTTCATTTTCTTTCCAACAAACCCTCACGTCTAGGCTACACATCGATACATAATCAAGGTTTTGAACTTGAGATCTATCAATCTTGGGTAAAGATACTTGTTATCACGGTATACAACTTTTAGAAATTTTGTAAAGACAATTTAAAATAAAATAATTATAAGATATTTAAATGTCGCGTATTAAAAATAAAATTAGATAGAAATGTTCTGTATGGTTTGGTCTTATGTGGAAGAAATAAAACATTAATCCTATTATATAGCTTTTTTGCTCAAAATTTGATTTTTTTTTGTTTGCTATATGTTTTAGGGCAGATAGGATGGCTCAGTTGTTGGATGAACGTGATCTCGGTGTTTTGACTTCATCCATGAGTCTTCTTGTTGCTTTAGTTTCGAATAATCACGAAGCTTATTGGAGTTGCCTCCCCAAGTGTGTAAGGATATTGGAAAGACTATCTAGGAACCAAGATATTCCACAAGATTACACCTATTATGGTATTCCATCTCCTTGGCTTCAGGTATGTAATTACTTAAATGTCCTTTTCGGTGTGTTTATGTCCTCTCATTGGGAAATTCTCTTCCTTCTTTAGTTGGTTGAATCATCTTGATTGATATTGTTTGATGCATGAGCAATTTAAATATTGGATGCAGGTCAAAATAATGAGGGCTCTTCAGTATTTTCCTACTATTGAAGACCCAAATACTCGAAGATCACTGTTTGAGGTTGGTTTCTCTTCTGGCTAGTATTGTGTAGCAGATTTTTTTTATTTTAAACTAATGATAAAGTTTCATGATTTCAGGTTTTGCAGCGGATACTATTGGGAACAGATGTGGTAAAAAATGTCAATAAGAACAATGCATCACATGCTGTTCTATTTGAAGCACTTGCACTTGTAAGGAAGGCCTTCTAGCAAACTTAATGGAAACATGTTCGACATTTGTTTGTTAGTTGGCATAGTTGCAATATCTTTTAAAGTTTTTTTATATGGCAGCTATCTTTGTAAATGTAGAAACTATGTGATGATAAGATAGGTTTAATTATGTTTTGGATGTTAGATGCTAATAAAAATGTCCGATGAGAGAGTAAATAGTTATATACATGTAATGGTGAGTTTGTGATTATTCAAATACTAATATATTAGGTCTTGGTTTAAATTATATAAATATATGAGAAAATTTCTTGTTGAATGTCTGAATTGGAGGTCTTGCTTAGGTGTGATGATAAATATTTTAGATTAATAGTAGTATCTAGTATGTCTCAGGGCTAGAGGTGTTAACTAGGTCGTGAGGCCCAGACATAACATGAGTCATGATATGATTCAACCATGCCTAACACGATATGGCCTGATTCAGAGTCGTGCTTGGACCAGTCTCGTGTTGGCTTGTGGCACCGCTTGGGCCAGAGTTTCTGGCATAGGAGGTGTGGCACAACACAACTCAACATGATGGCTCGTGTGGGCCGGTTTCAGCCTAGTTGGACAAACATGCTAGCTTGGACCTATCCCATGCTTAACTTAGCTTGGCATAACCCGACATGACACGGGAAAAAAGCATGCTAATGGGTCATGCTAGATTGCTCATTTTTAGAGCATTGTCGACATGTCATGATTAGTTTGCTATCTTGATTTGGGTTCAGGACTTATTAGACATATTTATCATACTTATCAAATATAATGTTGAAATATAAATTTCTCTCATACCTTGTCCTAAGCATGAATCGTATATACTCGGTACAACCTTCATATGGCCTCCTTACATCCATTGGTGACTATTAGATTAAATTGATATCAAAAGCATAAAAATATTGGTAAACACATACACAAATGAATTATATGAATATATTAGAAATAATAGATAATATTGGAAAAATATCAGTTGATATTTTGTTAAAATATTGATAGATTTTTTGGCAAAAATAATTTTAGTATATTTTATTCATTTATTCATTTTAAAAAAGTATTAAAATATATTAATATTTTGATAGACTTATTTCAAAAATTAAAGATATTATGTTTGATGAGTCTTAAATCTAAGATTTATTATCTTGGTATAAATATACTTGCTATCACATCAAAGTAATACCTCTAAAAAAATAAATTCTAAATACAAAATAAATATAAATATATTTTACCTAAGTTTAAAACTTGCGTACAACATTCTCCTAAAAGAAGTTTTGAGTGGTAATATGTTTTTAAATTGAGTTTTAGAAAGAGAGAGAGTAATTAAACAAAATATATTGATTACTTATAACCAATCATGAAAATTTTTGATATATCTGTAAAATATTTATAAATTTTAATTATTGATATACTTGTTAAAACAAATATTTTTATTCTTGATTGGTACTTATAAAAATATATACTGATATATCTATGATATATTTGATATATCCGTAAAATCTAAGTATTGATATTTCTATCTAAACTAATATTTTAATCCTTGCCCATAATATTGAGGTTGATCATAACAAATATTAGGATCGATGATCAATGATGTTAGAAAAGTTTCCTAAAATATTGGAAAATATCTTGATATTTTAGAAATATTTTAATGTATTTCGGTTTTTGTGCTTTAATGCTTATATTGAAAAAATAAGTATATGCTGATATGCTACTTGTTTTTGTGCCTTGATGCTTATATTGGAAAAAAAAAAATTGGTCTCCCCTCTAACTAATATTTTGGTTATATTTTTTTGAAATTTCATAATTATCTGCAATGTTAAATAATTTAACAAATATATGAACTATTTATAGGGAAGAGGGTATCAAACTTGATACAACTATGCACAATTTGTCTGTATTACAATATTGAGTGTTTGAGTTTATGTTATTTTCATGCATATAGTAGTAGTGAGAGCACTCATTGTCGTTTCAATCATGTTTTTTTGTTTGTATGTTCATTTGTAGTTCGCTTGTATATTTATTGCCCTAACCACAATTTTTTATGAATGGTAAATGATTTAATAGCAGTGTGGTTCACCACTAATTTTTACCATTGGCCACCAACAACACTTTTATGGCTGAGTCACTCCTCTTCACTTTTCCCCAATGTGTTGTGATGTTTTGAGGTCATTTTCAATTTTTTTGTTGTATTATGGATTTACAATTTTCAGTTTTTTCTGGATGATTTTGTTTGGGTGTCAAATGGGTCTTCATGTCATGTCGGGCACGGCTTGGTTCGGGATCCAGGCCTTGCTGGCCATGTTCGGCTCTAGAAGAGGTGGCCTGGCATGATGCTTATGGCTGTTAGGGCAATGTTTCATGCTGGGTCATCTGCTAGGTTGGGTTGTAACATCTTGTAACCTGGGGCGTGCTTGTCAAATTGTGGGATTTGTGCCTAGGTTTAAGTCTATGCTTGTGCCTAGATGTGTCAAACATGCCATGTCGTGCTGGCCCGACTCTTTTTTGGGTGACCCAGTCAGGCCACCTTGCTATGTCTGGCACGACATGACTGATAATCTGCCTGACCCAACGCGGCGTGACTGATAGTTTGCCTGGCCCGACACGGTGTGATTGATAGTTTGCCTGGCTCGACACGACATGACCTACACGATTCTGATTAGACTCGTGCCTAACGTGTTGGGTTGTCTTGGGTTATGCCGGATTCTGTTGGTTTTGTGGGCAATGCCACCATATGCACCGGCTGCTGCCGCTGCCACCACATGCACCGGCTGCTGCCGCTGCCACCACATGCACCGGCTGCTGCCGCTGCCACCACATGCACCGGCTGCTGCCGCTGCCACCACATGCACCGGCTGCTGCCGCTGCCACCACATGCACCGGCCACTGTTGCCGCCCCTGCAATGCCATCACAGAAAACTGGTTACCCTGTTTTCTATGACATAAGGCTTGTTCTCAGTCCCGGGTCATGTTTACCATGCCGGTGTACCATGCTATTGGGCTAGACACGTGGGTCGTGACTGGCCAAGCACGACACGCTTCAGTCGAGCTGTGTCTCGTGTCATGCCCTGGTCATTCGATCTATTTGATACCTCTATTTGTACTCGAGTCCATGCCACTACCATGCACGAGTCAGCACCCATGCCATGGATTATGTAGGGGCATGGATCCGTGTTCAGGCTTGAGTCGTGCTTTTGGCATGTAGGTCACCCAATCAAGCTTGCACAACCTTTTTTTGGCTGGTCAGTCTTGGTCAATCAATTTGTTTGGTATCTTTATTTTTATTTGCTTCAATGAGAATATTTTTGATTGCTATGTTTTTCATAAGAATTAGTTTTTCTATTATCCTATTTTTAGTTTCGTGTAAATATTTATAATTTGGAATTCTTATGAAATTTAATAGGACATGCATGTATTGAAGGTCATGCCTTGGTATGATAAATATACATTCATCTGAGATTGATAAGTTTTAGGTTTGAGACTTATTAGACCTAACCTATTTGATTTTTGGAGGAAAGATTATTGAGATATTAATCTCTCAAACCTAACTTATTAATGAAAAATTAGTTGTAAGTCATGCCTTGGTATGATGATTATGCCTTATACACTAATACTATTTTCTAATGGCTTCTATCTATGTATGTTTCCCAAGTTGAATGTGGGTGTTGTTGGGTGGCATATAATTTAGGATTCTTTCTTTTGTTTAAGAGTGTTTTATCTTTATTAGAGGTGTCGAATGAGTTGTGTTGGATTATGTTATAATAATCATAATTCATGCAATATATATGTAATATATACAATATTTCAATGCGCGTGCGCGCGCACACACACACACACACACACCATATATATGTTATATATATATATATAAATAATATAGGGAAAATTATGTAAAAGGGGTCCAAAACAAAAATATGTATGTTTTGGTCTCTAAAAATATTTTAGCCAAATAGTCTCTAATTAATAAAATATTTAACTTTTAGGATTTTTTTTTTTCCTAATTTGCCCTAATATCATTAAAAAAATGAAAAATACTATTGAAACAATATTTTTTTTTTGAGTTGACAATGTTTTTTGAACATCTTTCACAAAACTATATACATTTAATAATCTTATATATAGCATAACCTATATAGTTATATATCAAAAATTATATATATATATATATATATATATATTTATATAGCTTAAAACTTTATAGTTTTATATCAGAGACTATATATATAGTTAAGCTATATTATATATAATTATATAGATAATTTAATATATATAGTATAATGCATAGTTAACCTATATTATATATAGTTATATACATATATAACTAAATTATATATAGTTTATATATATATATATATATATGTTATATAAAGTTTAACTTTAACTATATATATATATATATAACTATATAGTTTTATATAATTTTTTATACCTAGTTCTAAATTATATATATATATATATCAATATATTTTTTGACATATATAGTATAATATATATAGTTTTTGATATATAATTATGTAGTTTTAAGCTCTCTCTCTCTCTATATATATAACTATATATGTTTAATGTAAATGTATATGGTTTTATGAACAATATTTTTGGAAAATATTGTCAACCACAAAAAACACTATTTTAACAGTGTTTTTTGTTTTTTTCATGGTTATGAAACCCAGACCGACCCGATTGGTCCAATCGGAAAAACATGGGACCGAGCCGGGAACCGGTCCGGTTGAACTAGAAAAACCGGGGAGAGCAAAAAATTGGGATAAAACCGGCCACCCGCCGGTTGAACCGGTAACCTGGTTGACTCGTCTGATTTTTTTTTTTTTTGATCATGCAGCATCGTTTCTAAAAAAACTACACAATTTTTCAACTTTTTATTTTATTGATTTATTTTAATATTATTAATCAAAATAATTCAATTCCTATGCTTACTGAGACTTTCAATATTATTGGCGCCCAAGATAATTTTTTAAATTTGTGTATTATTTTATTTTATTATATGTATTTATTTATTTTAAGTTAAATGAATTATTTTAAAAAAAAAATTATGACAATGATTTAGGAGTGGATATATTCAGAGTTAGTGATATTTGCAGTGGATGTTCAAGTAATTCATCTTTACTATTTTGAGATGGAGACGACAATGTCTAATCTAATGTAACTTGTTAACTGTCTAATTTTATTATTATATGAAGTATGAACTTGAATATGTATTGAATGCATCTATTTAATGTATATTGGATGTATCTTTTTAATTTTATTACTCAATAAAAATTAAGTTTTATATATAAGAAAAAATATATATTTTATTTTATATATAGACCCGGTTTATCCCTTCTGTCGAACCTCGGTTCTACCTGGTTGAACCTCTGACCCTTTGATCCTCTCCCCTCCCCGGGTCAATACCCCGGGCTTGGTCAATACCCCGGGCCGGGTCTGAAAACCTTTGTTTTTTTAATGATGCAGACACAAATTAGGAAAACAAAAAAATATATCTTAAAAGTTAAATTTTTTATAAAATGGGGACTATTTTGCTAAGATATTTTAGATGGGGCCAAAATATAAATATCTTTGTGTTGGTCCCATTTTTGATAATTTTCTATATGATATATATGATATCTGTTATGGGTAAACATGAAAAATAAAAATATAATAATGCTCAATAATAATATCTTGCAGGCACGTTTCAATAAAATAAACAAAATCGATCATGATAGTTTATATATTTAATGGTTTCATAAAAAAAAGTAAAATAACACAAAACAAAATAAATAATCAAACTGAAACACTCTACATTAAGATGATGCTTATAATTCTATCATACTAAGTTCAGAAGAAAGAAAGAAAAGTTATTATCTTTTTAAGATATTCATGAAGATGTATAATAGTTACTCTACTTTCTAAATATATATCATAGTAATGATCTCATTGTGAATCTTCTTTCATAGGAAGAAACAATCTTTCTTTATGTACTTTATTTACCTGTAAAATATTAAGTATGTTATTATATGTATTGTTTGATTGTCATAATAAAGAATAACTAGAGAAAAAAGTGAATACCCTATCTCTAGGAATAGGTGATGTATGTAAAGTAATTCACAAGTAATTGTCATCATTATTCTAAATTATATATATATACTTGCTCTTGAAATACTTGTTTGTCTCGTACTATTTTAAGAGATAATATTATCTCAAAAAAAGTATAAAATTATGTAGACCTCTTATTATTGCATGTTGTTACTCAACTTGAATTTGGGTATCTAATTAATTGTAAGTTCCCATTATATTTGAAAGAGATTATAATTCTCAGAAATATCTGCACATACCTTAATGTATAAAGAGCTACTTTAAGGTGAACATGTCTAAGAGAATATAAAAAATTACTAATTGTGTTGACTGCGAATGCTATATGGTTATATTTAGATAATTAATATTTCCTTATTTTTTTTATTTGTAGTTGAGCCAATTGTAGAGGTTGCATTATAAGTGAATTTAGAACTTAGATCAATATAAATAATTACGTAATTACTTTAGCACAACTCAAAAGATAACTTTGAAGAGTATCAAATATTATATGCTTTGTTATAGAGTATCTCTTATTGAATAAGAAATTTCTATACTAAGAAAATATTCTAGTCTCACAATGTCTTTAGTTTGAAATTGTACTGAAAGGAATTATTTGAGTTAGGTGATCATTAATTTATCATCTCACATAATCAAAACTTTATTTATTTAGATAATTAACTAAATCACTCTATCATTAAGACTTATCAAAAAAAGAAAAAAAAATTATAACACACATGTGTAATTCAAATGATATGATTTTTTATGAAAATCTCATAAATCAGGCTCATATTAATTATTTTAGGTTATATAATATTTTTCGCAATCAACAAATTGCATTTAGGAGTGCTCCCTGAACTCCGGGTGGCTATTCCATGTATATTTCTTTCTTAAGGTTATCATGAAGAAATATATTTTTTATGTCTATCTAATATATCTTTAACTGTGAGATGCTAGAAGAGATATAAGAATTTGTATTGAGACTATGTTGATTATAGGAGAGGAAGTATCCTGGTAGTTCACATCATATGTACAAGTTAGGGGTGTCAAATAGGCTGGGCTGGCCCGTGCCCATGGCCATGCTAGGTGCACCCTTGGCACTAGCCGTGCCATGTCGGGCCGAGGAATTTTGGCCTACGTGCCGTGCTAGACATGACACGAGTCCCTGGCACGGGGCACGAGACGGGTGATCACACATTGAGCGTGGTCATGTCATTACGACGGGGGGACGACGAGCCGATGCTCGACATTTTAGAGGCTCCACCTCATATTTTTCCTCCCGGAATTTATTTCAATGCAATAAATTAAATATCAATGCAATATTTGTTGATAATCCAAAGTTACCCAAAATAAAAAGACTAATGCATGGTACCATAAAAAAAAGGCTAGGACATCTTGAGGTATGATGCCTACATCGTAGGTGCTCCCTCATCTTGAATAATGATTATACACTTATAAAATTTATATTTTCCATTGATCTACATGATATAATTTATTTTTATATGAAAATTATATATTACATAAATTAATTTCTGTATTATAATAACTTACAAAATGTTTGTTAAGTCTAATTTCTTTTTTATAAGCTTTCTCACATTTTAATATTTTTTTTAATAATTTCTGGACTTTTGATATTTTGTGTCAAAATTTTTATGAAAATTTTTGTAAATTTCTATTAATTGAATTGCCATTATTTTTTAATTTTTGAATGTTTTATCCTTGCATCTAAAATCAATTTTCCCCTCTTATGCATCAATAATTTATTAAAAAATTATAATATGTGAGGATAACGATGTGATGAATTTTTTACAATTGATTATCATATGTCTAACAACAACCATTCTTTTTCATCTGAACTTTTCATACAATTTCTTATAGAAATTGCATCCGTATTGGGGTGGCTTCATCATATTTTTTTCTCTCTCTCTGTCGGTTTCAGAAAAGATGATCTTAAAAAAGATGTGTATGATTCTTGTTGGATGTTTTTGGGTTTAGACTGCACTTTTGCTTTTGCTAGATCATGTTTCATTTTTAAAAAGTAATGTTCTAGTGATGCATTTACTTTTTTTGCTCAAATTTGAGAAGAAAATTGCAATATTTTTTTCTATTGCATCTCACTGTTAAGAATTTCTGGTTGACATATGGCTTTCTTGAGTTTCAGGTTATGCATCTTGATGCTGAAAAAGATATGATGACACAATGTGTTTCTCTGCTTGGAAAATTTATTTCTGTGCGAGAACCAAATATCCGATATCTTGGCTTGGTATGTTGTTAAAATAATAACTACTGTTTGTCAATGTGGTCAAGTGTAAGTGTTGCTATAAGCCTAACTACATGAATCACATTCTTTCCTCTCTTTTGTAGGAGAATATGACTAGAATGTTGATGGTTATGGATGTGCAAGATGTTATTAAAAGACATCAAGCTCAAATTATCACCTCATTAAAGGATCTTGATATCAGGTGTCTTGTATTTTTTTTTTAATGATAAAGAAATTGTTTTTGAAGTATGTAATTGCACAAATACTAATATATTTTATCTCATTATACTTTTTAATTTAAAATTTATGGGCAAAAATAATATCAGAATGATTAATTATCTGGGAATTCTTTGTGTTGCATACATGTATTGGATGTCATGTTTTGATGCGATGACAAGTATCTAATTGCACAAACTCTAATCCACTCATTATAATTTTGAAATTAAAAATATTTGGGCGTGAATAATATTAAAATGATTAATCACCTGGGAAGTATTCATGTTGCATACATGTATTTGAGATCATATTTTGGTGTAATGACAAGTGCATCCTTCCAAAGATGATGTGTCTTAGATTTGAGACTCATCGGATGTAGGCTCTTTAATTTTTGGAGGTAAGACTGTCGAGAT
Organism: Sapria himalayana; assembly: GCA_029783825.1. Classification (NCBI taxonomy): domain Eukaryota; kingdom Viridiplantae; phylum Streptophyta; class Magnoliopsida; order Malpighiales; family Rafflesiaceae; genus Sapria; species Sapria himalayana. The sequence continues at coordinate 5,230,175 of JAREIK010003431.1, forward strand.
ATTAATCTCTTCCAGATTCTGTACTAAGTGGGAACTTTGTGCACTAGGTATGATCTCCAAATAAAACATTATATGGTGAACTTATTGACTTGTAATTTTGTTACAGTATTCGGCGGCGCGCACTTGATTTAATATATAACATGTGTGATGTTTCAAATGCTAAGGACATAGTAGAAGAATTATTGCAGGTGCCATTTCTTTATTTTGTTAAATCGAAAGGTTCATTTTGATTTATATATTATCTTATGCTCTATAAGTAAATTTTTTGTTCTAAGTGCAGAGTTGGTATCCTGATTTGATTTTCTGATTTCCAGTATCTCAGTACCGCAGATTTTATAATGCGGGAGGAGCTATCACTTAAAGCTGCTATTCTTTCAGAGAAGTTTGCTCCTGATTTGTCTTGGTAACGACACTCTCTTCTCCTATGATGTTGGTATATGTTTGACTACGATAGTAAAGTATTGGTGTATTTATCGTTTTTCTTATTAATTTTATTTATTTTCTTTTTTCAGACCCCTCGCTAAGTGGGAGTCTTGTGTGTTGGGTATGACCTTTGTTATAGGAAGTTAACTCATGAGGGTATTATTGCTATTATTTCTAATGTGTTCATTTTTCAATTTTTATGCCAATAGAGAGAGAGAGAGATATAGGATTTTGTAGGCTACTTTTTAGCTTGATATCTAAAATTTAATTTGGATTTTTAAATTTTTTTTTTATTTTTCTTTTATGTTTTTTTGAAATAACTTTAGTATGCTATTTGAGTTAAATTTGTGTTGTTCAGTTTGGTTGTAGTTTAGATTGATTTGATTTTATGTTACATATAACTACATTAAATAAAATCAATACATAAATTAAATTATAAGTCATACTAATAAAAGATGATGTATTACATATATGTTAAAAAGCAGGATCATCTTTATTGATTTGAGCACTAAATATAGTTTGTCTTGAAAGTAAATAAAATAAAATTTTAGCCTTTATATTTTTATTAGATACCAATAGATCTAACGGAGAAAATTAATTTTAATTTTTTGATTATTTTATAAAAGTTATGTTGTGTATCACTCAATATTCTATTTTTTTATGTGATTTCTTATTGTTATTTTAGTTGTTTAAGATAATGACAAATCATGAATAAAGTTTGTTGAAAACATGTGCATGTTTACCATAAATACTATTCTTGATGGCAAAATAGATTAGTTGAAATTTAGACTTATAATGAGAAACTCTACTCAGATTTATTATATTAATTACTAAGATATTTTTTCATTTTGTTTAAAAAATTATCAACAAAATTATTTTTTCTTTTTTCTTATTTTTCAAAAGTAATTGATGTATTAATTAAAATATATGAGAAATATATTCATTAATGAAGATCTTAATAAGGAAGTTTATATGACATTGTGATTATAATTTATCATTTTAGGGCATATACACTTTATTTGTAAACTACATTAGGTTAAATGTATATAATATCAATGTTATAAGTGATGTCAAGGTTTTAATTTTCAACTCAAATAATTATTTCCAACAAAATTTTAAATGAAAGATGTTTGGCATTTTACATATTTTTGTAGAATTAAAGTCACATATTCAAGTGGCACAATGGTACTTTCACCATAGAGTTGTGATTGCATATTGAATATTTCATTAGAACTTGTTTTTTTTTTTTGGATTATGTACCAACAAAGTTTAATTTTCATTTGAACAAACTAATTTTGTTTTTTTGATGTTGTAAACCGTACTGAATGTTAGAGGTGCATAGAGACAAGAGGAGATGGAAAAGATGAAAAATTTTGAAATTATATTAAAATGAAGGTTAAATTTAAAAGTACAACATAAATCATTTATGTATTATATTTGATAATTCATAAGTCAAATGTTTTCAAATAAAAAAAAAATAAAAAAAAATAATAAAATAATAAACTAGAACTCAACACTCTTTTCAAGTTAGGGCTTATATGTTACTAATCTTCGATTTGAAAGAGATGAAAGTAATTTTTGTTCCTATTAGAGTCTTTAATAAGATGTCTGCAGACTGATTACTTGTAGGTATATTGATTGTAATGATCTAACAATCATGTATTTTATTCAAGATGAAATGATTATTAGTCTCAATATGATTCACTTATTTGTAAATTATTAAGTTGGCTGCAATGTGTTGTGTTGTATTGTTGTCATAGTAGGGATCATCAATTTTTAAGGATTATAGAAGAATGTATATGATGGAATGGGTATATAATATTTAATGTTAGATTTGAGGTATATAATATTTTTCTAAGATTTTTATCTCTTAGAACAATCATAATCTAAGAGTATATAATATTTATTTTAAATACTGATAATCATATAAATTGAATATAATAATCAATAAAAATAATAAAATATCTTACTTTCTAATACGTGGTTATCCTATAGGATAACAAAACATAAACATAAAGTAAATTATATGAAATGAATCTCTCTTAGTATTCTCTTGACGTATTGAATTGAAAGCTCTAGTATGCTTTTATAATTGATACGTTTTACTTTCAAGATCAATCGACAGTAAATTAATGTTAGATCAAAATTAGATAAGCATCTAGAAGGGTTTAAGTGAGTTTAGAAAGACATGTATAATTTATCTTGCTTAATTCTCTAGGAAAAGTGATGTCTAGTCAGAAATTCTTACATAAAAATACTAAAAAAATGAGAAGATAATATCAATGTCACAATGCATCTTAAATAAAAATGAGTAACATTAACATTGTCATGTCTCTTTAGCCAAAATAATAATGTCATTGGTCATGATAATATCAAAATCTAATGTATCAACAAAAAAAATAAAAATTGTGCCGTTATTAATTCATGTTTATTACTAACAGTTTAAAGTGAGATGATGAGCAAAAAATGTAGTGAATATAGATGTTCCTAATCCGATGTATAGGTTTTCAATGGGCTATGTCGTGCCGTCATGTCCCAAATATAGTGGCCCATCTTGGCCACTATATTGAGCCTAGAGGTGTCTGCATGTAGAGGTGTCAAACGGGTTGTGATGGGCTAGCTCGACATGGTTTTAGGCTGCCCAACCGTGCTACCATGCTGGGCCAGGCACGACACGGTTACTATACCGTGCCGTGCCTGGCTCGGCATGGTTTCTTCAGGCCAGACCCAGCACAGCTTGTCGGCATGACCAGTTTTTTACCATGTCAGGTCAGGCCCGCACGGGCCGGTTTAAAAAAATATAAATTTTTTTTTATTTGTTTATAATTTTTATGTAATTATAAAATATAAATTAAATAATATTTAAAAATAATTAAATTGTAAATTATAAATTTTTAAATAGTTATAAAGTTTTTTTTTAATGTTATTTGTTTTAATTATGTATAAATTAGATTATAATTTATTAGAATTATATTTTAGAATTCTTATATGTAATTTCTAAACACAAATAAAATAAACACAATTTTTTAATAAAAATGACAAAGTTACGAAGCCAAGCGCCAAAACCAAAGCAAATACAATGTAAATAAAAATAAGTACAAAACTCAAAATATCGAAATCAAAAATCAGAATCAGACATAACTTATAAGCATAAGCATAATTGTAACATAAGTGTCACTGTCGGCGTGTTGCAATCCCGTAATTGTCAACTGTCATGCATCAAGTGACAATCTCATCAATCGTTAATCATCGTATCATTATCATTATCAACCTCAATATCAAAATTACTATCATATGAATCATCAGCAATCATCTCCACTTTCAATGCAGTCCCAATCCTAGCACGATCCTGGATGATAAAGCTCGAATCCTCACAATCTTTCATACATGCTAAAGTCTCAATAATATTTGGATATAATTTTGATCTTTTATCCGAAATTACATTCACTACAATAGAAAAAGTAGATTCTGATGCTACGCTTGACATCGGAGGAGTCAGTAGATCTCGTGCCATCTTAGATAGCATGGAAAGGTGAATTCATATAATTTTTACAACTATAATATATCAAGTTTTTTAGTATCTGAATGTGATAAGATTGAGCAATTTTTGGTTTCTAAGTACCGAGACAGCTCGTTCCTATTCGACAGTCCACCCTATCATTTTTTCCTCGCTAACTGAATGAAAAAAATCATCATCTCTGTATATGGTATCCATGTCTGTACTCACAGTCTCACTACTACTATCACTATACCTAGTATCGTAGCATGAGAAAAAGTCAATCAACCTCTCGTGAATAAATCATTTAGGTGGAGTTTTCAGGTTCATGCACGAGAAAATATAAGTCAAAATATTATCTATCTTTTCTACTTTAACCCTAGGGATCATGCATACATCGAGACAATAAATAGATGGAATTGTGGACCATTACTTTAAGTAGTTAGTTTTCATTTCTGCAACCATATGACGGAGTGTCGGGTAAGCTCGATATTTTTTTAATATGCTACTAATATTGCATATGTACCAATGTGCAATGCAAGTAATGAGAGTATAAATTGACGAACACATATTCGTCGTGTCAAAAAATTTTTAGGAATTTTATAAATGAAACTTTTAAAGCCCAGTCAGTGTTATCAATAATAAGTTCATCACTCTTACTATTGACGTAGTCAGATATCACGTATTCATATCCAATACATGACTCCAATATCAAGTATGTGTAATTTCAACAGTATCTCATATTTAATTGGAATTTCTTTTTCTTAAGATTCACAGACAAACATAGACTACTGACTTCCTGTTGTCTGTCAGGCATGCAAATGTATTTTACTACGTTACATATGTTTTCCAAAGTAGTATAACATACTTTTATCCCCTCTTGTATAATCAAATTAATCACATGACACATGTATTTGACATGGAAGATCTTTTCTAATTGTCTGTCTCTAATATTTCTAACAAACATGTTAATTACTACTTTATTATTAGATGCATTATTGAATGTGATATTAAAAATTTTATTTTTAATTTTATATTTTCTAAATATCTTCATCATATACTCAAAAATGGTCGGGTCATTATGAGGATAAAAAATCTTAAAGAATCATAAAATTTTTTTATTTAGAGTATAATTTAAATCTACATTGTAGACAGTGAGACATGCATAAGATGCATTATCATGACTAGTCCAGATATCAGATTTCACGGACATCACTCCACTATATGTCCTAAATTCATTAATTATTATTTATTTTTTGAACTTATAATATTTTAGTATGTCGTTTCTAGATGTGGACCTAGGAATCCTATGATAAGCAAGTTGAAAATATATCTATATGATGCTCACTATTTTTGGATCTTTCGAAAATCTGATCGAAAGATCTATCAAGGTGATAAGTTTGGTCATGCTTTTCCTACCTAACTCACTGTGGTATATGAAAGAGATAAATTTTGAGACTGAACTGGATACAACCTCAAAAAATACACTGCTAAGTTGGATTTATCTTGGATCTAATGTATCATATTTTTTATATTTTTTCGGCATACTTCTTAACGTGCCCAGTCCCAAACATACTCTTATAGTTTAAAATTTTTTTACAATACTTATATTGTGTCATTTTTTCTTCTTCACTCCTAATATTTTTTTTATTTTATTTTATTAAAATGAGTCCAAACTATTGAAATCCTCATAGTTTATATTTTTTAGATGTTTGGGTTGAGACAATCGGAGAAATCAAAGTTTCAGCAGTCTCGGATCGTTGTGTAAGATTTTCATTTTTAAAATTTAAATTAATTTCATTAGTATTTATTATTTTTTTAGTTTTTTTTAGATAAGAGGGTAGATCATAGAGTAGAGAGAAAAAAATTTTAAAACAAATTATTTTTAAATATTATGTTAAGACTTACGAGTTTCAGTTAACTAATTAAAAAAAATAGAAATACTTGTTAAACAGTGTAAAGGTGAAGCATGTGCACCATAAATCCAACTTTCAAAAAACAATGCAAATACCAAACAAAGTCGAGTCCAAGTTGTGAGTCTCGAAAAATCAAGTCAAAATTTTGAGAGAGATTTGAGAGTGAGTATGAAAATTTATGTTTTTGAAAAATAAAAAAATAGAGAGAGGGTGGGCTTTTATTGAATAATAATAATAATTTTTTTTTTAAGTTTTTATTTTAATAATTTATAATTTTTTTCAGGCAGAATCACATGGGTTGTTGGATTCTGCCCCATAGCCATTGAAAGCAAATTTCAGCGGCTTAAATTTAAAATTATTTTTTTTTTATTTTTTGAACCGTTGGGGATTGGGGGGGGGGGGGGGGGGGGGTGGAATTAGACCTAGGCGGTTTTTGGATTCATCAGGCTTTGCCGCTGGGGTGATTTATCGGCTTGTGTCGAGGTATCGTGCCTAGCCTGACACGAGACTTAGTTGGCCTCGGCACGGGAAATTCCCATGCCATGCAGGGCCAGTCACGACCGAATCATGTCGTGCCTCGTGTGTGGCTGGCTGACCCAGCCCGTTTAACACCTCTATCTGCATTACTTATTTTTTTACAGCATGGCCATGCCACTGTGTCATGCCAGGCACAGCACGGTGGCGTTGTCCATTGGCCTATCATGACATGATGGACACGAAAAAGTGCACTCCCTTGCTTGACTATGCTGAATGGCGAAGATGCATGGGTCGTGCATCTTTGCCATTACATGATGGTTGACGGTGGCACGGCCTCGAGTGCATGGCCATGACTATGACGAATGGCCGGCTTACATGCCAGTCAATTATAATCGGCTATGTGATTTTTTATTTTTAAAAAAATTGACCGTGCCGTGACAAGGTGGTCTAATTTAAAAAAAAATTAATTGCCTAGGTGACCACTCCGCCCGATGGGGACCCCATGGGGCGGTCATCCGGGCTGGTTTACCATCATGTCAGGCTAGACATGCAAATTGTGCCTGGCATGAGGCACAGTTCATGCTAGCCACGCACAACATTAATTATGCTATGGGGCAGCCTAGCAGGGCCTGAGGCATGGTTTTAGACCGTATCGTGTTGGGCCAGGCATTGTTGAACAAGACTGAGCCATTGGCCGTGCTCAGGCCTCTTTGCCCGTTTGACACATTTAGCCGTGCCTACAGGTGTCAACCGGGCCGGCCCGGCCCGGCACGAGGCACGGTTCAGCAGTGCCTGAGCCGGCCCGGCACGGAAAAATTCCGTGCCCGGGGCCGTGCCGTGCCCTGGTTAGGCGCGTGCCTGGCCAGAGCCGTGCCATGCCGTGCCTGACCCGGCACCATTCGGCACGTGGCACGGCACCCCGGCACGGGTGTCCCGTGAGCCTGACCCCAGGATGCCCCTCCCGCAAAAAAAGACTGCGGGTCGGGTCTGATTCGACCCGAGCCGCGGTCTTCCCGTATCCCCAACAGCTCGGACAGGCAAGCTCGAGCGGGCCAGGCAAGGCACGGCAAGGCCCCGCCGTGCCGGGCTCGGCTATTTTTAAATCGGGCCGGGCACGACACGACACAGGAACCGTGCCGTGCCCGGCCCGGCACGGTAGCACGAACGTGCCCTAAAAAAATGGGCCTGGCTATGCCGGGCTGGCCCGTTTGACTCCTCTAGTCGTGCCTAACATGGTATAGTCTATCCCATTGTTATTAAAGGCGCACTTAAAGCCTAGGTGCCGCTAGGCTTTGGAGAAAGCACCTCGCCATTCCTAATGCACACTCTCGCTTCCGAAAATTATAAATAAAATATTTGATGTGTTAGAATTTTATGTATTAGATTGTTGAAATTTTATTATTTTATTTTATAACTTTGAATGCATGTAATGAAGATAAATACTAATTATATTTGATTGGGTGGGGCAAGGCAGTGTGGTATTGGGTCGGATCCCAGTCACTCCCATCATGATCAGGCCATGTATGCTTTTGTGCATGGATTGGCCCATAGCTAATTCATCCTAGCCTCAATTAGCCTCCAATGCTTGTGGTCAGCCTAGTTGCCTTGCGGCTAGCACTTTAGTTTGTGTTCATCCCTAGCTTAACTAGTAGACAATATTTTTTACTAGGCCCCTATGGTCCTTCTATCTAGTAGCATGGCCCATGATCTTATTTATCTATATATATATATGAAAATTAAAAAAAACAATTTAATTTTAAAATTGAAATTGCAAATATATTAAAGAATATTATTGTAATTAAATACAATAAAAAGATATATTTTAAGTTTGAATTGAAAATGTAAAGATTGCATAAAAAATATAAAAAATACTAAAATAAAATTCATGTCAATACAGTACCAGTAGCAATAATAATATAACAAAAATATAATGTTATTTTGTCTGATTTGAATTATCATAATTTTAAATCTTGGTATTTTTATTTTCATGTATTTCATCATTCATTGATAATTCTTTGATTTTTTTTTTGAAGACTCATCCATATATCATTCGAATCTATTAAGAATGATATAACTTTAATAATTTTCGGTTGTTTTGTGTTCTTTTTATCTAAAATAATATTTATAATGACAAATAAATAAAATTTTGATATTATGCAAGACACAAGAGAGATTAGTGTGTGTTATTTTAAATAATATAAAAAAAGTGAATTCATATATTTTGTATCAATTTTATGTATCAACATTTTTAATTTTATTATGTGACAAGATATAATAATAATTAATATCTAAGTATTTTACTAGTTTACTCATATTTGATGGACTTTTCTTTTATTTGTCACTAGTTAACTAAATAAAAAAATTATTATTTTTGAAAATAATATCAATCTTTGTATATAGAGATTTGCTAAACTATCAAATTTATTTTTATATTATTTAAATAAGTTATTTTAATGTTTATAAATTCTATCATATAGTTCATTACATATGGTTGGTTCTTGCAAGTTAATATGAATTTGATATTATTTTCTATTAACTCACATTGATCCTAAAATTTATACAAACAACTAAATAATAAATAAATGAAATAAATGACTAATATTTTAAATTTTTTTTTTCATCTCAATAGCTATGATGCAAAAGTATGTCATGAGAAATGTATACTGATGAATACATATTCATCATATCATAAAAGATATTGGTTGAATTTTAAAAATAAAAATTATGTCTCAGTATGATTTATTAATTATTATTTTATAGATTTTGTTATTAATATAGTTGGATATCGTATGTTGATAGCCAACATATGAATCTAAGATCAGATATATAGAAGTCTAATAGTATATGACATTCAATTTTAATTTTTTTTAGGCCTACTGATTTTTTGTGTATAAAAGTCATAATTTTTAAGTACAATATATTTTATTACATTATGTTGTTTTAATGAGAATTAAATAATTTTAAAGTCAGCTTGAGTTATTGTGTTTATTATGTGATACATATATATAACATGAAAAATTTAAGTTAGGTAATCATCTCTAATGATTTTTATGAAAATATTTATTATCATATTATTATTTAAAGTTATATTTCCTAGAGATTTTTGATAGATACTTAGATATGATAGCATTATCATGAGCATGAAAAATTTCATAAAATTTTAATATTTTTTTATAGTTTTTAATTATAATCAACAAAGTGAATAGTGACATATACAAATATTTTGTGATCGTGATTAATTCAAATATCAAATGTTGCAAAGACTTTTATTGTCTTATAAGTTAATTAATAATTAATTATTTTAGGGTTCTTATGATATGCAAGCTGAATATTTTCTTGTATTAAATTAACTAAACGTAAAATTTATGTTAATAAATTTATGATATGCTAAGCTAGCTTTGGATTTTTTGAAAAGCTAAACTGAAAATTTATGTTAGCATTGAACCTAGTCATGTATTCTCTTACATCTCATAATGATAAATAAAGAGGGTTATGGAACCCAAAATTATTTCAAATTTTATATCGATATCATTTAGTTAGGTTTGTATGTGATTTAATTTATCAAGTGAGATGGGCGGCTCTAGCATGACACAAGGCACGAGTGCATGATTGATTTTTAAAAAATCCATTGTGACCTAAATGACGGTTTGCTCCAACAGCAAACTATTTTTTGATCATTCAGTACCCTCCGAGATCCTTGGACTTGGTTCTCACATCAGGACAGCTTAGTTTGTGAGAACCCTTACCAGCTAGGTGTTACACCATCACTCAAAAAATGTGGAATTTCTAGAAGATTCCGAAGAATTTCACACTTGTATGGAAGGAAGAAGATTATCCTAAATTATTATAGAATCATCTTGGATATATGTAATAGAATTCTCTAAACTTATACGGGACCTTCAAAAGTTATAGACCATTCCCTATGCATGTATTCAAGGAGGAGGTGTTCTCATTTGTAAACCACCAAGTTGAGAGTTTCTTGTAAGATTTCATTATTCAATAAAGTATTTTCTTTATTTTTAAGTGTTCTTTCAAATTCTTTTTGCTTCTAAGTTGTGCGTAGACGCCAAGCATAACAAGCAAAATGAAAGTAAGACTGACTTGGCAACATCTAAGGGGTAAGTTGTCTAAGTGACGCATGAGAGCTTAGTGAAAATACTAAGTTCGTGACAGTTGGTATCAGAGCGAGGTTGCAACGTGTGAGAATAACTTGGTGGATATGATGTCGAGCACTCATTTGGAGGAAATTGCCGAACAAGTTTGGGGAAAGGACCTTGACCCTCCCGCTAAGGGAAGGGGAAAGAATGACAAGTCTCATGATCCTCTCACAAGGTTGGGCAGTCGAGTGACCTGGTTAGAGATTGTCATGACAGACACCAAGGATAAGTTTGATCTCATGGAGCAAAGCATGGAGATGGTCATGGATGGTTTCAAGATGCAGATCCTAGACCTTCAAGAGGGGATGCAAAGCTCATTGATCCCAGTGGTGTCGCATGATGAGTTTATGAAAGTCATGAACATGCTCATTATACCCCTCTCTCAAGGGTACAAAAGCTATGTCAAAGGTGGGGCAGACAGGGGATATAAAAGTTATAATGCTAAGGAAGGATCAATGGCGACTTCTACCAACAAAGAAGGTAGCAGTGTGGATAAACACATAGATTTTAAGCTAAAAATTAATTGCTTTCTATGTGATGAACCACACTGGGCACATGAATGTCCTAAAAGAAAGGTCCTAAATATCATGTTTGAGAGGAAAATCGACAAGAGGATGATGCCCCTCACATGGGGTCAATGCAGTTATTGAATGCCCTCAAGATCAAATCAACTAAGGAGAAATCTCAAAGTAGGGAACTCATATACGTGGAGGCCAAGGTGAATGAAATATCTACTAAGGCCATGATATATATCAGTGTCATACATAACTTTGTCTCAAAGGAGTAGACAAGGAGACTCAAGTTCCAAACATCTAATGAAGTAGGATGGTTCAAGGCAGTAAACTTCCCTGCTATGCCATCACATGGAATAGCTCGCATGGTGACCATGAAGATCATGCCTTGGGAAGACAAGGTTAACTTCACGGTGACACTTATGGATGATTTCCAGATGGTGATTGAGATAAATTTTCTTCACCAGGTAAAAGATGTGTTTATACATTTTCTACGTTTGATGACTATCTTAGAAGAAAGGGCTCCATGCTTGGTTCCCATAATCATCGAAGGTAAAAGTATAACGCTTATACTGTTGGTTATGTATTTGGAGAATGGGTTGAAAAGAATGAGGTGACCTACTTGGCTACATTTAAAGAATACCTTAGTGATCCGATGGAAAATTTTATGCCCATGGAAGTCATAAATGTGTTAGATGAATTTAAAGATATAATGCCACAGGAGCTACCCAAAAGGCTCTCACCTAGGAGAGAGAAATGTCACAGGATCAAGTTGGAGCCAAGCGCAAAATTCCCTGCCATGGGGTCCTATATGATGACATTCCCAGAGTTGAAGGAATTAAGAAGACAGCTGAAGGAATTGTTGGATGTCGGATTCATCCAATCATCTAAGGCTCTATATGGTGCGCTTGTCTTATTTCAAAAGAAGCATGATGGGTCACTGTAGATGTGCATCGATTACAGGGCATTCAACAAGGTTACGATCAAGAACAAGTTTCCCTTTCTTCTTATTGCTAATTTATTTGACCAACTTAGTAAAATACGTTACTTCACTAAGTTGGACTTTCGATCGGGGTACTACCAAGTAAAGATAGTTGAAGGAGATGAGACAAAGATCACATGTGTAACAAAGTATGACTCTTATGAATTCCTAGTGATGTTCTTTGGTCTTACTAATGTACCTGCTATATTTTGTACTTTGATGAACAAGATATTTTATCCTTGGATAAATTTGTGGTAGTATATCTAGATGATTTTGTTATATATAGTAACATCTTGGAAGAGTATGTTAATTATTTAAGAAAGATGTTCCAGCTACTAAGGTAAAACGAGTTAGACATTAAGAGAGAGAAATGTTTTTTTTTCCTCAAGGAGATAAGCTTATTGGGACACCGCATCAAGGGTGACAAGCTCATGATGAATGAAAGCAAGATCAAAGTCATTCAGGAATAGAATTTCCCTACTAATGTGCCACAACTAAGGCCTTTCTTGAGCTTGATCAACTATTATCGATGGTTCATCAAAGGATACTCAGCAAAAGCAGCTTCATTAACAGACATTCTCAAGAAGGATAATGCATGAACATAAGATGAAAAATATTATCAATCCTTTGAATGCTTGAAGAAGACTATAATGAAGGAGCTGGTATTGGCACTACCTGACCACACCAAGATGTTTGAGATACACACTGATGCTTCTGACTTTGCCATTGGATGGGTTCTTATGCAGAAGAAACGTCCCATAGTTTTTGAAAGCCACAATCTCAATGACACAAAGAAATGGTACATGGTCTAAGAAAATGAGATAACTGCAATCATTCATTATTTGCGGACATGGAGATACTATCTATTAGGATCACACTTCATAGTGAATATATATTATATTGCTACAAGCTATTTTCAGACTCAGAAGAAATTAAGTCCCAAGCAAGCAAGGTGGCAAGACTTTCTGGCAGAATTTGACTACACATTGGAGTACAAGCCAAGCATAGCCAATCGCGTAGCTGATGCCTTGAGCCGTAAATTTGAGCTAGCATCTATGACTAGTCAGCCTTAGGGAGAGATAATGGATCTCATAAAAGAGAGACTGCAATATGATTTAATGGCCAAGAGTATCATCACATTGGCTAACGAGGGAAAGACTAGATGGTTTTGGCTAGAGAATGATTTGTTCTACACAAAAGAAAAGTGACTCCATGTGCCAAAGTAGAAAAAATATTAGAAGGAATCTTATCAAGGAGTGACATAACTTCAAATGGGCTGGACACCCAGGGCAACGTCGCACAAGGGTACTACTAGAGTCTATCTACTACTGGTTACAGATAAGGAATGATGTGGAGACTTAAGTGAAGTCTTATCTTGTGTGCCAACAAGATAAAGTAAAGTAACATTTACCCAATGGGCTACTGGAGCCACTACCTATAGTAGAGCAACTATGGGAAAATGTCACTATGGACTTCATTATCAACTTACCCAAGTCCAAGAGAAATGGATTTATCATAGTGGTGGTGGATCGATTTTTAAAGCATATTACATCCATAGCAGCTTCTAAAGATTGCACTGTAGAAGAGACAACTAAACTATTTCTTAAGAACGTGGTAAAGTATTAGAGGCTATCGAATGTTATTATTAGTGATCGTGACCCACGCTTTACTGGAAAGTTGTGGATGAAACTCTTTAAACTTATGAGCACAGAACTTCACTTCTCTACTAACTTTCATCCTCTGACTAATGAGCAGACAGAACGAGTGAATGCGTTACTAGAGCTGTACTTAAGACACTTTGTGAGTGCCAATCAGACTGACTGGGCCAAATTGTTAGATGTGGCTCAGTTTTCCTATTATCTACAGAGAAGTGAGACAACAGGCAGAAGTCTATTCGAGATAGTAATGAGGTAACAATCAATGACTCCTCACACCCTAGCCAAAGGATACACATGCAGGAGTCCAGTAGTTTACAAATTTGCTAAGGGATGACACAAGCAAGTTGATATAGTACGCTCATTCTTAAGGAAGAAAGCTAATAAAATAAAGAAATGAGCTGATAAGAAAAGAAGATATATAGAATTCTAAGTTGGAGACTTGGTGCTTGTCAAGCTTCTATCGCAACAATTCAAGTCCTTTTGAAAGGTGCATAAAGGACTCATGAGGAAGTATGAAGACCCCTTTCCTATACTTGGACGAGTTGGTATGATATCTTACAAAGTTGAGTTACCACCAAGGTTGAAGATTTATCATGTCTTCCATGTTGGCAATCTAAAACCTTATCACGAAGATAAGGAAGATCTAGGCCGAGGAGTCTCTATGAGGGCACCCACAGCAGTAGTGACATTCTATGATAAGGAGGTGGACTACATCATGGCAGATTGAGACCTAAGGATAATTAACTTTTGGCCCAATAAGTAATACTTAGTGAAATGGAGAGGACTAACAGAAAGTGAAGTCAGTTGGGAGCTAGCTAATAATTTGTGGTAGTTTCGGGAACAGATTAAGTAGTTCCAAGTAGAAAAATTGATGAGGACATCTGTAGCATTGGTGGGAGTGAATGTTACACCCTCACTCAAAGAATGCGGAACGTTTTAGAAGATTTCGAAAAAGTCCACACTTATATGGAAGGAAAGAGATCCTAGATTATTCTAGAATCTTCATGGATATATGTAATAGAATTCTCTAGACTTATAAGGAATATTTAGAGGTTCTAAATTATTTCCTATGCATATATTTAGGAGGAGGTGATTTTATTTGTAAACCACAAAGTTGAGAGTTTCTTGTATGATTTCATTATTTAATAAATTATTTTCTTTATTTTTAAGTATTCTCTCAAATTTTCTCTACTTCTAAGTTGTGGGTAGACATCAAGCATAACAAGCAAGGTGAAAGTAAAACTGAATTAACAATATCTAATGGTTAAGTTGTCCAAGTGCTGCACGGGAGCTTAGCGAAAAAACCAAATCCGTGACATATTGCTAGTTGGAAAAGGCCGTTAGTGCCATGCCACTATCAGGATGGCCCAGTTTGACTCAGCATGATCGTCATAGCCAGTTCATAAAGCAGAGGGTTCTCACAAAGTGCTAGTTCATAAAGCAGTGGGAGAAACAACATGAACCATATATATAAATTTTAATGGTTTGCAAATGCTAAGTATCTTCAGGCAATTACTGTATCAGTGCTGTCATCCTAACGCTGATACCTTGTACACTTTAATGAAAGTTAAGGTTGCATAGAGACAAAAGGAAAGAGAGAGGAAAGAAAAATATACAAAAAAGTGAAATTAAAAACCACAACATGAACTATATATATATATATATAGTTTGGGGCAATCTACGAGTCAGATGCTCCTAAATAATAAAAAATAAATTAAATAACATGACAATAAACTAAAACTCAACAAATATATGGGATTGTTCATTTTATTAAATATATGAGAATAATAAGAAATTTGAGCTATCAAATAACTGTTAGACATGATTTTACTAAATGTCATCATTGGGTCAAGCCACATCACTCCTACAAAGGTAGGCTTCTACAACACAAAACTCATGGTCCATGTTGGGCATGAACGAGTGGCTGACATACATCCTGACCTCAATGTGGGCTGGCTTAATGTGCCACTTGTGACATGTGACATGTACCCAATGCTACTCTCATAGGTTGCCTACTAGATATCATTCTTTTGAGTGGAGAAACTTGATGACTTGGAAATATGTGAAGGAATGTGACTCTAAGGAATACTTAATGAACTTGGAATTATATAAAATTTTATGTTGAAATTGGAGTTTATAATATTTTATATTTATTATTTGTAATTTATATTCTATTTGATGTGAGCACCCAATTCATATGGGTTGTCCCAATCATTTTGTTTCTTATATAAGAGATTTTAATGTGTGTTGTTTAATATTGAGTTGTGTATTAAGTTTTAAGTTAAGTTGTATTAATTCAAATTGTATTGTGTCACCCACCAACCATTATTTAATTTTTTGCATTCAATTTTAAATATGGTATTAGAGTAATATCATAACGATCAAGATCCTAGTGGAGTGTGTATGTAAGTTAAGGATGTAAATCCAAGAGATTGTGTGACGCGCTAATGTTGCATGCCATAGTGTGCAATAAAAAAACATAAAAAACAAAAAATAAAATAAAAATAAATAGAATTTGTGCACATAGTAGGTGTGCATCATATTCTGGATTTGGCATGCCAAAATCCTCAAAATTGCACCCAATTTCAATATATTTTGCTTAGTGGTGTGCAAATGTGTCCACATGCACACATTTCAGAAACTAACACAATGGCTTGCGTAATGGTTTTCTAGTGGTGTGTGTGGTGGCTTGCAGTGGTGTTTTGGGACAGAAATCTTAACTAGGGTTCCGATAGTTAGAAAATTCAAGAAAAAAAACCCTAATTCAATTAGAGAGGTGCCATTTTCTAGTATTCTACTTGGCAACTGAAAAACATGTTGATTTATCACTAGAGGTGTCAACCGGGCTGGGCCGACCCCGCCCGGCATGAGGCACGGCAAGATTCGGCCGTGCCTGGGCCGGCCCGGCACGGTACCGTGGCCCGTTGGTACAGTACCGTGCCAAAATCAATTTTTTAAAAAAATTAGGGTTACGGAGGCACCGAAATCCTAATTTTTTTTTTAAATTATGGTTCGGCCCGGTCGGACCGAACCCTGCTGATCGTGCCGCGGGCTCGTGCCGGGCTGAACTTCCACAAAACCGTGCCGGGCCAGGCATAGAATGGTACAGTAACCGTGCTGTGCCTGGCCCGGCACGAAAGCACAGTCGGGCTTGAAAAAATGGGCCAGGCCAGCATGACACGTCTCGTTTGACACCTCTATTTATCACCTTATTGATAATGATAATTTTTCGAAATTAGAGGGATATAATTCACTCGTGGCAATATATATTGAAGAATCCTAATTTTGATGTTTTTTCTAAATTATGGTTTCAAATTTAGAAAATTTTAATTTTATTGTATATTGAGAAAACCATTTCCTATCCTTGGTTACATTAAACAAGTCTTGGGAATGTTAAGTAGTTTAATGCAATATCAATAAAGAATATATTTATTTCAATTAAAACATTATTGATAGTATATAAACTCTTGAATAATGATAATTATGATATTAAAATAATTTTGTTGCTTGTATCTATGAAATAACTAAAATAATAGCATCTGACACATCATATAATGATGATATGAAGAAGAAAATATTCAAACCAAAAGTATCATTTTTTGAAAATTTAATTGACCAATCTAGTATATATTTTAAAATTTTAGCAAAAGTAAGATGTATGTTGTTATTAAATATGGAATGTGGCTTTGTAATTAATGAAATTTCTATATTTTATATATAATAAACTATAATCAAAATCATACGATTCATGATTAATTTATGATTATATTCACAATTCAGAAGGTAAATAATCAGACTTTTTAAAAGAATCAAAAATATGTATGAATCAAAGATTGAATCACTGTATTGCGAATCGATTCACATGAATTGATTTAATATTAATTTTCAAGGGATCAAGTTTCTCAAAAAACCATAAAAATAAAAATTAAAATACAAAAAAAAATTGTCAAACTGTAAGAATTAATTAATATAAAAAAACACAATTCTAATCATTGGTATTATGAATTAAACTTAAAAAAACAATAAAATACCAAAAAATCAAAAATATAAAAATTAAAATATAAAAAAAAATTAACGGTAGGAAATATGAATTAATTAACGTAAAAAAAAGTCACAAAAATTTAATTCACGATTTGATTCGATTCTCTATTCGAATTTCGATTTAATAACTATGCATAATATAATGAAGTACTATATAATATAGATTTGTTTTTGTCATTTAGTCTATTATGACATTTATTTTGAAAAAAAAATAATAAAATTTAATAAACTCCTCTGTTGAATATATACATTCAATTTGTCACTCTCTATTATGACAACTTAGTGTGATAACAAAATTGCCATAAGTTTTGCAAAGAATCAAATTCAACACAAAACCACTTCCAAAGGGCATCAAACAATTGACATTTTGACAAAGGCACTTCTAAAGGCCACCTATGAAAACACCAACTATAAATTAGGAATGCTAAACATATACTACCAAATTTCAGGATGAGTATAATAATATGACATTATAATTAGTAATTAAATGTCGAGATTTGTGGTATTATGTTAAGATAGATTATAATAGTTATGAATGAGAGAATCTCTCCTAATTAGGTATTGTCTCCTTATATGGCTTAGACTAGGAATCTCATTTGTATGTGTGTGTGTTCCTCCATATATATATATATATATATATATATAAAATATAAAAAATAAATAATTTTATTTTAAGTTATTTTACATAGGTAGCAATGATACTTATTTATAAAAAATAAAAAAAAATCTTACATGTTTGTAGTTGTAAATATTTGTTTACAGTTATTCATAACTATTTATAGCTGTTCATCACATAATATTTCATACTCCCCCTTTAGCTAGGTTGTAAATGTTAAGTAACCTTAGCTTGGATACTAACTGATCAAATTTTTTCCTTACCACGACTTTGGTGAATATATTTATTGTTTGTTGGGTTGTAGGAATATAAGATAGATACATGACCTTCTCTTCAATCTCCTCTTTGATAAAATATCAGTTAATCTCTACAAGTTTGGTTATATCATGGTGAATCAGATTTTTTGCCATGCTAATTATAGACTTATTTTCACATAAGATCTGCATAGATTTTTCAATATGGACTTTTAGTTCATGACAGATTATACTCAACCACATACCTTCACAAATTACCAAGGCAATAGCTCTGAACTCGGCTTTAATTGAGCTCTTTGCTATTATTGTCTATTTTTTATTCCACTAAGTAACCAAATTCTCCCATAAGAATGAGTAATATCTTAAGGTTAATCATCGGTCACAAGTGAGCCTGCCCAATCATCTTTCGTTAACATCTTTAGGTACATATCACTAGTTTTCTCAAAGAACAACATTTGGCCATGTGTTAGTTTGGGGTACCTCAAGATTTGGTATACTACCTACATGTTTTCTTAAGCTAGGTTATTCATGAACTAGTTAACTATGCTAATAGTGAAATTGATGTCAGGTCCAGTGTGCAAGAGGTAGATGAGTTTGTCGACTAATCTTTGATATCTACTTTTATCTACTAGAGCTCCACTAGATTGCATACTAAATTTGATCGTGGTCTCCATGGGAGTTGTAGCTGGCTTGCATTCAGTCATACTAGTTTTCTTTAGAAGATCTAGCACATACTTCCTCTGAGAGACTGATATTCTAATTTTTGACAAAGCAAATTCATGCCTAAGAAGTATTTGAGATTTCTCAGGTATTTGACTTTGAATTCCTTGTCTAAATATAATTTAAATCTCTAAATTTTTTTTGGTGATATCCTGTAAGGATGATATCATCAACATAGACTATGAGGATGACCATTCGTCATCTCTCAAGATGTTTAATAAATATCGTATGATTTGTCTGATATTGAGTGTATCCATACCTCTTAGCTACTTTGGCGAAACCATGCCTTGGATAACTGCTTAAGGCCAATCAAGAATTTCTTCAACTTCAGCACTGAATCAAGAATTTTTGGTATGTTTAGGCCTAGTGGGATCTCCAAATATACTTCATCTTGAGTTCTTCTTTTAGAAAAATATTTTTCACATCTAACTGATTTAATGATAAATCTAGATTAGTAGCTAGAGAGAGAAATAATCTTACTGTATTGAGCTTTGCACCCAAGGCAAATGTCTTTTGATAGTTAATGCCATAGAACTTAGTGAATCTTTATATCATTAGACAAGTATTGTATCTATTAATACTACTATCAGAGTTATACTTTATAATTAATATTCATTTGCAGCTTACTACCTTTTTCTCACTTGATAGTTTAGTTATCACTCATGTTTTATTTTTCTCCAATACATTTGCTTCTTCTTCCACCTTTTTTTTTCATTCTGGAACTTTGATAGCTAATATTAACCCTACTAAATTTTCAACCCGAGCACAGTTTGGATTGGCCTTCAACCCGACCCAATCCATCCAAGTTGAACCCCTAAATAAAACTTATAGAGGTGTAAAATGGGTTGGCATGCTTTTAAAATGGAGCAACTTAGCATGGACCATTAGCATACTGGCTGCTCGAGTCTTGTTGGATCATGCCTGACCGAGTCAGACTGGCAAAAACTAAGCTCAGCTCGGGCATTAGGTTGTGGGAAATAGCCTTGCCGAGTTCATGCCTGGGTTCTTTCTGGGCAACCTAAAGTTGGACCAAGCTAGTCTTGTTTTGGTCCAGACTAGCCTGAGTTTGGTTTTAGCATATTAGGTAGACCCTAAGTTATTTTTTTATAGGTATAGGAAGACATGTTTGCTTTGCTTCAGCATTCTGAGCAATCATGTCATAAACTCAAATTTGGTCGGAGTACTTTGAAAAAAAAAATGTTTACAGTAAAAAATAGAGTTTGAGTCATTTTCATTTGTTTGGGTTCGAGCTATCCTTGGGTTGCCTAAGATTTATGTCAAAACCTAATCCAAATTTTGTTTGGGTTGAAAATTTCTAACCCTAACTCTGGTCAGAACATTTGCCCGACTCTGGGTTGACCCGAGTATGACCTAGGTCATTTTTTTAGTGGGCTGGTTTCAGCCTGCATGGGCGATATTGCTGAGGATTGTTATGTGTTGAATAAAATTCAGCACCCAAGCTGAAATACTATGCTTGATATGACATGAGCAATGCTGCTTACCAGCATGTGCCTGTTTCAGGCATGGCTCGTTTTGTTGAATCATGCACGGGCTGCATTATGTGGGTCATGCCTAGGCTCCTGGCCCCCTTGTTACCTCTTACTCATAAAGTAAACGTGTACTAAAGGTATATATAATCATACCTTAGATTATGATAACATATATATTTAGTGTTCTCATCCATAAAGTATAAGAGATAAAAAACCATAATTGTAATTATCTTTTTATGTTTCTTGTCTATTCTATTGAATTTTGTTTATTGGTTTCCCCCTAATCTTATTTTTATTTGTGTATATATATGTTATTGGTATTTTCACCATCAATAGATATTATATATATATTTTTATTTAAGTTATTGTTTTATCCTACTAAAGATATGAGTGCTAATGATGCGAGTCGATTTGTTAATATTTTGAATCGAGCTCGAGCTTATTCAAGTCAAGTTTTAATCAAGTCAAGTCCGAGTAGTTTGTGAGATGTCTCATTTCATTAGCAACCTTAATTATTATATATCCAATTTTAGAAGAATTAGTGTATGGAATATATATATATATATATATATATATATATATATCACGTTTATAATATTAACTTATTAATATAATTTATAGAATATTATCCTATTTTGTTATATATATATATTTAAAGAAAATTAAATATTTTTAAAATAAATATATTTATAATTAAATAAATAACAAAAAATGTATGATTATTCAAGAATAAAAAAATAGAGATATATTATATATGTCATCCTTCAAAATAAAGATATAAAATTTTTTTAAAAAAATTAAATTTTATATATACAAATATTCGAGTTTCTTTCAATCTTTTTGAATCTAATTACGAGTTGCTATACTCGAATAGTTAATATTTTGAGTCAATCTCATATGAGTCGAGTCTTGATCAAGTTAAGTTCAAGTAGCTAACGCGTTGTCTCGTCTCATTAACACCCCTAACTAATGATATTTGATTACAGGCCCGGCACGGAAAAATTCCGTGCCCGGGCCCGGGTGAGGCGCGTGCCGTGCCCGACTTAGCTGTGTCGTGCCTGACCCGGCACGGTTCGGCGCGCGGCACGGCACGGGTCAGTCCCGTGCCGTGTCCCGTGAGCCCGACCTCCGGAAGCCCCTCTCGCATAAAAAGACCGCGGGTCGGGTCTGATTCAACCCAACCCGTGGTCTTCCCGTATCCCGAACCGCTCGGGCAGGCATGCCCGAGCGGGCCCGGCAAGACACGGCACGGCCCGCCATGCCTACGGGCCGTGCCGGGCTCGGCAATTTTTAAACCGGGCCGGGCACGGTAGCACGAACGTGCCCAAAAAAAACGGCCCGGCCGTTTGACACCTCTATATTTGATAGATATTTGAAGACTTGAGGACAACCTTGTTTTTCAGTTATTTTGTCACAATCAATTATTTTTTATCCTACTAAGAATGCAAATTTGAAGACTTGAGGACAACATTGATTGCTTTTCAGTAATTTTGCCTAATTACTATCCTATTGAGGATATTTGATAAATATTTTTACTTAAGTCATTCTTTTATTCATGCAACAATGAATGTGAGGAACATAGTCACAAACAATATCTTTGCACCAATATAATTTTTTTTATCTAGTAAATCACTTCATTATGTGTCCTAATTTTTTAGAATTAGATATGGGTGTGTGTGTGTGTGTGTGTGTGTGTGTAGTCATTAAGTAAAATAATCATTTTCAATATTTTTTGATATTAGAAAGAGTTTTAATGTTTCTTAATATTTTTGATATTTTCAATTGTAATATTTTTTTTTAAATGTGTATTTTACAATTTGAAAAGAAATTTTAAATTGATAGAAATATGTTTTGGTGCATCATTTATAAAAAAATAAAAAAATAATCTAATTTTTAATATTAAAAAAAAGTGCATTAAACTCTTCAGTAAATAATTTTTGGTGTATTCAGTTATAGTAATATGAAACTATCATCATTTTTAAATAAAGAACATAACTACAAACTACCTATTCTTAAACTAAAATAGCTTAACAAGCTACTAGAAGCTTGTTAAGCTAAACGAGCTCTTGGAAGCTCTTCAAACTTCTGATGAGCTTGACGAGCTTGTGGAAGCTCATTGAGCTCAATCTAGCTCCTTGATGGAGCTCCTGGAAGCTCTGCACGAGCTTCTAGCAAGCTCGATGGAGCTCATCTAGCTCCATGATAGAAGTTTGGTGCACTATTTTTGGTTATGTGGAGTTCCAGCGATCTTGATGTTAGAAGTTTAGGTTATATTGTTTAAAAGGAAGTGTATTTTTGTATTACTATAAATGAGTGCATCAAAAATTAATTATTTAAGAGTTTGGTACATCATTTTCAAAATATTAAAAATTGGGTTTCTTTTTTTCAATTTTTTATGAATGGTGAACCAAAAATTTTTAAAAAAATTGTATATGTTTCATCACATGACTTTATAATTGTCTAATTTGACTTGTTTGTCTCAAGCTGACATGTTGCTTGTGTCTTCTTTTGCGCTGAGGTGTACATTTTAAAATCATACAATTCTTAGAACGACAAGTAGCTCGCATGGTGGGTCATCCAATTAACAATAATATATTAACAATACAAAAGAAAAACTATGAGATATCATTGGTGGTGGTGATCATTGTCGATCGGTGGTGGTCAATGATGCTCAATTGAAGAATAATAGTGGTGCTCCATTGTTTTTTCCCACAATTTTGATATTGTGCTAAATGTTATCATCGCAATCAACAAAGTTTTGTCCTAACATCTTGGGTTCGGTTGATACTATGTTAAATATAATCAATATAAATAAAAAAAATACATAATTATATTAGATTCCATACTAATAATAGATCATACAACCTACATATAAAGAAAAATATAAGTAATAGGAATATCCTTACAGGTCTTGAAACTTTATGTACAACTCAACAAAAAGAATGAAAAAAAAAATTAAATTAAAGTGAATCATTGATCTCATTAGGTTACAATTGGTTTGATCAATGACTCCTATCCATCTATTTTCTCAGCGTGCCATAGTTACTCTGATGGTCTTATGTGTGATATATGTACTAGTATTTACTTTTTCATCAATTAGCTTTTTTAGTGCATGTGCTTGGGTGTGGGTACATACTAGTAGGCACATCTTCTTTTGATGTTGGAACTTGTATTAGCTTAAAATAAATACTTTTTTATTTAATATTGTATCATTATTGTTCCTTTTGAAGTTGTTATAAGAGTTTCTGCTTCTATTAGTAATTATTATTAGTTGTACTAAATTAGTGATGGTGCACATGAGAAATAAGTTTAATTTATTGATATATTTGGAATCTCATCAATCTATTTTAAGTTGCAAATATTATTAGATATATTCTTAGTTACATATTTTTAGTCATCATGATTGACTATGGGAAAGGTATTTTATTTTAAGTTGCAATAACATAGCCACCACAAGAATGAGGAGGGACACCTCACGAGGTATTTATTTCTAAAAGTTGAAACATTGTGCTTACTTTGGAATAAGGTTCACGATCAACTTACCAATTTAATTGAGATGTCTCACAAGAATTACTACTTGAGACCATGGTCTCTTTTGGCTTTTCAAAAAATTGAATTATTTATGGTGTGTGATTATACAAATACTAAAATGTCAAATTTCATAATAACTTTGAAATTATGAGTATTAGATGATAATAATATTTGGATGACTAATCACCTGGAAAGTACTAGTGTTGTGTATATATATATTATATGTCATGTTTTAGTATAATGATAAGTGTATTTGTCGAAGTGTGGTTGGTATTGGGTTTGATACTCATCATATACGTCTCTGAATTTTAGGGGTAAGACTATTGAGATATTAATCTTTCTTATACCCTGTGCTAAAACGGGAGTTTATGCTTTGATTATGACCTCCATCCTCATCTATATTCTAATTTCTCTATTGTAATTTTTATTTTGTGTCTCATTGCTTCATAAGTTATCTATCATATCACAAATAATTAATTTTTTATTTTTCATTTCATTTGATTTAATTTTAGTAGATACAAATTATTGCATACAATGAAAAAATTGTTATGGTCATCTACATCTATAATATTTATTATAGCTTTTTTTTTCTTGAGGAATGAGTGAGATTATTTAGTTTTATTAATTATTTTCTAAATCATTATCAACTTGATCATCATTCATTAGTTAATTCAAGATTTATGGGGTAGAGAATTAAAAAGGATATCTCAATAATTTATAAGACATTAATTAAGAAAATATATGAGGAATTGAGTGATGCTGCAGTGAAAAGTGGCTTTTGTCTTGGGAAGAGAAGGGAAGAAGGCATAAAGTTGAACGACAATAAAATAAGGCAGGAAGGTTTATTTGTTGCTCAGTGAGAGATGCCGAGTCTGAAAAATGTAACCTCTTCTTCCCAGAAGGCAAAGCCGCAAAGGTATATTGGGACTGGGAGAATGGAATCTTTTTGGGGAGACTTTTTCTCTCAGGCTAAGTCATCCGAGCAAGGTTTTTCTGTCTTTTATCTTTGTGCAAGGTTAAGATTGTGAAGCCAATGTCTTTTGTGGAAGTTGCTAAAGCAGAAGTGAGGAGAGTTAGCGTGGGATGGATGGAGAAGTGACAATGAGCTGCAGTTGATTTGAAAGAGCGAGAGGGAATTCTTTTGGCACTAGGTTGGTTGGATGTGCTGGTGTGCCTGTAGACTTTGGCCTTGAAGGGGATCTTAATTCTTCTAAAGGAAAAGCCATGTTTGTTAGTGTTTTGACCCATCTTCCTTTCTCAAAATGGAAGCCCCAATGTTTTTTTTTTTTTTTTTTTTTTTTTTTTTTTTTTGTATTGGGCTGTAGGCCACTATGTATTTTTGGTATTGGGCAGTAGGGCACCATGTATTTTGTGGTATTGGGCTGTAGGATGGTTAGCCCTTTGAAGAGAAGAAATTTTGTTGAGGCTGACCTTATTTGTAGATATCTTAGAGTCTAGGGCTCTAGGATTTGACCTTGCGGGTGTTTACGGCTCAATCAGATGAGTAGGAAGCAAGAATTTTTGTATGAATTAGAGGACATTAGGGTAATAAGGTAGAGTTTTGGGAGGATAAGTGGCACAGTGAAACTCTTGTGCCTCTAAGAAGATGCTTGGAGGAAGATGATGTTTGGGAATGGTGGGTCTATTGAGATGGCTCATTGAGGAAGGGGCTTGACAACCTGATATGATTTTTCTAGGATCTTAAATGATTGGGTACTGCTCCGTTCCCAAATAACCAGATTTGGACCCCACTCATGCCTCCAAAAGTAGTTTTTTTTTGTTTGGGATACAGCGTAGGGGAAGATCTTGACTCTAGATCAACTTAAGAGAAGGGGCTGGTCGCTTGCAAGTAGATGTTACTTTTGCCATGATGGTTTGGAAGATGTTGACCACCTCTCACATTGTTCAAAAACAAGGGTGTTGTGGGACTTTGTTTTGTGCTGTTTGGGGTGTCTTGGGTTCTATCTTCATCAGTTAGAGAAACCCTTTTGGGTTGGAACTTGGAAGGGTCTTGGGCTGGGTAATGGGAGTTTAAAAGCTTCAAAGGCAACCCCTTTATGCCTTCTCTGAATAGTGTGGAAGGAGAGGAACAAGTAGCCTTTGAAAGTATAGATTTTTCAATTCAAAGATTGAAAATCTCTTTAGTATGTAATTTTTGGGCTTGATCAAAGTTGTACCTAATGGAGGTATACAATTAATCTTTTTAGTATGTAATTTCTGGTTCGATCCTGGTTTGATGGATACCAGCCTAATTGGCAAAACAAGATATATCTGGTGTAGTTGACGGCTGAACCAGTTCGACCAGCCGGTTCGGTTCAGTTTTCTCATCCATGCATAATACATGATGAAAATTTTAAATGAAGATGTATCTAGATATTAATTGTAAAATGAGTGCAACAAAAAAACCCCTATGGAGTTAATTGCCAAGAATGGAGTAGCATGATCTATTTTATAACGAAGTCGAAATAAAATTTTCATTTATTGAATGAGAAATGATAATGCAAACTAGATATAAACAAAAAATTAATAATTAGTACCTATAAAAAAGAAGCAAGCAGGGGTTCACATGTTTTTTAGCATATAGACACATGAGTTTGTGATTGCATCTGACATATTTTATTAATTAATAAATAATTGAGAGTATTGAATAATAAGAGGTGAATGCGAAACATCATAATCCTCATGAGAATATGTTGGTAAATCTCAAAAAGAAATTTAATATTATTGAATAATATTTTAGCGTGTATGATAGGTGCATGCGTGACATCCAGGTGCACATAATACTTTTTAAAACTATGTGAGTGATCTATTTTTTTATTTTATTGTGATGTATTGTTTGCGTACAAAATTCCACAAAATAAACTCATTGTGTATATGATAAAATGATACAATAACACTCATCACATCAAATGAAAAATCCTAATTTTAAACACAAAAAAAAAATAATAGGTCCATCTCAAATATTGGGTTATCCTATCAAGAAGACAACAAGGAATAAAAAAAACTAAAAAACAAAATCATAACAATTATTCTTCAATATAGTGTGTAAATATCTATCATTTCAAATTAGGAGGAAAGAAAAATAAATTAAAATTTTTTCAAGATCTTCATAAATATATATGCAATGTGAACATTAATAGGAATATATGTTATAATTATGGTCTTATATGTAATCTTTACTTAAAGAAATAAATAATTTATCTTTATGTATTTTGTTTACTTATATAATATTAGATTCAAGATTATATCTCTCGCTGCCACAGTAGTGTAATAGGATAAGTGATTAGAAATTTGATCATTTTGAGTGTGTCCAATCTAAAGATTCTCATTTTTAGCTGTAACCATCTTCTTGTACTCCACCTTGCATTGAATATGAAGACTACCATATGTATCGTCCTTTCTGCATAAGTTGATCTCCGTCTAAAATTTAGATATCCAACTTAATGAAAATATTAATGATCAACAAATATACTGCTAAACTCTAACAATGGGTATCATTGAAAAAAAGGCTAATATTGTACAGAATGTAATATTTTCAGATGAGAGGTCAAGAGTTTTACATAATATTGAGATGAACATCTTGACTATCAAAGTTAATTAGACATTCTCACAAAATTCACTCATAGTGATATTTATACTTACAAGAGATGAGTATATAAAATATCTTTTTAAGGCAAGAATATATTAATTTTTTTCTTTCAGGTATTACTTATTATTTAAATGGTATTCTCATCTCAGACTCTTGGATATTAAAAAAAGAGTTAATATTCATGTTATTGATAATTATATCATATTCTTAATATATATTTTTTTAATATTATTATAACTAATAAAAAATATTCGAAGATTAGTGATATGGTAGTATTCAGTTGATTTATTCTATTTGACTTGTCTTTACAAATAATTTAGCTCTTGATTTATTTTTACTTCTACTAGCATATATTTGTAGAATCTGGAGAATAATGAATACTCTAATTTGGACTGAATATGGTGAATTGTATATCTTCTCTTTGATGATAATTTTTTTTTAAATTTTTTAGTATGTTGGATTATTCACTTGTATATTCTTAGTTTAGTCATATATTATTAATCTAATTGAGAATATTTGATCTTAGTCTTAAAAAAGTATTTCAATCTTAAATGTGAGGCTTGTCAGTTAGAAAAACTTATTGGAGCTTCATATAATACATGCCGATTAGGTTTTAGTAGACTCATTTCATCTAATATATTAAAATATATGGGGACTTTGTGGAGATATAATTTGATAAGGTTTTTAATATTTGATTATTTTTGTTAATGATTAATTAAGATATATATGAATATATATATATATATTAGTGTATTTCTAGGTTTTTCTATTTTTTTTGATATTTTATAAAATTATAAAAAATAAAATAAATTAAAAAGTTATGATTAATTAAAATATATGTTAAAGAGATTCAAATATTTATTGTATAGATCATATCATTATACACCATATTTGTTGCACTGGCACATCACTCTAAGGCATGACTCCCAGTATATACATATAACATTCAATATACACTATATTTCTAGTCTTCTAGATGATCATTTTTCACATTATTATTCTTATTAAAATATATTTAATTTTACAATTCATATAACTTCCAATATACACCATATTTCTAGTCTTCTAGGTGATCATTTTTCACATAATAATTCTCATTAAAATATATTTAATTTTAAAATGCTTATAAGATCCGTTGTGCTAGTGTTTATATAATCACACAGAATTTAAAATATTATCAAAATATGATAAAAATGCTTGATTTTTCATTTGTGTGATGGTTAGAGAAAATAATTTTTTTTTCAAAATTAAAATTCATATGACTGACTTTGTAATATCAAAAATTTGTTTTGATAATGATTAGTGGTGACAACTTGAATTGCTCGGCCTAGTAACATGTTCGAAGTTTCTTGCTTTGAAATGTGGTGAGTAAAACCACCATGTTCTAGGTTTATGACCCGACCCAATCATTTGGATTGTCCGAGTCATTCTTTCTTTGGCTTGAATAGATACTGATCCAAGTTGACCCAACCTAAGCTTAGTATTAATAAAATAAAAATGCACTTTGCATACCTGACTCAAGTATTTAAAAGGTGATACTATGAATGTGATGAGATGCATAGAAAGAATCTGATTGGGCCTTTGGCTTAATCACACTAGGTTTGGTTTCTCCTTACCTGATTCTCATCCAGGTAGGGTCAGAGCAATGAGTTTTGAGCTGGCCCATTTAGGCTGAGCCAATTGCCACATATAATGTAATGATGGTTGTGGTGTTGTTGTTCCTAAGGCTGAGCCAATCCACAGAGTGTCCCATTAAATTTATTATTCCAAGACCTTTTGTTTTTTGTTTCATGTTATGCTTTTCATTTACGGGTAACAATGGTACTTTTTTATTTGTTATTCACAAGAATCAGTTATTCATTTTCATATCTAGAACAACACAATTTATTTTTATGAACTGCATATAGTGATACTACTATCATTCATTCATAATTATCTGTGTGACTAATATTTTTTTTTCAATAAAGGTATGTTGATGTGATCCTTCAGTTAATTGACAAAGCTGGAGATTTTGTTAGTGATGATATATGGTTTCGCGTCGTTCAATATGTTACAAACAATGAAGATCTTCAGGTATTTTGTGAGTTTTTTTTTGTCAAGTAAATAACTACTTTTTTTGCAGGTTTTGTTTCTAAAGATATTCTTGCAAAAAGAATTTATGATGAAAAATAAGGCTAAAAAAGAGTAATATGTTTATGTATTAAAAAATAGTCAATGTAAGAATCTATGTGCTTGTGTTTATGTGTCTAGTATGAATTTGATGAACTAAGGTTCATTTTCTTTTCTAGCATATGTTGTGATAATAAAGTTTTCTTAATTTTTTTTCCTAAGAAAGAAATAATTTATCTTGGTGTTAAATTATTAGATCGAGGCAGCATTATTTAAATTTGATTTGATTATTAAAAAAAATCATTGATTGAATAATGAAGCTGGTGGTTGGTTAATAAAAATTGATTAAAAAATAAAAAATTATGAGTGATAAAAGCATAGCATTTTAGTGTATTTCATATATACAAAAGATAGTGTATTATTAGAATTTAAATATTTAGCGACTTTTGAATGCTTACAATTTTTAATGGAAATTTTAAATATGTAAAATTTTATTTACTTAGTTAAGAAAATTAAGACTTGCATTCAAGTAACGTTATTTAGGTAAAATTTAAAAGACATAATTTTGTTGATAAAATGAGCAATATAATTGCCAATAAATTAATTTTTTTTATAATTTTTTCTATGTTTGGTGGTGTTGGTTAGAGAAGAGTATGTCTCATGACTTAGATTAATTCACAAATCAATTGATAGTTTCGTTGGCTTATATCCATTAAATACTCTATCATAATATTCAAGACTTATCTATTGATTAATTATTTTTTGAGTATGCTATTAGTATCATAATTTTACAAAACAATAACAAAGTTTGAATCATTTTATTTGTATTTATGTTGGAAGATATTATATTGTAAAATGTTCAACTAATTATTATTCAATAATATGTGTGTGTGTGTGTAGGCATAGGTGTTCGGTTAACATATGTGATTATACAAATATTAATATATTGGATCATATAAAAATAAAAATTTAAATTTAAATATATTTGAGCAATAATAGTATGGATGATTGTTCACTTTAGGAGTCTTTGTGTATCTTACATATGTTAAATATCATGTCTTGGTATGATGACAAGCATCTTTGTTTAAGGATAGTAAATTTCAGGTTCAATACTCATTAGATATAATTTCTCCAATTTTTTTAGGGTAAGATTGATGATATATATAAGTGTTCGGTTAATATATGTAATTACATAAATACTGATATATCAAATCTTATAAAAATTTGAAATTAAATATTTGTGCAATAATAGCATTAGGGTGATTCATCATTTAAGAAGTTCTTGTGTTGCTTACATATATTCAAGATTATATCTTGGTATGATGGTAAGTATCTTTGTCTAATGAAGATAAGTCTCAGATTCAATATGTATCAAATGTAATCTCTTTAACTTTTTAGGCTAAGATTATTGATATATTAATCTATTCTAGTCTTTTTGCTAAAGTAAAAATTTTGTGCACTGGGTACTACTATCATAGTTACCCAACTAACGACCCCTACTGATTGCCCCATGTTTTAAATAAAGAACTAATATTTTAGTACTAGTGGTCACAATAGTCGAGGTCCAGCACCCAATAAAATGTGTTACTACTTATATAACTTTGAATATTTTTGGCATGAGATGAAAATTATTTGTGTAGATGTGAATCATGTAGATTCAATAAAAATCTAACATATAAGATCTCATAAAAATTTTAAAGTTAAATGTGTTTGAATCTTGAGTGAGAATAATTCTGGGATAACTAATCATCTATGAAGTATTTGTGTTATATACGTCTATTAAAAGTCATGTCTTGATGTGATTGTAAGTATTTCGTTCAAGAGTAATCTATCACAAGTTTAAGATTAATCAGTTGCAATCTCGCTAAATTTTAGGGATAAGACTATTTATTGGGCAATTGCACTTCCAGGGTAGTGATATTAAGATACAGAAACAACAGAAAACAAGTAATATATATATTCAATCTAGCAACCAACCATGGCAAAATCAAAAAACAAGAAATAAACACCGAAAATAACGTGGTTCACTAGTCGCTCAGTATGACTAGCTACATCCACCAAAAAATACTTATGTGTTACAGATTAAACCAACCAAAAATAGTCTTATAGTATGCAGCACATAATAGTCGTGATAAATCACGCAGAGAGAAGAGAGAGAGACGATAACAGTTCCCCAGGTCCAAAAACAGTCACCCGAAATTAAAATTACAAAATATTTATAATTAAACAAAAAATCTTTCGGTTCATTTAATCGGAGCGGGTCGGATCATGAAATGGATCAGGCTCTATTCCAAAAATTTCGGCTCACTGACCGGTCAGCGGGACCTTCGTTATTGTGCTACTGTTGTATCCTCGACCTCTTAATATTTTATTTCCTACACTTACATGGAAATATTAAAACAGAAACAGAAATATTTGAATATACAAACAGATTATCAAAAAATAAATTACATATACAGCACTATTGAAATAAACCTTTTTCATATCCCACGTTAAAACAAGAGTAGTATGCAATATGTATGATCTTCTTCATTTTCTTCTCGTAGACTTAATAAAGCAAGTAGAATGATTAGTTTTGAGTCATTGACTATTAATCACAAAATAATAACTATATTCAAGTATATCATTGGTATCTTATATGGATATCACATCAGCAATATGATTATTTTCATTACCTTAGATAATACAACATCCAACACAAGTTTGATAATTATATTTTTTGCATAAAGTTTTAGGGTCATATATATAAGAATCATCTTTATATTAGAGAGATGTGTATCATGAAATCAAATTAATAGTTAAGTTAGGAATGAAAATTATTTTTGAATTCCTTGAAAATTATTAATGCAATAATTGGATAGACTATTTGAGCTGGCATAATGTTGAATTTCAAAGATACTATTAAAACTTTAAAACATTAAACATAGAAATAAGACAAGATTGTACATACCTAATGCTCAAATAAGTGTTATAATATTAATTATTTATTATTTAAATATATAATTAAATATATATTAGATAGTGTTGGAAACACTTAAAAAGTATTTTTTAAAACTTTTATTAGTTAATGATTATTTTATCTAATATATATTATCCTACTAGTTTCTTAGAATGACATCACTTGTATTAAATTTTTTTACACCCTAGTTCACATACTATTGCTAAGGAATTAATAAGTGGTCCAATGCAAGATTTATAAAATATTGAGTATAAATTTATTTTTTTTTTGTTTTTGATTCAAGAATTAAATTAGAATGTACTAATTATGCTTTTGTATTTGATGATTTTGTGTGTATTGAAGATGGTCAATTATTTAGGTTTAGATTTTATATATATATATATATATATTTGAAAATATTAATAATAATCAAAATCATGATACGATTTTTAAAAAAAAATTAAATGGGATATATGAGGTGATTATTTGGGATTTTGGTTTGAGTTTTAGTTTTAACTATGATTAGAGAAATTGAATTTGATTAGTATTTTGGCTGAATTTTATTATGGTTCATGAAATTCTAATTGAATTTTGTAAGTCTCATTTCTCATTCCTTTTAATTATTTTGGAAGAATCATAATCACTTGTCAAACATACCAATAGGAGTTTGTGATGCATATAGTCCTTTGGGAACATTATAAGAATAACTACTATTTTTGATTAGAGGTGTTAAAATGGATGGATCGGCTTAATTTGGTTCGATTTGCACATTCATGATGCCAACCCAGACTAGCTTTCCTACCAATATTTTTAGGCAAAGGAAGGTGATGCTTGACCTATTTTAGTTTTATTTAAATTAAACTTTTTTTTTAAAAATATTTTTAAAAATTTTTTTACACAATATCTTACTTTAAAATTTATTATAAAGTTTAAAAGTTTAAAAAAAATTATAAAATCAATTTTTTTTGTACTTAAATTTTTAAATTGCTTGATTAAATTTTAATTTGAAAAAAAAATAAACATTAATAAAATAATAATTTGATTATTTTTATAAAAGAAAAAATATTAAAATTAATATTTTATTAATAATTATCTTATTAGTAATTATCTTATTATAATTTTAATCTGTTTACTAATTATAATCAATATTAAAAAAATCGAAACTTTAATGTTCTCAAGTTTTTGTTGATAAACATATACAAATATAGTATTAATTTTTTATCTTGTGTTGTGTATTATATTTTTCTTAGTTTATCTTTAATTTTATGTGCCTATAAGCATCTCATTTATATTCATTGTTAATGAAATAATGTTTTGGGTCATTAAATAAAAAATATTTGTAGAATAGTATCTAATATTTTCATAATTAAAAAAAATGCCAAATTTTTGAAATATATATGTTTTAGTGATTTTAAAATTAGAAATCCAATTTTACCCTACGTGCGACACATCTTTAGTTTTTAAAAAAAATAAAAAACAAAATCATTGGTTTTCAAATTTTGAAATTATTTTTTGGGTACAAGATATGAAAGGTAATTTCATGGTTTATTTTTAAAAAAATCTAAAAGTTTTATGTGTGTGTGTGTGTGTGTGCACGCGTGTGTGTGCATGCGTGTGTGTGTGTAGGTTTATAAATATATAGGTATGTATATGAAAAATAAAAAAATGAATTTCGAAATCCTTTTTGAATTTGAAATGTAGTTTTGTGGTTTATTTTCTTTTTAAATCTAAACTTTATATATATATATATTAGATTTAAATAGAAAAAAAAATTACTTGATTTTCGAATTTGAAAAATAGTTTTGAAATTTATTTTTTTATTTATTTTAAAATGATGGCATTGCTTGATGGATAGATTTGGGTTTTCAATTTTGAGTATATTAAAACTTAATTATTTTATGTATTAGTGTATTTTTTTCTAAATATTTTTTATGGAGAAATAAGATTAATTAAAATATCACATTCTAAATGGGAAAGCATGAGAAATTTTGTCGATGATAACTTCTAGTAGTCTAAAGTTTTAAAATCTTTAATATTTGTATTTAAGTTTAGTAATGAAAAAATTATCGATAGTAACTTCTATTGTATTATTATCTTATGCTTAAGATTATTAAAAATTTACTTAATTTAAAATAAAGATTTAAAATAATGATAAGATAATATCATAAATTCATAGTATTATGATCTCAATATTTATTATTTTATTATTTTTATTATTTTCAATATTCATATGTTTCATAGATAACAAAGAAATAGATATTCATTATATGAAAACTAATAAAAAAAAGTTGAAAAATAAACATAAGATAATAATACAATAGTATCATAAATTGTTTATAAAAATTTAATTATGTTTTATGCAATAGATTAATTTGTACCACTTAATAAAATAATATTAATTTTTGTGTTATAAAACATCGAAATAATTTTTTTCTATTTTATATCTTTAACATTTAAAATGTTGAATTATATCTTATTGTTATATTAATTCCAAATTTTTATGGTTTTAAACATTCAACTTGATACTATTTGTTGAATTTAACAACTTAAAATTTTAAATTATTTATATAAAGAATCGCATTAACTATTTCAGTCCTTGTGCAAAAATGAAAGTCTTGTGTGATTGGTATGACCTCCATATAAAGAAGAGCATTAGAAATATTAAAATATTATAATTTATCAATTTCATATTAGTCATGTTTACTTGTTTGTAGTTATATAAACACTAATACACTGTATCTCATAAAAATTTTGAGATTAAAAATATTTGGGTGAAAATAGTATTAGTATAGTTGATTATCTGAGAAATTATCATTTTGCATATATATATATATATATATATATATAGAATATCTTGTGTTGATGTGTTGATAAATATTTTTGTTCATTGGTGGTAGATTTTAAATTCGAGATTTATGAGATGTGACCTCTTTGATTCTTGAAAATAAGGTGGCAGAAATATTAATTTTTCTCAAATCTTATACTAAGCAAAAGTCTTACTCAATGGATATGACTTTCATCAATTTCATACTTGTCATCATAATAAGGTTGATAATATAATACACACTTTGTTGATGTAATAAAAATCTTTCATTCATATATTAAGTTAGTTCTTTAAGGGCCATTGTTGTCGTATTAGCATATGATTAATATAGGGTGATTGAGATAATGTGATTGTCAATATCAAATTTACTTAAAATATAAAGAATATTTTAAAAAAAAAAATCAAGTATTTAGTTTTATCAATAATTCTAAAATTAATAATTTTTTTATAATATTTATGAATGTGAAATTAAACTAATATGTTATTGATTGAATGTATCAACTTAGATATTGAATGCTAATACAATTTAGAAATTAATATAGTATGTAATTTATTATATTAAGTTATTATATCATTATAATTATATCTATACTAACTTTTTAAAGATTGCTAAGAAAATAATTTTTGATTATATTCTTCATATAAATTAAATTGATCAAGATTACAACAAAAATTAGTATTTGCAATTGAACATTCTAGAGATTCATTAGATGCTATGTGATTATATGGGAAAAAAAAATTTCTAAATTAGAATTTAATTTAAATGTGATTTGTTTTGGCTCTCTTCAAATAATATTTTATCATACTTTTTTCACTATTAATAATTAATTGTTGCGTTTTATTTGTATCATTAGTTTTTTTTTTTTTTCACAAAATTCATGCTTAATAAATTTTAATTTTTTCCATTTTTTTTCTTGTCAGTTGACATTGAAATGGTCCTAACATTGGGATATGGTACTGCTAGTAGTTTTTTCTTTTTTGATTGACAAGTAGAAAATGTTGATTGTAATTATTATTTCTTCAATTTTTTGATTATACATCAATGATTTATGAAAATAGAAAATTTTGAGATTAAAATGTGAAATTTAGACTTTGAACATGGAATTAGAGAAAATATAGAGAGTTATAAAAAATAATCATCAATGAGGGTTATTTAATATAATTATGATAAGGATCCTGCAAATTTTTTTTCTTGTTATTAAGAGGTACCTCAAACATTTACAATAATCTTGATTAAATGTACATGTATTTATAGCTAAGGTGAGGTCTGAGAGAAGTATATAATTTTCCAAGTCTTTTGTCTAATAAATTAGATAGTCTATGTATGATTGTCTAAAACTCAAGATCTATCATATTTTGTTAAAAGTATTTGTCATTATATTAAGGTACAATCTCTATTTATTTCAATCAAGTTCTAATCTAAGTGTTGCAAGTCAATATCAATGAACTATCAATAAAAATGATGATGGATCTAATAATCCGGACATAATTGAATTTTTAGAAAATAGAAAAGCACATATGTTGCCTTATGGTTGAATTGTTGCACAAAAATGTCTCAAATTAGTTTTTCCTTCTAGTCATTGTTAATCATGGTGAAAATTTACTCTGTATGGTATACTAATTAGGAGCTTGCCTCATCAATAGTAATGGCAGTAACAATACCATGTTGTTGGTCATTATTTTTGGCCTTGTTACTATATCAAATTTAATATGATAATAATAATAAATTAAATTTTTAATGTATAGCGCAAGGAATAAAAAAAATATATAAAGTTTATTATATTTCATGCTAATGTGAAATAGAATGGTGTGTGTGTGGGAAAGAAAAAATGGAGTACCTTTATGGGTAATGACATTTCATATATATAATTAAAGAAGAGAAATAGAGTAGAATAAAATCAAGACAATGTATAAGTTATAATGTCCTTGGGTTCTTGATTTGTATCTGGTGTGCGAGAGCAAAGAGAGATGTCCAAAGTGTGGTACTAGCCCAATCATGAATTGTGCTTGGTCATACTAGGTTGGTTGGCATGTCCTAACAAAACCGTGCATGGGCTCAATTTATTGGGGGCTTGGTGGCATTCAAGTGTATCATGGTTGGGTATTCTTTGGGTCACTGGCAATACTTGTTCCTAAGCATGTGCCATGTAGATCTTGATCTATAATGTGATTGACCGGATCAAGCGCCGTCCAAGTCACAGACATGACTCATGCTTTTGGATGTAAACTATTATCTTAATGCTAAATCTGCAAACTTGTATTTATGTAAACTATTTTAGTAGGTAAAATTATTTCTTAGAAATATATAATATCTCAGTTTTGTTTGCAATAGATATGTACAATTCGAATTTGAATATCTAACTATTCAAGAAACATCTTAATCATAGAAAAAACACATGAAAATCAATATTTTTATAATATATGAATATGTTGAAATTTTTATCTATATAAATTTATCTAAAAGAATTTAAAAAATAATTAATTATGTTGAATCATGGGTAATATATAATTAAATAATCATCAAATAATTTAATTTTTTATTATATTTTTATATTTAGTAAAATCTATTGCAATATTTGAATTTAAATATATTACTTTAAAAGATCAAATTGAGGAGCCTCTACATAAGCACTGCATAAAAGTTTGAATGCCAAAATAATATTTGATGCATATTTTTATTTAAGTAAATACTTTTTTTTTGTATACTGTAATATCTCAGTCTAATAAAATTATAAAAATATCTCAATAGTTTAATGCATGTCCATGATTCATATGAAAGGGAGTTCCTACTAGATTCCTATGTGATGTCTCTCTCAATTAATAAAAGTAAGTTGATTTATGTTTTTCTTTAAGTTTTGTCTTGGCCAAAAAAATAATGATCAAACTCAAGATGAATGAGATTAATTTATGGTAGTCAAACATGCAATGTAGTTTTTACGAGTAAAAATATACAAGACATCATCATTACATTCAATCCCTAGGGAAAATATTTTTTAATTTTGTCAATAATATAGTGATAAAGTTGTTTTGTAAGGCGTATCATGAATTGATTATCAGAAAACTCAATGATATATATAATACATAATGTAGTAATATGACCAACATTATTATTACTTTTAATAGTTTGAGAAATTATGTTGTTGGCTACAACAATATAAAATATTGTAGATTTAAATGAAGCTTAAAGAATAATTACTTGTGTCATGATTATAAGGTTTTCAATTTAATATCCATGAGTATGGAATAAGAGATGAGCATTGAAATACATAGATCATTAGAGAAATATGTCATATCCTTGAAGGGTATTATAGTAGAGTCTTCCTTGAAAATATGAATTGAATTAGGAGATAAAATTTTAGTAGTTCTAGAGAGATGTATATTATACTTTTTAAATATATATATATATATATATATATATATATATATATATATATATATATATATATAATATAAGTAGAGTTTATCACCTGAGTTTTAGTTTTTTCAAACAATATAATCAACACACTAGTTTTCATATAAATTTATCTTATCTTCATTAATATTTTTAATATTGTATCTATTCTTCTATAATTTTTATTAATTTAAATATTTTTTTATTACTATGACATATGTTTTATCTTTATTGGTCCATAAATATGGGTCATCTTTCTAATTTTATCTTTTATAAGTATGATATCTTGATATTTTCTAATTCTCTCATTTATATATTTGTCCTTGTAATATTTCTCACATATTCATCATATCATGCATATATCTAATATGTTCATTTTATAAATATTATGTTTTGTAGCAATCTAATATTTTTGAATTATAAAGCATGATTAGTCAAATAATTTTCTTATAATATTTTTTTAACATAATAAATATTTTTATATTACATAAGATTTATGAAAGTATTTCTATATTATCTAATTGATAATGATTATATTGGCTATATCTTTTTAAATTTTATTATTCTTTTAAATTATATATCTTAAATATTAAAATATATATATTTCGAAATATTAATGTAATTAATCTCATTTGAATTATTTTTTTCTTTAGATTCAATATTATTCATATTTTAATTGTCTTGTATTTTATATAGTATAGTATTCACTCTTTTATTTTTATATGTATGAGAGTACTTGACATATGAGTTACTTCAATTTGAGTATATATGTGTAAAAGTAATGAAAATATAATGGTTTTTTTCCTTCTCTTTCTGATATTCTCTCTCTTTTCTTTTATTTCTTCTTGATTTTCTTTAAAACCCTATGTTCTGACATGAACATGATATCAAAGGGAAATGAGGTTTGACGGTGAGTGATGCTTGGTGACCGGTGTGTTCGTGTGTATTGGAGGCATTGTGCTTTGGCACTTAGTGCCTGTAATAGCGGCGGCTTTTTTATGTAGTGGTGTTGTCATATTTTTCTATGAGTGCGTGGTTGTACTCTTATTGTGAAGTGGCTTGTCAATGTATTGCCTATTACACTATAGTGATATGCATGGGTTGTGTCATGGTGGATGGTTATGATTGTAACATAGTAGTGTGGGAGTGTTGTGGTGGTGTATACATGTTTACTCAATTGCTTATGTTACTTGTTGATAAGGATAATTATAATCAATGTAGAATCATTGAGGATATTCCATTCCTAGTAGAAATTGAAGGTAGATATATATTTTGGGAATATCATGATAGGTTAATATCTAATGCCTACGTGCTAGTCACTGAGCATATTGAAGAAATCTTCTTGAAGGTACTTGGAATATTGCATTTATTTATTTATATTTTTCAAATTGAGTATTTGTGTCATATCCATACTAGTTTGAAGAAGGATATTGAGGTTTTAGTTGTATCTTATATAATATTGTATTCACATTTTTATTTTTGTTTATATCAAAGTATCAAATATGTACATTGTTCCAACATAGGTATATATGTATATGTGTCATATTATTTGATTGAGACAATGAAAATAAAATTATTTTTTTCATTTGTTTGCCTTCTTTCTCATTTCTCTCCTTAACTCTTCTAAATGCTAAGGATTTCAATGTGAACAAATATTTAAGTCAAACTTGATATTTTATCACTAATTGACTAATGAATGCTCGATATTGATTTAGCCATCTAGGATTTTGGTTCCTAAAATAGGAACCAATTAAAATTATCAATAAAATTTTCTCAAAAGTCTTTGGCACCATTCAGTAGCAGCCAATATCATTTGTGGTCAAGTAGTAGCAATCAAGCATTATGATTTTCTACTAAATGAAATAAATATATAGATCATAGTAGATTGCATGCTAATAGGAGATGATATAATAATAATATGTAAATAAAAAATAAAAAGGAATAAAATTTCTCTTTTTGATTTCAACACTTGTACAACTAAAAAACAAACAAAAATATCAAGCACTAATCTTTACATAAATGTGAAATTTCATTTTATTATGTATGCAAATATATAGAAAAAAAAACTAATGAAACATCATTATATCATGGACATTTTAATGCACATGATTAACATTAAAAAAATAAAAATGCAATTGATATCATAATCTCAATGCTTATATAAGCTCATAGTTATTAAAGGCGTGTTTGAATCATGTCTAAAGCCCAGGCATCATCAAGCCCAGACAAAAGTGTCTCATCTCACCTGGAGCATCCCTCACAAATCAATTATTTGATGATTTACAATTTTAAATTTTTAAAATTTTAAAATTTTATTGTTTTGTTTTGAAATTCTGAATATTTTTGATGATGATAAATATTAATAATGATTGATTTTTATGTTTGATGTCTTTTACTTGATTAACTTTTATTAATAAATAAAATTATACATAATATTATGTAAAAATAATATATATATATATATATATATATATATATATATATATTCACAACATATTAATAAAAATTAACAAAATATAATAAAGGATGATTCATTAAATTTGTATCATTATGTATTATGTTGAAGGTATGGAAATGTATTGTATTTTTCTCTCCTTACCTTCCATAATAAGACTTAGATATTCAAAATTTTATTTATCAAATAATGCAATTCACATTCACATAATTTCAACTCATCTATGTTTAAATATTTATCAAAAAATATTAATTCAATATTTTTTTTAGTTTTCTTTCTTTAAAAATGTCAAGCTTAAGTGTAAACCTATAATTCGTGAACTTTGTAAATCTCAATAGATAAATGTGTAAAGTAGAGATCTTTATATAAAGAACATAACGGATTGAGGCAGCATACAAGTTGTGTGCTATTATTTATAATATAATAAAATAAAAATTAAAATAAATAAAATAATAATAATAGTTGTAAACTATAATATTCCCCATCAAATTGGTGTGTAAAAGCTTAGAACACCAAATTTGAAGAAAATAAATCTAAGTTAATATCATTTCATAACTTTTGTGAATATGTCTCTTAGTTATTATGTTGTCTGAATATAACTTATAGTTTTGATCTCAACATGAATTTTTTTTCTGAGAAAGAAATTATTTACTTCTTGATATTTTATTTGCTCATGAAATATTAAATTAGAGATTTTATATCTTGTTACTTGATTATCATAATAAATAATATTGGGAGAAGAAAATTAATACTCAATCTTCTTGAGTAGGTCTTGAATCCAAAATATCTCATATATGACTTTCATTATCACCCTAAGGGCTCGTTTAATAAAATTAAAAAAATTAAGTGCTGAAAATTAATTCTTAAACAATTAAAGTTGAATTTTATAAGTGTTGAATTTGTATTGAAAAAATATTTGATAAATTATTGTTAATTAAATGCTAAAAATAAATATATTATTATATAACTGTAAATACTGAATGCTAAAAATGATGTATTTTACATATTTATCCTTATTATCATCGTGTTATATATTATCCGACACAAATAGAATATCTAATGAAATTTTTTTTACTACAATTATTAATTATTAAAAAAAATAAAATTATTAAAAACATATTTATAAATAAATCATAAATCCAAAAAAGAAATAAAAATATTTAAAAAATAATCAATAAAATCTAAATTCTTTAAAATTATTCAAATTTTTAATATAAAAATAAAAATTAATGAATAATTAATTGAATTGTTATTTCCTCTCTTAAATTAATCATAAAAGAGGGTTAGGGTTATAGTTTGTAGTGGCTGAGAAAGGAGGAGTAGAAGACAGATTCACAAACTGAACTGTAGTTTGAATGAGAAAATAAAAAAGAAAAAAAAGGACAAAATGATAATTTTAAAAAAAATTTATTGAAAATTTTCAGCATTTAGTATTAAATAGGTCTCTATCTACTTAATATATTCAATGTTTTTTTACCTAGAATTTTAAATTTTCAGCTCTTAATATTTTTTTATCAAATGTATTTATAATTTTAAACCATTAAAAATTTTAATTTTCAATGATTTTAATATTTTAAGTGTTTTATCAAATAGTTCCTAAATTTTATTTTAGCACTGCATTTTGAAACAATCATATATACAAATACATAAATGTGCCACCTCATTTTATGCAGGTGTTTTGGCATATGATGTCTCGTGATTTATATAGTAAGTATTGAAATTGTTTGACTTATATTTTATTGCATTCATTTTTCATATTTAAATTATTTTATTAAATTAAAATATTATCATTTTTAAAAATATTTGTAAAATAAAAAAATTTATTATCTATAATAACAAAAATAATACTTGTATAAATCGAAAATCATCATCACTAAAAATAATAAAATATATATATTATTTGTATATCTCATTTTTGTTAGATCATCATATATTTGAATGAATTAGATTAAATAAGTTTTTACTCATGTCTACTATATCAAAATCATATGATTACGATTCGATTCATAATTCATCGATTAAATGATTCGACTTTTTAAAAGAATCAAAAATATGCTTGAATCGAAGATTGAATTTTAGAATCGCGAATCAATTTACATGAATCGATTTAATACTGATTCTCAAGGGACCAAGATCCTCAAAAAATTATAAAAATAAAAACTAAAATATTAAAAAAAAAATTGGCAACTGTAAGAATTAATT
Source organism: Sapria himalayana (assembly GCA_029783825.1). Lineage (NCBI taxonomy): Eukaryota > Viridiplantae > Streptophyta > Magnoliopsida > Malpighiales > Rafflesiaceae > Sapria > Sapria himalayana. Next base: position 5,273,956 of record JAREIK010003431.1, read on the forward strand.
AACGTGAAAAAAAATAACTTCAATTTTTGGTATTACGAATTTAACGTGAAAAAATAATAAAATACTTAAAAAGTCACAAAAATAAAAACTAAAATACAAAAAAAAAATTGTCAATTATAGGAAATAAGAATTAATTAATATGAAAAAAAGTCACAAATAATTCGATTTATGCTTTGATTCGATTCTCGATCATCGATTCTCAATTCACTAATCAAGTATTTTAATTCTCGATTCAAATCTCAATTTAATAATTATGCTAATATCAATCTAATATTCAAGATAAGAAGTTTAGTATATTTTTTTAACTAACACGTCTTACTCTAGGATAGTAATACCCTTAAGACTATGGTACTGTATTTTAAATTTGATCAATGTTGAATGATCAATTTAATAATATTCAAGCAAATAGTATAACACACATAAATATCTGTTAGGAGATTTTATTATATAAGAGAAGACATATAATAATATATCATGCTCAAATTCAAAAAAAATCTCTCATAAATTTTTGATTTTTAATTTTGGGGTTTTCCAAATTATGTTACTCCTATAATTAATCTTTTGATGCCCTAATATAACTCTGCCACTTGTGAAATTAGGGTTTTAGGGGCCTAATATGCTACTACCCAAATTGGACCACTCTATAGTCATGATTCTGGCACCATTTCCATCTATCAACTTCAACGTAGTGGATGTCAACACCCATCACACCCAATAGTTGACAATGATAGTACATGGGGGTGCATAGTAATTGTCTGCCTCTTTTCTCTTCATAATTCACATGTTTGGACTATAGCACGCACATTTAGTGTGTATTGGTATAGTGCATGCACCTTTTCTCTAGGGTTTTGTACCCTTGCACACATTGGGTGATGTTCTCTCTAAAGTTTTGGCTCTGATATCATGTTGAAATGCTAAGTGATTTTTCATATATTTTGAATATATCAATACATAATGTGATAGATATAAGCCCTTATATGATGAGATAGATAGATTGGGGTAGCTCACATATTGGGTGTTCTCATTCATAGCATGATAAAATAAAAACAAAAAAAAATAACAATATAAGCTGTTTTTTGATCTTTGTAAAAATGTATTTTGGACTTTTTAATGTCTTACTCTTATCACACCAACTAAGTAGGATTTTTTATTCCCTTGAAATAAACTATTGACTCTTGCCTGACTTAATTTAACAAGTGGTTGTCCAGTGCCCATGTAGAAAATTTTTGACAGAGGTGAAACAATTTTTCAGACTTACGCATCTATGAAAGCATTAGAATATCTTGACAAGCTTGTTGTGCATGAGACAATGGTCAAGGTTGGTTATTTTCGAAGATATTTCAGCTTCCGTGATGAAAGCCTTTGCCTTGCTTTAAGCTTTCACTCTTCACACTTGAAGCTTATTGGTGCAACAGGTTAGTGCTTATATCCTTGGTGAATATAGCCACCTGTTGGCCAGAAGACCTGGATGTAGTCCCAAGGAGATATTCAGCATCATTCACGAGAAGCTTCCTACTGTGTCGTGAGTTGCAATATCTACTCTCAGCTTGATTTTTCTCTCTAACCTAATTTTATCAATTTTTAATTGTGTTCTTAGTCTGCAAGTATTAAGGAGCTCGAATTTTATCCAGACAAGTTAAAACTTGTATCTTTAGTGCTTAGACAAGTATTAAGGAGATTCTGAATGGATAAAACTTGAGGTGTTCAATTGGCTTGTTTGACCCTGTCATTTCTGCAGAACTTCCTACCATTCCAATTCTTCTGTCAACATATGCTAAGATTTTAATGCACACGATGCCTCCAGACAAGGAACTGCAAAACTACATTTGGGCTATATTTCAAAAGTAATGTTTCATATGCTCCATGCATCTTCTTTTTCAGTTATCATCTTGTTTGTCTATTAGAGATCATGCTCTGATGCGAAGGCAAGTACATTTGTTCAAGTATGGTAGATCTCAGGTTCGAGACTCATCAGACACAGACTTTCTGATTTTTGGTAATAAGGTTGATGAGATATTAGTCTCTCCTAGACTCCTTTGTGAAGTGGAAGCCTTGTGCACTGGGTATGGACTTTGTATCTTGTTTGTCTGTTCATTTACACTCTCTTTTTTGTAGATATGAAAGTTGCATTGATGTAGAAATACAACAACGTGCTGTTGAGTATTTTGCATTGAGTAGGAAAGGTGCTGCTCTAATGGATATATTGGCTGAAATGCCCAAGTTTCCTGAGCGCCAGGTGTGTGTGTTCAATCAGTTTGATGAGTTTTAGTTCCTGACTGATGTGCTAATGCAGCCAGCACTATTTTGCTGTGCTTTGATGTTCAGTCTGCTTTGATAAAAAAAGCTGAAGATCCTGAAGTTGATGCTGCAGAACAAAGTGCTCTTAAGTTGCGAACCCAGCAACAGGTTTCCAATAGTTTGGTGGTGGCAGATCAATATGCTGCTAATGGCATGCCATCTGCCTCTGAACTGAGCATAGTAAAGTTGCCTAGCTTCAGTGAAAATAAGGTCTGTTCATATACTTAGTTTTTTTTTTCTTCCTTCACACCAAATTCTTCATGTAGACTTCATTTTTGTTCTGACAGGAGGGAAGTGTGGGAGATGAACAGACAGCACAAGAAAATGTGGCTGCTAGTAAAGCAGATCTTCATAGCCATTCTCCTGATCTCATCAGTGATCTACTTGGTCCCCTGGCTATTGAAGGTCCTGAAACTGCTGGGCAGTCCCATCAAGCTGCACTCACTCGAGTGCAAAGTTTTCAATCTGTTGCTGGTGATACAGCTATTGTGCCAGTAGGAGGGCAGGAAAATATGGTTCAGGTGCCTGTTTTTTGTTTTCATCATCATCGTCATCATGATTCCTTGCTTTATGTTCCTCAGTTTGTTCTTTTTTATGTTTATTTCAATCCTCTGTTACTTGCCTTGTCTAACTAGCTGATGTTATAATTTGTGGTTGCAGCCCATCGGCAACATTAGTGAAAGATATAATACTTTGTGCTTGAAAGATAGTGGTGTGTTATACGAGGATATGTATATACAGGTTTGGATTCACTTTAATGCACATGCCAATAAAAAAATTGTATTTATATGAAATCAAAATAGAATGAAGCCTTAAGTTTACAAGCCCATAAAATTTACTAGAAAACTAAATGGTGGAAAGCAATCTGATAAAAATAATCTACATTGGGTTTTGACTTATTTATGCCTGTTGTGATATTTATCATTATTAAAACAAAAATACTAAAAATATAAATATAAATAATATACTATGAAATAAATACATCAAATGTCCTTTTATAATAGTCAAAATGATTGGGCAACTTATATATCATATACCCCCATCAAAAATATCAAATACAAAAATAATAAAAATAAAACTACTGTCTCTCATAAAGTTATTGCATATAATTCCTTAACATCAAGTTTGAAAGAATAATATATAAATTGAGGTTTTTTCAAGGTATTATTGGCAATTTTGCTGTCTAAATATAATTTATAGTAATTATCTTATCATGAATTTTTTTTCTTTAGAAGAAAATAATTATTTCTTTCTGTTTTATTTCTTCGTGAAATATTGTATTGGTGAGTATGTACCTCATTCCTTGACTGTCACACTATGAGTAGTTGACGCATCTAAAATATATCATAAGTAGATGTGTCAAATTGGTCGTGCCATGTCGGCACGACCATGTCAAATCGTGCCTACGAAAGTAAAACTAAACTCATTGCGTAAAAATGTAATGGGTGGCCAGCTTACATGGCTGGCCCATTACAATTAGTTACATAAGTAACATCCAGTTTATGTGGCTGATTATTTTAAAAATATTAGACCGTCTTGTCGGACAATCACTCGAACTAGTTGACCATGCCGCCGGGCCGGGCACATGAGTTGTACCTAGCCTAGCATGAGACATGCCTCTTGCTGACCAAGCATATCATGAACATGCCATGGGGTGGCCTGGCCTGGTATGGCTGAATTGGGCTGGGCCATGGGCCGTGCCCGAGCCATCCAACCTGTTTTTACATTTCTAATCATAAGTAATTATCATCATTGCTATATATTTTGTCTCTACATCAAATTCAAAATAATTGTCTGTTTCATATTTTTTATTTAGACAAGATTATCATTGCTCTTAAAAAAAAATATACAATTTTATCATGGACCTCTTGGAAGTGTTCATGATCCTTGAATTTTTTTTATAAATTTTAATATATAAATACTTATGTTAATGCGAATATGTTAATTAAAATTTAAAAAATAATTAATTATATTGATTATGTATGTTGTATTTAGTCTAATTATAATTAAATAGGTAGTCTTTTATATTATTTTTTAATAATAATAGATTTTACTTGGAGGAATCATATTAAAAGTGAAGTTGGTACTTGTATCGATAGGAGTATTTGCTGGAGTAAACCAAAAAAATAATTGCATCTTTTATATGCTAAGAAAGAATTTGAATTTCATAAGGTTCTCATTTATGTTAATTATGTCATTAAGTACTCCTCGAGTTTGGTAATTTTCAACATATTATCTCGTATAATTAAATTGTATTTTATTTAAACAATCAGTAGAATTATCTCATCATTAGGATTCTTCTGGAAAAAATAAAAAAAATTAATAACACACTTATGTAATTCAAATAAGATAATTGTATGTTAAAATTTTGTAAATCAAGTTTTTAGTAATCATTTTAAGCATACAATGTCTTCAATAATTTAAAGACTATCTTATTGTGTTACTTGAAATTCAAGTGGATATTTTATATATATCTTCTCATTATGATTATTGTGAATAAATATTTATTTCATGTCTAGCTGATGATATATCATTTAATTGTAACATACTGCAATGGAAATAAGAATCCGTACCGAGATTATTTTGGCTGCTAAAAGATAAGTATCATAATAGTTCGCATCAAATATTTAGGTGCATTTTTTATCTATAAGTCTTATCTTAAGGTTATCTACCTTTTTATTTGCTAACTTCATAGTAAATATGTATCTACAATTAACAACAGATATTCCTAGAGGTGGTATTATTTCTCAAGTCATATTAGAGTGAATACAATGTGTCTCTTTCATCATAATGTTGCATCATATTATTAGCATGCAAAGTAATAAATAGAAAAAAAATGAATAAGATACGAGAACAATGAAATTTGTAAAATTAGGTACTAATAACTATTTATTTATCCCTTCTAGGGAGTGATCGAAATGTTAAAATTATAGGGATTAGTTGCAAGATTATCTATCTCCTTGGTAGGCTCGTATGTTGTATGAATAGGTTAGGTATGTCTCTCTTTCATGGTATGAGCTCTAAGTTTTGGTAATCAAATTTCCTAGTTATTAACTTAATATAAATTTGTATTAGTAAATACTCATAGACTACTATGTTATCGCAATAAAAATATATGGAGTGTTCTCAATTTGTGTATTGATTGTAGGAGGATAGAGGTGGGACCGATAGGTACAGGTATCAAATGGGCTTGGCTAGCCCAAAACCAAACACAGCATGCTACAATGTTGTGCCTGGGCTCACACTCGACACAAGTCGTGCCATGCCAGGCTGATGGTTTTTGGCCCACGTGTGATGCCAGGCTGATGGTTTTTGGCCCACATGTGATGCCAGGCACGACATGCCAGCCCATGCACCGAGCGACGTCTGATAGGGGGACAACGCACTGACGCCCGACGGGCGACGGCGGCTTGGTGGTATTTTTTGTCGAAACGCTAAATTTTTAAAAATCGATTAAATCGACCTGGCCCAAATCGGGCACATTTTGGGCCCTGGGCTCGTGTCAGACCTGCTCTCCAAAAAAGCATGTCGTGCTAGGCACGGTACGCCAATCCAATTGGGCCTAAAAAATCTTGTCGGTCCAACCTATTTGACACCTCTACCGATAGGCCATTTTAAAAATAGTTGTTGACTATTATTTTCATAGATGAAATCTACAATTTTATGCAATAATGAGAAAAACATGTTGACTATTGAAGTCATCCAAATTTTTGTGATGGTGTTTATCCATTATGATACGAGAGTAATGTATATAAAACTCATATCTAAGACAATAGTGAATTATTCTTTTTATTTAGGTATCACTGGTTGTTTCATTCATATTTTTGTTTTAGACTATTAAAATATTAATATAGAAGTATATATTCGTATCACTGATATTAATGTTATATTTTTTGTATTATTTTTTTTATTTTTTAAATCTTATTATAGTCAATCACAAATATTTTAAAATTATTGGATATAATATTATTCAACTTGAATATTTATTACTTTATCATATCATATTTATTCTTGATTATCTTCTTATTTTACTCTTTGTGAATTGTATTTTTAAATAATTTATCTCAGACTTTGTTTTTGCTTCACTAATTTGTATTGTAAGATCGAATCTCTGAGAAAAAATTTATTTGGGATTGAGCATCCTAAATTATATGTTTTTTTTAATAGTAAGAAATATATCTCCTAATAGACTTATATTTTTTAAATCCTAAATTATAATTTATCTCCTAAATTGTATGTTATAAGTATTTTGGACTTATTATTGGTGTATATTTAGCCTGGTTGCTTATTTTTTGTTTAGTTGGAAATATTTTTTTTGTCTTAAAGGTATTTTGATCATAATATATGAGATATATCTATCAAGAAAACTTATTAGAGTTTCTTATTTGATATATCAGTTTCATTTAAGTAGAAACTCATTTGATTTGATACACTCAAATATTTGGGAACCTAATAGAATTGTAATTAGAGAGATTTTATGTATCTGATAAATTTTTTTGATGACTACTCTAAATATATATGGATATATCTCTTTTATGTTAATTCATAGAGTTTTTTTATTTTTGAGATTTTTCATAAAATAATAAAAACTTAATTTAATAAAAATATTAAAAAATTAAAAAATGACATTGTATTAGAATATATGTAAGATTGATTTACCACTTATTATATGAATCATATAATTATATATAAGATTTTCTTTATTGTCACAATAATATAATATGATTAATAAAAAGAAGAATAAATTTCTAATTCAAATACTTTACTTGGAAAGAGTATTATGAAATTTTCTTGGTAAGACATGATTTTAACTATAATTTACTTCATTAATCGAATATATTTTTTATCATTTCTTAATATATATCCTTTTAGATTATATATCTTATAAAGAAATTATTTAGCTTGTCTCCCAAAAAATTTTGAATGTACTTATTTTGTCCGTGATTACTCTATAAGTAGAGGTATCAAATGGGCCGTGCTAAGTTGGCATGGCTCATTTTTTGGTGGTTGACTCGGCCTAGGTATCAAATGGGCCACTGTTCTATGCTTGGCACGGCCCGAGTTTGTTGGATTCGGGCTGGTTCGTGCCAGGCCTAGGGAATTTCCTGCCTGGTCTTATCGGGATATGCCATTTTGGGCCCGTTCGAAATTAGGTCATCTCTAATTATAAATATTTTAAATTTCAATACAAAATTATTTAATTAATAAATAAATACAATAAAAAATTAAAATTACAATCACACGTTACAACTCATAAAAATAACATAAAATAAATATTATAAATTTAAATCATTTCGTAACATAATACAAGTAGAAAATAATAATGTAAACTTAAAATTCAATACAACACTGATTAATCTTGTAAATGTCTATTGGTATCATTAGTGGTAGGTCCAATCTCAGTCCTCATTAAAGTCTCATTATTTATTATGTATCACTAACTCTTACGCTCTTGCTGTAGTTACAGTATGATCTTAGATGTTCAATTTTGAATCCTCTTAATCCTTTATACATGCAAATGTCTTAATAATATTTGGCCGTAATTTCTATTTTCTTTCTAAAATCATATTTACTGTAACAGAAAAATTAAACTTGAATACTACATTCAATACCAGAGGAGTCAGTAGATCCTATTCTATCTTAAATAGTATGAGATAGGTGGACTCATATGATTTTCATCATTATAAAATATCAAGGTTCGAGAGTCCATCCTGTTGTTTTTTCCTATTTAACTAAATAAAGAAGTTATTGTCTTTGAATATGATATTTATGTCCGTACTCGGAGTCTGACTACTATTATAACCATATCTAGTATCATTGTATATATATAGTTCAATTAATTTCTCATGAATGAATTTTTTAGGTTGGTATTCCTGGTTCATACATGATGATATATATGTCAAAATATTTTATAATCCTTCCACATTAATCCTAAGGTAAATGCAGACAGCCAGACAATAAAGAAATAAAATGATGGTATAATACGTTAAGTATTTGGTTTTAATCTCAAGAATCATGTCACTAAATATTAGGTCAAATTTTAACATACTAAACATGCTACTACTTTTATAAATGCACTGAGTGCAATATAAGTCATAGGAGTATAAACTGATGAATACATGTTCATCTAGAGGTGTCAAATGGGCTGGGCTGGGTTGAAATATCTTGCCTTCGGGCCATGGTATTGGGTCGTGCTTGGCCCAACACGAGGCTTAGATTACCTCTACATTGCATGACACGGGTCCATGCTTAATTTTGGATCGTGTTGTGCCTAGCTTGGCACGACCGAATCGAACTAGGCCTGAGGTGCCTGGCCCATTTGACATTTTTATATTTGTCGTATTATAAAAAATATTCAAGAATTTCATAAATAAAATTATTGAATCTTGGTTAGTATTATTAATAATAGGTTTTACTCTTACTATTGATATAGTCGAATATCACATGTTTGTATCAAACATATGGCTCCAACATAAAATATGTGTTATTTCAATGGTGTCTCATATTTGATTAGAATTTTTTTTCTTTAGATACGTATACAAACAAAAATTATCAAACTCTTTTTGTCTGTGAGGCATACAAACAAATTTTAATAAGTTATGTATTTTTTCTAAAGCGGAGGAAATAATCTTTATCTCCGCTTATACTATGAGCTTAATGATGTGACACATATATCTAATATAAAAAATTTTTTCTAATAGTTCGTCACTGATGATTCTAACAAACATGTTAATTGCTACTCTATTATTAGATGCATTATCGAATGTGATATTATATATTTTATTTTAATAATTATATTATCTAAAAATTCTCATCATGTACTTATAAATAATCGGATCATTATGAAGATGAAGAATCTTTGAAAATTCTAATATTTAGTAATCATTTTAGAATTTACAAAGTTGGTGGTGAGGCATGCATAAAATGTATCATTACGAACATGACTAGTCCATATATCTCAACATCATTGATACCATGCTACTATATTTTTTAAATTTATTAATTATTATTTTCTTTTTAACTTATAATATTTTAGCATATCGTTACTAAATGTGGATCTAGGAATCTTACAATATACAAGCTGAAAATATGTCTATATTTTACTGATTATCTTTAGATTCTCCTAAAATTTAATTATAAGATCAATCATAGTGATCAGTTTAGTTATCTAGTCCTTACTAACTTGTGGTATATAAAGTTAACATTGAGGTTGAATTAGATTAAACCTCAAAGATCTAACTGCTCAGTTGGGTTTGCTTAGGATTTAATTCATCTTGTTTTTTGATGTATTATTCGGCATTCTTTTTAAGATGTCCAATCCCACATGCACTCCTACAGGTTAAAATTTTTTTATAATATTTATATTGTATTGATTTTTTATCGAAATCCTAATATCTTTATTTTATATAATATTAAAGTGAATCTAAACTATTAATTTTATTTTAATTTTTTATTTTTTAAATATTTGAATCAAGGTCATACAAGAAAATAAGGTTTCGGTGGCCTTGGACCTTTATATTGGGTAATCGTTATTTATATTTATGTTAATATTAATTTCATTAGCGTTGTTAAAATTATTATTTTTAATTTTTATTAATTTATTAATTATATTCTTTAAATTAAATATTATTTTATATTAAATTGTTTATTTAAAAAATAAAAAAAAAGCTAAATTAAATTTAAAAATTAATATTCGTAAAGCTAGACTTGTTTGCTTGACAATATACGATATCTGATATTTGAATTCGATATCCTCATTATAGTTCGCACTTGAGTTTCAAGATGAAAGAGATTTAGAGACGAGAGAGTGTATGTGTGAGTGAGTGAGTGAGAGAGAATATAGTTAGGAATAGGATAAGGATTAGAGAATGAAAGGGGGATATTTATATATTATAAAACTATTTTTTTATATCTTTTTTTTTTTGAATTTTTATTCAATTTTATAATAATATTTTTGGGCAAAAACCCGACAGTTGGGGGTGCATCCAACGTCCAAAGGTGTGTGTGTTTTTTTTTTGATCGTTAGGTCGGTTTGCTTGATGGCTCCAAAACTTCGACTTCTGGGCTTGGGGTCGGGTTGAGGCCCAACGGGTCATGGGAGTTTGGCAGACCGGTAGTGTCGGTTCAATCGGACTGCACCCAAACCCAACTCGAGTTCCGAGACATGATTTTGAGTCGTGTCGAAGAGCCATGCCTTTGGGCCAAACAACTAGGTCGTGCCTGGCCTGGTGTGAGGCCCAAGAAACCTTGATGTGGCTCATTTGAGCTTTGCCTCGTGCCAAGCCTAGGCTGCCCGGCCCACTTGACGTCTCTATTTATAGGAGGATAAAATAAATTGACATTTTAGATCTTGAGATGTACTTTTCTTAAATATTTTAGTATCCAAAAGGGTACAAGTATTTTTTATCCAATGCTAATTAAATTTTATTGAGTGTAAATATTTTTTTATTGTGACTTATTTTTAACAAGTCTAAGAAGAGCATGAATCTAGATTTTATATATGGATTCACCACTATTTTTTTCTTTCTTGTAGTACTATCTTGACCATTAATTATTAGAGAGAAACACACATCGGATATATCTAAATATCTTGGTACTTAGTATAATGTTATGCTCATGGAAGCATCATTTGTTTCAATAAATTTAGATTATGTTGAAAAGAGATTTTTTGACTAGTGAAATAATATAGTAATTCATGAATTTTCATCAGTACAAACTCTTATTGAGTTATTAATTGGGATATTGACTACCTAGGACTTGGTTTATGCTAGGAGAGAAAAATATGCCTAGCCTTCTCAAAATAGAGATGAGCTTGTGAAGAAGTCATATGATCTTATAGTTATTTTGATTTTAACTTTTTGATCACTATTAAGAACGGACAAATGAGCTCTGCTCAATATAAGTCTTTCTGAAATATTATTTTATATAGGATGATACTAGGTTATAATGGAAAACATGTATATTATTCATTCTAATGAGATTTAAGAATTAGTATCATGATCTTTAGGAAGTTTTATTATTGGTTGCAAGTGGGTATTTACTATGAAAACATACATATGGGAAGGTAGATCATCTTATGACAAAATTTGTAATAATGAGATATGCTTAGATATTTAGTATTGATTATTTGGACATTTATTCTTTTGTAACCAATATTATCTTAATATATATTCTTATTTATTATTATAGTATCTAATTGTTGGAGGCCTAGCTAGGTAACATATCTCTTATTGTTTTCACCGTAATCTTGAGGAGATGTATATAGAGAAATCACCTAGGTTTTGAGCAGTACAGTCATTTGTGATTTGCAGATGGTTGGTAATATTGTATAGTTAAAAATTATTATCAAGAGTTTGATTTATGAGATTTTCATTAATAATCATCTCATTTAGATTACACATGTACGTTACTATTTGAATGAGTCATAATGGCAAGATAATTTTGGTATTTGCCTACGTATATGATATTTTGATGATAGGAGATAAGGAATTATGAATCACTCAACTTAATAAATATCTTCAATTAATTTATTTAAATGACCTTATGAGACTCAAATATTTTCTTAATATGAAAGTAACTTTATATGAAGTATATCATATTATTAATTAGGAGATATATTTTTGATATTCTTATAGAGATTCGTTTTTTGGATTGTATTCCAACAAATATTTTATATTATTTTATGTATTGATTTTATTTTTAATGTGATGTGTTTAGTTAACTATATTATTGAAGGATTATATTGAATATTAAATATTTAATTATTATCATACTAAATATAGCATATACAATCAATATAGTTAACCAACTATAAATATTCACTCACTTTACATATACGTTTACTACAAGTATTCATATAGTAAAACAAAAAAGCTTTTTAAACTTTAGACCTAAGTTGTGACACCAAAAAATAAGGTCACAATTAAAATTCTTAGGACTTTCAGTCATAATAACATAAGATATATTGTGATTTTATTCAAGTATTGACTTCAAAATTCAATTCGCGACGCGAACACATATGACTTTGTTCAAATTACTACTTCACAATTCATATTGCAATTTGAATCATGGAGTCTTTTAATCACACTAATATAGAATATGTTACAATTTCATTTAGATCACGAAACTAAGTATATATTATAATTTCAAAAGAATGGGTCAATCCTAATAATATGTTATAAATCAACAACAAAAAAGCTCTTTAATGATTGTTTCAAGTATTCATATTTATTTTGACATTTAAAATTTTAAAGATATGAAATAATGCGATAGTAAATATATTTGCTTTTTCGGTTTCATAAGGATCATATTTATAAAAATTAATATACATCTCGTGGATCTCACATATAAAAATCATATAAGGAAATGAGTTATAAGGCTATCACCACTACACGAGACACATTCGCTTGTATGTGTCATGTGATATATTTGTCATTATCTATCACAGCTAATACATGGCTCTTATATTATGATGAACCCCTAAACTAAACATTCTATTTAACTCTTATATTAATCAAATGTTAATTCTTTTATAATATGTACAATAGATTAGTCATAAGTATGTTTGTGATTTTAGCATCGTAAACATCATCTCATAATGAATAAATTTATCTCATTCTTAAATTTTCATACATAGATTATCTTATGCATTAAGATTAGAATCATTGTCACTTTCTTATTACTATACCATAACTTACCTATTATTATTTTCTATTACCGACACACATAACCTATGAATAATCCATTTCTCATTAATTATTATCCAGTAATATTATTTTTTATTTTATGTTTGTTATGTTTAACAGTATTAAAATAAAAAAATAAATATGATTAAAATAATCTTATATGTTGTGGTCACTTTAATATACAAGTAAAATAAAAAAGGTACAATTAATATAATATATGAACACAAGTTATCTTAAATATTATTATAGAAAAATTTAATTATTTAATAATTATTTAATTAAATATTATATATATTATTATTATATTTAATTATTTTGATTAAAAATATGTTTTATTATGCATGCGATTACAAAAATACTAATATATTAGTTCTCATAAGAATTTTAAATTTAAATATGTTAGAGCAAGAATGATATTAGTATGATTGATCAATTGAGATATCATTATGTTGTATGTATGTATTGGAGATCATATTTTATTGTGATGAAAAGTACTTTCATCAAAGAGTAGCATGTAATAGGTTTTAAGGATTCTCTAAGTTTTTGGGGGTACAGCTATCAAGATATTAACATATCCCATATCTCACATTAAAGTGTGAGCTTTGTACATCGGGTACGAATTCATCCATATATTTTATTGTATCGAAAAATTAGGTCATAATATTTTTTTTTAGGATTTATAATTGTTCATTAGTATCCAAATTTTTGTTGTGATTAGTATATACTAATAGCAAATATATTATGATATTTTATATTTTTATTTGAAATAATCTTATAAATATCATATTTCATGCATAAAGTTTTCACTTAGCATGAGGTATAAAAGAAATTAATATCTCAATAATCCTATCCCTGAATTCAAGATCTATCGTTCTTGAAGAAGACACTTCTTATCTTACCAAGGTAGGACCACTAAGATAATCCTATCTAATTAAAAGTAAATTATAAATAACTATTTTTAGATCTAGTTGTGATGATCCTTGAGTTTTGATGCAATGACATGATCTCCTTGATTCTCCCCCATGAGTCATTATGCATGAAAACAATGTCAACTTACTACTAGAAATTGCGCAGATTGGTCTCAAGGCAGAGTGGCGGGCACAGCATGGGCATCTTGTTCTTTTCCTAGGAAACAAGAATACATCTCCACTTGTCTCTGTTAAAGCTCTAATATTACCTCCGGCGCATTTAAAATTGGAGCTCTCCCTAGTCCCCGAAACTATTCCTCCTCGGGCACAGGTCGAATACTTCCCACCTTGCTACTTCCCTTACTGATTGTCCGCAGATTTGTTCCTTGGATCCTACCTTTGATACGCAGGTGCAATGCCCACTCGAAGTTGTAAATCTTTGCCCCAGTAGAGATGTTGCTGTTCTAGATTTCTCCTACAAGTTCAATACAAACATGGTGCGTGATGACTTTATTCTTGTGATTATTCTGCTAGTTTATGCATGATGGGTTATTGCTTGTGCGTCAGTTCCTGTGACTGTTTCTCCTTTTAGGTCAGTGTTAAACTTAGGATTCCTGCTGTCTTGAACAAATTCCTGCATCAAATATCAGTGTCTGCTGAAGAATTTTTCCCCCAGTGGCGATCCCTATCAGGGCCACCATTAAAGCTTCAAGAAGTGGTATGTGATCAAGGTTTTTACTTTTAAGAACAGCAGCAGATTTGAATTCCAATTCCCCATGATATTTTCAATATTTGGGCAGATTAGAGGAGCAAGGCCAATGGCTCTCATTGAAATAGCAAACTTATTCAACTGTTTGAGATTGAGAGTTTGTCCAGGGCTAGTAAGTTTCTTTATCCTCTGTGATGAAGATGAAAGGGGGGGCCGCCGCCATGTATATTATTAAGTTTTTCCTATGTTTTGTTTTGTGTTTCAGGATCCAAACCCTAATAACCTTGTGGCGAGTACAACTTTCCATTCCGAAAAAACCCACCCAATGTTGTGCTTGGTATGATATCTTTCTCCCACACCATTGCAGTTTTTGCTTCCTCTCCCAAGACTGATCTGGCAGGGGTAAACCCATCCTGATTTTTTTTTAGGACATTTACATTCACAAAATTTAAAATAAAAATAAAAATGTAGAATATTTGTGAAAATCAAAAAAAAAAAAAAAAAATCAAAAAACTTGTTGAAGTGACCTTATGCTATGATTATTCATCTAAATAACTGTGATATTAATAAAATATCTTAAATTATCATATGTGATAATCTTATTAGGATCTCAGACATATGAATAAGTCATGTTGAATGAGTCCTTGCTACTGATTTCTTTCATGTTTGATTTTATATTTTTCTAATTGAGATGACTCGAAATTAATAAAAATTATTTTTTTCATGTTTGATTTTATAATTTTTTAATTTATCAAATAATAAATATATAAGTTAAAAAATCATAATAAGTTGATCAATTTATCAAATACATGAAGAAGAACATGTGTAATTCATCTTTTTTTTATCCCAGAGAGAGTCATTTATTTGATTCGTCGACGTTACACATAATTATCAAGAGGAGTAAATACAATATATCGCAGCTCAGTTATTTAGTAAAATAATTGATTATTTATAATTATGATAAAACTCGAGTATAAAAAAATTACGTATCAAAGCAATAGACTCAACATTGATATTGTCTTGTCTTCTATCTCATATATTAGTAGTATCGTTCCCAATAATATCAAAGAAGTTAGATTAATTAAAAAAAAAAATAAAGTATGATTACTTGTGACATGGGTGTTGACTTTTGTATTTATGACCCAAATATTTAGAGTGAGAAAGAGATAAGAAATTGTAGGTGAGATAGAAGTATCTCTCATAGAGCTAGTGACCCATATAGAAACAGGCCTAGAGGCTAGAACATCCTCCCAAACTTAATTCATACTATCCATCAGCTCATACATTGATCTTGGGACTCTAAGATCAATTTATGTAAGACCCTTGTCTCAACAGCATGATTGATCAAACTAACATTCTGGGAAGCATATTCAGCATCTCTAGGGGTCAAATTCATAATCTCAAGGTAATAGTATTCATTCTCTTTATCAACCAAACTATCACGTTCTTGGTACATAATATTCTCACTTAGTACGTAGAATTAGTGAACTTAATATTTTGATTTAACTTATTCTCAAAAATTAATGATATGATAGATGATATATTATTTAAAATTTCAAGATGATATTTTTGTGAGCATATTTTATATCAATAATGTCTCATGTATGAGAGGGGTATATTAGTTTCACAATATCTTGATTTTGCACTAGTAGTTTTAGCCAAGCCCATGCCGGGTTGGACTGATGATGATGATGATTTGAGCTCTCGGGGGGGGGGGGGGGGGAATGAAAAAAGCAGAATTGAAAATGTTGATCTTGTGGTATTTATTAATTTGCTGGCAATTTTTTGTTAAAACTACGGTGACATTGCAGGTTAGAGTCGAAACGGATCCAGCAGACAGAACACAGTTGCGAATGACAGTAGCAACAGGAGACCCCGTTCTAACATTCGAGTACGTAGCATGTATTATTCCAAATGCGCAAGTATGCTCTCATCTGCTTGCAGATTTACCCCAACTCTGGCGCAATTTCTGACCTGATGCAGGTTGAAGGAATGCATCAGGGAGCAGTTAGTCGGCGTTCCCGCCCTGATGCATCCTCCCAGTGCCAAAATGTCTCCTCTGGGAAGCGCAGCGCATTCCTTCACGGATCCTGGCGCCATGCTCTCTGGTTTGTTATGAGTTAAAGATATGTTATGCGTTGCCTCAATCATTATCAGCTTAGCGATTCTTTCATAACAGTTAATTGGAATCTAATAGTTGTCCTTTTTAGACGATGAAAACAGCTGATCTTGATTTTTTTTTTCTATATTGAAAAGGCTTATATTATTACTCGGATGATGAAATTTGAAAACTCGGGTGTAATCCACAACGAATAAAGTAGTTTGGGAGCAAAAATAATGTAAAGAATAAAAAATTCATTGTTTTTCTTCCTCAAGGGTGTGCTACTCGCTACTTACTGTGACATTGAAAATTGTCAGTAATTATTGAATTTTTCACCATTTTTTCAAGGCAGAAACCTGTTCATGTTAGACAACATCCTGCGTGCCGTTGGACTCCGGGAGGAATGAGAGCATCTCTGGATTTGGAGCAATTGCTTTGCTTGATGATGTCGGCGAAGGATGTTTTTGATTTTGATTCCCAAGGGTTCGTACTTCCTCGACGTGATTACCAAGGTCTGATGCAAGCAGCTCGGTAAACGAGAAGTAGGTCTGCGGCTCGAACTGCATCTCCTCGTAGTTGCCATCTCTAGAATCAAAATCCATCTCCTGTGTGAGGTCGAGCGAGTGGGTGGGAAAATCTCCATGGAAGAGGGGCGGTGAGCTCTTCTGTTCAGAGCCCATCTGCTCTTGCAGGAGGGAGGCATTCTTCGTCTGTTCCATGTAAAGGTTATTTGTATGGAGAAAACCCATCTCCATCTCACCTTCGTTGTTGCCTGCATAATTGATATTCCACTCAAAATCAAACTGTGAATCAAGTTCTCTAATGGGCCCAACTTTTGAAAGGGAGAAAAGAAGAGAATCATCTCCATCCCCTGCAAACATGCGATCGGCAGGCTCCCATTCTTGATATTCTGCGACTATTCCTGAATCCAAAATTCCCCCGTGTTCCATGCTGTTTGGTGTTAAAGACCTCACAGGCAGCTTGCTTGGTTCTGATCTTTCTGCTTCAGCATCACCTTGATGGGGGCAGATGGGTGGCCGTATTCTGCGGCACCTGCAACATTTGAAGCCCACAACTTCAGCGAGCCGTGAGTCCTCGAGCTGAACAGCTTCGGCATGGAACCAATCTGAGCAAGAGAAGAAGAAAATGCATAAAGATAAAATTGAGCCGCCATTCCATGTTGGAGGCAGCAGTAGGAACCCAAAGGACTTACTGTTGCAAACCTCGCAGTGAATGTACGTCAGATCAGAATCATATGGCTTCCCACAGAGTTTGCACACAGGGCTCACCCAGCTTCCATCCAAGCTCCCCCCTGAAAGAATGTTTCTGTTGCGAAACTCTATCCCTGTTTCCTCCGTGTTCTTCTTCTTCCATATGACACCCCAGTTGCATAATCTTCTTTTTTTTTCTTTAATAACGCCAGAGTTCTGCTTTGTCCTGGGGAGCTTTACCACCGTAGATTTTGCCTTGCTCGCTGCGCCAGACGATTCTCGCCTATCCAATGGCAAGGGACTGGTAGGAGAGCTATTGCTGTTTTCATCATGATAGACACCTCCTCTGCCATGGTAACATAGCTTGCACATCATCATGAAACCCACTTCTTGATCTCTATATATCAATGAACTTATGGTGCAGTCCCCATGACAGTAACCTGCTTGCAGAGTTTTATGAAACAACTTAAACAGCCATCCAAAAGAATTCACTTTTCCAACACTTATGTTATTCATTAAATGTTCGATAAATTTACAAGGAACACGTTTATTGCACTGTTCATTTTTTCTAAAAAATATATAATTAAGAATTTTCTAGTCATAACTATCTAAATATATATAAAATAGTAATTATAATGAAAATATAATTAATATAAATAAAAATAACCTGACAAAATGGTTTGGAACTAAATTATTTCTCAATTATGGGTTAGCCCAAGTATTTAAAAAATACATGTCAAATATAAACCTCATTTGAAATTATTTTGACATACTTCAAAATAAAAATACTACATGAATCACATAATCAACTCAATATAAGTATTATAAAAAATATATTATTACAAAATTAGCAATGTGACTAAACACATTAGGAAACTCATCAAATAATATACTAAAAAATATGATATATATATATATATATATATATAAGCAAACTAAAATTATATTCGAATTATTAAATTTGAATCAACTTCAAATTCAATGACTCGTTCATTTATTATCATGAGTTTGCTGTATAAGATATTGCTAGGTTGCTTACTGGTATAAATATTTTACACTAATTTGTGAAAGATCCAAAATGAGTTCATTATATGCAAAAATACATTCAAATAACTTATCATAGAATTCATATGTCTACCTATAAAAGTGATGCAATAATAAAATTATAAATTTACAAAATATTTAATAATTAATAAATATAAATTACATAATAAAATGGTATCGCTCATCAATGACATCTGAAATATAGCCTAAGCCTGGCAATATTCTTTTCACATATATCATTGCTCAATTTATTGATTCTAATTAAAAACTAAATAAAAAATATTAAAATTTTATAAAATTATTCAATCTCATTATTACTTTGGCCCATGTAATTGTTAGAACGATTAAAAAAGATCCTCTAACCATGATTTTTCAAGTTATATATATTTCACATAATTAACCTAATATAATAAACAAAGTTTAAAATAATTTAATTCTCATTAAAATAAATCAAATATATGTTAAACTATATTATAATATCTAATAAACAATAAAAATTTTATAGTATATATAAATCAATAAGCCTAAAAGAATTCATATTGGATATCAAGAAGCCATTGCAATTGAATATATTTGATGTTGTATTATTTTGATTACCACATGTAGTATCAAACTTCGTTAATAATAAAATTGATAAAATAATAATTAATAAATTAAATTATTATGAAAAATTTTCTATTTTTAAAATTCATTAAAATTTTTTACGATAAGACTAACTTGTATTCATCCATATAGACTATCACATCATGTACCACACTTAGGTACCTATAAAGTAAGAATAATATATTTAATTAATACAAAGAACACTCATATTTGATGACATAAATATTAAGATAAAAAAAAAACTATTTAAAATTCTTGACTATCATTATATATATTTATTATTTAGATAAATTTATTTATATAATTAAATACATATCTAATTATATTAAACAATCGCGAACAAAAAAAATTATTAGTAATTAAAAATTTTATTTAAATATTATGAAAATAAACATTATAATTTTAACAAATCTCAAACTATGGAAAGTGTACCATATTCTAAAATGATGAGTTTATATTTTAGTTAGCTAATAATAAACAACAAAGTGGTCCATCGAATAAATATGAGCTGTCAAGATAATTAGATCCTAACTAATGTTCTATCTTATCTCAGGGTAATTTGACGAACTTAGATTTCCTAAGTTAGTTGAAATCATACATAATCTTTTTTTTATTATTATTATTTAAAATAACATATGATCCATTGATCTCACTTAAATTTTGTGACATCAAAGACTATTTTATCTAACTATGTATATTATTTCACATAGAAAGACAAAATTATAATTACATATGATACAAACTCTATAATACTTAATAAATTAGAATAAAAACACGAATAAATATTCAAGAAAAATCCCAATCATTATAACTAGATGTGAATCAACATATATATAATTAAACATGTTGTTGCAAATATCAAAACCAATCAAAATGAAAGATAATGATTCTGTAGTTTTTACCATTTTACAATTTACTATTTATCATATTTTTATGAATTATTTCATTTTGAAAGATTATATTATCATATTTTATTTTATAAATATCAAAATATATATGTTTGGAATTTATATTAATATGTAATGCTTTCATAATATTTTTAATTTATTTTCTAATTTTAAATTAAAGAATTGTTTAATTTCATTCAATCTTTTTTATAAACTGATAACTCCAAATTCAATATTATATAATTAATTATTTTTTATTATTTTAACATTATAATATATTTAGAATATTTTATAAATATAATTAATTCTATTTATATGTTTTATATATATACACACATATAAGCTGCACACCACTGCAGCAGCACCCGAACAGTGTGCTTGCTGGCTGCTGCCTGCCTGCCCTGCAACTAGCCAGCAGGCCTAGCACCAGCACACACAGCCCAAAGTAGTCCAGGGCCTGAGCCATAGGGCTATCATCTATGGACCAGCACCAGCAGATGTGTCAACCGGGCCAGCACGATTTGGCCATGCCTAGGCCGACCTGGCACGGTGTTTTCCTGTGTCCGGGCCAGACCACGGCACCAATCATGCCATGCCAAGGGCAAACGTGCGTGCCTGACCCGGCACGGTTCCGTGGCCCGTGACACTGCCCGCCGGCACGAGACCTACCGCACCCGCACCGCCAGTACCATGCCGTGCTTGGCCGGGTACGAAAGCATTGTTTTGCTCACAAAAAATGGGCCAGTCCAGCCCAGCATGTCCCGTTTGACACCTCTAAGCACCAGCCAAGCAAACTAGGGCCTAGCATAATGCCTGGATTGCATGGTTCAGAAGCATGCCGGCCCAAGCAGGAACCATGCCACGGGCCATATCATGCCATGTTTTTTGAGGAATAACCCGGCCCAGAATGACAGGCACAATCCAGAATAGCAAGCACAACCAAGTTTGTAGCTATGAGTATTATTTATCTCACAATTTAATATATGATTAGGTTTGGTAATATTATCATTAACCTTGGCAATTAGAAAAAAATAAAATATTCCAAAATTAAAAATATTTGAACAACAATAATATTAAGATGGTTGATTTCCTGGGAAATCTATGTATTGCACATGTATATTAAATATCATGTTTTAGTATAATAGCAAGTATATTCGTCCAGTGGTGATACGGCTCAGAATCGAGACTTATCAAATACAATCTCTTTAATTTTCATAAGTAAAGATGTCGAAATATTAGCATCTCCTAAACCTTGCACTAAGTATAAGTCTTTTTTTCTAGGTAAGACCAACCCCTATATCTTATGAGATTATAGAAGTGATTATTCCAAAATTAAAAAATTGAATCTATAGTCTCAGAGATTATAACTAACTCACAATCATTATAAATTAGAACTCCAATTTCAGTTAAGCATGAAATTAATTTCACTATCTCAGATTCACTAGAAGTATCATTCAAATATAACTCAATAAAAAATAACTCATTAAAAAAAAATAATATCAATACAAATAATAATTTTTCATACCTCAAAAAAAAAATTAAATAATAACACATTTTGAGTACAAATATAACCATTGCAAAATATACATTATAACATGTGTGATTATTATTATTATAGCCTTGTTGAAAAATGAGTAATCAAACAAACAAACACACACATACACACATACATATATATATATATATATATAAGAACACATGACACCTTTTCTTTTGAATGAATGATCTCAAAAGAAAATACATTCAACAATAAAAGAAAAGGATATTTAATTGATTAAATAATTTATATTAATAACTAAGAAATACCAGAAAGATCAAGGAATACCTCCATGTGAGAGAAATATTCTTGATATTTCAACTATATTTTTATTCTTTTTTTATTACTTTATTTTAAATAAGTTTTTTTGTACAGAATATCTGATAAATCATTTCATAATTCTCAAGATATGAGAAAAACTTAGGTAAATATATTTTGAAATGATTATTGTTTCTCAAATTAGAATATCACAGTCACATTAAATTTAAATGTGTTTAAACCATCACTAATATACTGGATCTCATAAGAACTATAAAATAAATGTGTTTCGATCGAGATAATTACTAAAACAATTGACCAGTATGAAATGTTATCGTATACATCTATCCTAGGATGAGTAAGTATTGATTAGAAGTGGGTTAAAAAAAATTATATAAAAAATCACATTAAATTTTTATTATTTTCAGAAAATATACTAAAATATTCAAGTATAATTTCTTTATCGAAATAAGAAATCTCAATGAAAAGGAGGATGGGCATTAATTGAAATAATTAAATAATAAAAACAATCATAAATAATAATTATACAAAAATTTTATGTATTTACATAAGTAATACATAATGTATCAAATAAAAAACTCTAATATATTTTTTTAATTAATACGTCACACTCTAAATAGTACAAATTATTTTTTTTCTTTACCCCCGCAAACTTTTAATTGATTAACAAAGCATGACTACTTTACCAAAAAAACACATTAAAAATCAATCACAACCAAAAATATATAAAAAATTCCAAGGATTAAAAAAGACAATTCAACATTCTCAGTTTCCAAAAAAATAATGCTAGAATCTATCAATCATAATTTTATTATTTAATAAATACAACTATGACGAATGGGTTGGGCATCTCAACACATCCCGAATGGCCAGATCAAGAATAACATGTTAAGCACATTACGTTTCAATGCAAAACATGCACAACAAGAAAATGAATTGCACAAGAAAGTGATTCATTTCACAATAATGCAAAATGCATTGTGCATAAAAGTGAAAAAGACATTGCATATGAATGCATTACATGGGCCATGGCATGCAAGGTCCACCAGGTTCGACACAACTTGACACAACCTATCTGACACCTTTAAATTAAAGCAATTAACATGAATTTTTAAAAAAAAATTTAAAGAATAAAAAAAATGAAATAACATAATAAGATAGATATTACTATCACTATAATTACTAGCATGAATAACAAACAAACAATGCCATTGGATATTTTAATATCAAAGACATTAAAATATTAAAAAAATAAAATAAAAAATAATTAGCTACAGCATAATTATTAGTACTTGAGGTAACAACCAAAACATCTAAGTGGTCGAGTATCCAACTTCATAGCCTACAAAAGATAAGGATAATGTATCTTCTTTCCTAAAATGAAAACACATCGCCAAACTTCTACAACATTACTCTATATATTATTGTTGGCAATCAAGGCAAGGACCACCCTCTAATAAATCTCTACTAGTATAACAAACTCAAAATTGATTATCGACCTCTATGAGAGTAAAGATTTAGAATCTTTTCAAACTAATTTATCTGTTTAATAGATACCATAAGATTTTATGTGATGAATAATCTCATCATGATCCATGAAAAATTTATATCGGAGTAAATTAGCATAGAAGGGTCAAGTGAGTCGGGCATCATGGGCATGGCACGAGGCATAAGTCAACTGAATCATGCTTAGCCTAGCATGACATTGTCAGGAACCATGTCTGAACTTAGCTCATCCACGCCCAAGGCATGGCTTGTGTCGTGCTCGGCCAGAGGCTATCGTGCCTCATGCCAAGCTAGGCACAACTTATATGTCTAGTTCATTGGTATGAACCACCAGCACGGTGACAATGACCAGGGAGTAAGTGGGTCACGAGTCACAGAAAACCAGGTAACTGAATTTCTGTGACACACTCACGCTTGGACCCACTAATAAAAAAACATGTTTTTTAAAATTTTTTATTTATACGCATTCGCCATATCGATATGACAACTTTTTTTAATGAAACTCAAACCCAGCACATTCCAGCACGACCCGAGATGACCTAGCACATTAGGCATGAGTCTATCCATAATCATGCCGAATTGGATTAACAATCAATCATGCTATGCTCGGAACAGCACAATAAACCAACTAGGCCACTCAAAAAATGGGTCATACCCTATATGGCATGATTGCCTGATTTATGATACAAAGAAGAGCTAAAAAAATGAGTAATCATCCTAGGAGTAAGAAGAGCTAAAAAAATACAATTTAATAATAAAATCTCAAATCTTGTTACTTATGATACAAAAATAAAATTGTAAAAATACTCATGTCAATCATATGTTAAAAAATATCAAAAATTAAATATTAATTTTATCTCATTTTCTCATCTCGTTGATATCAGTTGATGAAAGCTTAGTCAAATGATCTTCATTGACTTAATAACTAAATTTTCAGTGAGAATGCTCACTAGGAAAAAGAATGATTATCTAGTTTTTTTAAGTAAAATTAGTAATTTAACCTGATGTCAGTCATCACAATAAAAAATAAGAAAAAACAAACCATGAGCTACAAAAAACACCAAAAAATAGAAAGCCAAGTCAATTCAAGCAAGTTAACTTTGGAGCAAATCAATCAACTCCAACTAACCCAATTCAAATTTAAAAACTGATAACACTATAAGAGATACTATGCTAGCATATCTCAGTATCTCAATTGCACCATGTCCAAGATATAAACCAAGAATTTAGAAAAAAAATAGCCTAGAATTTGGTACCCTCATAAAAAAATGTAAAAATTTATCCAAGATACCCACCCATTAAAATGACTAAGAAAAAAAAAAAAAAGAGGTTAACCCATACCAAATGGCATCACCAAATGCAACCATCTATAACAATCATCAATGGTGGTTCTTAATGCTCCACAATAGTGGTTACTCTTATAGGTGGTGATGTGATATCATATACCAAATTCATACCAAATTCATATACCAAATTCATACCAAATTCATATACCAAATGTAACCCATACCAAATTCAAGCTAGAAATTTAATAAAAATCATAATATCTTTTACTAATATCATACCATCATGGATGTGTGTGTGTGTGTGTGTTTACAAAAAATAACTAGATGTAAGCATTACATCTATAAGCTAGGAGCACTTGTCATACCGTATGTATAATAAAAAACAACACGGCTCAAAAAAAATATTTTTAATTGGCTCAACTTGTAGAAAACTCTCAATTAAGAAAAATAAAACAATTGAAGCTAAATAATGTGGACAATTACTTAATATATTTTTAGACTTCATGAGATAACAAAACTCTATACTTAAAAGCAAAGTTTTTTAAGGACTCTTCACAACTATCGAACTTTCAAGTTGCATGAACTAGCAATATAATTTGTTGTATATATAATTTATTTTTTTGATAATCTATTTGTATAATCAAATATTTTTGTTTTAATATTTTTATGTATGTGTAGGAAAGAAAATATTAAGAGGCCGGAAATACAAAAGTAACACAATAACAGAGCTCTCGCTGTCCGGTCAACGGGCCAAAATTTTTTGGAGCAGAGCCTGACCCGTCTGATGATCCGACCCGCTTCAGTTAATTGAACCGATAATATTTTTATTATAAATATTTTTTGTATTTTTTTTCGGCTTGCTATTTTTCAGATCCGTAAGTGTTCATCATCTCATCTCTTTCTCTCTGCATGATTTATCGTGACTATCTCTGTGCTGCACATATTGTAAGATATTTTTGGTTTAATCTGTAACACATAAGTATTTTCTGGTATATATAACTAGTCGTACTGAGCGACTAGCAAACCACATTATTACTGATTTCTATCTTTCTATTTTTCTCATTTTTTGATTTTGCCGTGATTAAATTATGGATTAGATATATATTGTTTGTTATTCTGTTATTTTTGTTATCTTCTGTATCTTAAAATCATAACTGTGAGAGCGCAATTGCCCAACATAATCATTCTTGAGGATTGAAAGACAAAGAGAGAATGGGTTGATAAATCATACTACAACACTTGCTTGAGCAAAGTACAATGTTAAAGCACATGTGATACCTTAATCAACCTACAAGACATTGCTTACAATTTTATCAAAACTAGACAAAGCAAGGATGGGTTCATGGGTAATATCAAAACAACCACTTAAGCAAAGTACAACATTATAGCGAATAACACGTGTGTCGTGTGATAAGTTTTTGGAGCATTTTTCTTCTTGAGAAGTTTTATTTTTAATCACTAACATAGTCATTAATTAAGTAGTATCCCAATTACTTGAGATCGATTGCAATGATCATACTTTTTAACAAGTCTATTAAAAATTATATTCTCTAAATTATATTGTTATTCAATCCTTATTTATAATTTCTATCCAATTCTTCCGAAGCTTGTCTCTAGTTCTGTTTCTTCTCCCCACTAAAATAAACTCACACTTCTTAATTGATGCACTAGAAGACATGCGTTAGACGTGACATTTTTTTATGATTTATATAATTTATTATGATAGCCGAATTATAAGACATTGCTTATAATCTTATCATCATATAAGCAAATAAAGCAAGTTGGAAAAAAATATGACTTCATCAAAAAAGAGTCAAGACTACGCTATTAAAAGCATCCATTTGCTTTTAATCTTAGTATATAAAATATTCATACATCAACTTAAGAAAACTATTTAAATTATTATTTTTTAATACTCTATGTACATTTGAGATTAGATTGAGTACCTAAAACATATAACAATATTAGAGTATTATGTATTATATCACATTTATGATTCATCAAAGAAAATTTTATTTTTGATACACTTTTTACTTAACAAGTTAATAATTATACTATTTAATCAATGCAAACTCAATGTCATAAGGGCCTTAAATGGTTATCAGAAGGAAGCATCAGTCTACCAATTTCAAGCCACCATAAACCCTGACACAAAGAAGGTTCATACTCTAAAAATTATAATTTAATATTAGTAATAAATTTTATGTACGATTACACAAATATTAATATAATGAATCTCATTAGAATTTTAAAGATAATTATGTTTTGTCAAGTATAGTACTAAAATAACTGATTATTAAAAAAAACTTAGGATTGGATGCAAATGTTGCAAGTCATGTCTTTCGGTGATGACAATTGTCTTCTTCCAAGGCCAATAAGTCTCAAATTTGAGACTTAACAGAAATTGTCTGTCCAACTTTGAAAAATAAGATTGTCGAAATATTAACTTCTTAAATACCTCCCACTAAAGCGAGAGCTTTGTGCATTAGGTATAACCTCCTATGATCTCCAATACTAGTGATGAAACTTAAAGAAGAGTAAAAAAAAAAGCTATTGGTATCCAACATAGAGAAGTAAGGTGGCTTTACTTTTACATTTAAATGAAAGCAAAGTAATTAACATGAAATACCTTGGCAAACATTGCATTTGACGGAATTCCTGAAGAAAGATCAATGGGAAAAAAAAAGAAGCTTAGAACTTGTTCAAAACACAACATAAGAAACAATAAAAAAAAGATGGCACAGAGTAAGCACCTCAGTAATACATCACAATGACATGAAGCACAAAAACACTTGTCCATGCCATCCCTCTTGCATGTAAGATATAAAAAAACATCAGCACGGGAAGCCTTCAACTGCTTTTTCTGTAACTCAGAAAGCTGACCTGAGGGCACCTTAACTAATGGCAAAGCTACTCTAGCAGCAGCAGTCTCATAATCTTTGATCAAATACAAAGGGACATTTATATCAGAAAACCAAATCTTGTACTTCCCATTTTCAAGCTGCTCTTCACCAACAACATTCTTCAGCACACGAGAAGGCAGATGCTTTTGATTATGAAAAACAACTCCATATTTAACCTTATTGTCCTCCATTTTCTTCCCACAAACCATTGCATTCCTAAAAACTGATGTGTCAGCATCTGGACATTTCACCTCTTGAAAATTTTGCTCTGGCCGAAGAAGATCATTCCATCTGATATGAGAATCCAAGCATCTAACCTAAAGCAAATGCAAAAGTAATTTAGCAATGACTACCAATTTCGCTGCAGAAACAGCTAGACCATGAGCTCAAAGCGATCAAACTGATGGCAAATTTGGTGCTTATCTTGCACATAACAAACCTGAAGTGCTAGTTGTGATGCAGTCTTGCTTCTTTCAACTTCAGCTCTCCACACCATTTGTCTGCTTACTTTTGGAATTCTGGACTCATCCATGTAATGAACACCCAAAATCTTTCTTAAGCCACCTGGTCACCAAGAACCCGTTGTTGGCAAAAAGGAGCACATAAAATGCATTAAAAATACTCCTTTTAGCTCTTTGTTGGAAAAAAAGGAGCACATCATAAAGATATACCTTGCCGAGCAGCTTTGTTAACAACACGGCGAGGCAAAATTGCTTGGTGAAATAGGAGCTTAGACAATTTCCCCCCTCGCCACCACACAAAGCCAATACGCTGAATAGTAACTTCTGCAATATCAGATACAGCAGAGTGTCTTTTGTAGCGCTTCCCATGGAGAGCACGTCTTTGAGCAGTCCCAGAAGTAGAAGGGGCATTTTGAATCAGTGGAGACTCGACCACCCAATCATTTGCTGCCTTGACCCAGTCTGCTGAAATAGCAATACTGAATATGTTTTCCTCCAGCTGTAGAAACAAGAAAAAAAAATGTCATAACCACCCCACCTATTGAGCGAAGGAAAGTATATATGCATATCAAATATCTACATAAAAGCATATTGATTACTCATTCATAGACAAGTGTACGACTACAGACACAATAATGATACTGTGATTACTGATTATCTAGAAAGACATTGTATTGGAAGCATATATTATTGGTCATATATCAGTGAGATGGCACGTATCTTCATCCAAAAGCTAATATATCTTAGGCTTGAGTCTCATCAGATGCATAATCTTTGAATTTCGGGGATAAGAATATTGAGATATTAACTTGTCTCATACTCACACTAAAGAAAAAATGGTATAGACTAAGTACGACCTCAATATATACATGAATGTGATAAGCAACACTCTCCATATATACATAAAAGTAACAAGGAACCATTATCTTCTCATTTTAAAAATATTGATCAAGATCATTCCTTGAAGAGATGAGTTGTAAAAATTGTCGTTGTCAATTGTTGTCTTTCTTATGCACACAATTCAAAAGTAGAATTGTTATAGTAGAACACATATGCCACCCACACAAGACAAAAACTAAAGCAACTTCACAATCAATTTGGTAGCACTTCCTCTTCTCAATTGTTATTTTTATATTTTTGATTTTTATTTTTTTCTCAGTTTTTCAAAGTTAGAAAAAAGATACAAAATTTTAAATCATCAAAAAATTAGTTAGGCTCAAGCACCATTTTGTTGAATTTTGATATTTATTTTCATTATATCAAATCTTAATGGTTTTCATGAAAAGTAATTTTGTTTCCAAAATAATAATAATTGTTGCAATAATTTATTTATTTTTTATTCAAGGTTTATGATGAAAACACCCAAATTGTGAGAATGTTTCCATCAGTGTATCCAAATTGTGAGATGTTTCATGAAAGCTCCCAATTTGGGATCACATTTCATTTTATGAAAAAATAAGTGTGAATTTTATTTTATTTGAGTGCTTTACTTTCATCATTGTATCATAACAAGCTTTTGACATCTAAGACCTTAAGATGTATCATTCTTTGATACTCAAATACCCAAAAAAAAATTTAAGTTTTATCAGAGACAAGTAAGATCATAGTGAGTATGGATATTATCTTTTTTTTTTAAACTTATTTTTTAACAAGCCTAAGAAATATTTGAATATACATGTTACCTCTAGATTCACTACTCTCTCTCTTATATATAATCTTGCTTGGATCACCAGAGTCACTCAATAGTTACATCTAAGCATATAAATACTCAATATGATGTTACTCTCATGAAATCATAATACTCAATATTGAATCATTAACAAGGAAACTTAAATGCCTAGAACTAAGGCTATACAAGAGAGAAATATGCCCAATATGCTCATACCAAATAAGCCTACAAGGGAACCAAATCTTCATGTAATCAGTCCCTCTAATCTTAACATTCTAAACACTCTCTGAAATAGATATATAAGTTATACTCAACATTCAATTTTACAAGTTTTGTCATCTTATTTTTATCTTTTTTTTTATTTCTTTTATTATTTCTTTTAACAATAATAAAACACTCACGTCTCCTTCTAAGATATTATCTCAACCAAAATAATTTTATATCATAATAGAAAAATACATCTCGCTCACTCTAATAAACTTGAGAACTAATATCATATCTTTCAGGATTGTCAGTCATTGATTGTAAATGAGTGTCCATTGTGAATACATATCTAGATGGAAAAATAAATCACCTCATGACATATTTGCAATGAGATGATTCAAGCAAATATTTGTGGTGGACTACCAAGACAATTACTCTCTAGTAACCAAGATGGCCTCAATATGAATTCTTATTTATTATACATCATCTCATAGTTAAAGAAAATATTAGTTAAACATAACATTCGCAAAGAAATATATATGAAACAATCACATAAATTTTGAGCAAGACATATATAATTTGCATATTACAAAAAATATTGTGTAAGCTAAAATTATCACTGAGAACCTAATTTATGTATTGTTGACTTTTTTATATTTTTTTAAAGAGCTATAATAAAATAATAATTTTGTTATTTATCTATATGAATAATATTTTAATATCAAAAAATATGGAGTAAGAAATGACAACACAGTACAAGAAATAATTTCATGCAATATGTCAAATATGAGATATTAAAAGAATCAAATATTGTATTGATATAAAGATAATTTATTATATGAAGAATATCATTTTAACACAAGATATTACCTTTATATTCTAGCAAAGATTAGTATTTTGGATTTTGTTCCAGCAAATACTCATTGATCAAGCTACTAATTTCATTTTTTTTTGTGAACCATCCAATTGACTCTACTATTTATAAGATAATTATATGAGATAATTATCTAACTATAACTAAACTACATATAACATATACATTTTATATTATTACTCATTTATTATATTCTCCTCAACATATTCATCTTGTAGCAGCTCTTCTCATATTATGGTATATAAAAAATCTCTATAATTAAAGATATCTTTCAGGAATAATGAGTATATTTTATTGATCGAGTGATAAAATTCAAAAATAGGTATTAAAATACACTGAAAGAACGTCTACAATAAAATTTTATATATTTGTTGGATACAATCTTATCTTCTAAAAAAATAAATAATACGTCACTTGCTCAAAGAGATCAGATAGATACTCTCTTCTCCTACTATCATTTACTGTGATAGTCTAGTAGCAAAGCATATAGCCTTAAATCTTATGTATCACGGGCAAACAAAACACAATGAAAATTATTTCTAAGAGAAAAATTTTAAGATATGATCATTACTAAAATATACATTTAGATAATAAAATTATCAATAAAAATCTTTATACAAATCTTGATGAAATCTCAATTTATCATTTTTTCCTCCAAGCCTCACGTGGTGGACTTGTACACATAAGCTTGACAAAAAATAATATAATTTTTTAATTAAATTTATTTCTTTATTTTTTATAAGAATATTCAACTTGTAAGCTGTTTCAATTACTTATATCCATCATATAAAGACATTGATTATATGACATTTTCTTATTGAATGTATATTTTATTTTTGCATTTCATCTTGTAACAATTTCTTTGATCCCATTTTTGGGTTTTTAATAGGTTGAACTAGATCTTTTATCATAGAATTAATATTAAGTAATGCATAATCAAGTATTTTGATTTCCAATAGATTTGGAGTTGGGATTAGGAAAGATCATTATGAAATCTTATCATCTCCATCAAAATCAAAACTAATGTCTTATGTTTTTTTGTACATATAATAATTTTTCACTCGAATCATCCTAATATTATCTAATAAGTTCAAAAGTAGTTGAAGGATAATTATTTCTCATAATTAGAGACTCAAATAAAGCTCTAGAAGATTAAAAATTAGAAAAAAACTCAGAAAAAAATTTATGAATCCCAACTTGATTTAGACTTCTTTAAACATGAGTTATGCTCAAAAAAAATCACACTTACTAATACTTTATTAATGTCATGATAGAACCACATTTTAAGTTTTAGAATATTCAAGAAAGATATATCTTATCACTCTAAGTGTTATCTTATCACATCCTAGAGAAATCATGATTAAAATATATTTTAAAAGATGAACTGAAAAATCTCTCTAAAAGATATAAGAACTAAAAGACACAAAAAAATGATATAAAAAAATATTTGATTAATTAGGTAATTAATGATTAATACCACATCTAGTCAATGATATTTTATAATACTTCTACAATAAAGAAGTGTGTTGACTCTCTCTACCAAATATATATTTTTCTTTTCCGTAATATTATTTTAAAGGAATGCATTAGTACATGATGTATAAGACCAGATATCATAGAAACACTTACATACATAAATAACTTGAATATTTCAAAATTGAATATTTAATATAAAACAAAAAAGTTGATAAATGATAACTCATGAAGATATCAAAAATATTAAAACTACTACTAATAATAATTTCAAAATCATATGTGATGATCATTATTTGCATCAGCACCACCATATTGTTACTACAAACACGAACTGATCGTGATTATTTAAGGACTTGCATGCAGAATGTAATGTATATTTTTTTATTCCTACATATATATGCTTATATATTATATTTATGATTGTATTATTTATGCTTGAGTTAATTTTCTTATTGTTTATGCTTGAGTTTTTGCTTAGTTAGTCATTAATAATTTAGATTGTATCGTTTGTTTTCATATGACCTATTAAGTCAAATATAAAATATTCTTTTTATTATTAATTTTATTAATTTATATTTATAGTGGTGTAATTTTTATTATTTTAATATCAAATTTTTTAATAAAAATTAATTTAATATTTCAAAAAAAATTTAATGGCCTTTCTGCTTCCTATAACTAGCACAATCAAGCTATGTCGGGCTATGTTGGTCTGACCATTAATGAAGTCATGCCGACAAATTATAACATGAGAACCCATCTTGTATCATGTCAAGAACAACACGGTGGTCTAATCCTAATCAAGTCATAAATAATCATATCATTTGACTATTGATAGACTAATCACAAAAAAATATACAATAAAAAATTATATTTATTGATTTTTATTAATATTCAATAAAAATTGTGTAAATCTTAAAATATAAGAAAATATTTTCTTTATATTGATTATTACAATAGTTGCCAAATCATCAACGACAAACCAAACAACTAAATAATAATGTGAAAAGAATCATTTCTATTAGCTAAGTTGAGCCTAATTTATGACTCTACCATTTAAATAGAATGGATGAGTTAGCCAATCAAGTCACATGTCACATGCACCACACCATGACCTGACATGATTCATACTACTACTAGGGATGTTGGGCATGTGTTTTGTGGTCATGGATCACGAATCATGGAAAACACATCAAGCCGACACATTGAGCTGGCCTCACCACAAGAAATGAAGCACATAACCACCCCAGCAAGCCCAATACAACCATCAGTTTCATGTCATTCTAGTGTGTGCCTGTACATAAGTTGAGTCATATCATATTGGGCAAGCTTTCGAGAGGCCTAACCATGTCAAGTCAGCCTTTGGGACAGCCATGTCAGCCAGCCAATCCCAATGGATAGCTCTAACATTGTAGTCAAGCAAAGTGAAATTATTCAAATAACAATTTCATCAATTTCTCTAAAAATTACAACCCATAAAACCATATGAACAATCGTGGAATCCATGATTTACATCATATTGTTAGGGCTTGACCTAAAGTCTTATTAGAGCATGACAGCTTGAAGTAGGATTTATTCTTTAAAAAGATAGTCACAAGAGATATTAACACAAATAATAATTCATCATCTCAAAATAATAAGAATAACCCTTTTATATATTTGTATTGCCAAACAAAAATACCTAAAAGTACATATGATTATATCAACCCTTCCAAAAATAAATTATAAAGATAATACATTGATCAAAAAATAGATAATTAGTGAAATATTTTTAATATATAAGAATCTACAAAATATAATTAGAAATAACTAAATAGATTGTGAATTAATACATTAATTTGAGATCATAATTGCACAAACCTAAAAATATTGAGTAATATTTCAATATAAGATGAGTATCATAATTATTTTAATTAATATTTATCTTATTCCTTTAAATCACCTCATTTTTAGAGAACATTTTAAATTTATAATATAGGTATCAAAATGGGCAAAGCAAATAAGATCATCCACACTTTCAAAAGTAGGCAAAACTTCGCACGTGATTTAAAATATAGGATTAGTTGAACCCGCATAGCCAAATGTTCAGCTAAGGGTGAACCATGTCAAGCCCAACCCATTTATGTTTTAAAAAAAAATAAGCCACTTATTTTTATTTTTTTAAAACAAAAATTATACTTAAAAATTAATAAAAAAATGATTAGTTTTTAAAATAATAACTAAAATCAAAGTATTTATATTTTAATAAGACTAAATTACTTGATCAAATTATAATTTGAAATACATTAACAATAATTATAAGCATACTCATGATACATGTAATCCAATTGATGAGAATATTGAATGAGTACTTTCTTTGTGGCATTAATTTGATTATCATGGGTTACACCATTGAGCACGAGAACATGGATAACCTTATTCTCTACCGAGGGTCTCGGTGAATATTTGAAGTGTCAATCTGGCTAGAAGAAAAACCAAATAAAAAAACATTAATTATAAGCATTATTGATAAAATAATATGATTGTTTATTTATATAAAATAAAAAATAAAAGTGAAATTTAGAATTTTATTAATTACTAACTCATTAAAATATTACTAAAAAGAATTAATTGGAATAAAATATTAATAAGAAGAAAAAAGTTTAAATTTAGTTATTAATTTATATTTACAAATTATAATAAAAGGCACATATATATATATATATATATATATATCTAAACATTAATATTCTTACATTTGTCATCCATTATCATCTCCTTTGAGTATTGGAAAGATTTCCATATTGTATTGTGTAATGTATCCTTTTATCAACATATTCTCGATCTATTAGATATGTATGCACTTTTATTATATCCAATATTTATAAAATTCTCAAATCTTTAATTATACTTCTATTTTTTTAATATTAATTTAGAATAAATTATTAAAGCATTAATAATTAAGAAATCAAATATTAAATATATATCTTAATGATCATAATCCAACAGTTAAATTTCTAGATGCACCTCAATTATCTTAGATGATGTATTTGAAGAAAATTTTCAAAAATTAAATATCCTTGACCATACAAATGCTGACAATGACCCAAAAGTAATAGATATCGAATACATTTTAGTAATATATTTTTTTATGTTTTATTTTTTTCAAATCTAAAACAAACAAAATAATATAATAATACTCAAGAAAACTCATAAAATAATATACACAAAAAGGCCTTATATGGTGGGAAGGCTAAAGGTTGGATATTCTTTTCAAAAGTATAATAAAGCAAAAACACTAAAAAAAAAAATCATAGAGTTATAAGATACAACTCTCCACCACCTCAAGTTAGTATGTAAAAATCTAATATATCAAGATTTAAAAAGAGAAAAATATGTTAGTACCACTTCAAGACTTTTGTGAATATATATAATTATTGTTCAATTATTTGAAAACTAAATGCATACTAACATAATTGACTCATCATCTAACTATCATTATAAAGAGTAAAAGAAACATAAAGCAAATACTTTAACTCTTAAAATAGGTGACGCATTCAAAATATTTATAATGGATCTCAAAACAACTAAATATTTCTTATTTTTCAAAAAAAAAAAAAGATTAACTCTAAGAAAAATATAAAAAACTATCATATATCTCCTTTTATATACAAGTTAGTACTTGACTCAAATCAAAATATCCAACTAACAATAATATTTATAATTGTTGAAGGAGAATACAAATATTTGACTTCTCATATCTCAATATGAGAAGAAATACATATGAGTGAACATGCCTAGAATAAATTTAAATATATTGATTATGAATGCAATATCAAGTTAAATAATATTCAAATAATTAATAATTCATATAATTCTCCTATAAGTCAAAATGAACGAGAAATATCAAATCAAATATATAATCAAAATATAAATCAATATGATTATTCTTAGAGCACAATCCAAAAATGTAATACTCATTAAAGTATCAAGCATAAACCTCCTTTATAACAAGATAATACTCTCTCATGAAATAAATCATCTCTATACCAAAAATATATATATGAATTTCTAAGATTCTTTATATAGGTTTATGAATGAGATACTATTTTAGTCATATAATCTTCAACTCGTCATCCCCTATTGCAACGATGTCATCCATAAACATAATGAGCATAATCAACATATTATCAAGACTCTAAAAAATAAAAAAAACATTTATAAAACATTTGTTTAACCCAAATTATATAATTGCCTATAAAATTCTTGCAAATCACTCCCAATAACAACTTAAGGTCATGCATTGCATTCCATAATCTGCAAATTACATCTAACTATGCAAATTAACACTCGAATAATTATTTCATATATATCTCATACTTAAGATCACCATGAAAAAATATATATTTCATATCAATTGATATATCCTTTATATATATTATACTACTAGTAAAATAAAAATTTGTATTAAAGTCAACTTAATGCCTTAACCATTAGAAAAAATAAAATTCTAATAGTTCAAATATCTGAGTGAATCACCTTACTACAGACTTTGTTTTTAGACAATTCACCTTCCTACAGACTTTATTTTAAGACAATTCACCTTCCTACAAACTTTATTTTAAGACAATTCCCCTTCCTATCTAAATTTATCTTCCCTATAAATATCTACTTACAACTAACAACATATTTTTTCATTGATTATGACATTAATTATCAAGTCTCATTGAATTGAAAAAAAATCTTTTTTATTATAATCTAATATCATCCTTGATAAGATAATACCTCAAAATGAGATATAGATATCCTAATATCATCAAAAGAAATAATAAAAAAATAAAAGAAAAAAATACTTCATATGAACAAAACTTACAAAATCAAATATTGAGTACAACTTATATGTCACCTTAAAAGTATAATCAGAATATCAAAGTTAGGGAAACTAACTATAGGAACATCTAACATCTCAATAGCCTCATCTATGATTTTAGCAAATTAAATATTTTTTTCTCCTAGTATAGGCTCCAAGTCTTAGTTGGTCAAACATCTCAATCTTCAACTCATCATGACCTTAAACAAAGGTAGGCACATCATGAACTACTATATCATCTAAACCCGAGAAAGACTTTCCTTCATGAGAAACCTTGCTATCTCCAAAAATCAAGAATTTGTACATAAATCATATGATAATTTCATAAAAGTATTATTATAATATGAACCAAGAAAATCAAATTTTAATATTAGGTGGCTCTCTTTATTATCTAATAGCCTAAGTAAGACTATACAGGGGATAAACAAAATATATATATAATGTCTAAATACAACCTTTAAACTCACCATTTGTCTTCACTCACTAAAAAATGAGTTACTTAAAAAAATTAATATAAACACACATTAAAATATTATTAGTCTCTAATAAAAAATTAGTTATATACTCTTTAAGTATTGGAGTATCCAAAAAAGATACATTTAACATAACAAATAATTATATACTTAGAAAAATCAATTATTTAAACTCACCATTTTTAAGTAGTTATATAATTACTTAAAAAACTTATCTCGTTCTAGAGTAAAATCATGGACAAAATAATACTCTCAAAAACTCTAAAATACAAACTAAATAATATATCTCTCTATATGATATACAATTTAAAAAAACACATATTAAGAAAAGGCAAAAGAAGATATCCAAATAATAAAATATTTTATAATTAAAATCAAATATCCTCAAATATTTCAGAACACTCTTCTGATATGAATATTCAAATTATCTCAAATAAATATTTATTTTTCTTTTCAGCTCTCATTACATGGAGATGTATCAGAAAATCTAGCACATAATCTCATTATATGGGGATGTATTACATAAATTTAACATATATTTCAATAAAAAATTACTTTTATTTATATTTTATGAAAATAAATAATATATGTGATATGTCAAAAAAAAAAATATTTATGCATATAATGAGTAATCATCAATAAAAATAATCAAATACTAAATCATCTTTGGGTATATCTCAATAATGTCCTCATATGTCTAACTGTATCAAGACAAATAATCCTAACACTAGACTAACAGACATGAAAAAATCTGATATATTTTCTTAATTAATATCACTCACACTCTAGGATAGAAAAATCTTTTAAACTAAAACAAGGTATTGTAAACTTCATCAATGATGAGAGATCAAGTTGAAAATACAAAATAAATGTAAAAACATACTCAAATAACTAGAAGATCATACTATAAAATAGAAAATATAAATCATTCTATAAATCTCAAATAAAATCTTTCTCAAAATCTTTTAATCTTACAAATAAGCATGAATAAAAAAAATAAAATTAAATTAAAATTATATAAAGAATCAATTCATTAAAAATAAACTAACAAAATAATTAAAAATAAATATAATATAGTAAAAAAACAAATAATTAGCTTAGAAATTATCAAACCTAATGACTTTATAAAGTTTGTCATTACCTATGACAATATTCACAAAACAAGAAAAAAAGATATTGAATGAAAAATAATTATAGTAACATGAATATTTATTCCTGTGTCAATCTAAAAACCTAAAAGACAAATGACAAAACTAGTAATATTTAAAGGCCATAAAAAATAAGTTAATATCTTAAAAAAAATTTTATATTTCTATCTAGTAAACCTCGGTATGAATGAATTCTATGAAAACTACTGGATAACTCTAATAGCCAACTTGTTTATCTCAATAATGTGAAGTATTTTTGACCTCTTTTTTAAAAATAATATTCGATAATAATTTCTGGTATGGCCTATCATCTTACAATGTAAACACTAAATTCAGGTGTTCATTCATCTATCTATGTTGCAATTAATATATTATTATAAGTAATTCTGATTTTTAAGCTTAATAACTAAAATTTTAATTTCCTACATAAGAATGTCATCCATAAAAAATACAATTACAAAGAAAATTAGTGTCTTTTAATTTGAAAACATAATTTAATAAGAAAATTTCAGATTTCCTAGAATTTGAAAACATAATTTAATTTGAAAACATAATTTAATATATTATGCTGTATAATTTGGTTTTTAATGGTGTATACACTAAATCAAATTTTGTAAAATTTGATTTTTCATAGTGTATACACTAAATACAATTAAATTGTATAATGTATACATTTAATCAAATTCTACGCAAGTCAATTTCTAATAAAACTGAATAAACTTGCACCCTATCAAAAAACATTAATAGGGTTATGCCACTAAAAACTTCCCACCATCACTAGAATACCAATGATATTGATAACCCTTATAGCATTAACGCAATGGCCATCGACGCAATGGGCATTAATGCAATAGACATCAACGTCAATTGCCATTTATCACCGCCTATCACAAATAGTGCGTGTGCAACAACAAGAGTTGGCATACAGCAAGTACGCTTCTCTCTATAATTTATTTTTCCTAGAATACATAATACAAGCAATAAATAAATACGAAATAAAATACATTCAAAACAATTTACATTCATGTTCCCATCATTATGTACAAGTAAAAACTCAAAAATATGATACTATCATTTAATTACAATATACTTTTTTTATTTATTTCATTTATTTTATATTCATATCATTATACAGTGATTTCTAATTTTCAAAAAAAATTATTCCATGAAATATTATACAATTGATATATAAACATTTTTCCTTACTTTAATTACAAATTTTTAAATATTTTTATTTTAACCCATTTTAATTTAATATTAAATATTCTAGAATTTCCATTATAGTGTGAAACTTCCCACAAGTGCTAGAGTCTAGGCCAAACCCGAGCCTAGGCCCACACCCAAACTAGCTAGGCATGACCCATGGACTCCTGTCATACTCAGGCAGTGCCCATACTGAGCCTCACCATGCTACCAGGTGCTACCTCAATTTTCAAAAGTGTCAAGCCAGTACAGCCTGTTTGACCCCTCTACACAAAACCCACCCTAACCATGGATTGAATGTGTTAAAATGAATAATTTGATGGTAATGATAAATATGAACGGTAAAGTTACTGAAATCAATATAGAAAATGATATTACACTTCATAGACATGCAAACTTTATAAAGAACACCAGAGTGACATTGCCAACCAGATTTGGAATGTATTTAAGCTTAACGAGCAGAAAGAACATACTTCAAGCAAGGAGCCCTTCAGGGCGATGCCTGTTGGTGCATGTATTACTCGTTTTGACCATTGTTCTCTGCCACATTCATTTAGAAAAGGGCCACCTGTAAGGCCACGAAACATCTTCTCCATGTATAACAGGTACAAGGAAATGCTATAAAGGCTCTCATCTTTGCTCATTGGAGGACACAAGCTAATGAAGAACTTCGCAGCACCCTTTGTAGCAGCTACAAAAGCAGAATTTAGCATGCATCCTCTCCTATTGTTAGGGGGGTTCTTGCAAGTATAACACCAACCACACCGCTCTTTAGGTACCTCCATGAGCTTTTTGTCATGGGTAGGCCAGAAGAAACGAGAAGCTGCAGCTGAAAATGCTTTTGCTTGCAGTAAAACATCATAAGAATCTTTCTTAGCACTGTCGGGTTTATGATCATCCGTTGAAAGAAGAGTTAGATTTGCAGCAGCAGATGCTGCAACATCTCCGTGCAAATACTGATTAATATAGCCATTGTGTTTGAAATTGGTCCCAAAACACAAAAGCTTGCTTCTTGAAAATTTATCAACTCCAAAATCAGCCTGATCTCTTTCATTGCTTTGGGATGGCACATTTGCATCAAAATTAACACCATGTTCTTGTTCAATATGACAGCCATCACAGTTAGAAAAACTTTTATGGAGAGTTAACCGGAATGGATCTTGCTCCAGATCTACAGAACTACTAGGATCCATTTTACTATGCTCCACTGGGTGAAGGGCATGTCCAGATCTAATTTCATCATTTCTGCTTACATTTAAGCCATGATTGGACTCAAGAAAAGAACTAGGTGTGCCCAGGCATGAAATAGACAAACTGTCCACAAAACTCTGATTTGAACCTCCTTCCATTTCCAATGAAGAGAGATTAATTGATCGGATATGCCAATATTGCATGATTTCCTTCAAAATGTCAAAGTAGAGTGACCTGTGCTGCATAGTAAAGTAAAAAACTTGCAAGACATTTGGAATGTCCGTGTGGTTGT
The DNA here is from genome assembly GCA_029783825.1 of Sapria himalayana. Lineage (NCBI taxonomy): Eukaryota > Viridiplantae > Streptophyta > Magnoliopsida > Malpighiales > Rafflesiaceae > Sapria > Sapria himalayana. Next base: position 5,315,750 of record JAREIK010003431.1, read on the forward strand.
AATATCTAAAACATGGTTCTTTGTTGATTGAATATCTCATCCTGAAATAAAAATATCAAAAAATTAAAAAACAACAGCAATGAGAGATAAAACACTAGTTAAAAAAAAGAGAAAATTTAAGGCCACAACATACACCAGTAAGTGATTGCAAGTACCCAAGAACACTTGTTCATATGCATCAATGCCAAAAACTTTTGCTCCTTTGAGCGATGTTCCACTGATGCCTAGAGGACCCAGACAATTGATTGTGCATTCAGGACAATACCATGGCCCATCAGGTATCTGTGATCTGGTGATGCCGATGCACCTGCAATGGTATGCTGAAGGACAACTATCACAGCAGATTAGAATCCCATCCATCCCACACAGCCGGCATTCATCCACATTGCCATCTTCACCAACATTGCCAGGAAGTGGATCATCAGCCATGCTCTTCAAACCAAAAGATTTTGGAAAAGAATAAGACACCGCTTGATGGCTTCTCGTGATTGGATGCATAACCTCCAAGTTCATGTAAGCTGGTGTTTCAGAGTAATTCAGACGAACCATTTGCGATCCATTTTCAATGGGAGCAGTAGTAGTGACATCCACATTTTTTCCGACTTCTGATTCTTCTCTTATGTCTATCTCAGCTCTCAATTCGGCACACTCCAACACATCATCACAGAGAATTTGCAAAGTTACCAACTTCCAGCCAACTGATAAGGAATAGTATTCCACATTCAAAAGATCATCATTAAACCCCTTCCATTCTAATCCTTTAACATATCCCATTATGTTCAGGTAGTATGTCAGATAAATAGGCCAAGTCATGGAATCAAGCAAACTCCAATCGACACACCTGCATGCTCAGAGTAAGATAACAATGGCAGGCAAGTGTATCTGGTACAGATGATTATCCATTCCAAAGTAACAAAAAAATGATGAACTAGTTGAGACTCTTACCTCAAGCATTTTGTAGCAACCTCTGAGCCATCCTGGGATACCATCTCAAGGTGGGATTTCAGTGCATGCATCAGTGCAACATGAACAGAATCCAATAGAGCATTTTTTACTTGACAATTAATTGCCCCCACGAATTCATCTAATGAAAATGGGCTCAGGAATAGACGAAAATTAAAAGACCTCAAAAAAGAGTACACAGAAAAAAGATGCACAACATACTCCTCTGGTACACCTATAGTTCCAGATGATGGTGGCAGAAGTGGGGGAGGTATGTTAGGGACCTCAGGCTCTAACTGAAGCAGTACATCCCCACACGAATCACTTGAATAATCAGCATTATCTCGGGATTTTATGTCTATATTCTTAACAGCTAGCCCGTTGATCAATCCACTAGGTCCAGAATTTTCTGTGGCATCCACATGCTTCGTTCTGTTCCTTACTTTCTCTGGAACTTGTGTTTGATGGGCACGCTTACTCAACAATAATTCATCTAATCTTTTCTTCCGCAGACTAAAATCACCACCATTTTCATTATCACCATCCAGAATTATCTCTTTGAGCTCGGAGCCCTCCAGATCCTCACAATCTCCATCTTCATAGTCTACCCTGTAAAACCCACTATCATATGACACAATTTTCCCCATAAACAACCCACTTCCAACAAACTCCTTCAATATGTATCTACCAACAAGAGGTTTCCTCCTGACATCAACAGCCTGCCTCTTAACGACATTGATAACTTTCTCAACATTATCACTTGTTTCATCTTCTCTTTTATGCTTTCTTGGCCGTCCTCGACCCCTTTTTGGAACCTCCGTAGTTGCCATTAACAGCCAAAAGCTTGACAATCAGCCGTAGAACAAAAAAAAACCTAATTCGAGACGACCCTACTAGAACCCAATTTTATTGCTCAATTGACTCGGAAGCATCGAGATTAAAATTCTGAATCTTTAGAAATATGTGTAGCTTGATACAGATCCCAAAAATCTTCTGAGTAAGAGAATTGAAAATTGTATTATTTAATAATTGGAACAGCTACTGAAGTGTTGACAAATTGCAGAAAATCAACACACAACAATCCGTGTATAATTCGTCCTTCAAAAAAAACGCCTGTGTTAGGGTTGAGTGACCACCATTGATGAAAATAATAGAACGGCAGGTGTAGAAGTTGGTGAGAAACCCTCGACACTGAGAGAACACAAAATCGTCGGTTCGATGTTTGACTCTGGAGATTTCCTAAGGGATGGCGAAAAGAGAGTGGAGCATAACTACGTAGAGAACCAGAAACATTAGGCGACTCACATCGAGAACGACGAGCAGTCCAGGTCAGGTCGGGCCGCGAAAGAATCGAACCATACTTCGGTCCTAAAATAATTTGTGAACCACCAAGCACCATTCAAGAAGAAATGAAAATTTGAATCGTCAAATAAAGGAAAAGCGTAGTTACATTTTCGAGTCTCCAAACACCATTTTCTTGAAACCCCTCGTGCATATTTTGTGAACCAATTCATGATCTAATCACACACTCATGATCCAATCACACACTCATGATCCAATCACACACTCATGATCCAATCACACACTCACTCCTGCTGAGAGTGGACCTCATTCATAGTGATGTACAATGTAACATTCATGATCCAATCACACCCTCATGACTAACATTGTTAGACAATCTAACACTACTCAAAATATTAACATCACCCTTCACATCGAATATGTCTGACATCCTTTTGACACAGTCTATCTTACAATAATTCTTTTGGAGTTTCTTATATCTAGGATAGTTACAATTAAAGTATCATATATTATCATGATAATAATATTTTACTATGGGTTTACACGTACATTTCTCCTTAAAAATACTTTATTTTTCTCTCTATATGGGTCTGTTTGATAAACTGAAAAAATCAAATTCTAAAAATAAATATTGAAAAATTAAGTGCTTAATTTTATAAGTATTGAATTTGTATTGTAAAAAATATTTGATAAGTTAGTGACAATTGAATGCTGAAGATTAATTTATTGTTTGATAACTGGAAGTACTGAATACGAAAAATAATATATTTTACATATTTACCCTCATTATCATTGTGTTACGTATTATCCAAAATAAATAAAGTTTCTAATAATATTTTATTTTTCACTACGATTATTAATTATTATTTAAAAGAATATCACTAGAAACACATCCATAAATAAATCATAATATCCAAAAAAAGACATAAATATTTTTAAAAAATAACCAATAGGATCTTATATTTTTAAAACTATCCAAACTTTTAATATATAAATAATAATTAATGAGCAACTAGTTGATTTGTTATTTATTCTCTCAAATTAATCATGAAAGAGAGTTAGGGGTAGGGTTTTTGGTGGTTGAGAAAGGAGGTGGATAATACAAATTCACAAACTGAAATATGTGAATGAGAAAACGAAAAAGAATGGAAAAAAAAAGGACAAAACGGTCACTTTAAAAAAAGTATTGTTTTCATTTAAAGTTTTCATTTAAAATTTTCAATTAAAATTTTAATTTTAAATAAGAGATCCCTAAATTTTCAATTAAAATTTTAAAATAAGAGATCCCTAAAAATAACCTCTACATACTAATTATTTTTAATGGTTTTTCATTTACAATTTTCCATTAAGAGATCTCTAAAATTTTTTATCAAACATATTGAAAATGGATCATATCATGTCAGCACGACTCATTTTTAGGTAGCCTAGTCGGGGCACCATGTTGGGTAAGGCTTGGTAAGGCAGTCGTGTCATGCCTGACATTACACGACTTGTGTTTTTCTCAGCCTAGCATGGCTCGACACAACCCGATTGGCACTAGTTCAGGTAGAATTGGGTTGGGTCCTGCAGGGGCATGCTGGATCGTGACTAGAATTGAGTCATACTAGTTTTTTATTTTACTTTTTATTTTTTATGTATTTAAAACGTAAATTTCAATTTTCAAATTTACAATGCAAAATATATAAAAAAAACACAATCATATGTTACATTTGTATGAATTCAAAAAAACATCAATAATGAATAATGATATCATAAAAAATGATTACCAAAAGTAATAATAATAATAAAAATCTATCATCCACAAATAAAATAACAATCATTAAGGTCGATCTCAATGTCAATCAGTATTTGTATGCAAATCATCATTATCGTGTAAGCATCTAATGGTATCATTAGTGGTGAGCTCAATATCCTCCAAGTCTCACAAGTCATCATCTGACAGCAATTCCTATACTCGTGTTCCAGCCCAATTTTAGATACCCAACTTTGAATCCTCTCAATTTTTCATGCATGCAAATACCTCAATACTAGAGGAGTCAATAAATCCCATGTCATCTCAAAAAGCACAATATAGGTAGACTCATATGATTTCTACCATTATAAAACATATAGGTCCGTCTTATCATTATGTGATAGGATTGAGTAGTAATTAGTATCTAAGTACCAAGAAAGCTCTCTCCTATTCAAATGACCACTTTGTTGTTCTCCGTCACTTACTGAATGGAGAAGTCATCATCTTTAAATAAGGTATCCATGTATATACTTAGAGCCTGGATATAACTTGTTGTATATGTAATTTGTTTTTATTTAATAATCTGTTTGTATAACAAAATGTTTTTCTGTTTTAATATTTTCATGTAAGTGTAGGAAAGAAAATATTAAAAGGTCGGGGATACAGCAGTAGCACAATAACGGAGGTCCTACTGATCGGACCCGTTCCATGATCCGACCCGTTGCGGTTAAATGAACCAATATGTTTTTTTAATATAAAATGATTTGTTATTTTATTTTTCGGGCAGCTGTTTTTGACCCATGGAACTGTTCATCATCTCTCTCTTCTCTCTGCACGATTTTTCGCGACTGCTCTATGTGCTGTATACTGTAAGACGTTTCTGTTTTGGTTTTAATCTGTAACGCATAAGCATTTTCTGGTGGATGTAGCTAGTCGTATTGAGCGATTAGTAAACCACGTTATTTTCGGTGTTGATTTCTCGTTTTTTGATTTTGTCATGGATGCTTGCTGGATTGGGATATATATTATTTGTTTTCTGAGTTTCTGTTGTTTCTGTTTCTTAATCTCACTATCGTGGAAGCACAATTACCCAACATAACTATTACCATACATAGTGTTCTAGTAAGTAAATAACTCAGTCAATTTTTGGAAAACAAACCATTCAGGTTGGCATTCTTAGATCATGCATGTAGATATGTATGTTAAAATGTTCTCTATATCTTTCACCTTAACCCTATGATCAATCCAGGAAGCTAGGTAATAAAGAGATGAAATAATGAACTAGTACTTTAAGTAGTTGGTTTTTTCCATCTTAACAGACATGGTACTAAATGTAGAGTCATCTCAAAATTTGCAAAATATGTTACTAATATTGCATATGTACCTAAGTATAATGCAAGAGGTAGACATGTACATAAATGAATACATGTTCTTCATAAAATAAAAAATTTTTAGGAATTCCATTAAAGAAATTATTATATCTCAGTCAGTATCGTCAATAATAAGATCATCACTCTTACCATTGATATAGTAGGATATCATGTGTTCGTATTCAACACATAACTCCAATATCATGTAAGTGTTATTCCAAAGGTATCTCAACTCTCACATTCATTTGAAATTTTTTATTCTTTGAACCTACAAACAAATAAATACTACCAATTTTCTATTATCTACTAGGTATCCAAAGATATTTTAGATAAAGTCATGGCCTGCACCCTTCTCCCGCCATAGTAGGAAATAAGAAAAAATAAAAATTCAACTAAAACTTCAAATTGCTTTAAAGTTTAAAATTTAATGTCTAAGCTTAAAAAATATAATAAAAAAGAGATAGAGTAGAAAGCATATGAGATGGATAGGGCGATCAATTTTATTAATAGAAATGAGAATGAAAAACTTGAAATTCATAATCTATACTAATATATATTTTTTAATTCATTATCATATTTTTTTTAAAATTTTATTTTATTTTATTATTTTTGAGTTTTTAAGTTGGAATGAAATCTAATAGCCATGATATTAATTATAAAAAATAATATTTTTTGGGTATTGACTAATGAGGTTCGAATTGTGGGTGTAGGTTAGGTTCAGATCTTAGGTGCTTAGGTGCAGTGTGGGTAGGGTGGTCATCCTACTGCTCAAGCTAAGCACAAGCCCTAAGTTGAGACATGATGGGGTCAGGCTAAGCTTATGGTAAGCTCAGTCCAACCCCATCGCATGGTAGTGTTGACTAGGGCCATTTGCATTAGGGTCAGGGGTGGCAGCAGGGGGCTTGGGTTTCAAATTTCAATTTTATATTTCATTTATTAAAATATAAAACTCACATGGCAGGTTTCATTAATAAAACCTACCATGTGGCAATGTGTTTCTAGTAACATAGTTTATAGTTATCGAGAAGTGGGTGGGTCAGGTGTCGATTTCTTGGTAACCCATAACCCATTAGATTGCTCCTTCTAGGCTAGTGGACCATACTAACTAGCCATGCAAGTAGTTCGTGCCTAGCCTAGCATGAGGCAAGAGCACGAGGCTACCTTGCATCCATCATGGCACAAGCCATGCCTCGGGCCAATCTGATCTAAGTCTAGGCATTATTCTGGACCGTGTCATGCTAAACCAGGCACAACTCAGTTGGGTTGTGCCTCATGTCATACCCATTGCCCAGGCTGCTTAGCCCACTTAACACCTCTATAGAGCCACAACCTCGAACTTAAAAGTTGAAGGCCAAATTTATGACTTTCTTTTAAATATTATAACTTCTTACTAAGAGTAATGTAGAGTTACCCAAGTATAACAGTTAAAGATAAAGATATTCATAAGTGTCTCACGTTCTTCTTCCTCTCTCTCTAAGCAACAAGCCAAGTCAAGTACAACTATCAAACTCTATGGTGAATTTTGTACTCTCTGAGGGTTCCACAAGCAAACAATAGATGAGATAATTAATACAATCTCTATAGTTGGAGGCATAGCTCTCAAACCCATCCCTCCCTCCCCCCCCCCCCCCCCCCTCCCCCACATGATAGATTCAAAAATTTTTATCAAAATAGCTTAGATCCAAGGTTTGTGAAAAATAATATATGCTATGTAACATTGATTGTTATTTATAAATGAAAATATTTGATTTATTGTGTATTTTGAATATTAACACATGAGCAATTAAATAAAACTTGAACTAGGATTTTGACTATTAGTATTTTTGTGTAAGATTATAATAGTGGAAGTTGATAAGTAAATTATGAGTCTCACTCATACATATGGTAGGAAGGAAGTAATAGCCCTTTTGACCATGATGAAGAAGATAAAGTATACATTGAAACCCAAAATTTGAGTAAGTTAATCATTGTGAGTATAATACTTATAAAGATAAAAGTGTGAATACTTTTATATGTCAATTTATTATACACATATTAAAAGAACTAGTTCTTGATTAGGATGGATGTTAAATAAAATATTTTCTTAAGGGAATCATCTTTAATATGGGAATCATATTATCATTGATGAGGAAGATGAGATGTAATCCTTAAAAAATGCATGAGTATACAATGATTCACTAGGTGATAATAATACTTGTTTCTTTTACTCAAATGGTTTTTCCCTGTGAAATTTTGAGGGAAGCATATATTGATTGTGTGAGTTTGGAGGTTATGAAACTGAAAGTGCAAATACTCACTATGTCAATTTTAATCTTTATTACCCTTGAGATCATAGAATGATAGTATGCATAAGGAGAAACCATCAAGTACAATTAATAAATTTGTATATAAGGTATGAGATTGTAAATGATTCTCGAGTATAGATGAATTATTATCTTGATGGTTATGCTTATGTATCGAGAGAACAACTATGAAATGACCACCATTAGGATGGGCTCAATGGCGACAACTTCTTTGTATATTGTTAGAGTAATGAGTCATTTCACAATATCATAACCTTATTTATCTGTCCAAACATAATGTAAGTAAAAGCAACTTAAACATAACTACATAGATTAAATGATTAACCCCATAAGTTTAAAATTGTCTAATAAACCAAATATATATTTTACTAAAAATGAGTTTTCTCACTGTTGAATACTGATATGATGATATAATCAATGTGGGATGAATATATGGATGAAAGTCTACTTTACTACTTGTATGATTCATGAATTTATAGATCTATATTGATGAGATACTCTCATTAATAATCTTTTGGATATTGCCTAATCAATAAAATTAGGTGGCATAACGAAGTTATTATAAGTTTTTGTTGTTATAATTAAAGATTATTTAGTTCTATTGACCAACTTGAGTTGTCATTATTATTATTATAAAAAGAATAATTCTTTTTTAGTGGTTTAGATAATGTTGAGTTTGATAAATATTTATGGATATAATTGCTAAGTCTTTTTAACTTGTTTGAAAGATAGTTGTATTTTGGATTTATATATATATCTTTTCTTTTTTTAGCCACCAATCTACAAAGAAAAAATCTTTAGCCAATCTTTATCTAAATGCCTAATGAATTACCTTGAGGAGCTATGACAGCAAAATGAAGCAGATGAAATTCATTTTGGGAAATATAAAATAGAAGTGAGTGAGAATGTCTCAAACTATCATTATAATGAAACATATCATGTATGTGAAATTGAATTTTATTATGAATCTTATGGTAAGTAGTATCAACTATATTATCATTTAGAAGAGAGTTTTGGAGACTAGGTGTATGGAAGCCATGAGGAGAGAACATTCTATAAATCTTAACCATCTTTAAAATCTTATTTGTTAGTTGAGCTTGAAGAAATAGTGAGAGAATTAAGAAGAGGCAACACTAATAAAAAAAATATTGAGTCAGCTAAAGAAAAAATAAAAATTCATGGATTAGCTTGAGTCCAAAAAAAGTGCTATAGTAGAAATCCCCATGGCTAATACAAAAATTATTACTATTAAAAATCTAGAAGTTGAAATTAAAGATGGCCTCAATTATTCAAGTTGAAGAAACTGAAGTGAGTGATGAAATCTCTATAGTTAATACGAAGATATTTGTGAAAGAAAATCTAGAAGAATAAATTTAACATATGGCCTCAATTATTTAAGAAGAATAAGCCAAAATGAGTGACAAAATTTTTGTGGCTAATTTGGAGAGGCTTGTAAAAAATCTTGAAGAGAAAATCAAAGATATAACCTCAATTATTCAAGAAAAAAAAATAAAGTGAGTGATTAAATTTTTATAGCTAATATAAAGACACTTTTGGTAGAAAAGTTGAAAATAAAATCAATGATATGGCTTGAATTATTCAAGGAGAAAATGATGAAGTAAACCCTAGGGTTTTAGTGTTTGAAATGGAGAATGTTTTGGAGGAGTATGAGCAAGAAGCTAAAAAAGCTAAGATACTTGACAATGACAAAGCTAGGGAGAAAACAAATAAGAGGAACCCCAGCCAAACTATTTTCATGGATAAGGGTATCGAGACAATCAATTATTTAAAATCTACTATTTATACCGAAAGTACAAGAAAGAAATAAGTAATTTACTATACATAGAAGCTGACATGGATAATAGAGATCTTCAATGGAGAGAAAATAGTTTTGAATATCTAGCTATGGATATTCATTATAGCACTTTTGGGAGATAACTCAACAATTTTTTTACTACTTGTGTGATGAAGTAATTCTTATGAAAATAAATATCACATGTATATATTTATACTTAAACTCTCCTCACACAAAAGTACATAAGATTCAAACTAATTACTATTATTAATTTTTTTGCGCAAAGCCCAGGCACATTTTCACATCTTGACTTTGGTGCTATAAAAAGAAATAGCCAATTAGAAGCCACATGTCAATTCAAACCAATTACTATCCCCCGACACATCACCATTTAGATAACACTTCATCCATGTGTAATGATCAATCAAAATCTCATATTTTTTAAGCAACTTTTCAATTACCTCTGTTGGCTACTTTGTATGTATACTCTTATATACTAGCCTCTATTGTCTTAAGACTAATGACTGACATGATTAGTTAGCATTTATAATTTCAATTTTAAAGCATGATACTTGCATAATTAATATATGTTTTCTTCAAGTTTTGTTGGTTAAAAACACAAGAGTAAAATGATTGCACAAGGGTTGTCACTACCTTGTGAATCACATACTCGTGCATGTCTTGAATATTACTTATCACCATTTTCCTTGGTGATGATATGATTCACACACAAAAGGTAAACCCCTATAGAGAATGTTATGTATGATGTCCATCCTAATAGAGAACTAATTCCTCTAAGATGTGCATAATGGATTGCATGTAAGGCATTCACATTTTTTAGCTTTATAAGCATCATACTCAAGATAATTAAAATACTAAAACTTTAGGTTTCAACGTATAGATTCATCTCATGTATCATACTAGGAATGATTTTTGCCTTCTTCTAATCATATGTATTAGTGAGTCTCGTTACTTATATGTCACTACCACTTTGAAAATCTCATAGAAACCCACCATTAGTTAAAACTCTATTTCAAGTTAGATTTAATCATCATTTATCAACATCCATAAACATAAAATATAAACAAACCAATATTATATCAATTATTCCAAACCATAACATCACTTAATCAAAATAACACAAATCTTGAACCATGCAAATTTAATAACAATCTCCAAATTTATCCTTTGAAGAGAAGGGTTTGGGGGTCATGGCCCCCAACTTTAGGGATTAACATTAGTTATGCATCCCTTGTTTGCCTCAAGAGAGTGAAAAATTTATTTCAATAGCTTATAGTTGTTGTGGCTTTTGCTTATTTTGTGAGGGGGGAGGAAAAAATTTTTTTTTTTGATAATTATCTAATTTCCCTTTTTTAACTTGAGTAGCCTTGTATTATTCTAGTAAGAAGTCATGACTTTTTAATGGAAGCCTTGACTTTGGACTTCATCTCTTTAGATTGAGTTTATGACTCTATAACATTGCCATGAATTTGTTTGACATCTTGAACTTTTTATAACATAAAATTATGACACTATGAAATGGCTGCAACTTTCTACCTTCGTGATTTGTAGTTGATATATGGTTGTGGAACTATAAAGTGGCCACGGAGAACATGATGGCTTCCAACGTTATTTTATGGCCATGATATGATGTGGAGGCAATAACATCAATTATTCATCATTCTTGATAAGTATATAGCCATGGTGCTATTAATTGGCCATGATACATATACTTAGCTTATGTATTTAAGTCATGTTTATGTCTTCTTTTGAGGATAAAAGCCACGGTCTTAGAAATGGTCATACTCAAGTAATATCATTTATAATATTTGGTGACCCAAAAATAATAACTTTGAATAATTTATAAGGCATTGACTTGAGTATTTATGACTCTTTATTCTATAGCTCAAAAGTCTCAACTTTATAACAAAGTTGTGACTTTAACTTGAGACTACCAAATCATATAAAGATAAAATCAATGCCTTATAAAATTAGTTATGACCTTGAGTGCTAGTGGGATACTTGATTACTAAGATGTAGAATTAATGTATAAGTTATTTAATTTTATTACCTGTGTATGACTTTGACTCCATGATAATATCACAAATATTGAGAAAGTATCACATATTAGAAAAATTATTCAAGGGAAAAAGTTGTGTCATGGTGTACAACATTTTGTCATGACTATTTACATAGTATTTCTATCAATAATGGACATTTAAATTATAGTGAACTTATAGACTCTCTATTTTGCTAAACACTTTCAAAAACTTGTTGATTTCATAACTCTTTATCAGAGTTCTCAAAAATATCAAAAAATTTGAAATCAACACAAATCAACTCTATTTCCATACATATACACCATTCTCAACCACTATAATATGTTAGAATATTTTGTAAATTTATATCAGACAAACTCTCACACTAAAAAGATTGCTCATCCTTAACTAATAACTTTTCCCACTACAGAATAAATAAACAGAAACTCAACTTCCATATTTCAATTCCATTCAACATAAAAGGTATATCATCATAATATGAGAAAGAAAAAAAATGTTAGTACAAGTCATGATAGAACTTCTTGTCTTCACCCTATAAAATTTAGCACAATCAACTCAAAGCTTCATATTCATAGTAAAGATCTGCTGTATATGTAATTTGTTTTTATTTAATAATCTGTTTGTATAACAAAATGTTTTTTTTTTGTTTTAATATTTTCATGTAAGTGCAGGAAAAAAAATATTAAAGGCCGAGGATACAGCAGTAGCACAATAACGGAGGTCCCGCTGAAGTTAAATGAATCGAATGTTTATTTTTAATATAAAATGATTTGTAATTTTTATTTTTCGGGTGGCTGTTTTTGACCCGTTGAACTGTTCATCATCACTCTCTTCACTCTGCGTGAAATTTTCGACTACTGTGTGCTGCATATTGTAAGACATTTCTGTTTTTGGTTTTAATCTGTAACGCATAAGCATTTTCTGGTGGAGGTAGCTAGTCGTACTGAGCAACTAGTGAACCACATTATTTTTGGTGTTGATTTCCTCGTTTTTTGATTCTGTCGTGGATGCTTGTTGAATTGGGATTATATTGCTTGTTTTTCTTTGTTTTCTATTGTTTCTGTTTTAAATCTCACTATCGTGAAATTGCGCAATTACTCAACAAGATCTTTTTGTTGGTATTACTTTTTTCTATTTCATACATCTATAAAATGCTCCTTAAAGATGATTCCTTTTTGTTAGTATTCATAGTAAAAATCTTCTTGTCAATCCAATTTTCATGTATATCATTCCTTTCTCCAAGAGTTTGTAAATTTAGTTTTTAAAATTTTCAACCTCTTCATCCACTTCGGTGCATAGAAAATTGATCTCTATTTTCAAGTATTCCTTTTTTTTACTCAACATTTCACTACACATTTTCTAATGTATACAAAATATCCATCAACATACCATTTTGTGCAACTAAAGAAAGCTTAATATGGGTTAGCTCATCTTCTCATTTTCCTCTCTTTTTTCTCTCATGTGTATCACTCAAGGTGAAGAATTGACTTTCTTTCCAAATTCTTATCAATACTTCATCTTTAATCATTAGCTTCTTTTCTTTTTTGTTTCATTCAAGTTTTTTCTTTATGTCCAACAATGTTATGAAGGGCATCAACAGACATATTGTATCCACATATTCATCAATAAGAACTTCTCTATCGAGCATAATAAAGTAATAAGAGGATGATAAATTATTTGGCTAGAAATTTTTTTTCGAAAAATCTGAGAATCAACTTATCTAAATTTGTTCCCACATTAAAATAATATCCAGCAAGAATAGCATATATTAATATCGCTCTTTTTAAAATAATTATAAAAACATAAAGAGTGAGCAATAAAAATGAGCATATAAAATACAACTACTTTAGTCACTTTCATAAATTATCACCTTAACAAATATTCATATACACTCTTCGATGTCATCTATAGGTGTCAAATAGGCTAGACGGCTCGGGCTTGACCTGAAGCCCGGCATGGTTCAACCATGCCTGGCCAGGCACGACACGCTATAGTGTCGTGCTCGGGCCTGTGTCAGGTGAATGCTCATCACAAATCATGTCATGCCATACTAAGGGTTTTTGGTCTGTAAGTCGTGCCTGACACATGGGCACAACATGGATCACCACGTATCGAGCAAAGCCTGATGGGGCATTGGCGGCATGGCGCCCAAAACCCTAATTTCTTAAAAAAACACTTGACCCAGCCCAAACCAACTTGAACCTGGGCGAATTTCATGTCACAAGCCATGCCGGGCCTATGACATACCCTTCAAGAAACAGTGTCGTGCCAAGCACATCATGCTAGCCTGGTCCAACCAATTTGACACCTCTAAGGTTACCTTGTATGTGCATATTCTATTTGTCAATAGTTTAGCGATTTAAAATTCACACTTTCTTTTATCCTTGGAAATTCAAGCAATTCATTAATGATTCCATTGCCAAACCAAATCCAAATATTTTTCACATAGCACATCTTTTCCTACCTATTTCAAATTCGCAAAAAATTTATTTACAATCAAATTACGTTCTCATACTTTATGCATACAAAATATTTTTCAATTTTATGTATTGATAACATCACTAAAAGGTGGAATAAATTCATTGAATCCCCTCTCTCTAATGAACCCTTTCTACAAAGCACAAGATCCCATTTTTTTCCAAACTTATATAACAAAAGTCATCATAGGTGTTGTGACTTCAAGTAGCTTGTCCATGGCACTAGGTCTCTATGACTTCCCCTTCTCCTCATGGCTCATCATTATAACTTTTTTCTTTATCAAACTTCATCTTTCTGTCATTGAATCAACAAGCAATAAAGGTTTTTAGTAGATAGTCATGGTGTCGTGTGGAGATTAGGAGTTCATTATGGAAAAAATTTGAGTGTTAAATATTTATAGTCATTACCTGATAATTAATAGTAATAACTCTTCGAGTTAATTTTTTCTTCTATGATTGAATAGTTGAGGCTTTGGAGCAAATAGTATTATCAAAGTCACTGCATTACATCAAAGTCATGACTTTCTAACATTGCTTCTATATTACACTTTTTTTATGTAGCACAAAGTCATGACTCATAAAAATTTTTTGCAGCCTTATTATTAATCTCTTTTGATGCCTTTTCTATTTGTAACATCAAAGTCATGGCTTAGAAAAGTTATCATTACTTTTCTATGTGGCTTCTTATGAGTTTTTTTCTTTTTATATTACCAAAATCAATGACTCTAAAATATTATCATAGCTTTGGAAAAAAAATATCTTTAAATAGCAAATGGATTGAATTTGCAATTCTTTTATAAGTGATAGGAAATATAAATGTAGTCATGCACATATAATTCTATTCTTACAACATTACCATTCATCACTTAAAACAAAATAAAAATAATTGGGTTGGCTCCCAAACAATGCTATGTTTTATGTATATAGATAGACTTTCAAAAATCTATATGTTCCAAGCAATCTTTTGTGTGCTATTTTATTTCATTATTTCTTATACTTTCGATATCATTTGTAAATGATGGAGGAATAATTAATTTTATTTATTCATTTATATGATTAAGCTCATCACTTCTCTATATCCATCTTTTATCCTTGGATTTGGCATCATAAAAAGTATTGAATTTTTCAATTGCACAAACACATAATTCATCGACTTTCTTCAATTCAACTACCAAAGCTTCATAGTCTTTCTCAAAATTATTTGAGGCCATATCTTCAATTTCCTCTTGAAAATTTTCCATCACAATTTTTTATGTATTGACTATGGAGATTATCTTTTTCATCTCGCATTCTTCTAAGATTTCATTCATAGTTATTTCTTCTTTAACTACAAGGATTTGACACGAATAATTTTCTTCAAACTTACCCAATTTATGACTTCTTTCTTCTAACTTTATGGTCTCATTCTTTTTCTTCACTAGTATTGACTCTCCTCAAGCATCCTAGTAATTACTCAAGTTTAGCCATCCAATAAAATACTGAGAATTGTTGTGACCTATAATCTATCATCTCCTCATAGCTTTTACACCCCCTAACTTTCATTTTTCTTTTCCTTTTGATAATAGAGGTGATAATGGTTGCCATAAGGTTCAACATAGATGTCACTTCCTTGAGCATAATAAGTCTCATACCATCTCCTCTTCTATACACATATATGGAAGTGTATATAACCTTTGAAGGTTCAATAAACTTTACAATCCTTTAGAATCATTCTAATTTTTCTTACAAATGGAGGTTTCTCAAAGTTTTTATAATTTTCCCACCTCTCTATATAAACACATAAAAATTAGTTGACTCCATTTGACAAAAGAGGGGCTCTTAATGATTGGTGTCATTAAATTCTCTCCCACCAAAGATGCAAATGTCCTTGTTGATCATGGTATGCAAAATTACTCAATCTATTCTTGGAATTCCCACAATGTCATTGATGGCTCCCAGTTGGCTTCACCTTCTAGTAGTCCTTTCTATTTCACTAAGTATTCATTGTAGGACTATAAATTATTCTTTCTCAATTTTTAGTCTTCCCTAATGTAGTCTACCTTCTTCTCATAAGATATCACTACTATAGCTATCCTCTTAGAAATCACTCAGCTTCATTCCTCTTTATATACGAAAGGTCTTAATATTGCTAACATGAAAAATATGATGAATCTTTAGCCTTGGTGGTAGCTCAATATTGTATGACACCGTACTAACTCATCCTAATATAGGAATGAGTCCTTCATACTTTCTTACAAGTCCTTTATGTACTTTTTGAAAGGACTTAAATTATTGTGGTATGAGCTTCATAAGTACTATGTCTCCAACATGAAATTTGACTTGTCTCCTATTCTTGTTGTCCCACTTCTTTTTTTTAGTAGTCTTATGCAAGTATGAGCATGCTATGTCAGCATGCTATGTCAGCATGCTATGTCAGCATGCTATGTCAGCATGCTATGTCAGCATGCTATTGCCATCCCTTATCAAGTTTGTATGTTGTTGGACTCTTCCATGTGTATCCTTTATCTAAGGTGTGAGAAGACATTGATCATTGCAAAATACTATCTAGAATGAACTCCTCTCGGTTTCTCACTCCTTTATAAGGTGTAAAAAAACTGATTCACATCAAACAGCTTAATTTAGTTAATTTGATTAGCACTCACAAAATACCTAAAGAATAACTCTAATAATACATTTATCCATTTTGTATGCTAGCCCATTAATCTCATTCTCAAGCTGAAAGCTATTAGAGAATTGATGCACCATTCTCATGAGCTTTAGAGCACCATCCAAAACTTCCTGGTGAAGCTTGGATAATGATCATTGAAAATGAACTCTGGTAGCCCCAATACTTGATTATGTTATTGATGAATAACCTATCTATCTCATCTGTTATGTAATTATTAGGAACTACTATAAAAGTAGCATACTTTAAGAAGTGATCTACCACTAATATGATCAATCCATGTCTCTCAATCTTGGGTAAGCTAGTAATAAAGTTCATGGTGATACTTTCCCAATGTTTCTCTATTATAGGTAGTAGCTCCAACAATCTCCTATAATAATATTATTCTTCATTGTCTTATTGGTACACAAGATAAGTTTCACGCAAGTCTCTACATCATCTCGTATTGTGGCCAATAGTAGATAAAATCTAGTAAGGATCTCTTGCAACATTACTCTGGGTGACTATCACGTTTAGAGTCATGATACTCATTGATAATATTTCTTTTGATGCCTTCCCACTTAGTTACATAAAGTTTTTTTTCTTGTTTATGTAGAGTAGACCATCCTCCATCCAAAATCACCATATCTTCTCCTGGCGAGCTAGAAAATTATACTCTTAGTCACTGATTCATGTTGTAACATTTTTCTTAAATTAATAAACCATTAAAGTAGTCTCTACTATTATAATTTGCTCATCCAAAAATTTTTAGGAATTTTTTACCTTTTTTGTGTTCTCGTCTCCATGTTCCAATTATGATAAATGATCAGCTATCACAATGTCACTCTCTTTTTTATCTCTAATTTCGAGATTAAATTATTAGAGAAGTAATATTCATCTTATCAATCTAGGTTTAGACACTTTTTTGTCATAAAATATCACAATGCTACATGATCCATATAGATGATTACTTTTTCCCCAATGATATATGGTGATAATTTGTAACATGAGAAAACCATAGCCAATAATTCATTCTCTATCATTATATAATTTATTTTGACTTCATTTAATGTATGAATTATGAAAGAGATTACTCTAAAAATTTTATCTCACTTCTATTCCAATACAGCTCTAATGACATATGCACTCACATCACACATAATGAGGAATGGTTTCTCTCATCATGGTGAAGTCAAAATTAGACTTTTAACAAGATTTATTCAATACATTTTCTTAAAAATACTTTAATACATTCTTGATTAAAATCAAAGATGATATTTTTTTCTAATAATTTACTCAATAGTTTAGTTGTTTTCAAAAAGTTGTGGATACATTTTCTATAAAAATTCAAGTATCTAAAAAACCATCTCACCCCCTTGATGGTAGTAGGGTGTGGTACACTTTTGATGATAAATACTTTTGTATCATTGACTTCCAACCCCCTAGGTAATGCTGAATGCTCCAATACTATCTTTTCTTTATCCATCAAATGACACTTTTCTCAGTTTAAGACATCATTTTTTTTACATTCGTTTAACACAACTTCTAAATTATGTAAATATTCTTCAAAAGAATTTTCATTAATTGAGAAATCATCTATTAATATCTTCATGATTTCTTCATTAAGATTGCCAAAAATTACATTCATGCATCTTTGAAAAGTTGTAGGTGCATTATACAATCCAAATGACATCCTTATAAAAGCAAAGATTATGTATGAGCAAGTAAATATTATTTTTTCTTGGTCTGTAAGATTAATCATGATTATATTCTTAATAACCTTCTAGAAAATAATAATAAGAATGGAGATAAATTATTTCTAAAATCTAATCCATCAATGAAAGAGGGTAGTAATTTTTCTTCATTCATTTGTTCAACTTCTAAAAATTAATACATAGTTTCTATCTGTTTGTTACTCGCATATAAATCTCTTCACCATTATTTATTTTCACTATTTTTAGTCTTCTTTTCTTTGGCACAAGGTGAATGAGGCTCACCCATGGACTATTAGATATTGTATAAGTAATGCATGTATTTAACCATTTTATAATCTTTCTTTTTATTATGTCTTTCATTATTGAATTTAGTCTTCACAAAGATTCAATCATTAGATTTATATTTTCTTCCTCCATAAAGATCTTGTGCATACATATTCATGAATTAATTTCCTCGATATCATCTAGTGATCAAGTGAGAGTGATTTTATATTTTCTTATTAGATTTATAACTTGGGTTTCCATATATTGTTTATAACCAATGCTAAAACAATGATAGGATTTGCATTGTTTTCCCACAGAAAATGCATAACAAATGTGAATGGGTAACTCCTTAAAAATTAGCTTATATGAGTTTTCCCAATTTGACTATAGATGGCTTTCCAAAATTGTAGTTTTGTCTAAAGTCATGGCTCCATATAAAGCCATGACTTTGTCCATCAGATGATCTTTATTGAGTTTCATGGTTTTTTTGATTTACTATGGCTTTCATTTCCCAAGCCACATAATTATTCTATAGTTCATCAAAATCATATATTCTTGATTTTCATGTTTCTACCTTTACTACCATGAATCTCTTCCTTTGATATTTTGTTTGTTCCTCTCCTTATTCTTATTAGATTTTTTTTTATTCTTATGGGTAATATTTTTGTAAAATTCAAGATTGTTAACTCAAGTTAACATGACTTAGTCATTTAAAAAGGAATTATTTTTTTGCAAAAAAAATTGTGTTAACACATATTAACTAACCAAACTAAATAATCTCCAAAAATAACATTAAAAACTTAGTATGATCTTGTTACTCCACCTAATTTAATTAGTTAGGAATTGTTCAAAAAAACTTATTAATGAGGTTGTCCTATTATCTAGGATTCATAAGTGCATGAGTCATACATGTCATATAATAGATCAAAGTTTATAAATCATTTCCATAGAGATTGTATTAGTAGATTGCTTATTCAATAATAGGTAACTCATTTCTAGTAGAAAAGATACTAAGATTATTTATCAATTTAGGTCCATAGTTTAATTACTTAATTTATGTGATACTATTAATTTATTTGATATATCTTATACTAAACATAGAATGAAGATTGGAGTGTTGTGTAAGTGACCCCTCACCCTATTGGAATACATGGTGGTTGTTACCATTGAGCCTTTCCAAATGGTATTTTTCTCATAGCTATCCCCCTAGTACATCACCACCAAGACAACATTTTATTCCTATGCAAGGGTCATTTATAACTCCATACCCCTTAGGCAACTTTATCATCTACCATTGATAATTGTTTCATATGTATCATCTTATTCATTGGCCTTCATTATCTTAAAGACCAATGATTGGTATGATTTGTAAGTAATTGCACTTTTGGCTTCATAAATACCATACTCTCATTATTAATGTACATCTCCTTCAAGTTTCACTAGTGAAAATCATACAAATAAAAAGAACTCACAAGGGTTGTCATCATCTTGTGAGTCATCATACACTCACTAATATCCTTAGTATTTTATATGATCATCCTTCTCAATGATGATGTGGCTCCCATACTAAAGAATAATCTCTTAGAAGAACATTATGTATATTATATTTTCTAATCAAGAACTTGTCACTCTAAGATATTTATAATGGATTGACATGTAAAAGTATTCATATTTTTAGCTTCATAAGTACTATATTCATGATGATTAACATACTGAAACTTTGGAGTTTTATGTATAGGTTCATCTTGTGCATCATAATTAGTAGGAGTGTCACCACATTTCTATCATAAGTACAAGTGAGTCCAATAGCTTATCTATTACCGTCCACCCTGATAACCATGCACAAACTCACCATTAGTCAAAACATTGATTTGAGTTCTTTTTAATCACCATCCATTAATATTCATAAACATAAAATATAAGAAAATAGTATTGTATCAATCATCCAAATCATTGTATCACATAATTCAAATAATACAAACTCTAAACTATGTTGATTTAATACACATTCTTGAATTTATCAATAAAGGATGAGGGTTTGAAAGTTGCATCCCAACTATAGGAATTAGTATTGGATGTGCATTCCTTACTTGATTTTGGAGCTCCTAAGGAGTACAAAATTTTCTCATAGCATATGTAGTTTCCATGGCTTTTGCTTCTTTTACGAGGGGGAAGGAGAAGAAGAGAAAGATTTTCCATAAATACTTTACTTTTTTCTTTTATACTCGAGTAGTCTTGCATTTTTCTAAGTAATAAGTCATGCCTTTCCAGTAGAAATCACAAATTCGACCTTCATCTCTTCAACTTGAGATCATGAATCTAGAAAATGTTCATTACTATGTTAACATCTTGATATTTTTATAACACAAGGTCCCCATGTTAGTAATGACCATGATTTTGGCATAATCTATCTGTAATAAAAAGTTGAGGCACTATTAAATTGTTGATATTTCATGCCTTCATCATTTATAGTCCATAGATATTCATGGCACTATGAAATGGTCAGGAGGATACAATCACTTCCAATATTATTATTTGGTTAAAGCACGATGTGGAGGCAGCAACTCCACATCGTGACTCATGACTATGATTTTGGCATAGCTATTCATCCTTCTTGATAAGTATATGGCCATGGAGCAATGAAGTATCTATGATCCTTGTACTTAGCTTGTGCTTACAGGTCGCTACTCATGACTATGTATTCCTCGGAGGACAAGAATTATGACCTTAGAAATGGTTGTACTCAAATAATGTCTTTTATAATATTTAGTGACTAAAAGTCACAACTTAGAATAATTGTTGTGGTTTTGTCCCGAGTACTTATGTTTATTTATTTTTTATAGCTTAGAAGTCACAGCTTTATGAAAAAGTTATGATTCTAACTTGAAATTATTGAGCTATATAAAGATAAAGTCATGACTCTATGAAATTAAACATAACCTTGAACATTAATAGGGTACTTGGTGATTGTGATGAAAAAATTATTACATAGTATTAAAATTTTATGAGCTAGGTATGATTGTAATTCTATGATAATATCATTATCATTGAGAAAGTATCACATAGTGGAAAGATTATGCAAACGAGAATGTTGAGTCATGCCATACAATATTTTACGACAACAACTCTGATAGTGTTTTGGTTAAGAATAGATGACAACATTACAAAGAACTTATAGACTCACTTCATTTGCTTATCACCTCTTAAAACTTATTGATTTCACAACAATTTATCAAAGTTCTCATAAACACAAAAAATTATGAAATCAATACAAATCTGCTTCATATCCACACATACCCACTATTCTCAATCACCAAAATATGTTAGAATATTCGATAAATTAAACACAAAGCATGTGACCATTTTCCATCACCACATTTACAAAAAAAATAAGAGAGACCTTTTTAGCACTATAACTATTTCTCAGTGCCATAGTCATATAATAATCAAGAATGACCAATGTCAACGTCATGACTTTATCATAGTGTTATGATCATATATCAATATGAGAAGTCCTTTACCAAACCACAACTATTTCCTAATACCTTAGCTCCTTGTTAAAGATAAGAAGACAAATACATGAAATCACATCCACTTCACAATGTCATAGATGCATGTTATAGAGATATTAGACCAAAGTCATGTGATCGTTGCCAATGAAGGGACTTTATGTTATCGAAAGATAGAGTTGCAATTTACAGTCATGGCTACTTTATAGAGTTGTGACCTCAAGTTTATGTTATAGATGCATGTTATAGACTTTATGTTATCGAAAGATAAAGTATGTATAAGAAGAAATACTTACAAACCAAATATGAAGCAAAGAGAATAAAAGTATGCATATAAAGGAACTATCAAGGCTAGTTGATAAAATTGGCTAAAAGGTATGAGATTGTGAATATATCTCGGGTAGAGATGAATTGTTGTCTTTGTGGTGATATATTAAGTGAACAATAATGAGAAGGCCACTATTGGGATGAGCTCAGATATGACTATCACTTTGTATACTATTAGAGCAATGAGTCGTTACATAATACTCAAATAATCATTCTATTCAAACATAATGTAAATTAGGAAACTTAAACATCATCACATAGATTAAATGAATAAACCCATGAATTTAAGATTGTCGAACAATTTAAATATTTATTTTACTAAAAATAAGTTATCTCACTGCTGAATAACTAAACTAACGATACAATATATGTAGGATTGATATATGGTTGAAAATCTATTTTACTACTTGTATGACTCATACACGTGTGGATCTCTATTGATGAGATACTCTCAATATTGAGCTTTTAGGATATGCTTAACTGATAAAATTAGGTTGCATAACAAAGTTAGACATACATCAACTACCTTTGAAGATTACTGTGAATATATACTTCAATTATCCAACCCTTAATATCTTAAAAATTCGAGATGATGTGGCAATAAATATATTTGTGCTTTTGGCTTCATAAGTATCATACTCATAATTTTATAAACCATATAAAATCATATATCCATCAAACATAAATATATTATACCAAAAATAGATCTAAATTTAGCTAATATTAGATATCATGCAAGATATTTTATGAGGTATCTCATGGAATTGTGTATCCCCAATGTTAGTTTACATGATGATGTAAGTTTCAAAACTTAAGCCTAATTAAATATTGCTCATGTTTTCCTTAGAATTATCTTTAATTTGGGATTGGAATCATGCCACCTAAGATTTATTGTTGCTCTTTACTTTAAATCTAATTTTATTTTTTCTTTTCTACATGAACATTTAAGTGTTGCTTATATACTTCAAGGATTTTATGTGATGCTCTAAGCTATAAGTTATGGTATTAGTTTGAGAACATAACTTTTTGGTCTTGTTGAATATTGTGTGGAGTACCAAAGTCATAGTAATAATGAATATCATGACTTAAACAATTTTACTATGAAGCATGATATTATAGTGCTAAGAGTATCATGATTGAAATAAATTCTTTTTGAAATATAGTATCACAACACTAAGAATGGAAACTATTCATAAAATTATAGTTTTGATGGACTATGATGAATAATAGTGAAATATTTGAATAGTTTTAGTAGGGTGAGAGAAAAAAGTCATGTAAAGTCATTGACACATTTTATTATGTAGCATATTATTTTGGACTACGAAACTTTCTTATTGTAGCAGCCATACTAGCTTAGTAATATTAATATGATAATGATAATAATTTTTTGCCATAATAGCCAAGTACCCTATATATAGTAAAAGTTACGACATCTTCTAGTATTGACTTTCTTGTTAAAATGTCATAGATACTAAGACTAAAGGTATGACTTTTGTATAGCACCTTGAGTTTTGAATATAAAATGTTATAAAGATCATTTATTTAATTTGTGACCATTTACTTGAGTTTTGACTATAGAGAGAGTTCTAGAGATAATTTACTCAAGTTTTGACTATTTCCAATGCAATGATTTTAGGTTACAAAGGATAAATATATGAGTCATAGCTATTCAAGTTTCATTACTTTGTGCTACAAATAGGAAAAGGATGACCTTGAGCTACTACCAGTCTTTGCATTGCCACTTCATGTTATAGATAGAAAATATATGAGTTATGACTATTCCTAGTACCATCGCAATCTAATACAAGAAAGAGATCAAAGTCAAGATCATTCCCCGTCACTATGATTTTCCACTTAAAAAATATACCTAGTCATTCGAGTTTAAAAGTAAAATTTAGAGAAAAAAAATAAATATCACTAAGAGTTAGTGAATGATTAAAGTGTTGAAAAAGGCTCAAGTTTTGGGTGTAAAAAATTTTAAACCCTAGGGAAGATCCATAAAAAAGTGATGCAAGACACAAGAATAAAACCTAAGAAGAGCGCATTAATTTTGAATCACACCTAAAGGCATATCCATAGTGCATGACCAATAATTGTGGGTTTAAAGTTTTGATTTCTAGATATATTTGAGGGTTTCTATTGGGAACCTAAAATTTCATGAGATTAATTTCAAATTATCTAATGTGTATTCATCCTTAAAGTTGATCTAAATTCATGTCTAGGATTGTGCTTTATTCTATGCAATATATATAATTGATAAATTTTATATCTTATTTGTGTTGTGGTTTGGATAATAATGCTAATGGTGTTTATTTTGAATTGAAATTAGGGTTTTATTATTGGTATGTTTGTATATCTTATGGTGGTGGATAGTAATTAGTAAGTCATGAAGTACACTCACTTGTAAATGTATGAAAAAAATAGCCCTTTTGATAGTAATGAATGAAAGAAACATATACATTAAAACTTAGTGTTGGGATAAATTTAATCATGTGAATATAGAACAGAAATAACCCTCAATTGATATAAGAATTTTATATAATATTTTTCTGAGTGTTCCACCTTTAGTGCGTGAGTCATGTGTCATTATGATGAATAGTGATAGGTAAGCCACAAAACACAAGCAAGTTGATTTTACTTGTAAGGTAGTAATAGTCATGTGAGTTACATTCTATCATGTGGTCCATATTGACAATATTTGAGGCAAGACACATAATAATAATAATGAGTATGTTAGTTATGAAGCTAAAAGTATAAAATGTTTTAAATACCACATTAATTCACATGTTTATGACACACGAGGTCGAAAAATAAAAATACATATATGAAACAACTATTAATAGAATATAAATGGAGAGGGCTCAAAAGGTAATAATTACCTTATATGCTAGCAGGGCATTGAAATATTTTAACAAAAATCCAACATTCATTATTTAAACCAAACACGATAATAAATATACAATTTAGTTAGATGCATTTAAATCATCACTAATATATTGGATCTAATAAGAACTCCAAAGTTAAACATGATTGGTCGTGATTACAATTAAGACGATTGACTAGTATGAAAGTTTGTCATATACATCTACCATAGGGTTGGTAAGGTAGAATTGGGGGGAGGGTGGACAAAAATTTAAACCATACGATTTAGATATGCTATTATGCATAATGAAATAAATCAACCTTATAATCTAAGAGTCTTGATAAAAACCCACTTGTATTCTTCCAACTAGTGGAG
This sequence comes from Sapria himalayana, assembly GCA_029783825.1. Lineage (NCBI taxonomy): Eukaryota > Viridiplantae > Streptophyta > Magnoliopsida > Malpighiales > Rafflesiaceae > Sapria > Sapria himalayana. The sequence continues at coordinate 5,341,428 of JAREIK010003431.1, forward strand.
TTATTAAATTACTATTGTTTGATCAATCTGCTTACACAATCCATGTGAGTTAGATATATAGATGAAACTATGTTGGACAAAATACTACTTGTACAACCCATATATTTACCAAACTATGTTGAACAAAATACTCGTGCCCAATGAGTTTTTGAGATATTTTATAATCATAAAAATTAGGCATCATAACAAAAGCACAATAAGTTATTATTATTATTATAAATTATTTTGTTTAGTTAGTCGACTTTAGTTGATGTAACTATTTATGAAAAAAATAATTTTATTTTTTGTTGTTTGGATAACAATATATTATATTTATACTTTGATTTGTATTGCTTGACACGTGTTACTTTTTGTATCTTTCGATTTAATTTTTGTTGTTATAGCCCCCATCTTTATGAGCAAAAACTCTATGACTAAGCTAACACCTTTGGATCTAGAGATTGAAAGAATAAGAAAAGTAATTTAAGACATATAGCTTAAAAAGAGTATATAAAAGGAACTAACTACAATAGTTAGGCTATTAATTAGCCCAACTATTACCATACATTGGGAGACTATTTGTGACCTACAATGATAAACAACTATTATAATATTTAGATGCAACTATTTGAAGCTAATTATTTTTAGTTAAAACCAAGTCTGATAGTAATGATTTAGTAATATCAATATAGTGGAAATATTAGAATGATCCTAATTGGCACGTTGCAATATTTTTATAGTTTTGCTACATAATTAAAATGAACGAAGTTAGTCTAGTTGCTATCCAATATTATATATATATATTTTTTATGATATATAAGATATGCAGCTGGTTCTAGTGCTTATCTCAGAGATTGATTGAGAATTGAGATAAACTTATGAAATTTTCACCACGAAGTTTTGTCTGCCTCAGATAATCTCATAATTATTAAGTGAGATAAGTGAATTCTATCAGGAGGAGCTAGGAACTTTGAATGATGCTTGAATATTTTAAGGAGTTGTTGAGGAGATGTCCATAATACATGTTTGAGTTATAGTTCGAAGCTCAGTTCTTTTACAATGGGTTAAATTATATGATGAGGTATATCATTGATGCAACCTCATTAAAGTCTATTATGAATAGGTCACATGAGAAAATGCATTATTTATTTGAAGAGTTAGCATAAAATAATTATGAAATGCCAAATGATCATGTATTTAGAAGAAAATAAGCCAAAGTATTAGAGTTAGACAAATTTATCATGATAAAGGTAAAGACTATAATATTTCTTAAAAAGTTAGAAGCTTAAGAGATAAAACAAATAAAAAAGAAATCATTATTTTGCAACAACAATAAATTACAAAAATTGAACCAAATTTTATTTGGAGGCTATGAGAAATCATTAATTTTCAAAGAAAAAGATATATGTTTTGACTTAATACTAATATCCATATGCATTACCATCTGAATATGAGAAATCATGATTTTTTAATATGGAGGATATGAGATATTATGAGTTTGAATTATTAATATTAAAGGGGTAAAAAACGTCTTCAATTAATGATAAATTAATAGTATTACAAAAAAAATGAAAAGAAGAAATGATCTTCAATGGATAAGGAAACTTGATCGCTTGAGACAAAATCAGAATACATAAATTTGACAATAAGGAGTATAGAAGGTCAAATCTAATATTTCACACAATTAGTAAAAAAGAATAGTATCAATGAACTATCGAGTGATACTAATACAAACTCAAATAAGTGTATCAATTACACTTTGAAGTGGCAAGGAGCTTGAGGGGCAATAAATGAAGGAAGTTTAAATAGATGGAGCTAGAACTGATAGTGCTGCTACTTTTTTGAATGTTAGCTACCACCATGACATTTTTGAAAGCCACAGCCCCCAATACAATGATATTTTCCAAAGCTATGGTGCTTAATGAACAAAATACTCAACTCACTCTCTAAGTAATGATAGATGAAGAAGGTATAATAGAGAAGTGAATAGAGATTACTCAAAGTATGGGAAGCAAAAATGATGGAAAATGATAGAAAATGATGCTAAAGATAATTTTTATCTAAATATTTATTTTCCATAGTATTTTAGAAAGAAGAAATTAAAATGAATAGTTTAAGAAGCTTCTTGATATATTCTAAAAGTTAGAAGTTAATATCCCATCTGTTGAAGTATTTTCTCAAATCTCAAACTATACAAATTCATAAAGAATGACATGAGTAGTAAAAGAAAGTTAAAGATCTATGAAATTATGAATATGATCAAAAAAATATAGTATGATTATTCAACAAAAGCTTCTAAGGAAGTTAAAGGATTCAAAAAGTTTTATGATACCATATATAATTAGGGAACACATATTTCAAAAGGTACTTTGTAATTTAGGATTTGAGTATCAACTTGATGCATTTGTCAATAGTGTAAAAACTAAACATTGATGAGATCACTCCAACCTCTCTCATTGTAAAAGGCTGATCAATCAATCAAGTGCATTGTGGGTATTAATTAAGACATGTTAGTTAAGGTTAATGTATTTATTTTTTTCATGTATTTTATTGTGTTAGTTATAAAGGAAGACCAACATGCTCAATTGATCTTAGGGCAATCATTTTTAGCCACCGAACAGACCCTCATTGATGTCAATAAGAGAGAGTTGACTCTCCGCATAGACAAGGAATAAATGTAATTCAACATTTATAAAAGCCTATATAGACTAAATGATAATGATTAAAATTTTTAGAGGATGTATAACCTAATTCACATAGCAAAGCAACAAAATACGGACTTTAGATTGAACTATTATATATAATTACTAGCTTGATGAAGTTGAAGAATATGATGTAGAAAAAGAAATATATAACTATGAAATTAAAACTAAGATTGAGGAGGATGGCTACTATGAATTCATACTATACTTCAAAGTTGTAACTTTAAAAGGCTCCAAAAAAGAGTATTCTAGAGAGATGGAAAAAAAATAAATATGCCTAAATTCTCTTCACATATGCATGGAGAAAATGATGTAGAGAATTGAGATAATACACTAGTAGCAAAAATTAAGACAAAATCTAGGCTAGTGGATGATTAAATAATAGAGTAAGGCATAGCGGAAATAAAAATTTAGGAGGTTCTAAATGAAGGGGAAACAGAATTAGAGACAGCAATGAAAATCATGACTTTGTCAAATATCATAACTTTGGAGATTCAAAAATAAAAAGATCAAAGTATTGCCCAACAAAAAGTTATGATGATCCAAAAAGTTATGGTATTCATGAATGATGAAGCTAAATAAGAAAAGCAAAATGTCATGGCAATCCAAAAAACCACGACATCATAGTAAAGAAAAGTAAAAGATGAAGCCACGAAAAAGAAAGTATAGATATAGAATATGATTTAATACTTCTATTGAATTATGTATCTTCAAATGCAATTGGTATTAGGATCTAAGTTTGGGGAGGGATTCAAGCAAAGTAATTTTGAAATCATCTTATCGAATTGTGTATCATCGAAGGCATTCAACATTAGAATCTAAGTTTCAAAGTTGGTTTCCAATCAAATCCAATCTATTTTGTGTTTAGCTTTATTTTGTTTCTCTTAGGGTGGTATTGGCATGCCTCCTTGGTTCTTCTTTTCTTTTGATCTCTTTTTAATCGATCTATATTGTTTTTTCTTCAAGTGTAAGCTTTTATAGCATTATGATCCAATAGTGATTGTAATATGTTTAATAAGCTCATTGTTATTATGCTGGGTTGAACTCATGATAAATGATTTCATCGAATCACTTTCGTAACAATCACATCATGAAATGTCTAGACAACATTGTGACATCATTATGGATGTGTTAGGATAATGTCATGATGCAAAAGAAAGTCGTGATTAATATCAGCCATGCTCTTCCATATGATGTTGTGAGATGAAAAGAATGCCACGACACAACATAGTTTCATAAAATGTTATCTCAGTTTTGTAATAATTATGTAATGATTTAAAAAGTATATCACGACTTCATATAATCATTTAAGTATTATCATGACTTTGTTTCGATATTGTGACTAATAGTTAATACTTTAGCTATCATAACAAGATAATAATATCGAGGATAACAATATGTTGTAGAGCAAATATGATTGCTACTCAATAATATTGTCATGACTAATAAAAGGGTGTTGCCATGTAGAAGGATGTCACGTCAATATGGTAGAGTTGTGACATAATGAATATGAAAACTAATATGTATAATCATGAGCAATAAAGGCTCTTCATGACTACTTCAAAGGTATGTATCACAATTAATGATGTCACAACTTCACCTAACTCATTTGTACTTTAGTTTTGTTTTCCATATATTATGTCTTTTGTACTTAATTTATATTTGATTACATAACTATTCAAAAACATCAATCAAAAATTTGTTTTCATGAAATACTTATTTTTTAAGTCTCATTCTGGTACAAATATCACTTAAAACAAGTCAAAAATATCCATAAAAATATGATATTTTTAATATCTAATAGTTACAATAATTCTTCTTAAAAATTACTAACCTTTAGTCTTCTATAACCCATTTAATATAACTTTACTAGATATATAACAACACAAAAATGATTATCATCCCAAACCTCATATTTCATACCATTATAATAAAACTAAAATTAATAATAATACTAGTAAATTTAAAATTTTAAAATAATAAACTAAAAGATAAAAAAAGGAAATACAAGATATTATAATTTAAGATTGTGATCAATAGAAGTGTGTGAGAGCTGATTTCATAAATGTATAAATGAGTCCAAAATATAAAATGGGGAATGTGTGCAAGAAGTGGATATTAATCTACCACATTATGAACATTATAATTGTATGAATTTTTTTTATTTTATCAAGTGTGTTTTATTCTCAATGATAAAATAAAAAAATTGGATAAGCATCGAGATAACATAACATGAAGGGCCCATTTGATAAAACTAAAAAAATTAAGTTCTGAAAAATAAGTGCTGAAAAATTAAGTGCTGAATTTTATAAGTATTGAATTTGTATTGAAAAACTGTTTGATAAATTATTGTTAATTGAATGCTGAAGATAAATATATTATTTGATAATTGTTAATGCCGAATGCTGAAAATGATGTAATTTATATATTTACCATTATTATCATTGTATTACATAATATCCAACATAAATAAAATTTCTAATGAAAATTTTTTTTCACTATAATTATTAATTATTATAAAAAAAATCATTGAAAACACATATATAAATAAATCATAAATTCAAAAAAAAAATAAAAATATTTAAAAAATATCTACTAAAATATAACCTCTTTAAAACTATCCATATTTTTAATATAAAAATAAAAATTAATGAACAACTAGTTGATTTGTTATTTTCTTTCTTAAATTAATTATGACAAGAAAGTTAGGGTTATGATTTGTCGTGGTGGAAAAATAAGGAGGAAAAGATAAGTTCACAAATTGAACTATAACGTGAATGAGAAAACAAAAAAAAAAGGAAAAAAAAGAACAAAATAATAACTTAAAAAAAAAATTTGCTAAAAATTTTCAGCACTCAACATTAAGTATGTCTCTATCTACTTAATATATTCAATACTTTTTTACTTATAATTTTTAATTTTTAGATTCCAACATTTTTTTATCAAACACATTAAAAATTTAAAATAATTAAAAAATTTCATTTTCAATGATTTGAACAAATTAAGTGCTGTATCATATCAAACAGCCCCTAGGTCATGAACTCAAGACATCCAATTGAATCATGCTGGCTGAAAGTGAGGCTCCTTCCTACTCCTAGCTAGTAAATTTTGCCTCTTTCAAGGCTGGGCTGGATCTATCATCCATTGCTCAAGCCCAACAACGGACCATCCATTCTATTCGTGACCGGGTGGAAACGACCGGAGTGGAACCATATCGACTATCGGCTTGGGTAAAATTTACTTCCCCGGATAGGGTCTGTGTGCTGTCGTCAACTACAACGGCCCGCCAACATGCCCGCAGGTTTTAAAGATTAAATTCCCGCGAGTTAGTTGTCTTCTCGCACTTGCAGTTTTATTTTATTCAAATGGTCCCGGTCCCTCAGTCAGGAAACTCGCTGCTCCACTTGAAAACCAGACAGGAAGCGAATGGGGAAGAAGGTTATGGAAGAGTTGGTTTCCACTGTTCGTTCAATAGTTGGTCCGGGCTCCTCCGATATGGACATAATCAGGGCTCTCCATCTGGCCAACAACGATCCAAACGCTGCGATCAACATCATCTTGGACGCCACAAACTCCAACTCAAAACAAAATCAATCATCCCCTAAACTATCTAATTTGATCACAAACCCCAAGCCCAAAGCAATCATATCAAAGCAAGTAAATGAGGAAAATAACTTTGTCCAGAGTTTAGATTGGTGGTACGTGGGGAGTGGGTTACTCACAGGGTTGTCAACCTGCAAAGGAAGGAAACTTAAACTAGGGGATTTAGTGCTGTTTACATTTCCTCCAAAGACTGATAGTATGCATTTGGTGTCGCGAGTGAAGGGTTTTGGAAAGGGAAGGCGACCTGGTAGTGCATGTTCCGAGATTGTGAGGTTTTCCTCAAAAGAATGTGGAGAGGTTTTGTTTTTTTTTTTCGCCCACTTGCAAAACCCCTCAATTCACCTTCTTGATAATTTTCGCAGATAATTTTCGCAGATAATTTTCGCAGATAATTTTCGCAGATAATTTTCGCAGATAATTTTCGCAGATAATTTTCGCAGATAATTTTCGCAGATAATTTTCGCAGATAATTTTCGCAGATAATTTTCGCAGATAATTTTCGCAGGAATCAGTTGTCCTTCTTGATCACTTTTAAGTGATGGTGGGGAGGGGGATGTTTACACAATGCACAAGTACTTCATCACGTGATAATAATTCACTCAGTTTTTTCTATAAAATTAGTTTATTTTTCGTTTCTTCTCCAAGTGGGCAAAACTTTGCTAATACTCAACCATTGTTACAACTTTCATCAAGTGGGGCGTTGCCACCCTCCCTACAATGAGGTGTACCCTGGTATTGGTTCTGACACTGGGGCTATATTTTGATCAAAACGGAAATTAAAGTATATATTTGGCCCACTATGGTGCTAAGAACTAAAATAAACATGATCAATGAATATGTTTTTTTTTTCTGTGTTTTAACCTTTTGGCGTGGTTGTGGCAGATTGGTAGGATTCCTAATGAGTGGGCGAGATGTCTTCTCCCCCTAGTCAAAGAGGGAAAGGTTAGGATTGAGGGGTTTTGCAAATCTGCTCCTGATGTCCTGAACATAATGGATACCATTGTTTTGTCCATCAGGTGAGGTCATAAGTATTGCATGATATATTTTTTTTTTATTTTTGAGCTGGATATTTGTTGTTTGATGATGTTATGGAGAAAAAAACATTGCTGAATTTATGTACAATGGGATTAAAGCCTAGTTGAGTTAGGTTGCATATTGTTAATTAAAAGCTACTCATATATGTTAATAATAAATCATGGATGTGCTCAATACATAATGAAATAAAATTAGCCATATCAATAGATATGTTATATATTTATAAATAAATTAATCCTATTAAAAATAGTTTACAAAAGGTGTAGAGTAAATAGATACCCAAAAAATTAAAAAATAAAACAAATATAAAAAAATTAAAATTTTCAATAGTTTTCTTAAATTAATGCTTATATATCTTGCATACAAAAATTGCATTTTTATGTTATGATGAGATTAAAATTTATTTGAGTATGTTATCCCGATATCTTCTATGTTTTTTTATAATTATGTTAACAAGTTGGTTCCTAGTAGGAATCTAGATTTAAAGTAATCAATCTCAGTATCATTTGTTTTCTAGATAGTTTTTTTAATTATCCTAGATAATTTTCTAGATAAAATGATAACCAATCTTAGTATCATTTGTTTATGTACGAAAAGTTAGATTAAAAGTAATAAATCATACTGCTTGACTATAATATAAGGGAGTAAGTTTTCAAAAAAAAAAAAAAAATTCTGTTAAAAAATATATATAATTTATAAAAGTTTATAATTGATTAAGCTATGGTTCTATATTAAGTATTTGTGCTTGATCTAGTAGTTATTTTTTGTTATTTTTTTTTAAGGAGATAAGAGTATATTGTAGAAAAATATATAAATTCATGGTAGATCTTTGCTAATTAATTGTTGATGCCCAATTGAAATTTGTATGTCCCATTACTTAAATGTGTTTATGGTTAGTAAAATAAATTTTAAGACTATTTTTTATATTTATCAAATAATATGAACAACATTCAAATAAACTTATTTAAGAAAATCATGCAAATGATTAACTATATTTTAAAGAATATTAAATGCATATATATGTTTCAATGAGATTAATCATTTTATTTGAATATGATATTTTAATATTAGGAAAATATTTATTTTTTCGGGTATTTTTTAAAAACTCAAATCAAATGTATTATTTTAGTTGAGATACTTGTTAGATTATTATTAATAATTACATAATCATTTATTTATTGATATTAAATATGAATGTGATATATTTTTTTTATATGAAAAAGGAATGCAGTGGGAAAAAATTTTATTTACCATATTTTTACTATGAGAGGAATGGAGATATTATATTATAGTGTGTGGAGTATTATTATATATTTTTTTTCATTTTGATGTATATTTTGTTTTGATACACTTGTCATACTTTAGTGTTCTCTAATATTATATTAGGATTTTTGAACAGGCAGAAGAGAGAGGGATGGGACACTGTATGAACAGTAAAATAAGATAAAATGATAAATTTGTTTTCTCTTTTTTTTTTTAATCAATACGTGGCCATACATGTATATATGAGTTGATACATGCCATAAGTTAGGTATTTCCAAATAATAAAAAATAAATAAAACTTAATATCCTCATTTTAATTCGGCTATATATTATATGTCATAAATTTCTAACTTGGAAGAGATGAAAGTAGTCTATAATTATTTTAAAGGCTTCGTGCATTTATATATTGTTTGATTGCTAGTAGGTATGTAGGCAATAGCAATTGAAATTTGATTCATTCTAGATCTTTTCTTGAATGAAATGAAAATTAATCTGAATATATTTTATCCGCTCTTAGAATACTGAGTTAGCTATAATATGTTGGGTTATTGACTATTACAATAAAATATCATTAATCACTGAATTAGTAGGTAAATCTTTTATAAAAAGTTATTAATTCATTAGAACTTACAAGTAAGTTATGTCTTATCTTTGTATTTCGTCTTTGTATTGAATCTCGATATAACTTTATCTTTTTTTTTTCTAGGAGATTAAATTATTTGTAAAAATATAAAAACTTATGCTGGATATTTTTTCAATAAGTGCAGAAGCTCAATTGGAATATGAATAGGTCTTTATATGATTATGATTACGATCTCTAAATATAATTGTACATCTTAAAATTTTTTTATATACTTGAGTTTCCTATATATTTCATTTATATGAATTTATTGGTGAGTCCTAGAAAATAATCAATTATACTGACAGCTTAAGTAATATTTGGTCTAGTTGTTAAATAGTTTAATTTTTTTACGATCATCCAATATCTAGTAGAATCAACCGATAAACTAATAACTATAGATAAGGTTATACATGGATTAAATATTGAATTAATAAGTGCACAATCAGACATACACATGTTAGATAAAATATTCAAAATGAATTTTCTTTGAAAAAGAAAAATTATGTCTCATAACTATTGATCTCTATAACCAGAAAATATCATATACATCTTAAATTATTTATCTAAATTTAATTTGTAAAAATTATATTAGTTAGATATACCCAATTGCTCATCTATTATAATCAAAAAATAAAATTGACATATAGAACTAACATCATATACTTACCTTATGATTTATGTTGTAAGAAATATGAATAATTAGACACATTTTTTAAGATTAAATGTTATAAGTATCAAATAATTTTTTTAAAACATTCTTTAGAAACTTGTTTTAGATCATAAAGTATTTTTTATAATCTATATATCATACTTATGCTCTCATGAATTATGAATCTCAGTGGTTACTGCCTGAACATTTTATTTAGATTACCATAAAATAATATATTATATATATATAACTAATGTATATATATTTGTGCTATGTTTCCATGGAAAGTTATAACCTAGTTGTGGTCATCATAGTCATGAGAGAGTGTACCAGTAGTAAATTTCATAGATTTGTGTAAAATCTTTTGCTATCAATCTAACTTTGAGTTGATAGTTTTTTTTCTTTGAATTTTGTCTTTATCATTTATACCTATGTATATTCTACTACAGGATTATCTATTGGTTTGGAATAAGATCTCATGTATAGTTATAAGAGATCACTTATAATTCTTCTAATATAGCATCTCTCAATATTGGATGGATGAGTGTCTCAGAAAAAGTTTTTGAGATTCTTTAATTATTAAGTGAGAATAAGAAATTCTAATATGTAATATTAAAATTAGAATAAGAAACTACTCAAAATAAAGGATGTTGAGAATAACATGATGAGTATCATATTTGTATTTCGACGAGTTTTAACACTAATGAATTATATCATTCTCTAAAGAGAATAAGATAGTATATCATATATTTTGTGTTGACACACAACTTAGATTATTATTTTTAAAAGTGATAATAAATATTTAATTGAGACAACAATGATGCTTATTTTATATAAGAGTATTCCTAAGTAATTTTGAAGTTTATATAATTATGATGGTAAATTATTTGATTAATTTTTCATATATTCTTTTTTTAATTTGGTTTCATATTAGTTTTTTTTATAATGTATAATTACATAAATACTAATATATTAGATATTATTAAAAGTATGAAGTTAAATGTGTTTGAGCTAGAATAGTATTGGAATAATTGATCAGATGAGAAATTCATGTTGCATGTATGTTTTGGAGGTTATGTCTTGATACAATAGAAATTACATTCGTTCAAAGGCGTTAAGTCTAAATTTCGAGACTAATCATATATAGTTTATTTGATATTCAAAGGTAAGGCTGTTAGCCTGTTACTTGTCGAGATATAAAGTTCTTTATTGACTTACATAAAGTGAGAGCTATGTGTTCTATATATGATCTTCATTAACAACCCCCCTCGAGTAAAGATGATATTAATTATAACACATCTTTTTAGTTCCATGTGCTTCATAAGTTTTTTCTTTTGAAAAAGATAAAGTGACCACTTTCAATATTTTAACTTTTTTGCTATCTGAGTTTAATGGATTAAGTCCTAATAGCTTTCTTTTGAAATTTCATAGACTTGCAATATTTTAACTTTTTTGCTATTTGAGTTATCTGGATTGTGATATAAAATAAATGTTTGATAATAAATTAAATATTTAATTTTCTTTATGATTTTTCAATAAATAATAGAGTCAACTAAAGATGTATAATCAGAAGTGAAATTACTATTTAGATAAATAGGAGTATATACTAGAACATTATCTAAAAGATCAATCTCTGTAATAGTATCAAATATTATCTATTCTATGATAAAATATATTTTTCGTAAAATAAGTTATCTCTATATTTAAAAAAATTTGAGTTTTTAAAAGTTTTTTGTGTAAAGTTGTCTAAAGGTATTCCTTGATTTAAATGATTTCTAGTTTGTTATCTCTCATAATCAAAATATTATCCATCTATATATTTGGTACTCAAAATGTTGAATTTTTAGGGTTATTTTGTATTGTTTCAATGATGTGTTTGTATTGAATTTGAGTTTTAAATGAAAATATTTTACCAAATTGTGGGTTTGATGGAATTTGATGAATAATATCAAAATCGGATATAAATCGAGTAGAATTGGTGGACTTTGTGAAAGTTGAGATGGAGAACAAAACAATAAGGGAAGCATGTCATGACTTGATTACATTAGCATGTGCCTATTGAGAATTTGGCATAACCTTTCTTAGTTACAAAATCTATCATCTGGTTATAATATTTAATTGTATAATATATTTTTTATTATCAAAATATTATCTTAGAGTCGCGGCCGCATTAATTTTAAAACATAATTTTTTTCGTGACATTATTTTTACATCGTGGCATCTAAGTGTTTTACTGATACAAGAAGACACAATATTTTTGTGCTGCGACATATTCATTACAAATACAAAATTATAAAATACTAAGCAATTTTTAGTAATGAATTTTTTTTTGATGTTACTATTTGTTTCAGAGGGAAACATTCTTTGTCATGGCCATTCTTGCCATGGAGACAATGTATTTCATAGAGTAATTTTTTTGGTCGTGATTTTCTTTTTTCTGTGATCATTTGCTAGAGAAGAAATTCATCAATCGTAATATTCTTGCCACCACGATTTTGTCTTAGAGAGATTCAATAGTCATGACATTCTTACTATTATGATAATTTGTTTCATAAAATTATTATTTTAGTCATGATATATTGTTGTTACTGTGACTTTATGCTTCATAGAAAATTCAAAGAAATGATAAAATAATGATCTCAACCTAAAGTCATGACTGACTTGGAGATTTTCATAAATAGAGAAGGGGATTTGGATTTTGAGGCCAAAGCCATGCAAATCCTAGGCGTCATAATTTCTAATCCTTAATTAGAGACAAATTCAAGTTAAATAAAAGTAAAAATTGATTGAGAATTAGACATGAGACCTAGATCCTCATGTCGGTTGTTATTGGTACCCTCGATTTGACGGGATGAAGCACCACATAATTCATGTGAATTCTTTCATAATATTATTCTAAATAAAGATCTATGATTGATTTATATATATATGCATAATGATTGTATTTGTATAATATTAAAGTTTAATAATATTATACGTTAGATATTGATAGATATATATGTTATTTAGAAGAAAGATTTAAGGTTTTACTCTAATATAAATTTATGCATGTTGGTTATGGGAAATAATGATAGGTAAGTAATGAGACATACTTATAATATTTAATTCCAAAAGAAATGACAACTTTTAACTCTTATCTCTAGTAATAAACTTAGATGTGGAAACTATAAATATATGTAATTTTTTAATGATGTGAGTATGATGCTCAAGAAGCTGAAAACATAAATAAACTTATAATAATTATATTGTGAATATTTTAAAAGAAATAACTTTCAAATGATGTCGATGTTATATATAATACCTAATCTAGGAGTTTTATTATAGTGTGAGTTTTGTGTTAGTTATGATAAATAATAACAGATAAATCATGAGACACTACAATAGAGTTATTTTTAAGGTAATGATATCCATATAAATCATTCTTTTTGACTTACGTAGGTGAATAAAGTAGAAAGATACATGTTAATTGACATGAGTATGATGCTTACTAAGATGAAAACTCAAACATAATTATTATCATATTATTTCGCGTCTGTTATGACCATTGATGTTAGAAAATAAAAATAAATATTCAATGGCAATTGACGTATTGGCTAAAATGAATAGAAGTGTAGATAACCCGTGAATAGAGTAAGTATAATTTTGGTGGTAAATTATCAAAGACACAACTTATAAGAAAATTATCATTGGCAGTGACAATCCAAGGTTGATAATTACTTTGTATGCCAATGGGTCAAATAGGAAAAATCACATCAATCTACTATTCATCCAACAATGTAACATAATATAATTTTAATATTAAAGAAATCTCATCATTCACATAAAAGTAATTCAATCATAGAATCTAAGTATTTATCTAATTTTTAAGTTTATCTTCTCAATTCAAGCATCAGGCAGTTCTTTGTTGGTTGGTTAAATTTTTCATATAATTACCTTATGATCGATATATGGACTTATATTTATTATTTTACTTGTATGATTCGTATACTTGTGGATTTTTATTGAATAAAATTAATTCTCAAATAAATTTTTAGGATTATGTCATAAACAAACAGTTTTAGTTTTAAGTTGTATTAAGTTTTTGATTTTGTTATTAGGAATTATTTTAGTTTGATTGGTTAACTTAACTCGATGTAATATCTTTAAAAGCGGATAGTTTTGTTTATAGTTAGTTGAATATTTATTTGTGCTTACTGTTTATTTTGTGTTTGTTTTTTGTTTTGTTTTGTTTTTTTTTTATTTTGTTGCCACTATATTTTATAAGTCGAAGATTTAGGATTGAACTGATACTTTTGTACCTAGAAATTAAGAGAACAAGAAGAAATATATTAAGATTAAGAGTTGAGAGAGAAAATATAGAGGATAATTAAGATTGATGAAGAACAAACTATCCAACAATTTATTCTTCACTTTAGGAGATTATTGGAGGCTAAAATGATGGACATCTACTATGGGATATAGATGTAAACAATATATGCGAATTTTTTGAGTTTAAACATATCCTCATAGCCACGGTATAACAATATTGGTATGATGGTTGATTTTCAGAAGACCCGAATAGTTATGTCACAATATTTTTGGAGTTGTATAAGATCGTGAAGATAAATGGAATTAGCTTGGATATAATAAAATTGATAATTTTTTTTATTTTATTTGAGACAAGGCTAGAAAGCTTTTTCTAGTATTTATCTAAAGGATTAATTGAAAGTTGGGACAAACTTGTATAAATTTGTCTTATATGATGCTTGTTATCAATTCAAAGATCTATCAAGGAGGTGCCATAACATTGACTTGAATTTTGGTTCCAAGCTTAGACCTTATATAATTGTTTTAATTACATGACAAGTTGCATAGTTGATGAAATCTTAGGTGTTTTTATCAAGAATAAGATATTCAAGGAGTCTTATTTCTTATTTGAAGAGATAACCAATAATAATTACTAAATTTTGAATAAAAGAGCATTTGGAATAAAATAAGCTTGAGTATTAAAATTGGATAAATTGACAGTGATGGAGGCAAATATTGATGTTTTTTATAACAAATTTGGAGACAAATGAAAAAAGGCCTAGTGTGAGAGAAATAATTATTTTATAATAACAAGAAATAATAAATTTTGATCTTGTGTATTAAGTGGATGAAACTAATTTTCTACAGAAATGAGGATATGTTTCAACACATCCCTACATACTATAATTTAAATATGAGAAATCACAAAAGTTTATCATATAGAGACAATGAGAATGTGTAGTAGAATATGAGACTATCAAAAAACTTCAGGGAGAAATTCAATAGAATGCCAAATGCAAGGAGCTTAGAGTTTCAGTCACTCATTTGAATGACATAGAAAAGTTATCATTTGAAGAAAATATTTTTGTGCTATTCATAGAGACAAAGCTGAGGAATGGTGCATTATAAAACTAGATGGAATGAATGAAAATAAGGTTTGATCACATGAATGCAATGATAAAAATTATTGAGAATCAATTTGGACAATTAGTACTAACGATGAATGAGAAGAGTCTCAATGTATTACCAGAACCTACTGCCCATCTTATGTCATCAATTGTCATTAATGAAGAAGTAGAATTGGAGGAGACGCGGATTAGCCAAAACAATGAACAAAATGATGATGTGTTAGAGTGATTATGCAGATGATAATCAAAATTTTCAACTTAATTTTCTTTTCCTCAGTGGTTTTGAAAAAAAAAATTAGATAAATAATTTGAGAAACTATTTAATGTCTTCAGGAAGTTGGAAGTCAATATTTTCTTCTCGAAAGTCTTATTTTAGATGCCTAAATATGTGAAGTTTATGAAGGATTTTATGAGTAACAATAAGAAATTAGAGATATATGGAATAATAAGTATGATCGAGAAGCATAACATAATTATTTAACATAAAATTTTGAGAAAGTTCAAAGACTTGAGGAGTTTTATGATTCCATGTATTATTATGGAATATATTTTCTCGAATATATTATGTGATTTGGGAGTAAGTGTTAACTTGATATAGAAGTATCAAGTTGGCCTCATAGCCTGGACACGACATTGTCTAGAACTGATTTCAGGATAGGATCATGTCAACTCGAGGCATGGCTCATGATGTGCTAGGCTAGAGCCATTCGTGCCTTGTGCTGGGCAAGACATGGTCCACTGGAATGGTGATCCATGACCAAGCATGATGGGTCATGGGTCATGACATGTCAGGTAATTACTAGATGGGGTTGAGTATTAAAAAAAAAATTTGGCCATGTAAGTCTGGTTCAACATATGTGGCCACTTGTTCCCATTTGGGGTCTGATCAAAGTCTACACCCATTTCTAATGGGTGTTGACAATGACAATGATAGGCACAAAAGGTCACTCTCACAGGCTTTAAAAAATGTAGTTGTCAGATTATTTCCAACGGCTACATGCTAGAAATCTTATAGCTATTGGATTTATGGCCATATAAAATATAAAAGAAATAAAAAATAATAACAAAAAGTTAAAAAAATACAATTTTTTAATTTAAAAATTTTCTATAAAAAGAGATTAGAATTTTTATGAATTTCATTCTTATTTCTATGAAGCTCTCATCTCTTGTGCCTTTCTCCTCTGTTCTTTTGATATGTTTCTATTTTTATAATTCTTTACTATTATAAATTGTTATGTTTAATTTATGCATGTGTGATACAAGCTACAATTGAACATTTTAGTAGAGATTAGATGTGGTGCAAAGGAAAATAGACTGTAGACTACATCAAATCGTTGTAGTTGTGGTACACTTTTTTATCTGTTTATAAGTTTTTTTAGTTTTATCTATAAATTAGAAAAATTTATAAAAAATTGGTAAATATTAAATATAACGATAATAAATTTGACGTCGATGTATTAGAGTGAATGAGATATTATTATTGAAGAGAAAATATATAATATATTTTGCTCAATCTCAAATTGATTTTTTCTTGAAGCCCCTATATGCTTACAAACAAATATAATAAATAAATATACTTTGTTATTTTTATTAAAAGTCAAAACAAAGTCAGAATTGAATTATATGCAAAAATAATTTATAGAAAGTAAATCAATGAGATAATCAAAAATAAATATGACATTGAAAAGTAACAATGATATATATTTGATATTATCATATTTAATAATTTTTAAATATTTATCATTATCTTTATAATAATATTTTTCAAACAAGATAAATATATAATATTAAGATATGATTATAAGTAAGACCAATGTATTGTACTTAGAGTTTTTGGTGCTCACAGTGGTGCGCACACTGGCACACACAATGGTGTACATTTTATGCAATCTATTGGGGCATAACTCCTAATTCAGGTTTGGACATAAATTAAGATTTGTATATCCAAATATATTCAATTCTATAGAAATTTATTTTTAGGGTTAGACAACTACTCTAATTTGATAAAAGTATCTTGGTGCAAAAATTAGTGGTTTTGGGAAATAATACTGATTTGGTTCAATTTGATTTAGGATTGCATATTGAGTATGAAGAATTATTTTTGTATCAGAAACTAATATAGAAGTCTTAGTTCAGTGTAAACACCACAAGAGGATGAGTCATACTAGAGATAGCTGTTTGATATTATTTCCAAAAAAAAGATCAAATGTTTTACATCAAATTAGAGGTGTCAACGGGGCCTAGTCGGCCCGGCCCGACACGAGGCACGACACGGGAAAATTCCTTGTCCGGGTAAGGCACGAGCCGTGCCGTGCTTGACCCGGCACGGTTTGGTGCCCGTGGCACGGCACACTGGCATGGGTTTGTCTCGTGTCCGGTGTCCCCCTTGCTTCGGCGCTCCCGCAAAAAAGACCGCGGGTCGGGTCTGATTGGACCCGAACCGACCCAATCCCCCCTCCCCCCAATCGGAAAAAAAAATTTAAATTTCAGCTATTGGATCTCGCCTCAAACGGCTAGGGGGCAGAATCCAACGGCCCTCATGATTCTGCCCTCTAAAAAATTAAAAAAAAAATACTTTTTTTTTAAAAAATATTTTCTTTAATCTATAAATTATACCTCCCATCTCTATAATATTTATGTTTTTCATAAACATTATTTCTCTCAAATTTCTTATTTTCTCTCTCAAAAATCTTGTTTCTCTCTCTTGGGACTCGGGATTTCGACATTCGGCTGAGATTTTCGGGAATCTCAACTTGAGTTTTGAATTCTGAGCTTGACCGTGGTGCACCGTGCACGTGACCGATCTCACTGCTTTAACAGGATAATTTATTTTAAGTTTTTTTTCTCTCTCTATTTTCTCTCTCTAGACCAAAAATAGAAAATATTAAAATCAGTCATCTAGCCACTAAATAACTATTCTGAATAACAAAAATCCTAAAAAATGGCAAATACTAATGAAACATATTTAAATTTAGAAAATGAAAATATTACACAGAGGTCTGAGGCTGCTGAAACTCTGGTTTCTCCAGTCGTCTCAATCCAAACTTCTAAAAAATAAAAAACTAGGAGGACTTCTGTAGTTTGGACTCATTTTAATATAATAAAATAAAAAAATGTTGGGGGTGAAGAAGAAGAAATGACACAGTGCAAATATTATATAAGACTTTTAACATGTAAGAGTTTGTTTGGGACCGGACACCTTAAGAGGCATACCGAATTATGCACCAAAAAATATGATCCATTAGATCCTAGGCAAATCCAACTTGGCACTGTGTCATTAGATCCTAGGCATACCGAACTTCTGTAGTTCGGGCACCTTAAGTGATCGAATTCAGTCTCAGTTTACTCCCTTCATATATTTCAGTGAGTTGAGTAGGGACGACATGACCAGACTTATCACATTAATGGGTCTTTCGATTAGATTTTCGAAAGATCAAAGGGTAGTGCGCATCTTGCAGACATATTTTCAGCCTGTTTATCATTGGATTCCTAGGTCCACATCTAGGAATGACATACTGAAGATATATAAGTTAGAAAAATAAAAAATAATTAATGAATTTATGACATATAGTGGAGTGATGTCCGTGATGTCCGATATCTGGACAAGTCACAATGAATCATCTTATGCATGTCTCACCAGCCACTATGTAGATTCTAACTGGACTATGAATAAAAAAATTTTAGGATTCTCTGAGATTCTTCATCCTCATGATGACCCGGCCATTTTTGAGTGTATGATGAAAATCTTTAGGGAATATAAAATTCAAAATAAAATTTTTAGTGTCACATTCGATAACGTATCTAATAATGGAGTAGTGATTAACATGTTTGTTAGGAATATTAGAGACGCACCATTAGGAGAGATATTTTATGTCAGATGCATGTGTCACGTGATTAACTTGATTGTTCAAGCGGGTATGAAGGTGTGTTCCCCCGCGTTGGATAATATACGTAATGTACTAAAATATATTCGCACTCCTCGCAAACAACAAGAGTTTGGTAGACTCTGTTTGTCTGCGAATCTTAAGAAGAAGAAATTTCAATCGGATGTGAGACATCATTGAAATTATACGTACATGATGTTGGAATCATGTGTTGGATACGAACACGTGATATCTGATTACGTCAATACTAAATAGTAAGAGCGACGAATTTATTATTGATGACACTGACTGAGCTTTAGGAATTTTATTTATGAAAATTCTGAAAAATTTTTTATGACATGACGAACATGTGTTCGTCGGTTTATACGCCCACGACTTGCATTCCACTCCGGTGCATATGCAACATTAATAGTATGTTTAGGAAGTATCGAGCTGACCTGACACTTAGCCATATGGTTGCAGAGATGGAAACTAAGTACTTGAAGTACTGGTCCACCGTTCCATCTCTTTATTACCTCGCTGCATGCATGGACCTTAGGGTTAAGGTGGAAGGGGTAGAAAACACACTGACTTATATTTCCTCGTGCATGAACCTGGAAGAGCCACCTGAAAGATTCATTCACGAGAAGTTGACTGACCTGTTCACATACTACGATATTAGGTATGGTGGTGGTAGTAGTGAGACTGTGATTACGGACATAGATACCTTGTTCGGAGATGACGATTTTTTCCATTCAGCTAGCGAGAAGGAAATGTAGGGGTGGACCATCACATAGGAGCGAGCTGTCTCGGTACTTAGATACCAATTACTGCTCAATCCTATCACATTCTGATACTAAGAATCTTGATATATTACAGTGGTAGAAATCATGTGAGTCCACCTTTCCCGTGCTATCTAGGATGACACGGGATCTACTAATTCCTCCGGTGTCAAGCATGACATCGGAGTCTGCTTTTTCTGTTGCAGTGAACGTGATTTCGGATAGGAGATCGAGATTATGTCCAGATATTTGAGGCCTTGGCTTGTTTGAAGGATTGAGAAGATTCGAGGTTTAGCATCCATGATCGTGCTGGAGCTGGGACTGAGACATGGACTGCAGCTGTATCCACTGCGATAGCGGAGGAGTTGATTGCTGATGATGATGATCTATATGATACTGATCTTGATGTTGTGATTGATGATGCTCATGATATGCCGATTGATGATTGATGATGATCTACTATTTTTTAATTTCGATGTTTTGTTTTTTATTGATTGTACGCTTTATTTATACGTTACGTTAAAATTATAATTTGTTTGGTTCGTACCTTTGGTAACAAATGACTGATTGGTTATTTTTCATTTGATTTGCTTATGTTTTTTTTTTACTTTTTAATTTTTTTAACATTATTTATTGATTTATTTATTTTTTTGTTTTAATTTTTCATTTAAAAATTTATAACTATATTATATAATTCTAATAAATTTTAAACTAATTTTATATTACATTAAAAAAAATTTTAACTTTGTAATTTTTAATAAAATTTAATATTTTTCATATTATAAATATATAATATTATACATTATCTATAATTTTATATATAATTTAATAATTTATATAAATAAAATAAAAATTAAAACAAAATAATTTAAAAAAATTTTTTTTTACTAGCCAGTATCGCCAGGCTAGGCCCGAACGGTACAGGCCTGGAACGGCACGGCCCGCTGTGCCAGGCTTGGCTTTTTTAAACCTGCCCGGCTAGGCACGAAAGCACCCCTGTGCTCAAAAAAAAAAAGGGCCGGGCTAGCCCGGCCCGTCCCGTTTGATACCTCTACATCAAATTTTGAGAATAGAGAGCCACTATGACAACATGCACTTGTTGGCTGCTCACACCCTTGATGCACATTCCACTAATACATCCCACATAATGGGTGTGTGACGGAAAAATTTGGTGATTCATATTGTGATTCTCTACATTTCTTCTAAACAATGTAAGTGTACTTGTATTGTATTAATACAATGTGCATAATTATGCACCTAGTATTTGTAAATCTTACCCACACATATCCTAGAGTTTATTTTTTCTTAGAGTATAATTCTGATATCATGCTGAACTTTAGGCTACATAATGTAAAATTAAAAAGTATATTTTGAATGAATAAAATCACACATCAAATATTTTTATATAATGTGAGAAAGTGATTAAGGCAGCTCATAAGTCGGGTGCTTCAATCAAAGGCATAAAAGTAAAAGAAAAAATAACATACAAATTAAAAATTACAATACTATTCAAATATTTTGGTTGACTTTGTTAGGTAAATAAGAATTATAGAATATTTAATTATTTAACAATCATTAGTCCTGATATTATATATGCTTTCAACATAATTAATTGATTCCTATATTCTTCTATATAGTTGTATGAATATTATTATTCACATTCTATGATATGTGAAGAATGTACTTGATATTGTAATTTTTTAGCTATCATTTTTAATTCCAGCTTGGTTGAATATTTTATTTTAGATGAGCCTTGTGGTTAGAGAGTGTATATTTATCATTGCCTTTTATACTTTCATAGGAAAAATTTTATTGCTTGGAAGGAATTTTTTTTTTTTTTTTTGCATTTGTAGTTCTTGTTTTTTATATTTTAATTTTCATAGTTAAATTGTTAAATAATGGTGGAGTAATTTTTTTTGTTAGATGCATTTTTTGAATAAATGAAAAACAAGCAACAATTAATTTTTTATGACTATTAAGGGGATGATGGCAATTCATGATGCCTCCTTCACATCAAGTATCCCATAATAAAAAGTGAGTGTTTCCATAAAATTGTTGATATTTTTTTTTGCTAGAAATCATTTATTCACACATAGGAAATGCCAATACCATCTTTCCTATTAGTATCATCTTTGATTAAAATAGGATGACTACTCAATAACTACTTCAATCATTTGACTTTGATGGTACTTTAATTGGTCAAGATAAGCTAATTTATCTGAAATTATATTTATTCATTTCTAATTTATCTTCACTACAAATATAAATAATCATGATCTTAGATTATATACTACATGAACTTGCCAACTCAAATATTTTTTTAAATCTAATTAGAAATTAATCGATTGGTTGTAATTTTATCTCAATCTTCAAATTATATTTCAAAAAATGGAGAACTTGTAGCACTCAATTTCTATTTTTTGTATGTATTATCTTATTCATAATAATTTTTTCTTTAACATTGTTTCTTTAATTTATTAATCAAATTAATATACATATACTTGTTAAATTGTGAAATATAATATATATGTTTTTCATTCTAACAAAATTTTAATTATTTTTTTTCTTACTCATGAAATATGATTTTTTAATTGTAAAGTGTGCGAGTATTCACTCACTTACTAAAACATATGACAGATTGTTTACATATTTTATTTTTATTAGAAAAGATGATTTTTAAATTGTTTAAGTATTGCTAAAATGGGGATAAAATTCAAATTTAAGATCTCATAGATAAATTGCATGTCTACCAAACAACTTTGCAAATTGAACCAACCTATTGGAACCAAAAAATAGTTCATTCACCAACTTGATGTATTTTGAGCAGAAAACATATGTGGAATAATCTCTAGGTTTTCATAAATGCTTTCCTGGGCTAAAGTCATCATGAAATATGTGATTGCTTGATTTATGTCATCAAGGAAGCACGGATACGGCTCCCTATAGGCGTGTATGCGTGTCTGCGTGTCGGACACTCGGACACGTGGACACGGTACGGACACGGCATAGATATGTGTCCGATACGTCACGTAGAGTATCGTTGATCAATCCGTATCCTATATGTCACGTGGCGTATCGGACGGATGCGTCGGCTGTTGTATCCATGCCGACAATGCCCGACGACGTCGCCCATTATAGCCAATGGCCGATTCGGTGAGGCGGCGCAAGTGAGCGCGATTCTATGGGGCGGCGGGGGTGGGCGCGATTCTATGGGGCGGAGGGGGCGGGCGCGATTCTGTGGAGGGGGCAGGGGGCGGGCGTGATTTTGGGGAAGCAGGGGGCGAGCGCGATTTGTGGGGATGCAGGGGGCGGGCGCGATTTGTGGAGAGGAGGATGATGCGATTTGTGGGAGGCAGGGGGCGTGCCCGATTCCGTGGAGAGGCAAGACGTGATTTTGGGCGGGGGGGGGGGGCTGATTTTTATAAAAAAAAGTATTTTTTATTTTATAAAATAAAAAAAATTATATTTTTATATAATATAAGATTATTATTAAATATTATTTTATAAAATAAGATAATTATAAATATTATTTTATAAAATAAGATAATTATAAATATTATTTTATAAAATAAAATACAATATTTTAATTTTATAATTAAAAAAATATTTATTTATTTAATAAAATAAAATATATTATTTTATTTTATAAAATACCTAATATTTATAAAGAATAATTTTTATTTTTATTTTTTTTATCATACCGTATCTTAGTCGTATTCGTATCCTAGTTTTTTTAAATTTGCTGTGTCCCCGTATCTTGCCGTATCGTATCCCGTGTCTGTGTCCGTGTTCGTGCTTCTTAGTATCTCATTATTATTTCTCTTAGTCTTTACACATATATATTTTTTATTTTATAATTTTTTTTCACAAGAAAAATTCTTTGATAGATTTATATTTTATTGTATATTTGAATGATGTTTTTTTGTTTGTGATGATGCATTAAAATTTTTTCAACTTAAATATTATATATATATATATATATATATATTAATATTATAGGGTACAAAATTAAATTTTTTTTCGGTAAAGGTAGTAAATTATTGTTGAAGATTGATTTTACTTTATTCTTATTAAATATGTACTAGATATTCGTATAGAGATTTGATTATTTGATTGTACATTATTATAGTTGCCTATTAATACATATACAAACTTTTCTTTAAATTTACTATGATTGTTAATTTTCTTAAATATAATAAAATTACAGAAACACTTAATTCTTTGATAGTAGATTAATTATTATTCACTCACAGTTTAGCTGTACATTTTTAAAATTTTTTATGCTATATCCATTTGGTTATCATTTTTCGTATGCTATGCTTTGTGATAAAGATGCCATGCCTTGGAATCACTTTCAAGGTGCATAATGATTCACATTTTATTAGGTATTTTGACTCAAGTTAAGGATAATTATTCATATGAATTCATGAGATTTACTATAAGATTTTATTTTATAAGAGAGAATCATACATTTAATAAGGAATCTCATTATGTATAAAAGTTTTTTTTTTTAAATTTTATTAGAAAAAATATATAAATACTTTGTTATCACCAAATATATTTTTGGAAAATATTAGATTATATACATTTTCACAAAGTCATTGAGAGAATTGTAATTGATATTCTTTTTTTTTAAATTTGTTGTATAAGATTTTTATGCATTAATTTAGAGAGTGTAAGAGTAATAATGATTATTTTTTTTTCATTATGTAAGTAGTGCTTTGTTAACTTTTGTGTTCTTGTAGTAATTTTATTTTTTCATACATTCTCATAATTCTATCTGAGTTGAATATGAATAAAAATTATTATTTTATATGTATTACTGCTATGTCTTTTGTTGTAAAATTTCTATAATAAATATTCAATGTAGTAATTATAAATTTTGATCATGGATTTTTTCTAATGTTGTTTTGCCCTCAAACCCATCTCAAAGTGCTGCAATGACAGACAACATGACTGTTTCAACATTGGACTGACAGTCAAGGACTGGATGCTAGCTCTAGCCCTCTTTGGAACCTTGGCCATTTGGACCATCTTGGTCCAGCCCATGATCTGTTCTTAATGCCCCATTTGGCATGTCTTATTTTCACAACATAATCTACTCGCATACATGTTATTGGCCTTGATGGCTTATTATTCTCAAAATTTTCAAGATTTTTTTCATCCTATTTTTCCTGGGTTTCATGATCTTGGAAAGCCCAACAAGCACTCTCATTTTACCTGGCTTTGAACTAGCCATTGTAAAAATGGCAAGCACTCTGAATATTCAGAGTACAATCCAGAAGCTAGTAGACTTACATTATTGCCAATCTATCTCTCGAGCATTTCATATTACAAATCCCAAGTGGTTAGACAATTTATAGAAGATCACATCTTATCTAAGTTCCAAGGTAAAATGATATCACATGAAGAACATGCTGTAGTGCCATGTATAAAAATCAAATATATGTATTTAGAATGTGACTTGATGCGATATTAAATACCTTCACCTAATGACAATAAGCCTCAGGTTTGAGACAGCTAGATTCAACTTCTCTAATTTATCAGGAGTAAGACTTTTTGAGACTTCATGTTTGGTGGGAGCCTTGTGCACTGGATATTGATTCACACATATCTAGGAGACTTGGTGCTTTGATTATTTGATAATCATATGTGTAATGCACTAATTAACAATTCTCAACTTTGTTCCAGTGTATTTATCAATAGCAGCAAGTTCAAAAAGCATCAGCGAACCTCTCTTAAGGCAACCAATTTGGCTGAGGAATGTGTGGTTCATCCACTTCCAAATTTGTTCAGGTTGCTTGGCCTTGTCCCATTCAAGAAGGTGCTAATCTTCCTCTGGTTTTCACAACTTTGGTATTTGTTTTTTGGAGAGATGATGTTTGAAGTTGTACATGAATATAACTTCATTGTGTGTTGGAAGTGGCATTTTGTTTTTGGTAATACACTAGACATGGGTTTTGTTTACATACGAGGGAATTAATGTTGTGTGTTTGAACTACCAATTGATTAAAATCTTGTGTGTTGTACTCTTGTGAAAATCTAAATCAGGCTGAATATTCACCTGCCGATCTGTTTACTAGGAAGAGGCCTTTGGGCTCAAAGGTAAGGAGGCATTACACATTCCTTCCCTTATTTATGTTTTGCCGTGGAATGCAACATAATTTTACCAGTGCAGGACAGTTCTAGTGTTCCTCCACCATTGTTACATACTAAGCCTCAGACACGATTGAAGCATGCTAATGAAGTTGAAAATGGAGATTCAGATTCTATTTCCGATCCTGATCTAGAAAATATCATTGGCATGGGAGAAAGTTCTGCATTAGAGGTATTCGCGGACATCAAAAGACAAATTTTCCCTCTTTTGAGATTATGTTCATAACTCATTTCTGTATCTGTGCTGAGAATTTTTTTATTTAGGAAATGGACCCACCTAGTACTCTGCTTTGTGAACTTCGGCCCTACCAAAAGCAGGCCCTCCATTGGATGATGCAGCTCGAGCAGGGGGCGCACAAGGATGAAGCAGCAATAACACTTCATCCTTGTTGGGAAGCTTATCATCTAGCAGATGAGTATGATTTTTCCATTCAGTGATTTTCTGAACAACATACTTGAAATGACTAGAGGGTGCCAACTGTTATGCATCTGATTGTTTCAGGAGGGAACTTGTTATGTATCTTAATGCTTTTTCTGGGGATGCTACTATACAGTTTCCAAGCATACTTGAAATGACTAGGGGAGGGGTGTGTCACTGTTATTAAATGCCCACGATTCCTACTTTTACTATTTTTCTGACTTTGTTGTGCTTTTGAAGATCTTGGCAGATGCTATGGGCCTCGGAAAAACCATCATGACCATTGCCCTTCTTGCTCATTCAACAAAAATTGCCCCATCGAGCAATGCATTTGTCGACAAGCACACTGGTGAATGTGATGAAGTGACCAAAATTTCAGATGAATTGTCGAATACCTTAGATAAGCAGAGGTTACTCATTGACGGTGGTAATTTGATTATCTGTCCCATGACCCTTTTGAGCCAGTGGAAGGTATGCATGTTACCAATTTGATACTTGAATTACAAACTGTAAGCAGTAACTCTTTTTATGGTGTTGTCAGGCAGAGATAGAAACTCAGACTCAAGCTGGTTCTTTGTCTATGTATGTTCACTATGGAAAAAGCAGAGCAAAGGAAGGAATGCTAATTGGACAGCATGATGTTGTGATAACCACATATGGAGTGCTTCTATCTGAGTTTTTGGCTGAGGTCATTCATAGCGAACTCACCTTGGCTTCTTCCATTTGTTTTTTCTGTCTCACACCAAACCCTGCTTCCATTTTGATTTTCTTTTTCTTTAGAACGCCAATGAGAAAGGAGGACTTTATTCTGTTCACTGGTTTAGGGTGGTTCTTGACGAGGCACATGTTATAAAGTCCTCTAAAAGTCAGGTTTCTGTGGCAGCCACTGCTTTAGTTGCTGATCGTCGCTGGTGTCTCACAGGCACTCCCATTCAGGTGAATTGTTTATTAAAGTATTTAGAATACCTATCTAGTGGCCTATCACTCCCATTCTGTTCATCATTTGAAAAACTCCTTTCATTGTGGTTTCAGACATGCTTTATCTAAGACATGTTGAAGGTGCAAATGTGCTGATAATTTCTTGACTTTTTTGAGTCTTTTTTTGATCTGCTAAAAATTGTGCTGATAATTAGTTCCTTAATTTTTTTTCTCAATGAATTGATAATTCTTTAATATTATATCTTTATCCTTTTTTTTTTTTTTTGATAATCAAGAGATTCATCCTCAAACAAGATTAAATGCCTCAACTGCTCCCCTCCCATGGGGAGTTGGGTCTTCTCTTGGCCCACCCCCAAGTAAGTCCAGGCTTGATTGAAGGTGTGACTCGAACCCAAAACATCATGTCCTGAAATTTTTTCCTGCCACTCTAATCATGCCCGTGTGAACATCTTTATACATTTTATGTGTTTAGCTAAAGAGGCAGAGTGAGAGTGTGCTTTAAGATGAGCATGCTCTAATCCTCCTTGTGCTTTATTCATATTCATGCTCAATTGGCGAACATATGTTGTTTGTTATTCGTATGCAAGTGCAACAATATTTATGTATAATAATTTTCATTTATGTTTTAATTTCTTAAATATTAAAAATAGAATCATAGTAGGTTTAATAAGTAGTAGTAGAATTATCATAATTTTCATTTATGTTTTTATTTCATAAATATTAAAAATATAATCATACTAGGTTTAATAAGTAGTGGTAGAATTGTCATTATTTTCATTTATGTTTTCATTTCTTAAATTTAAAAAATAGAATTATAGTAGGCTTAATAAGTAGTGGTTGAATTGTCATAATTTTCATTTATGTTTTCATTTCTTAAATATTAAAAATATAATCATAGCAAGTTTAATAAGTAGTGATAGAATTGTTATAATTATTATTTATGTTTTCATTTCTTAAATATAAAAAATAGAATCACAGCAGGTTTAAAAGTAGTAGTAGAATTGTCATAATTTTCATTTATGTTTTCATTTCTAAAATATTAAAAATAGAATCATAGCAGGCTTAATAAGTAGTGGTAGAATTATCATAATTTTTATTTATGTTTTTTTTCTTAAATATTAAAGATAGAATCATAGCAAGTTTTAGAAGTAGTATTAGAATTGCCATAATTTTCATTTATGTTTTTATTTCTTGAATATTAAAAATAGAATCATAGCAGTTTTAATAATTAGTGGTAGAATTGTCATAATCTATGCCACCATCATCATAGCTAATGTGCATGTATGATTTTTTGTATCAATAGAGGCATGCTGTCCTATTCCAAACAAATTTGTGTTTGGGACCTTCAAGCCTAATTTTGATTTTTTGGATTTATTTTCGTTAATGCCTTTTTAGAGGTCATAGGCACTCTCTTAATGAATCATCTAGTAGGATTGGTGCTGGTTTTGAGGGATTTGGATAGTTTGGTGTTGCCTGAGTTGGGCAGGCCCAATTTATTTTTGCTATTTTTTAATACAGATGGACTAAATTTTGACCTGATTGATGTTGGATGACTACTTTTGTTTCCGTTGCTATTTTGGCCTAATTTCAGCTTGTTGTCTAGAATGAATGCTATTTGTTGCTCTTGTTACTTGATTTCTCATTTTTTTTGTTTGCTACTTTTTTTGGAATGGATTTCTTGATTGTTTTTGTTTTTTTTAGTTTTTTTTATTTGGTTTTGATTTGTTGTGTCTATTCATTCTGAGACAATCTTGAGGTTTGCTTATCAATTTTGACTGTTTGGTCCCCCATTACTCATTGCATGTATTGTGCTAAGAATTTACTTATTCATTCTGTCCTTTTGGAACATTCTCTTAAATTTGATATTTTCAACACCTGGTGCATGTACCATGCTGGTTTACATACAGTAGAACTTGTCTTAAGTGATACCTGTCTAAAGTGATATCATGTTTAAAGTGATAAATAGGACTTTGTCCCAACTCGTGGTCCCAACTCCCAAAGTATCTATAGTACATGCCTAAAGTTAATGGTATAGCAAAATGACATTTAAAGAATGAGAAATCAATAGGAACTTTAACAATTAGTAAAAGAAGCTTGTACAATTGTATGGAATGATATTGAGAAATCAATAGGAAAAGGATATTAATAGATGAATCAAATGGAGAAATATTAATGTTAGGCAACAATTGTTTGTCATAAAGAATAAACTATGGAAATGTGCAATTTAGTGGTATGACATTTGATCAAGATATCCCAAAAAGCATATTGCTCGAGTGATTATATTACATAAATTAAGGATTACATAATGCAGATTCATGATGTTGAAAAGCTAAACTAAGTAGCTATTGAATAATCTTGAAAGCAGAATTATTATCACAATTGATATGTGGATATCTATCTAAAAAAAGATATATGATTACTATTGGACATAATATTGATGATTCTTAGTTACTCCAACATATTATTATAAGGTTATATATGTTTTTTGTTTAACTTTTATTTTTTTTAATTTAATGATTTAAAGTATATTAATAATATGATTTTTATATTTTATTTAATGTAGCTTTATCTTTGTGCCTCTTATATATATAATTTTTTAATGTGTTATTTGAATTTTTATTAGATTGGAATATGAATAAAAAATTATCGATAATCAATGTCTATGATTACTCAAGTAATGATGACATGATTGATATTATATCATAAAAATATTTTTTGAGAAAAACTAATTTATTTATTTGTACTTTGTTTGATTGTGAAATATTTGATTTAAAATTATGTATTGTTGTTTTCACTATCATAATAAAAAGTAACATGAGAAAAAAAAATTAGTATTCAATCTCTTTAAGTAGGCGCTAAATTTAAAGTATCTCGTAACTGATTATTATTATTGATATGAACTGTACCTTTGTATTTGATCTTGATATTATTGTTCATTTCTTATTTTTTTGAAAGCCAAAATTATTTTCTAAAAAAATATAAAAACTTGTAGATCTCTCAATACAAATTGATATTAAAGTATTAAACTCAAATCTGAAAAATAGGTTAGTTGAATGTGCTCATGATCATTGAAAGAAATGGTGAGACTCACAGTTTTTTCACGTAGTTCATTATGCAAAAAATATTTAGTATTAATTAGAATATTCATCAGGGTACAATCTAAAAAATCAATATATGTGAGAGTATTAATTATATGCCTTTTATGTGACAAAATTATATCTCTTCTATCATATATTACGTATAATCTAAGAAATTATATAAGGCCTCCATGATTCTTTTTTTTTTTAAATAATGATTGAAAGCAATCCTTGAGTTGAACTATTTCAAACTCATCATTTCTAGTAATAAGGATGTCATCTACATACATAATCTACTTTATCACTTCTCAAAAGTTAGTGACTATTCTATATATACATTCTCTTAAGATTACCATGAAGCAAACTATTTTTTACATCTAAATGGTGCTTTCTTCATTTGTAAAAAGTTGCTATTGGCATAAGTATCCTTCTTTAGATCATAATGGTGATATAAGAAAAAATATCTAGTAATCCATTCTAAATATCTAAGTATATCTCCTCGTAAAAAGTTGTCTTTAGATGATATTTTTTTCAATTGGATTAGTCTTCACCTTGAATAATCACATGCAACAAATAAAAAATAATCTTAAAGTTTGAGGTAAATGTTCACAAGTCCTATTATAATGTTTTTATCTTTTTTGACATGAAGTGATATCAATATGAATGAGATAATTTTTTAATTTTTCTAAATAGAATTTATAAGATAAAGATTAAAAGAGTCAATTTTAGGATCATCTGATTTATTAGGAGATTTTGTTTTTGCTTTGAGTAACCTATGTATGTTTCTTTCTCCGAGAATAAACTCAAAAGTATGAGTGGTGAAGTCTTTCTACTCTTAACTTATTATGAGTTTGGGATAGAATTGACTCGAAAGCTACTAGCTTGATTGAACTTGAGAGCGATTTTTTTTCCTGGAAAGCTCACTTTTTTTAGACGCAATATGTTTTTTACTTGTTGATATATATTGTTGCAGTTTTTATTCAACTATTTTATGTTTTTTATATATTTTTATGTTCTTGATGAAAACACATACTGTGTGAGCTGCACCAATCATTTGTTATCATTATACAAAGATATTTGATATATGATATTTTTGGTACTGAGTATTATCTTCTAGTTAATATTTGTTAAAGTAATATGGTGTTAGAGATGAGTTAGAATAATAATAAAAAAATAGGTCTTTGGTTTTCTATTTTTCAACAACACTGACACAGGGTTATGATAGTTCTAGCAAGTAGGGGGGCAATAAGTGTGCATAGGCACTCCTGGATAGAAGAAAATAGGAGCATGATGAATGCTACCATGGAGTGTGTTGTGGTGGCTTATAGTCCTGTGCAAATTGACAACAATAGGCACGTACATTTGTTGACAGCAAGCGCACAAAACAATAAGCTTAATGTGGTGATGCACGACACATTGCAGGATTTTCTGATCATCAAACCTTAGGCGGAACATGATGGCACATGGATATGCACAGCAGCACAAGGTGACAGACGATGGTTCATGAGAGTTGTTTGGGAAAACAAAGTAATAAATAGGGTTCTAGTAGATTTGAAAAAAAAATTGAGTGTAATTGTTTCTTATTTTGAATGAATCATAATATATTTGGATAGAGAAGTTATCAATACGGTTGGATATTGTATTTAACGAGAGTGTAATTGTTTTGTGTAATTGTCTCTAAATGGAAGAATTATAATATTGTGTCTTAATATAGAGAAAATATCAATACGGTTAGATAGAGAAGAACTACAATTCAGTGTATCCACTATAGGATGATTGGCTACCCCAAAGATAATTGTTTAATATTATATTTAGAGATAAGGCCGAGAGATTTACATAGTATTAATAGAGATAAGTTGACTACTAGATTTATTTTGGGTTTGTTTTTAATCACTATGATACTTACTAGAGAGAAATATATAAAACTCATCTCTAAGACAATAATATATAATTCATTTATCTCAGATATTATTGGTTGTTTTATTTCTACTTATACTTTAGACTTTTGCATTATTAACATAAGACCCTAAGAAGCACGGACACGAACACGGACATGGGGATACGATACGACAGGATACAAGGACACGGCAAATTTTAAAAAACTAGGACACTGGATATAACTAGGATACGGCATAATAAAAAAATAAAAATTATTAATTATAAATATTAGGTATTTTATAATATTTATTAAATTAAATTAAAATATTTTATTACATATAATAAATATATATTATTTATTTTATAAAATAAAAATATTTTATTTTATTTTATAAGATAATATTTATATTTATTTTATTTTATAAAATAATATTTTATAATTATATTATATAAAAATATATATTTTTTATTTTATTTTATAAAAATATTTTATTTTATGCCCCTGCCTCTCCCCTCAATCACGCCCGCCCCTGCCTCTCCCCTCAATCACGCCTGCCCCTGCCTCTCCACTCAATCACGCCCGTCCCTGCCTCTCCCCTCAATCATGCCCGCCGCCCGCCCCTCTCCCCTCAATCACACCCGCCCGCCCTTGCCTCTCCCCTCAATCATGCCCGCCCGTCCCTCTCCCCTCAATCACACCCGCCCACCCCTGCCTCTCCCCTCAAATCGCGCCGCCCCCACCTTTCCCCTCAAATCGTGCTGCCCCTTCCTTTTCCATCAAATCGTGCCACCACTTCCTCTCCCCTCAAATTGTGCCCGTTCCTGTCTCTCCGTCAAATCGTGCCCGCCCCTTGCCAGTGGCCAACGTTGGCCACCGACGCCATTGGACGTCGGGCACTATAGACGTGGATACGGCTGCCGACGCAACCATCCGATACGCCACCTGGAGTATCAGATACGGATTGTGCAATGATACGCTACGCGGCGTATCGGACACGTATCCGTGCCGTATCCGTGTCGTGTCCACGTGTCCAGGTGTCGGACACGTGGACACGGCTACATGGAGCCGTGTCTGTGCTTCCTTGATAAGAGCAAGTCATCACAACACTAATCATGCTATTTTATTTTTTATGTTTTTTTCTAAAAATATTATTATAGCCAATGAAAAGTATTAGAATGCCATTGAATATATTGATATCTAGCTTTATTTTTTGTTACTTTTATGTGTCGTGCTTATTCATAATTATTTTGTTAGTTTATTTTATATTAATTTTTTTAGGACAACTCAACTTTAATTATGTTTTTTATTTTGGTATTTTTTTATCATATCGAAATGTTTTGAGGAATAATAAAAGGAAGAGTGAAAGACTCTATATTTGAAATTAAGCATGCTGGATTGTATATTCTCTCTTCAATGATAAGATCTGCCTATAGATTTTTGAGTATTTAGATCCATTAGTTGTGCAATCTCTAGTCTTATGAAGATTTTAATCTTATAATATGAGTCATCAGTTATGAAAGTTTATCTAGAGGTGTTAAACGGTATGAGGCTCACCGGTTTAGTCGTGCCTGGTCTGGTTAGAGGTGTCAACCGGGCCGGCACTGTTCGGCATGAGGCACGACATAATTCGACCGTGCCTAGGCTGGGTCGGCATGTGAATTTTTCGTGCCCGTGCCATGCTCGGCCACAACACCAATAATGCCGTGCTGAGGCCAACCAGGCCTTGTTCCGTGCTTGACCCGGCATGGTTTGGTGGCCCGTGGCATGGCCCGCCAGCATGGGACATGTTCCGTAGACTTGCACCCCACGTCCCCACTTTCCAACGCCCAAATCACCCCATCGCCACGCCAGCCAGCGCCATTCGGTTCAGATAGGGAAACCGCGTGCACGGGTCCACTCCTACCTGCAGTCTCGCCGGGCCTGAATCCTCCCCCCCCAACGGTAAAAAAAATTAGAATATCAGCCATTGGATTTTTCCTCCAACGGTTAGGGGGCAGAATCCGACGGCTCTCATGATTTTCCCCCTAAAATTCAATAAAATATTAAAAAAAACATAAAAAAATCATTAAAATTTTTTTTTCTTTAATCTATAAAATCCTCTAACCTTTTTATAACATTTATGTTTTTCATAAATATTTATTCTTAAACTCACTCTCTCAAAACTCTTGCTGTTCTATCACTTGGGACTCGAGATTTCGTCATTCGGCTCGGCTTTTTTGGACTCTCAACTTGGGTTTGGAATTTTGAACTAGAATATGGTGCATCGTGCACGTGATCTATCTTATTGCTTTATCGGGTATTTTAAGTTTTTTTGTTTATTTTCTCTCTCTAGTCTCTTTCTCTAATTCGAAAATCTAAAATTTATGATTTAGTCTCTACATCCTATTTAATAAAAATTCTAAAAAATGACTAATACTAATGAAACATATTTAAATTTAGAAAATAAAAATCTTATATAGAGGTTTGAGACTGCTGAAACTTTGATTTCTCTAGTCATCTTAACCCAAACTTCTAAAAAACAAAAAACTAGGACTTATGTAGTTTGGACGAATTTTAATATAATAAAACAACAAAATATTAGGGGTGAAGAAGAAGAAATGACAGTGCAAATATTGTATGAGAACTTTAACTTGAAAGAATTCGTTTGGGACTGGGCACATTAAGAGACATGCTGAATTATGTACCAAAAAATATGATACATTAGATCATAGGCAAACCCAACTTAGTACTACATTTTTTGAGACTGGATCCAGTTTATTCTCAAAGTTTACTCCCTTCATATACTGCAGCGAGTTAGGTAGAGAAGGCATGACCAGATTTATTTCATTGATGGGTCTTCCGATCAGATTTTCGGAAGATCCAAGGGTAGTGCGCATCATGCGACATATTTTAGCCTGCTTATCGTAGGATTCCTAGGTTCACATCTAGGAATGATATATTAAAATTGTATAAATTAGAAAAATAAAAAATAATTAATGAATTTATGGCATATAGTGGAGTGGTGTCCGTGACGTCTGATATCTGGACAAGTCACGACGAATCATCTTATGCATGTCTCACTGGTTACTATATAAATTCTAACTAGACAATGAATAAAAAAATTTTAGGATTCTCTGAGATTATTCATCATCATGATGGTCTGGTCATTTTTGAGTGTATGATGAAAATTTTTAGAGAATATAAAATTCAAAATAAAATTTTTAGTATCACATTCGATAATGCATCTAATAATGAAGTAGTGATTAACATGTTTCTTAGGAATATTAGAGACGCACCATTAGGAGAGATCTTTTATGTCAGATGTATGTGTCAGGTGATTAACCTGATTGTATAAGCGGGTATGAATGTGTCTTTCCCCGCGTTGGATAATATATGTAATGCACTAAAATATATTCGTACTCTTCACAGACAACATTAGTTTGGTAGTCTCTGTTTGTCAGCGAATCTAAGAAGAAAAAATTCTAATCTAATGTGAGACACTGTTGAAATTATACACACCTGATGTTGGAGTTATGTGTTGGATATGAACACGTGATATCCGACTATATCAATAGTAAGAGTGACGAATTTATTATTGACAACACTGACTGGGCTTCAGGGATTTCATAAATGAAATCCCTGAAGATTTTTTATGTCACGACGAACATGTGTTCGTCGATTTATACTCTCACGACTTGCTTTACACTCAGGTACATATGCAATATTAGTAACATGTTTAGGAAGTATAGAGCTGACTCGACACTTAGCTATATGGTTGCATAGATGAAAATCAAGTACTTAAAGTCTTGGTCCACCATTCTTTTTCTTTATTATCTCGATGCATGCATGGATCATAGGGTTAAGATGAAAGGGGTAGATAATACCCTGACTTACTTTTTCTCGTGCATGAACCTGGAAGACCCACCTGAAGGGTTCATTCACGAGAAGTTGACTGACTTGTCCACGTACTACGATACTAAGTATGGTGGTAGTAGTAGTGAGACTGTGATTACGGACATGAATATCTTCTTCGGAGATGATAATTTTTCCATTCAGTTAGCGAGAAGAAAACAACGTGGTGAACTATCACATATGAGCGAGCTTTCTCGGTATTTAGATACTGATTACTGCTCAATCCTATTACATTCTGATACTAAGAATTTTGATATATTACAGTGGTGGAAATCATATGAGTCCAATTTTCCCGTGTTATTTAGGATGACACGGGATCTATTGACTCATCCGATGTCAAACGTAGTATCAGAGTCTACTTTTTCTATTACAATGAATGTGATTTTGGATAGGAGATCGAGATTACGATCAGATATTATTGAAGCATTGGCTTGTTTGAAGAATTGAGAGGATTTGAGGTTTAACATCCATGATCGTGCTGGAGCTGGGACATGGACTGTATCTGCTGTGGAAGTGGATGAGTTGATTGCTAATGATGATAATCCATATTATAGTGATTTTGATGTTGTGGTTAATGATGCTCATGATATGTCGATTGACGATTGACGTGGTTGCCAATTTCTCTTGCCCGTTACCAGATGCCAGTTGCCAATGCCACGCCATATCACGCTACATGCTATTTTTCATTGCCACTTGATTTTGATTTTTGATGTCTCACGGTCACGGACACAGTTGATGACTTGTGTGATTTATTCTTGATTCTGTTTTTCGATTTCGATGTTTTGTTTTGTATTGATTGTATGTTTTTTTATTTATGTTACATTGTATTTGCTTTAATTTAGTATCTATTGGCCGATTGGATATTTGGTTTGTTTTTGTTTTTTTGACTTTGTAATTTTTTTTAACGAATTTTTTTGTTTAATTTATTTTTGTGTTTAAATTTTTCATTTAAAAATTAAAATTTTATTATTTAATTCTAATAAATTATAATTTAAATTTATTAAAAATTAATAAAAAAAAATTTCAATTTTATTATTATTTTCAAGTTATATTTATATATTTTTAATAATTTTTAATTTACCAATTTAAACTTTATAATTTATTAAAATTTAATAAAAAAATATAAGCTTTATATATTATTAAAATTTTAACAATTTTTTAGTTGCAAATTTAAAATTTTAAACATTATCTATATATAATATAATATATATTTTATATATAGTTTAATCTTTAATATATAAAACTTTAAATTTTAAAAATAAAAAAAATTATTTTTTTTAACCAGGTCTGTATGGGCTTGACCCGGCACGATACTTTTACCGTCGGGCCGTGCCGGGCCGTGCCGGGCCTGGCTGGAATAAACCGTGCCGGGCCAGGCACGACATGAAAGCACGGGCGTGCTCAAAAAAAATTGGTCTGCCCGGCTCGGCACGTATTGTTTGACACCTTTAGGCCCGGCCCGATACTTACAGTGCAGTGTCGGGCCGAAGTTTTCGGCATGCGTGCCATGCCTAGCAAGGCACGTTTGACACGTCGGCATGACACGCATGACCATGCATCGAGCGTTGTCACAATGAGCTTACGCCCGATGGGCGAGGCTCGCTGAGCCCCAAAATGGCAAATACTCGCGGCGGCGCGCTGTCGAAATCCTAATTTTTTTTAAAATTAGGGTTTTGGCCCAACCTGAACTGGGCCTGAACTCGGTGGGGTTCGTGCCGCAGGCCCATGCCAGGCTTGGCCTGAAGAAATCATGCTGGGCACGGTAGCTCTGGTTGGGTGGCCTAAAACCATGCTGGGCTGTCCCGGCACGGCCTATTTGACACATCTAAGTTTATCTGAGTTTTTTATCCTTATATGCTTGTCTAACTTAAGAAGGGACCCTTTTGAGTTGATATACTCATACATTAAGTACTTAATAAAGATTCAATCAGAGAGTGATTTATATATTTGATAACTTCTGTTAATGATTTTTTTTTATTTTTTAGATTTTTCATTAAATAACAAAAACTTAATTTTATAAAAATTTAAAAAAATGAAGAATTGACAATGTATTTTATTATATTCTAGATTAATTTCGTATTTAATGTATAAATCATAAGATTATATATTAGTCTTTATGTTCTGGCACACTAGAGGTATTAACTGGATAGTATTGTGATGACATGGCTTGTGTGAGCGAGGCACGACCGTGTTATCGTGCCGTGCTAGACTTTGCACCATATGATTCTCGTTCGTGCTTGGCACGACAAGGGAACCAACTGGCTGACCTAGCATAGCAAGGTGGCATGACCAAATGCATGGCCGTGTCAGACTTTCTCTGTTGGAACTCATTGCATGAAAATACAACAGGTGGCTGGCTTATGTGGCCGGCCAATTGCAATTGGCCACGTAAGCAAGAATCGACTTATGTGGTGGGATTTTTTTTAAATAACCCACCCCGTTGAGTTGTCACCCAACGAGACTTAACCCGTGTGATTGGGCTAGGCACATGGGTCATGCCTAGATTGGCACAAGACACTGCTCATGCCGGCCTAGCACCACATGAATTATGCCATGGGGTGGCTTGATCTGGGACCATGCATGGTGCTGAACCATGCATGCTGGGCTAGGCATGGTTGAACTGTGTCGTGCTGCAGACCTTGCCCAAGGTGTCCGACCCAGTTGACATCTCTATGGTACACTTGCACATCCAAACAGAGGTGTTGAAAAGAAAGAATTAAAATTTGATTGAGATGATTTGGACACTCCTACATGGAAAGAGTGTTTCAAATTATTTATGAGAGTTGGTTTTAACCTTAATCTAATTCATTAATCGGATGTTCTCTTATTCTATTTCTCATATCTTATATCTTGGAGAAAATTTATTTAATTTGTCTTTC
Organism: Sapria himalayana; assembly: GCA_029783825.1. Classification (NCBI taxonomy): domain Eukaryota; kingdom Viridiplantae; phylum Streptophyta; class Magnoliopsida; order Malpighiales; family Rafflesiaceae; genus Sapria; species Sapria himalayana. The sequence continues at coordinate 5,380,579 of JAREIK010003431.1, forward strand.
AAAGTATTTAGATGCACTTGTTTTGCCCTTAATCACTCTCTAGTATGGGAAAATTAGCATCTAGAGACTTCAAATATATTTTTCTAAGAAAATCTATTACTCAAAGTCGATACAAATATTTCTTACTAGAGATTAGTAAGATTTTAATGATTGTAGATGTTATTTTTGATCATGAATCAATTTTAATGAGCCTAAGAAGCGTATGAATATATATATATATATATATATATATATACATGAATTCATTACTCTTCTTCCTTATCTATACTTGGATCCATTACCAGTTAGTAGAGAGAGTCTCTCATTGATTATATATGAGCATGGTAGTACTTAGTGTGATATTACTCCAATTAAGTTATCATACCATATCAAGCAATTCAGATTATATAAAATTTGAAGAGAGTGAGATTTTTCTAATAGAGAGATATCATTCAGACACAGATAATATGGTAGTACAAGAGTTTATACTAGTACATATTTATATCGAGTTGGGTACTGGGAAACTTGATAACTCAGGTATTAGAAATGATACATAAGAGCTGTATTGAATATTCTATTTTATAGGTTTTGTTGTACTCGTCTTATTTTTTTAATTTTTATTATTATTTTTTGTTGATGATACTAGGATATCTAAGTCATTTAGGAATGTTTTATGGCCTTTAGGATTGTTTGTAATCGATTTCTGGAGCATTATCACATCTAAGATGGCACTAGATCATGATGGAATAAGAGAGGTATGATCTCAATTATGATAGGACATGCAAAATGGTATTATGACTTTTAGGAATGTTTGTTGTTGGTTGCATATGAGTCTTTATTGTAAAGACATGTCTAATTATGAAAGTAGATTGCCTTAAGACGAGACTTGTTGCTAATGGATATGTTTAGATATTTGATGTGAATTATTTGGATACTTATTTTTTAGTAGCCAATGACTTTAGTGTGATTCTTATTTCTCATACATTATCTTCATTGTTGAATGATATATTAGTTAGATATGAAGAATATATTTTTTAATGGTGACATTGAGAATGATGTGTATATAGATTAATCACATGAGTTTCTCATACATGTGCAAGAAGTAATTATTGAGATATTGGTTTATAAGGATTTCACAAGTAATCACCTTATTTAGATTATATATGTGTGTTATTAATTTTTCTTTTTTTTTTGGAAGAATCTTGATGGTATGATAATTTTTTTATTTGTTAATGTAAATACTATTTTGATTATGGAAGATAATGTGTTGGGAATCACCTAACTCATGTACATTAAGATAATTTTAAATGAACGATTTTCAGTCTCAAATATTTTCTTGATATAAATATGACTTATTCTATAAGATGTGTTATTTTTGTTATATGTAAGATATATACTTGATATTTATATATATATATTGGTTTTTTAAGTTGTCATCTAGTAGATATTTTTATTGATTGATGTATTTATTTTATCTCTAATATGATCCATTCAATTTATTCTATTACTTGTTAGTCATAAAAAAAATTAATTATCTGAATTTGATTAGATTAGATATAACATGCACTGTTAGTATAATTAGGTACCTCCTAGTTTTTTCATGATATGCTAATATTGATATAATTCTTTGTATATTGAGGTATTTGAAGAAGTATATAATACTTGATATCTCTTTTAGGAATTATGGATATTTATAGTTGGGCACCAATATGCATAGTGAGATCTATGCTTTGGTTTTTACACTTTTATATGGAGGCAATCCTATCATCTGAACAAGTAAAATGTATATAGTTATTTTGTGTTCTAATACAAATACATAACACATTGTAATGTTGTTAATTATTTGTGAGATACTTTGGTGTGACATATGCTCGAGAAGATCAGATATGTACTATTTTTTCCTATTATTTTTTACTATGATAGTCAGACATCGAGACATATAACTTTAATTTGGTATTTCATGAGCGAATGAATCACATTGAGGTGAACTTCTTCCTTAGGGAGAAGATTTATGTTGTGATATTTAATATAACATATATTTAGACAATAGAACAATCATCAAATCTCTTTACAAAGATTTTGAAGAGATTTTACTTTGTATTCATTTTCTCTAAGTTAAGTATTATGAACTTGTATGCACATGTTTGACAATAAGTATTATGATTTTTATTAAGCTATTTTATGTATTTTATATATTTTTATGTTTTTTATTGGAGATCAAACATTTGAGTTGTCTTAATCATTTTTGCCCATCATGTAAGGATATTTGATATATACTATTTTTGGCATTGAGTGTTTTTGTTTTTCAATTTATATTTATTAAAGTAATATAATTTTAGTGATGAGTCAGAATAATAATAAAAAAATAGGCCTTTGTTTTTCTGTTATACAGCATCATTGGCACATGGTGGTCATAGCAGCATGGATGCGATGTGTGCTGTGGTGTAGCATGCTGTGGTTGCTTACAGTTGTGTGCACATGAAAAGTGTAGGCATGTGCATTTTGCAGAAGGGCACATGAAACAGTAGGCAGGTGGTGGATGACTCATGGTGGCAAATGTCGAATGATGGTTCATATACAGGTGTCAAATGGGTTGTGCCGGGCTGGCTTGACCTGTTTTTTTTATGGCCGTACGCGTCCATGTGCTGTGCTAGGCATGACATGTTACAGTAACTGTGTCGTGCCTGGCAGGGCACGGTTCACTGGAGGGCAGGCCCGCCGCCTGAAATCAGCCCGGTTTTGGGCTGGTTCGGGATAGCACGCCGCTTTTGCTTGGCACTGATAACGCCATCGCCGTGTCGCCCTTAGTGAGTTGCCTCGTCGGGTGTCACCCGTGCCATGCCCACGTGCCAGACTCTTGGGTCATGCTTGACACGACAAGTGGGCCGAATTCCCTTGGCACGGCACGGCACGACACGAGATGTGCCGAAAGTCTGCCCGGCCCTGGCCCAAGCACGGTTTTGGACTGTGCTGTGCATGGCCAGGCTCCATTCCGGGCTCAGGCTGCCCGGCCCGATTGACACCTCTAGTTAATAGCTGCGGTTTCGGCAAAAACCCTAAGTAGAGTTTCTGCAAATTTGAAAAAAAAATTGAAATAATTGTTTCTTATTTTGGAGGAATCATATTTTGGAGAAACATAATTTTATGACACCATATGGAGAGAGTATTGCAAAATAGTTAGATGGAGAAAAATCATAGTTTAATGATCTCATTACTGGAGCATGAGCCAAACCAAAGATAGCTATTGGATGTTATATCCAAAGAATATATCAAAAGTTTTATACAATATTAAGAAAGATATATGATTGAAATGACTTGGATATTTTTATTTAAAAAGAGTATTCAAAAATATTTATAAATAAAAATAATTTTAATTATAATCTATCTCATTAATTATATATATATTTTTACTTTCTCAGTCAATACTCTTTTAGATCATACATCATAGAAAAAAATTATTTTGCTTTTCTCTTAGTGTGTTTGGATGCATTTGTTTTGTCCTTGATCACTTTTCAGGATGGAATGAGTTGGTATCTAGGGCTTCAGATATGTTTTTTTTTTTGAATACACTATTACCTAAAGAGTATTATATATTTCTCATTAGAAATTGGATGAATTTTAATGAGTACAGATGTTATTTTTTTTGATTATACCTTATTTTTTAATGAGTCTAGTAAGCATGCAAACCCAAATATTATATGTGGATCTATTTTCCTTCCTTAATTATAACTTTCCATGGATCACCAATTAGTAAAGAAAATCTCATTTGCTATAATTGAGCATGTTGGGACACTACGATATTATTTTATTATTGTTATTATACTTACTAATAAATTTAGATCATATTATTTTTAGAGAGAGTGAAGTTTCGCAAATAAGGGAATCTCCTTTAGATCCATATAATGTAATAGTATAAGAGTTTGCACCTGTACAAACTCATAATGAGTTTGATATTAGGAGACTTACTACCCAAGCCCAAGAGTTTATACTATGAGAGAAATATTCATAACCTTCTTTGGTTAGTGACAAACCTACTAAGGATTCAGATAATTTTAGTTTTTTTTTGAGATATTATCTTATCTATGATTGTGTTAGACTATAATAAAAGAGATGCATGTACTCCACTCCAATGAGATATGAGAATTAGTATCATGACTTTCGAGAAGGATTATTATTTGTTGCAGGTGAGTATTCATTGTGAAGATAACTCTAGATGGAAAGATATATTATCTCAAGGCAATAGTTTTCACGACACTCATATATTTGGTGTGAGCTACCATGTTACCTGCTCTCCAGTTATAAAGATAATTTCTATGTGTATTCTTTTTCTCTTATAATATATCATAGTTAAATGATACACTAACTAGACATGAAGAACATATTATTTACGGTGACTTTGAGGATGATGTATATATAGAGTATTTACCTAAGTTTTAATTAGTATAAATAGTCATAGTTTGCATATTACGAAAGATATTGTATGACCTCAGCAGTCACCGAGAGTCTGGTTCACAAAGTTTTTACAGGTAGTCACATAATTTGAATTATATATGTGTATTATTAATTTTTTTTATTTTTCTAGAGGAATTATTATGATAAAATAAGTTTGCTGATTATTTATGTAGATGATATTTTTATTATGTGAGATGACATGTTGGGAATCGCCTAACTCAGAATTTTTTTAGATAGTTTCAGACAAAAGACTTTGAGAGGTTCAGATATTTTTTTGGCATATAAGTGATTTATTTGATGAATGATATTATATTGCTATATAGAAGATATATATTTGATATTTTTATAAAGATTAATTTTTTAAGTTGAGATTAAATAAATATTTTTATTGATCTAGATATTAATTTTATTTCTGATATGATTTCTCTTATTGATTCTAGTATTTATAGGTGAATCATAAGAAAAATTAATTATCTGACTATGAACAGATTAAATATAAATTATACAATCATTATAGATAGTCATTTTATATATTATCCTTGGAAGATTCACCTTGATGCAATATTTTGTAAATTGAGATATGAGAAAAAAATATCTATAACTTCAGATTTCTTTCAGTGATCTTGAATATTTGGAGTTAGCTAGATATTTTAAATTCGAGTTGGGCACAAGAATGTACTTAGATGAGATCTATGCCATGATTTTATATTTTTATTCGAGAAAATCATATCTCTTGAAAAAGTAAGATATATGTAGTTATTTTAAGATTGATTATATAAATAAACTTTAAAGTGATGATGACAGTTACTTGTGAGATACTTTGGATGTGATATCTATTCCAGTATATTAAATATATAATTTTTTCCACTATCCTTTACTTTGGATTTTTCGGATCTGCCTGAGCCCTACGGATCTGAAAAATCTGTTGTGGCTACAGCCCCCAATTCGAACTTGTGGTTTTTTTGACCCGGGTTCGAGTCCACCCCCGGTCTTTCCCCCCAAATCTCCAACAGTAAAATTAAAAAAAAAAGATAAAAATTTTGAATTTAAGCTGTTGGATTTCGCCTCCAATGGTTATGGGGCAGAATCCGATGACTCACCTGATTTTGCCCCAAAAAATTCATTATAAAATTAAGAAAAATTAAAAAAAATAACTTTTAAAAAAAAAATTCATATTAATATTCTATAAAAAGTCCTCCCCTCCTCTCAATTTTTTATGTTTTTCAAAATCATAAAATCTTATTCTCTTTCTCAAATATCTCTTCTAAAATTCATTCTCTTAGAATATTGGCTCGGCTTTTTAAGGCTCGCAACTTGGGTTTGGCTTCGGTTGGTATTTAGATTGGACTGATTTGTGGTGTACATGCTTTATACTAATTTACGGGTATTTCTATTTTTTAAATTAGTCAACTTTTAAGCCTTAACTTTATTTTTTAAAATAATTCGTATTTCACTTTCTATCTCTCTACTCTACTGTCAACCATCTTGTCTAAAAAAAATTAAAAAAATAACAAATACTAATAAAATTAATTTAAATTTAGAAAATAAAAATCCTATGCAAAGCTTTGAGACTATTTAAATTTTAGTTTTTTCGGTCGCCTCAACCTAAAAATTTTAAAAATAAAAAACTAAACAGTGTTTTTGTAGGTAGGATTTACTTAGAGGTGTCAAATCGGCTTGGCACGGTTTTAGGCCGCCCAACTGTGCTATCGTGCCGGACTAGGCACGACACGGGTACTGTACCGTGCCATGCCTGGCCCGACATGGTTTTTTCAGGCCAGACCCGATATGGCCTGCCGGCATGGCCTATTTTTTTAACGTGCTGGTTTAAAAAAATAATTTTTTTTTGTTTATAATATTTATGTAATTATAAAATATAAATTATATGATTTTTAAAAATATTTAAATTATAAATTGTAAATATTTGAATAGTTATAAAGTTTATTTTTTTTATTTTATTTGTTTTAATTATGTCTTAATTAGATTAATAGATTATACTTTATTAGAATTAAATTTTAGAATTTTTAATGAAATTCTTAAATACAAAAATAAAATAAACATAAAATTTCTTTAACAAAAATTATAAAGTCACAAAGCCAAAAGCTCAAACCAAAACAAATACAATGTAAATAAAATGAGTACAAAACATTGAAATCAAAAATCAGAATCAAACATAACTCATAATAATAAGCATAACTGTAACATAAGTGTCGTTGTTGGTGTGTTGCAATTCCGCAATCATCAATCGTCAGGTATCAAGTGGCAACCTTATTAATTTTCCATCTGTGTATCATTATCATTTTTAACCTCAACATCAAAATAATTATCATATGGATCAGTATCAGTAATTAATTCTTTCACTTTCGCTGTAGTCCATGTTCCAGTACGATTATGTATGCTAAACCTCGAATCTTTTTAATCCTTCATGCATGCTAACGTCTCAATAATATCTGGACGTAATCTCGATCTCCTATCCGAAATTACATTCACCGCAATAAAAAAAGCAAACTCTTATGCTATGCTCGACATCAGAGGAGTCAGTAGATCCCATGCCATCTTAGATTGCATGGGAAAGGTGGACTCATATGATTTTCACCAATGTAATATATCAAGATTCTTAGTATCAGAATGTGATAGAATTGAGCAGTAATCGGTATCTAAGTACCGAGAAAGCTCGTTCCTATTCGATAGTCTATCTCGTCATTTTTCCCTCGCTAACTAAATAGAAAAATCAGCATCTCCGAATATGGTATCCATGTTCATACTTACAGTCTTACTATTATTACTATCATATATAGTATCCTAGTATATGAAAATGTCAGTTAACTTCTCGTGAATGAATCCTTTAGGTGGGTCTTTCATGTTCATGTACGATAAAATGTAAGTTAAAATATTATCTATTATTTCCACCTTAACTTTAGGGTTTATGCATGCAATGAGACAATAAAGAGATAAAATGATGGATACTTGGTTTCCATCTCTGCAACCATATGGCTAAGTGTCGGGTCAGTTCGATACTTCCTAAATATGCTACTAATGTTGCATATGCACCTGAGTGAAATGCAAGTCGTGGGAGTATAAATCGATGAACACATGTTTGTCGTGTCATAAAAAATCTTCCGGAATTTCATAAATAAAATTTTTGTAGCAAATTTAGTGTCGTCAATAAAAAGTTTGTCACTCTTACTATTAACGTAGTCGAATATCACGTATTTGTATCCAACACATGACTCCAATATCAAATAAGTATAATTTCAACGGTGTCTCACATCCGATTGAAATTTCTTCTTCTAAGATTCGTAGACAAACAGAGACTACCAAACTCATATTGTCTATGAGACGTGCGGATGTATTTTAGTGAGTTATGTATGTTTTTCAAAGCAGAGGAACACACCTTCATTCCCGCTTGTATAATCAAGTTAATTACATGATACATACAAATGACATGAAAAATCTCTTCTAATGGTCCATCTCTAATATTCCTAACAAACATATTAATCGTTACTCCATTATTAGCTGTGTTATCAAATATGATACTAAAAATTTTATTTTAAATTTTATATTCTCTAAAGATATTCATCATGAACTCAAAAATGATCTGACCATCATGAGGATGAAGAATCTCAGAGAATTCTAATTTTTTTTTATTTAGAGTCTATTTTGAATTCATATAGTGGGTAGTGAGGTATGCATAAGATAAATCATCGTGACTTGTCCAGATATTAGACGTCACAGACATTACTTCACTATATATCCTAAATTTATTAATTATTATTTATACTTATAATATTTTAGTATGTCATTCTTAGATGTGGACCTAGGAATTTTACGATAAACAGGTTGAAAATATGTCTGCATGATACTTATAACTCTTGGATCTTTCGAAAATCTGATTGAAAGACCCATCGTTATGATAAGTTTGGCCATGTCTTCCCTACACAACTCGACACAGTATATGAAGGGGGTAAACTTTGAGACTGAACTACATCTAACCTTAAAAAACTTACTGCTGAGTTGGGTTTGCCTAAGATCTAATGCATCATATTTTTTGGTATATATTTTGGTATACCTTTTAAGGTGCTCAATCTCACACGCACTGATATAAGTTGAAATTTTTTCATAGTATTTGCATTATGTCATTTCTTTTTTCTCACCCCAAATATATTTTTTTATTTTATTATATTTTAAAGTGAGTCTAAAAGTATCGACTGGCTTGGGCCGGACCGACCGACACGACACAATTCAGTCGTGCCTGGCCCGACACAGCACAAATATTTTTCGTGCCCATACCCATGTCATGCCTATCCATGGCATGAATCGTGTCGTGCCATGGCGAGGCCAATTGGGCCTCTTGTCATGCCTGGCCCATTACAGTGGCCCGTTGGCATGGTACCTCAACACGAGCCGAGAAACTGGTCTAGAGACAGAAGCTGAGCCCGAGGGTTCCAAAAACTGCCAGGGCCCGGGCCCGAGTCCGATTCCACCCCTCCATCCCCAATCCCCAACTGTTCAAAATTAAAAAAAAATTAAAAATTTTGAATTTTAACCATTGGATTTCGCCTCCAACGGCTATAGGGCAGAATCCGACGGCCCACATGATTCTGCCCCAAAAAAATCAATAAAAAAATAAAAAAATACTTTATAAAAAAAATCATTATTTTATTCTATAAAATCCCCCCTAATTTTTATGTTTTTCATAAACATAAATTCTTACTCTATCTCAAATCTTTCTCCTAATATTCTCTATCTCGGGATTTCGGCTCGGCTTTCGGGGTTCTCAACTCGGGATCAAATTTGAAAGTTAAAATTTAGGTGCACATGCTTTACCTTTACACTACTTTACGAGTATTTTTTTTAATTATTTATCTAAAACCAAGTCTTAACATAATAATTAATATTTAAAAATAATTAGTTTTTTACTCTCTCTATTCTTTAATCTATCCTTTTGTCTAAAAAAAATAAAAAAACTAATAAATACTAATGAAATTAATTTAAATTTAGAAAAAAAAATCTTCCACAAAGGTCCAATGCTGCTGAAACTTTTATTTCTCCGGTTATTTCAACCCTCACATCTAAAAAACAAAAAACTAAGAGGATGTCTTTAATTTGGACTCATTTTAATATAATAAAACAAAAAAATATATTAAGAATGAGAAAGAAGAAATGACATAGTGCACATATTGTAAGAAAATTTTTACTTGTAAAAGTGTGTCTGGGACTGAACACCTTAAGAGGCATGCTGAAATATGTATCAAAAAATATGGTGCATTAGATCCTAAGAAAACCCAACTTAGTAGTATATTTTTTGAGACTGAATCCAGTTCAGTCTCAAAGTTTGTCCCCTTCATATACTACATCGAGTTAGGTAGGGAATGCATGACTAAACTTATTACCTTGATGAGTCTTCCAATCAGATTTTTAGAAGATTCAAGAGTTGTGAGCATCATGCAAAGATATTTTTAGCCTGCTTATCCTAGGATTCCTAGATCCACATTTGAAATGACATACTAAAATTTTATAAGTTAGAAAAACAAATAATAATTAATGAATTTATGGCATATAGTGGAGTAGTGTTCGTGACGTCTAATATCTGGACTAGTCATGATGATTAATCTTATGCATATCACACTGCCTACTATGTAAATTCTAAATAGACTATAAATTAAAAAATTTTAATATTCTCTGAGATTCTTCATCCTCATGATGACCCGGTAATTTTTGAGTGTATAATGAAGATCTTTAGAAAATATAAAATTTAAAATAAAATTTTTAGTATCACATTCAATAATACATTTAATAATGGAGTAAAAATTAACATGTTTTTTAGAAATATTAGAGACACACCATTATGAGAGATTTTCCAAGTCAAATACATATGTCACGTGATTAACTTGATTGTACAAGTGAGGATGAAGGTGTGTTTCCCCACTTTGGATAATATACGTAACTCACTAAAATACATTCGCACGTCAAATTTTTATGACTAAGCTTTATTTATCTCATATTATATGATATTCATTCTTCAAGCTGTCAAACTTTTGATAATTAAAAAATTACATATGAACTCTAATTGCTCATTATCTAGAATTCTGTTGTCCGAACTTTCACAAAGTAATAACCAAAATTTTAACTTGTTTAATAAATCAATCTATATATGTATATATATGTGAATTACACCACACTATACATTACACAAGATAACTACATGAACTTCCCTATCACACTACACTGTTCACCATGCACAATTCACTCCTAACTACTCCACATACCATTCACACATCTCTAGATGGTGCATACCTCTTTTGTGTGCTCCTCTGCATTGTCACTTGTAGGTGTCAAACAAGCTATGTTGGGCTGACCCAATTCATTTTTTCTGGCCCAAACCACCTTGGCAGGCTAGCATGACCTGATTTGGAAGTTGTGCCATGCCATTACTAGAGGTGTCAAATGAGCAGTGTCATGCCAGTATGACTTATTTTTTCTCGGCATGGCCATTCCACCGTGTCGTGCCTAGCACGCCAAGCTGCACGGTCCACCGGCCTAGCACAACACAACAAAGTGCATCGTGCTGAATGGAAAAAAAATTGGCCACGCGGCCGGCCAATTTCAATAAACCACATGGCCGGCCAATTACAAATGACCGCGTGGTTGATTTTTTTTTAAAAAATGGACTGTCCTGTGATGGGGCTGTTGATTTTTTTTTTTAAAAATAAAACTTTCTAGTTGACCATGCTGTCAGGCTAGGCATATGGATTGTGCCCGGCCCGGCACGAGGCACGACTCATGTTGGGCTAGCACGGCATGAACTATGCCAAGGGCTGACATGACTTGAGACAGTTCTAGATTGTGTCATGTTGGGCTAGACATTGCTGAACTGGGTTGGGCCACGGGCCATGCATGGACCATATGCCCGTTTGACATCTCTACTGCCATTCTCGACACACCTAGCAATATAGGCAACCCGACACAACATGGGTTGGAAAGCATGTTGTGGTGTTCTGAAGGCAAAAACCTTTAAATATAGATAGCCTGGCACTGGCTGGCAGACTGTCGGGCAAACCAAGCCATGCTGAACTATGCGGGGTCAAGTTGAGTCAATGGAAAAACCAGGCATGACTCGGGCACCAAGCATGGGCTGTGTCAGGAGGCTAGCCTAGGTTTGGGCAAATTGCTAACCCTTGTTCAACGAAAATATCTCAGTCAGGTCAGTGATGGGTGTAGCTGATAAGCCCATCTTGACCCGATGGGACATGGTTTTTTTAACAAATACAGTACATGAATCTCAATTCTCACATGCTGAAATTGGGTCACAGGTTCAACCTGATTTGTGGTACGACCTGATCATGAATTTTAACTTGGGCTAAATTTGGCATGGACGGGCATCTCGGTTCTCGGGTCGTGTTGGACTGGCCAGCACCTATTCCAAGCATGGTTTTGAGTTTTGACCATGGCAGGCTACCCGACAAATTTTCCACCTCTACAGCCAATGCACACTCTATGCACACTAACATGTTCATGCTAATAGTGGGTTGGAGTTCATAACTCAACTGTAAAGTAATAGTGGGATTACATACACTATAAACATGTCATGCATATTTATACTTCCTTCACATGATACATGCATGTGTGTCTATATTGTGCAGGTGTACTCTTCCACTCCCACATGTGTTTGTAATGTTACATATACACATCACCCTCCCTTTTTCTTTCTTCCTTATCGAGGGTTCACACACCCTCTTACCTAATATGCAAAAATGTCATATGCAATGTGCAAGACATGCCTTTAACTTGATCGGTCATACTTACTCTTCCACTCACGCATGCATTTGTGTTATTATAGATGCATGCCACACATTCTCTTTCTTTTTTCCTTATTTAGGATTTGAACACCCCTTTGCTCTGATACCATGTGATTAAGAAATCAAATATACTAAAAATGTCATATAAACTTCAATAATCATAAATAGAGAAATAGCACGCGCGCACACAGAAACACATAGACACACAGATACACACAAAAGAAAATTTATATGAGCAACTTACATGTTTGGTGCTTCTACCATTTAAAGTAAAAAAAATGCTAATGATAAGAGAACAATAACAAATAGAAAAGCCTTTCATATGCAATGTTGAATTCATTCCTTGAATCTGATTGTGAAGAAAGGTTAGTTGGAGTAGAAATTTGAAAAATTCATGGGTGCTGCATATTGGTCAGCCACATTTATGAGATTGAAAAACTTTAAAGAAATAGCTCACTAATTACAACTTTCAGTTCCATGAGTGTGAATTTGGGTCTTGAATGGTCATATAGTGACAAATGACAATAGGCCATTGTCAAAACATAGATACCGTGTTAAGCAAAGAAAAGTGAAAAATAGTATAATTCAATTTTATTAATCACAAGATATGAAATGAAAATTACTTATATGATTTGAGTACCATTGTACTCTTCATGCTTCACTATCAAGTTTAAATTATAAGTTGTAAGTTATTAAATAAGTCAAAAGATAAAAATAACTATATAAATAAGAAATAATATAATATATATATATATATATGTATGTATCTATATATATATATATGTGTATATATATATATATATGCGTATCTATATACATATATATATATGTATCTATATATATATATGTATCTATATATATATACACATACATATATATATAGATACATACATACATACCACTGTATTCAAAGGCGCTTTCCAGGCGTGCCTTGATGCGCGCCTCAGGGCGAGGCGGCAGAAAAACACGTTGAGGCGTCGGAAGAAACGCGTTGAGGCGGCGGATAACTAAATCAAAAGCTTTCTCAAACTATTTATGCACGAAATCCTACCTCAAGCGGCCAACCCTACCTCAAGCTCAAAGACGAAACCCTACCTCAAGCGGCCAACCATTTATGCACGAAATCCCGATTTCCAGGTATGTCTTCTCCCGATTCCTCCGCCCTCGGCGTCCTCCCGATTTCTCCCCCTCTCGGCGACCTCTCGATTCCTCTCCCCCTCGGCGACCTCCCGATCCCCCTCCTTCGAAATCCCGATCCCCCCCCCCCTTCGAAATCCCGAATACAACCCCCCCCCTTCGAAAATTCCGATTCCACCCCCCATTTGAATTTTTTTGTCTATTTTTTTTGTTAAATAATTTAAAATAGATTCAACCAATCTATTTTATTCTTAATTTTTTTTAAGGTAATTGAAGCTTCAGCTTATTAATCATCTTTTAAAAAAAAAAAAATTCAAACAGCCTTAAACAGCCTTCTGATTTTTTTTTAAATTCCTCTAAAAAAATATTGACTTTTTAAAATTTAAATGAATTAAATTTTTAATTTTAATTTAAATTCCTCTAAAAAAATATTGGTTTTTTAAAATTTAAACCAATAAAATTATGAATTTTATTTTTAAATTCCTTTCAATTATATCTTGTTATTATTTTTTTAGTCAATTATATTGTTATATAGAAATGTGAATATTATTATTGTTGTTTTTTTTAGAATGAGTTCCTCCAATTCAAAAAATTCAAGAAGAGATTTTGTGTGGAAATATGTTATTGAAGTTTCCGGGGAGTAATATTTGAGATGTAAATTTTGCAATCAAAGATGTGCGGGAGGGGTGAATAGACTCAAGCATCACTTAGCCGGAACTCATCATGGTATGAAATTGTGCCCCAAAGTTAGTGAAGATATTAGATTGGAATGCAAAGAAGCATTGACCAATTTTAAGGATCAAAAAATTAAAAGAAATGAATTGCTCCAAGAAATTGGTATGGGTCTAACTTCAATGCATAAGAGTGCTTTGTCCAAAACAATAGGTGCCTTAAGGAGTGAAAGTGGGAGTGAGAGTGGGAGTGGGGAACCTATTCCTAGGGGACCCATGGATAAATTTACCACTTCACAACCTCATCAAAGTACTTTGAATTCAAGGTGGAAGCAAGAAGAAAGGAAGGAAGTGTGTAGAAAAATTGGTAGGTTTATGTATTCAAAAGGTCTCCCATTCAACACTATGAATGATCCTTATTGGATTCCTATGATTGATGCAGTTGCAAATTTTGGGCCCAGTTTTAAGCCTCCATCTATGCACGAATTGAGGACATGGATTCTTAAAGAAGAGGTGAATGACCTAAGTATCATTATGGAAGATCACAAAAAATCTTGGAAACAATATGGATGTTCATTTATGTCTGATGGTTGGACAGATGGAAAGAGTAGGTGTCTTATCAATTTTTTGGTGAATAGTCCTTCTGACACTTGATTTATGAAATCAATTGATGCTTCAGATACAATAAAAAATGGAGAATTGATGTTCAAATATCTTGATGACGTGGTTGAAGAAATTGGGGAGGAGAATGTTGTGCAAATCATTACTGATAATGCCTCTAATTATGTAAATGCTGGAATGAGGCTTATGGAAAAAAGGAGAAAATTGTGGTGGACTCCTTGTGCTGCACATTGTATTGATTTGATGTTGAAGGATATTGGAAAGGTCAATGTTCATGCTACTACACTTGCTCGGGCTAGGCAAGTAGTGAAGTTTATATATGGGCATACTTGGGTTCTTAGTTTGATGAGAACATTTACAAAAAATCATGAACTTCTTCGTCCAGCAATTATACGGTTTGCTACTTCATTTCTTACTCTCCAAAGCCTTTATAAGCAAAAGCAAGCTCTTATAGTAATGTTCTCCTTAGAAAAATGGTGTTCAAGCAAATGGGCTAAAAAGATAGGTGTGAAAGCTCGAAGTACAGTGTTTGATCCAAATTTTTGGTCTCATGTTGCTTTTTGCATAAAGACTGCTGTTCCATTAGTTAGTGTCTTGAGAGAGGTTGATTCAGAGGAAAGACCAGCCATGAGTTATATTTATGAGCTGATGGATTCGGCTAAGGAGAAGATTGCATTTAATTGTGGGGGAGTGGAGAGAAAATATGGCCCAATTTGGAGGAAAATTGATGCAAAATGGACTCTGCAACTTCATCGACCTTTACATGCAGCAGGTTACTATCTTAATCCTCAATTGCGGTATGAGGATAAGTTCTTTAATGTTGATGAGGTGAGGAAGGGATTATTTGAATACATGGATAAGATGTTGGATTATCAAGAATGTTTAAAAGCTGACATTCAATTGGACTCATTTGATCAAACAATTGGTGAATTTGGGAGTCGTATTGCAATTGATTCTAGAACATTAAGAAGTCCTACAAGTTGGTGGATGCGTTTTGGGGGTTCAACACCAGAGTTGCAAAAGTTTGCTATTCAAGTCATTAGCCTTACTTCCAATGCTTCGGGATGTGAAAGAAATTGGAGTACGTTTGAATCGGTAATATTTCTATTTTTGTAAACTTTTATACATATATTTCTATTTCAATGTTAGAGAACTTTATTTCATTTTAACATATAAATTTTTTTATTTTATTTTTTGTAGATACATACAAAAAAAAGAAATAGACTTGAACATCAAAGGTTGAATGCTCTAGTGTATGTAAGGTACAACACTAGATTGAGAGAACGAAGTCTACAAAGGAAGCAAAATGTTGATCCGATTTTGGTAGAGGAGATTGATTCGGATGATGAATGGATTGCGGAGAAAGAAGATCCCCTCCTCCTCCTTGATCTTTGTTGGCTTCAAGATGATGAGTTATTCAATGTCGATGCTATTAGAGTTGTGTCATCCAACTCCCAATAGACTCAAGCCTCATTGGATCACATGATTTCTTCACATTCCTACAAAAGGAAACATAACGAAGTAACAAGTAAGTACTCAAAAATTGAAGTCATAAATTTGATTAAATTTAATAAAAAAACTTATAATATTTACACCTCATTAATAATTTATACTAGGTACAAGTGGAGGCAAAGGCAAAGAGAATGAGTTCAATTTGACACCAATTGATGAAGATGAAGATTTACATGAAATGAGGTTACATGATAGTGAACATTTTCCTACTTTTGATACATTGGATAAAGATGATGATGACATTGGAGAGGAGTATTTAAATTAAAACAATTTACTATACTTCTTATTTCATGACTTGGTTATGTTTTTAAATAATCCTAATGAATTGTTTTCATGTTTTTATTTATGTTATTTTATTTTATATATTTTAAAATATTAATTAATTATATATTGTGAGATTCAAAAAGCTTACGCCTCAATGCCTCGAGGCTTACGCCTCGCCTCATAAATACAAAAATGCCTCGTCTTATGCTTTCGCCTTTTAAAACTTTGATACACACACATATATATATATATATATATATATATGTGTGTGTGTGTGTGTGTGTGTATCAACATAAATAAAGCTCACTAGCTCATCTTGGTGTATGATAATCATTATTATTCAATCAAGCAGATATAGTGGCCATGTATGAGCCGTTGTTGCCATTAAGGAGATATTTTCTCTGACTAATATTAAACTTGTTTTGTGTTTGAAATTTAAGCCAACATGTGATGCTTGTTCATGAAAGCGCAAGCCAATCTTTTGTATCTTAGAACCTGGTACGTCTGTGTTCATGCTTATATTGTTTTAGTGAATTCTAAGCAGGCTAGGGATCTTCTGTTTTGTGACAATTTATTTGTTGCTATGCTTATCTCTTTAATGACTAATTGTGTAAATGTTTTTATGTTTGACATATTTGTACATAATTGTTTATAATGCAGTGCATTGTTATTACAGAATAACTTGGAAGACATTTACAGCCTTCTGCGGTTTCTCAAGGTGGAACCATGGCAAAGTTGGGCATGGTATTATAATTCATCACCCTACTGCTAATCAATTTTGATGATCATGTAAATTTTTTAAGTGTTTCTTATACCATTCAACAATAGCATAGAACAATACTAGTAAATTGTTCCTAAATCCAAGTTGGAACCATGAAATAAAAGTGTCTTTGCTATAGATTGCTAAAATTGCATAGCTACTTTTTTTCTGGATTAAAAAGAGGTTCAATGTTCATGCTAGAAAATGTGTTTTTTGGAATGTGGGTGATAAGTTTGTATATGTTTTGAATTCTATTATCGGCTAGAAACATGTAAAAATTGTCTCTATTATGTACATCGTTTCGAACATCATTGTTGTAATTCATGCTGTTTGTGAAGCTATTGAAAGTTGTGCAGTTTGTGAAGTTATTGAAAGTCTTGCAGTTTGTGAAGTTTTTTTTTTGCATAGTTTATGCATAATGTAAAATCAAAAAAATGATATTTTTTTCTTCAAGCACAACATTAGTGCCTTAGATATTACCAAGACTGGTTCCAAATCCAAGATGAGATACCTAGGGGAGGAAAAAGCAGGAAGGGGTTATCCAGTGCTCATAATGAAAGTAAAGACTTAATCCGAGAGACTTATGGGAGACTTTGGGACTAGTATGTGTCTAATGAATATGCAAGTAAAGTTATTTGGCTTGATTAGTTTGCACATGATATCTTCTAGGATATACTCGTTGAACGCCACAACTTATCTATTTTAAAATGTGTTGTAGTTTAATTTTTTATTTTTACTTTTATATTATGAATGAGAGCACATAACTTGTGAGATGCCCCAAATACAAATAACATAGAAGTCTCAAATAGGCTGTGTTGTGCTGACACAACTCAATTTTTTGTGGATCAGTCCGGCCATCATGCCATACCTGACACGACACGAGATGAGTTCTCGTATAATAGTCGTGATTAATCTATGTTATAGTATGGTAATATGGTTGAAATCATAATTATTATGTATGATTCAGAAGGTAGTATTAGTGGTGATCTCAAGATCATTGAAATTAAATGAGTCATCATTTGTTATGCAAGATATCAGAGGGGTCAGTATGTCACGTGTCATTTTAGATAGTACAAGATAAGTGAATTTGTATGATTTTTATCAACTTAAAATATTTAAATTTTTATTATCAGAATATAATATGATGAAATATTAATCGTTATTTAAGCATCGAGATAACTTGCTCTTATTTGATGAATCATTCCGTTGTTTATTTCTAGTTATGTGAATGGAAAAGTCATCATCTATAAATATGATGTTTATATTCATATTCAGAGCTTTTTTATAATTACTATTATATCTAGTGCCATCAAAGTTTTAAAATATGAAAAAGTAAAGCAATGTGTTTTTGTGAGGTAAAGCATAAGCCTCTAGGTATTGTGGTGTAAATTTTTTGAGCATCACAATATATAATTAATTAATATATTAAAATATATAAAATAAAATAACATAAATAAAAATATGAAAAATCAAAGTTTTAAAAAGTATTTTTAAGATGCGTCTTGATTATAAATATAATTAATAAATATTTTATAATATATTAAAAATAAAATAAAATAGTATGAAATAATTTAATAAAATATTTATAATATATTAAATTTTAATAAATTTAAAATAATTTTATCATTATCAAATTAAAAATTTAATTTTAATTTTAATAAATAGTATGGAATACTATTTATTAATGAAATTTTAATTTTAAGATGAAACTCTCTTTTTTCATTTGCCCTTACCCCTCGTTCTCTCCTCCCCCCCCCCCCCCCCCCCCCCCCACACCTAAAATTTAAATGATTATCAACCTGAATATATATATATTCAGGTTGATAATCATTGGGTAATACTTGGCTCATTAGAGGCAGAAAGTAGGTTTGGGTATGCATTGATATCATTTTAACCTTAGGTGGTTGTTTGTGTGTGGAATAATAACAAAGATATACATGGCTCTTAGTATAAGCGCTATGCCTTCCTTTCCTGTTTTCACCACTGCATTTGGTACGTATTGGAGTACTTATACACAATTAGATATGTTGTTCACTCACTGAAATTAAATTTTTTCATTGGATTACTATGGTGCATGTCATCAAATGTCAGCTGATGTATTTTGCTACACCGATGTACTTGCACTTGTTCTTTGTTTAATTTTTGTTTAGATATTGGATGTTTTTATGTACTATGTGGTGTTTGTGTGTTTTTTGCATTTGTAGGTGGAATAAACTTATCCAAAAGCCATTTGAGGAGGGTGATGAGAGAGGTTTAAAGATGGTCCAATTGATTTTAAAGCCAATTATGTTAAGGAGAACAAAGTCAAGCACGGATCGAGAAGGCAGGTAGGTTATACTAGCCAATGGCACAATGGGTCATCCTTTTACTTCCTCCAATAGATAAACAAATGATTATTCTACTATAACACATGTATTTTTTTTAGGAAATACTTGATTTTATTTTGCTATGCTATCTTAAGTTGCAAGAAACCATTTGTATCGTGGTGCCTTATTATCATAAATGTATTCTTTTTTATAAAAAAAATGCTCGATTCTAGCTTGCCAATATATTGTAACTTGAAAGAGAACTTTTGTTCATAGGTAGAGGTGGAGAACGGGCCTTGCTGGGCTAGTACGCCCCTTTTTTTGGTGGCCCATCTGGGGCACTGTGTGTGCCGTGCCATGTTGGTACTACATAAAAATATGGTACTGTCATAACATAGAACTAGTTTCAAATCGTGCGGAAAGAGATAGATATCATTTATTCTAATACTCGAGAATTATTATCTTGACATTCAGAAAAGATTTTTATTGGTAAAAAATGAGTGTTAATGAAGATTTATCTCATTGGAAAGATAGATCATATTAAGGTAATATTTTTTGTGAGGTTGTGTATGCAATCATCTTTTTTAGATTATATGTATAATTGTGTATTAAAGATTACTTCATATTTTCTCGTAAGAGCTCAATAGACAAGTTGATAATACTTATTGTCCACATAAATGATATTTTAATAATCGGAGTTAAAGTGTTGAGAATCATCCAGCTTAAGATGTAAATTCAAGCATAGTTTCGGATCAAGAATCTTTGAAGACTGAAATATTTTCTTAAGATATAAGCTACATATTCTTGGAGAGATATTGTGTTATCATAAAGGAGACAGATAATTTATGTTATCACATAAGTTGGTTTTTTGGATTGTACTCAAATGGATATGTTTATTGAGTTATGTATAATTAGTACTTGAATGCTAATCAAATAATTAATTTTCCATACAATTTTTTTATATATAGGCAAATTAATTGGAAGAATCATATCATACAAAATATCTGCAATTGGCTCAATAGCAATATTCATTGACACAACCCAAAAGATTAAACTTTATGAGATTATCAATTGCATATTTTTTTTGCGATAACATTATATTTTATATGTCCCAAGACACTTCTTGCCTAAAAGAGCATATAAGAATCTGAAGATTTTTTTTATTTGAAATTGTAATTAAGGGTACTTATAAAGTTGAATAATCAACAACTCATTATCATCTGTAATAAATATATCTTTCATGTACATAATCATTCAAATAAACATGCTATCTAAATTCTTCTAGAAAAATAACTCGTTGTTATAATATATTTGTGTCAACCAAAAGAGTAGACAACACAATACTTCTCATTAGAAATCATACTTCTCTTAAAAGTGACTCCATATGAGCATCATCATATTGTGAACTATTAAATTTTGAAGTAGTGGATAAATGACTATTTCTCTTGACCGAAGACACAAGTGAGATCTAAAAGAAGTAAGGAAAATAAAAGATTAATATTTATCTTTTGGTATTTCTATTTTTGAGCTCATTAAAAATGAGCTATGCTTAAAAAAATAACATAAATATTATTCTCATAAATGCTATATCAGAATTTTGTAAGCAATACTTGTATTTTTTTTGAATACTTAAATAATTAAGAAATATATATTTTATTACTTTAGTGCCATTTTATTTCGTTATGAAGAGACATCTTAGACAAAGTAGTTACTCACAAATACTATGAGCGATAAATTAAATAATTTATCTCTAAAATGTATGATCTGAAAATGCACATAATAAGGAATGAAAGAATACAATATTTAATTATCGAGATAATTTATAGTTAAAATTAGAACTCTTGAAAAAAATTTATGAATGCTCATATATCAAATTCCCAAATTGCAGCATGACTTGGGTAAAAGTTCCCTTGCCCAATTTGCAACTCAACTTGGAAAAAACTAGGCATGATACTACTCAACACAATACACAAATCATGCTTGGAATCAGTTAGAATAAAAATACTAAAAAATATAAATATAATTAGTACATTATGAAATTTATATGTCAATACTCTTATATAATGGATAAAAGTGATTGAGTTTGTTGAGTACTCCATTCAAATATTAAAAACGAAAACAATAAATAATAAAAAAAATTACAATGTCATTCGTCAAGCTGGTGCTTACATAAATATAATACTAAGTTGACAGAAAGAAAAGTATATTAATGTCTCCTTAATGTCTTTGTAAAAATATCTTTGGATGTAATGAAGAAGCAATCCATTACAATGTATATATATGTATGCCTCGCTGCTTGACCATATCAATAAAAAATACCGAGGGAAGAGAATATATATATATGATCTACTTGAGTAAATGATCTATCAAAGTATCTTACAACTAATAATAGCTATTGCATTTTTGACTCTACTAGTTTACTAGATATCAAAATAATTATTTGTCGTTTATTTTTCATCCAAGATTACCTAAAAAAAGGTATAAAATTTTGTCTTAGACATTCTCTCGGTGCATGATGGTATACAAATTGTATTTAAATTTTTACTTTGCTAATCAGAAGCGTCCATGATTCTTGAAAGAGATCCTAAATTTTAATAATTTTATCATATATCTCAATATGTGACAAATTATACGGATTGTATATATTATATTTTGTTTGGTTATATTTAGATAGTTAACCTTATCAAATATTCTTTTATAAGTAGTTACTAGTTAGCTGTGGCAAAAGTGTTGTACCAATTTGTTATGAGGACTTATTCGAAATAATAAAGAAAAGTCAGTAACACACATACATAATCTTTATCTAAAAGAGGTGATTATTTAAAAAAATCTTATAAATTAGGATCTTGCTATTTTTTTCAAGTCAAAATATCTTTTAGAATTTATAAAGTATAGCTGATTGTGTTGCTCAAAAATCAAGTAATTGCTCTGTATATATTTTTTTCAAGGTTAACGTGAAGAAATATATTCCTTATATTTAGTTGAAATGCCCTCCAATTATGATATACTGTAAAAAAAAATAAGAATGTGTACGAAACTCTTCATGGTCATTGATGAGTAAATATCCTGATAACCCACACTAAATATTTGAGTAAATTTATTGGTTACAAGTATTGCCTTAAGGTGATCTATCCATTTATTGAATTTTTCTTCACAATAAATATCTACTTGTAATTAATAACAGACATTTTCGAATATCATGATATTAGTTCCCAAGTTTTAGAGTTCTCCAATGGGTCAGGCGGCCTGAGACACTGCTCGAGGCTTGACTCAAAAAGTTGTGCCAAGTACAATATGACATGGGCATGAGCTGTGCTTTCCATGTGCTTGTGCACGACACAACCCATGCCATATTGTGCCTACCTAAATGGCCTATGTGCCAGTGCATTACATGACATGGGCCATTCAACATGCCCAGTATGATAGGCACAATGCATGGATTGCACATGCATGTTTGTTCTGGATTAAAAAAAATAGGCATGTGTAGTCCACATGCCTATTTTTATAATAAAATATTAAATAGGACTCTTGAAGTGCACATGCTCTAGTTAAAAAAAAATGATTGTTGCCTTTGCAATGATTGATTTATGACAAAATATATTATAATATTTAATTTTTTTTAATATTTTTATCAATTAATTTTTTATTATTTTATAAAATATCTAAAAAATAAAAAAATTTAGTAATCTATCTTGAAAGAGACATATCAATGTATATCTCAAGTAATTATTAAAAAAAGTAATTATATACTTAAATTCTGTTATAATCCATTTTCTACTAGATTTTCAAATGCATATGTATTTTAGATTTAATGAGTCTCTATTCATGCTAGATTAGTATGAAAGATATGAAACTCTGTTAAGTTTTACTAACTGAAATGTTTCTCACTGTAGGCTCAAATTACTTTTAAAATGAAAGTAAAATATTCTCAACATGGTCAGTGATGAGTGATAAAGCTGGAAATACATAGATAAATGGTCTAATGCATTTCAATATTTAGTATTGAAAAGAGAACATACAATCCACCTTGTTAAATTTTAAATAATTTTTTTTAGAGTTCTTGATCATGTATATAAATAATAGTAGAAATAAAAATAAGGTTATAGTTAAGTTATCTAAAAAGTTACTCAAAGATAGTAAACTAATAGGATAATTACGTATAAACAAGAAATGAGGAACTAATGAAAACTCAAATTGGATATTACTATATTAAATAAATTTTGAATGTTTGTTATTTATTATAAATTACAATAATATTTTTAAAATAAAAAAATAATGTAGTGAATGAAGTATGATTGTTGGTAATATGGGTGTTAGCTTAAGTGCTGATAACTAACAATATATAATGAGTGTACGAGTCAAATAGCTAATAATATCTGATAAAAGGAAAGATTATGCTATAGTCTTACAGAGGGATTATTTATGTTCCTCTCTAATATGTGTAATTGTTATCCTGAATGAATTATGTAAGGACATTTGGATGAGTTCAGGTATCAATCTATCCATATTATTATTATATAAAGTTCTTGGTTTTCTCTTGTATGACCAATTCTCTTGTATCTCTTGTATTTCTTGTATATAAGTAAAGTTCTCGGTTTTCTGGATATAATATCAAATAAGTATCTCTTGTATGACCAATTCTCTTGCAGTGAGTAATATGAAATGGGATTCTCTTGTATTTATATTTAATGTGATAACATTTTTTCATATTGTGTGACAATTATTATTCCTGCAATTAAAAAATAAAACTACTAAATAAATTTTTTTGAAATCCATAATTTATTTTTTTATTAACAATTTTGTTGAAATCCTAATTAGGGTTTTTATCCAAATTGCCATTGTGTGCTCGTCCACTATTGCGCATAATTATGGTTATTGCCCAAAGATCACTTTGTGCTACTGTTTACCACCATCATGTGTGCTTCTGCTGCCACTATTGCACATGCAAGTTGTCACCATTGCATGTGCCTTTGTTATCGCCATCATATTTGCCTCTGTTTTTGTCACTGCTGGTCTCTGCTACTGCCATTGCACATGGTTATTGGTATCGCCATCATATACGTGGCTACTAGTATCACCGTGCATGCATGTTGCTATTATTTTTGTGAGATATATATATATATGAAAGAACTCAAGCCTTACTTCGGAAAGGAGATGATGAGAGTGGATTGAGGGAGAGAACAGTGGAGAAAGTATTATTGAAAAAATAAAAAATTTTCTTTTTCACACACACACACACACACACACACACACATATGGTTTGTGAGCATGACAACTCATGAGTCGGGTTCCCTAATCAATAAAAATGAAATACAAAACAGAAAAAAACTAAATAACTCAATATCTTTTTTTAAGTTGAGGCATACATATCATTTATCCTTAACTTGGTAGAGATGAAAGAGATTTATTGTTATTTGAGAGCATTTATGAAGATGTCTACAATTTGCTCACTTGTAGATATGTAACCTGTAGTGATTGAATTATCATGAATCTTTTTTCAAATGAAATGATAATTAATCTCAATATAATTTATATGCTCGTTGTATATTGGGTTGGCAAGAATGTACCAGATTATTTGGTTGTTATAGTAAAATATTATTTGTCTCTGAGTTGGTAGACAAGGCTTCTTCATAAAATATTTGGTCCATTGAAGCTCATAAGTTGTTGATGCCATACGTCTCTACTATCTTTTGTATAGTATCTCTAAATAAATTTGTATCTTGCTTTTCAATGATATGAGATTATTTGGAAATAATATAAAAATTTGTGATGGATCTCTTCTATATAATTATATGATCCCAACTAGAACTCGAATAAGTCTCTATCTGACTATTCCATATTCTTTCAATATAATTCTATGTTTTAGAGGTTTTTTTACATATATGAAAATTTTAAATATTTCATCTAAATGAATCAATTTAAAAAAATCTAGAAAATGATACACTGATATTGACAACACGGGTAAGACTAGTCATAGTTATTATCAAATAGTTTATTTTTGCTACAAGCATCATATATCTAGTGAAGTTAATTGATGAACCAACTTATATAGTTAACTCTACACTTGGATTGAGTTGTGGGTATCTAATCTTAATATCAAAAAAATATTTTGGACGTTCCAAATCTTTTTTTTGAAATTCGATAGATAGAAAGGATTTTAGTTGGGATATATCCAACTGATCAACTTATGCAATCAAAATATCATCGCCTTATACAATAACAATAAAAACTCACCTCCTAAGCCATCTAATGAAAAATTTGCTAAACCATATCATAAGGGATTGCTTGAGGCCATAAATAGCCTTTCACAACCTATATTTTTTTCTTGTTCTTTTACGAATAATAAAGCTTGGTAGTTTTTGCATACATATTTTTTTTTATATTATCATGAAAAAATTTATTTTTTATATGTAACTGATATATAATCTACTTACATGAAATATTAATAGAAAGTAACAATCTAATAGTGATTGTTGTGACTATAAGAGAGATGTCTAATACTCAATGCCATAAGTCTATGTAAAACTTCTTGTTATCAACATAGGCCTGAGTAGAACCACCTTTTCTTCATTTATATTCAATAATATATTTACCTATTAGTTTTGGTATGAGATCTCACGTATGGTTTGATGTGATTGTATTATATTCTTCCAACATAATATGTTGTCAATCTGTATGGCTAAGTAATTCCAAAAGAGTTTCTAAGATCCTATAATTATCAAATAAAGATAAGAAATTAGAGTATATAGTATAAAACTGTGAATAAGAAAGTACTTGAGATAAATAATGTTAAGTAGAACATGTCTTTGGTTTCTTTCGTAAAGTAATTGAAAAGTCTAAATCACTACTCTGAGTTGGGTAAGTTGATACAACATAGGACTTATGAATTTTGCAACTACATTGTGTACTACTTTGTTTTCCTCTAGTGCATGCACACTCATTGTGCTCATTGCCACCATGCACACCCTAATTGCTTGTTTATTCACAGGGGTGCATCCATTGCGAGCACTCAACTATGTAGCAGAAATAAATGATCACCAAGATTTATAAAAAATCTGGACATAAAAATTACTTTTCTAGCAAACAAAAATTGATGATTGAAATTACACATTTAAATTTCAGGTCACATAAAAAAAATGAAAACATACTCGGATAAAATTCATATTATTTGGGATACATATTATTTGGGATGCCCATAAGTTGGGTGCTCCAATCAACATAAAAAAACAATAAAATAAACCTGAAAATTACAACACAATCTAAAAGACTATCATCTGAAATTGTATTTTAGGTATATACCTTATATGATAAAATAATATTTTTATTATCATATATCATTTACATTCTAAGAACATATCTTAGTTTCTCATGATTTTTTATTGGAAATTATGATTAAAGGTACTATTTAAATTGTATGATTTTCAGTTCTTTCTCTCATTATCAAAATTTTGTGCAAAATAAGAAATAATCAATAAAATAAGTTTGTCTTCGAATTTTCCAAAAAAATAAGAAATTTTTTATAAAACACATGTGCAATTCAAACAAGGTAATTTTGATAAAAAATTTGACAAACTAAGTTCTGGAAGACATTATTAGGTCATAAAATATTTTACAATATGCAATATAAAACTAATTTAGAGGTGTCAAATAGACCGTGTCATGCTAGTATGATTTGAATTTTTGTGGCCCAATTGAGTTATAATACCTTTGTCGGACACGTCTCTAGATCCTAATCATTTGGCCTAGCATGGTCCGATTGTTCCGCAACTAGACACTTCTATGTTGGGTAATGCTAAGTAGATTATGGATCATGTTAGTTATGCGGAGCCTGAAACCATGAATGACTAGTTAAAATTTTTTAAAATTTTAATTTTTTATTTATTAGAAATATTATATTTACATAATAGAATAATATAATTAAAAATTATATTGTGATGGAAATTTAAATGAATCAAAATCAAATCAATATTAAAAAAAATATTTTACTTTCGGCTCAACTCAACAATCAAAATATCATTATGAAAAAAAATATAATTTAAAATATGATACATAATATAAGATGATACAAAAATAAGTAAAATATGCATCGCAATCACATGAGTTATCAGTCCATGACTATAGAATGATAGTGTAGATGTAGATTATCATCATGAATAATTTTAAAGGTGACATTAGTGGTGACCTCAATATCCTTGATGTCTTATGAGTTATCATTCGCTAACAACTCTTGCTCTATCGTGAATGTTTAATTTTGAATTTTCTCAATCCTTTAAAGCTTGTAATTTTTTTTATGATATCTAGTTATAGTGTAGATCTCCTATTTAAAATAAGATTAGTAGCTACAGAAAAAGCAGACTCTGATATTTTGCTAGAAATTAGAGGGGTAAGTTGATCATGTGTCATCTTAGATAGCACGAGATAAGTAGATTCGTATGATTTTCACAAATTTAAAATATTTAAATTTTTATTATCATTATGCGATATGATGAAATAGTAATAAATAACTTAGTATTGTGATAAATTTCTCATATTTGATAGATTTTCTTATTGTTTGTTCCTAGCTAACTAAATGAAAATGTCATCATCTTTGAATATTGTGTTCATGTTTATACTTGAGTCTTGCTATAATTACTCGTAATAGTGAGTTGGAATGAATGACTAATATTTTAAATATTTGGTTAACATCTTAATAATCATGATACTAAATATATGATATCCTCTATGCTTACTAAACATGCTACTAATTTTGTATACGTACTTATGTGTTAACAAGTGGTGAGAGTATACATTAATGAATATATATTTGTCATATCATAAAATTTTTTCATGTATTTCATTAAAAATTTTACATCTCACTCTGAGTTGTCAATAATAAATTTATCACTATTATAATTGACTTAGTTGGATATCAAATCTTGGTAACCTAAGAAGCACGGACGCGGACACGAGAATACACCACGGCAGGATACAGAGACACGGTAAATTCTAAAATACTAGGATACGGATACGGATAGGATACGACATGATAAAAAAATAAAAATAAAATTAAAAATTAATTTTTTTTATAAATACTAGGTATTTTATAAAATAAAATAAATTAAATTAAAATATTTTATTTTATATAATAATTATATATTTTTTTATTTTATAAAATAAAAATATTGTATTTTATTTTATTTTATAAGATAATATTTATAATTATTTTATTTTATAAAATAATATTTATAATTATCTTATATTATATACAAATATATATTTTTTATTTTATAAAATAAAAATATTTTATTTTATTTTATTTTATGCCAGCGCTACATCCCCACAGGCAGCGCCTGCCCTCTGCCTCCCCCCACAAATAGTGCCCGCCCCCTGTCTTTCTCCCTCAAATCACGCCTGCCCCCTGCCTCCCCCAATCAAATTGCGCTCGCCCCTGCCTTTCCACATATCGTGCCAGTCGCCTGCATCGAGTGGCCAACGTCGCCCATGCGACGACTTTGGCCACTGGACATCGTCAGACGTCGGTCACTCTCGGCATGGATACATCAGCCGACCAAACCATTCGATATGCTATATGGCATATTGGATACAGATTGATCAATGATACGCCACGTGGCGTATCAGACACGTATCCGTGCCGTGTCCGTACCATGTCCACGTGTCTAGGTATCGGACACGTGGACACGGCCGTAGGAAGTCGTGTCCGTGCTTCCTTGTTGGTAACTAATACATGACTATAATATTATGTAGGTATAATTTCAATGGTGTCTAACATTCATTTGATTTTTTTTTGTTTTTAGGTTTGTTGACATACATAGACTGCTAAACTCTTGTTGTTTACTCGGTGTCATAAAATATTTTACTGAATTTATTATTTTTTAAATACGAGAGAAATAACTTTAATTCTCACTTATACTATTAGGTTAATTATATGACACATATATTTTCACATGAAAAATTTCACATAATAGTCTATCTTTAATGCTTCCGACAAAGATATTAATGGAAACTCTATTATTTAAAGTATTATCATATATGAATGTTATATTTTCTAAAAATCTCATACACTCATATATGACAGAGTTATAAAGATATATGATTTCAAGAAATAATAAATTTTTTTTATTCAACTTTCACTTTGAACTCATATAGTTGGTGGTGATGCATATAAATAATGCATCATCATGAATAGTCCATATGTTGGATGTCATGAAATCTACTTAATTATATTTCTTAAATTTATTAATTATTAATTATTCTTCTACCTTATAATAATTTACTATGTCATTTCTACAAATAGACCTAAGAATTCTATTATAGGTAAGTTTCAATTATATATGCATAATACTAACTATCTTAGGATCTTTTAAAAATTTAATTGGAAGACAAATGTCAGACATCATGAAAATCACTTAATTATATTTCTTAAATGTATTAATTATTAATTATTTTTTTAACTTATAATATTTTATTATGTTATTCCTACTTGTAAACATAAGAATTCTATTATAAGTACGTTGATAGTATATCTATATAATATTGACTATTTTAATATCCTCCGAAAACTTAATTGAAAAACTAATAATCATAATTAATCTAATTGAAAAACGAATGATTATAATTAATTTGATCACGTCTTTCCTCTAAAAGTTATTGTAATAAATGAAATAAGTCAATAAAATTAAAGTTGATTCAATTTCAAAGGCTTTGCTGTTCAGTTGAGTTTTTCTAGGATTTAATATATCATGTTTTTTTTTTTTGTGTATTGATCGACATACCTCTTAAGTTAGCCATTATCACTTGTACTCATATATATATATATATATATATATATAATATGTATTATGATAATTTTTTTTGGCATCCCTAAAATTTTAATTTTTATTATATTGAACTGAGTTCATAGCATTGAAGCTCATTTAGTTTTTAGTTTTTTAGGCAAATGATCGAGATAATTTGAGAGAATCTAGTTTCGGCCTTGGATTTTTCTACTGAGTTATTATTTTTATCTATATCAAATTCATTATTATTAAAATTATTATTTATTATTTTTTATATTTCTAATATTAAAAATTTAATAATTTTAAATTTTTTAAAATTATTAATTATAACACTTGACACTAATTAATAAATAAAAAAATTTGTATCTTAATCACGTAAATTTATTAGATCAATAATCCATAATCATAGTCAACTATCGATCTTTTTTTCTAAACTTGATAGCTTAAAGGATAAGGTCTAATGCCAAGAACAAACAGTAAAATAGGGCACACAATACAGAAGTTAAGAGGACATGAGAAAAAAATACATTTGATAAAAATTAATAAATTTATAATCTATATATATAGAAGTTTTTTATATTAAAATAATATAAAATTTTTTATTTTATAAATATTTTAATATAAATGGTCAGAAATTTGATAGTTGTCATATTTTTGCATGTAGTTGTTGGCATGAAATTCAATGACTATAAAAAAATATGATTTTGATTTTTTTTTGTGACATGGAAAGAGGCATGCGTGGCTTGTTGCTTTTCATGTTGGCATCTATTACATAAAAATGTAATCGATAGCACTGATAGTTGATGAGATTTTTTTTTTAAAACCTAGCTGTGATCTTTGACTCGTGACTCATGACTAGAGACTCATGCTCAATTATGAATCACCATACTTGTGGTTTGTGCCAATATGCTAGGTATGCGGGGTGTGCCTGACTCGACATGAGGCACAACTTGCCCCAGACTAGCATGACACGTGTCGTGCTATGAGCCAGCATGACCTTAGTTCATGCACGGTTCTGGATCACATTGTACTAGTCTAGATATTATTATTTTGGCCCTGCCTTGTTTCATACCCGGGCAATTCGATGCATTTGACACATTTAATCTGATTGCTCTGTCTAGTCTTGAAAATTATATAGCTACTTCATATACATATTCTCCAAGTTAATTATGAAAAAAATATATTTTTAATACCCAATTATAATGATGTCTATTTGTGAGAAGTTGCATGAGAAATAAATATTCATATGCAAACAATATTTGTCACATGTGAAAAAATACTCTGATAGCAAATTTCAAAATTATAAGTAAATTTTTTTACTATAATTATTGTCTCTAGGTGATCTATCATACTATTAAGATTAATATTCATCATGAGTACTCACATGCAATAAGCAACAAATAATTCTGAATGTTGATGTATTAATTATTAAGTTTTATTAAAGTGAATGACATTAATCTTTTTCATCATGACTTGATGTTATTCTGAATCAAATAATACTTAAGAAGTAGATTTGAATATATTAATATCATTGAGAGAAGTAATAAAAATGACTAATAAATAAAAAAAATATAAGTATACAGTACCTGTGAAATAGAATACTGAGTATCACTGTTATGTTTTTTTAGAGCAATCAAAAGATTAAAATTAAAAGAGTATTCTATTGGATTATATGATTTCTCGAGATACTTTTTTTGCATTTAGAATTGTGATCATAAATATCTTGTCTGAATATGATGATTTCTTTTTCAAGGAAATCTCACTTCTTTCATAGTAAATTTATTTTGTACTTATTAAATAAATATGATAACTTAAGTAAAGAATCATCATAATGCAACTCACGTTCAAAAGTAATAAAGAGGTGACATTCTTTCATGATTGGAGACCCAAGTGGGACTCTAGGGTAGTAATGAAGGGTAAGAGATTCATGTAGAGGTGTCAAACGGGCCGGCCCAGCACGGCACGGCCCGTTTTTCACGTGCCCAGCCGTGCTACCGTGCCGTGCCGGGCACGGCACGGTTTTTTAAATTCGGGCACGGCACGGCCCGTGGGCACGGCAAGGCCGTGCCCACGGCAAGGCACGGCCTTGCCGGCTTGGCTTGGCCAGGTGGCACGGGCGCACGGCAAGGCAGGGCAGGTGGGGCGGGGCGGGTCGGGTCTGTTTGGACCCGACCTGCGGTCTTTTTACCGGGGGCGGGGCCCGGTTGGGTCACGAGTCACGATTCGTGAGTCGCGACTCACGACGCAGGCACGCGTGGCACGCCGCCAGTGCCACGCGTGCCTGCGTGAACCGGCATGGCACATGCTTTGTTCGCCCGGGCACGGCATGGGCCCGGGCACGTTTTTTGATCGTGCCGGGCCGGCCCAGGCACGGCCGAACCGTGCCGTGCCTCGTGCAGGGCCGGGCCGGCCCGGCACGTTTGACACCTCTAGATTCATGTATCTTTCTTGAATCATTTTTTTATCCAAACTTGTTGGAAAATGAGGTGTGCTCAAAAATGATAATGGCAATACTAACTAGTATTCTATTAGTCTCAGACAAATATTACATGTGCCTCTTTAGGTACTTGAATAAAAAAGAAAGATAAATTTTAATGCTCGAGTGTCATCTCATCATATATTGAGGAGAGATCCTTAGCAAACAAGTGCTCACAAAATTTTTTAGGGATAAATTAAATAATCTCCAACATGCAATGATCTGAAAATACATTAATTGAGAAATGACAAAAAAATAATTAATTTATCAGATAATTTGTGATTAAAATTATATTTAATCAAAAATATTTTTGAATACTTGTAATAAAGAGCTCGATCATATGTTTATTTTTCTTTGTAACCCTATTTTTGGGAGGTATTCTAACAGATAAAGTCTGATGTGTTATAACATAATTAATATACAAAATTATAAAATTATTAGGCATATATTCTAACATATTGATATTCTTAATAATTTTTATATTTTTATAAAATTAATTTTTAATTATTTTATGACAATCAAAAAATAAAAAAAATAATTTGATATTTAAAATAAAAAATAAATAAGAAAATAAAAGGTATACTATAATCAATAGAAGTAATATAATGTCTTAAGACATTTCAATTCTTACCTCTATTACTTTTCTAAACATCTAAGTGAATCCGATCTATGGATCTCTACTCACATAAGTAAGATAAGTTTGATATGATGCTTTAATATGTTTTTTTTCTTGATAGACTTCACAATTTAACTTACAAGCATATATAGTACTTGAATTTAAAATCTCAACTTGTTTAGAGACGGTTGATTAAGTTGATAATAAATAACAGATAAATGATACTCAAACACCTATTATGATACCTAATTCTAGATTAGAAGGAACACATAACTCTTTATATTCATGAATAAAGTTTTGTTTGAAATTTTTTTATCCAGCAAAAGAAAATTAGTTGTAGAAAAATAATATTAGAATCAAGTAGTTCATCAACACAACTCATTGAAAAGAGATTATTTGAGCAACCAAGAACAATAGAAAATGAGAAATGAATGGAGATCATAGACAATGCATAAAGCTCTTGCTTTAGTATGAAGTCAGATAGATGTTAATATCTTGACAATCTTATCTTGAAAGTCAGATGACTATGTCTAATGAGTCTTGAATCTAAGACTAATTGCTTTTAGAGTTAGATGAAGACTCTTGCAATCACACTAAATTATTACCTTTAATATATGCATGTAATACGTTGATTTCTTAAGTGATCAATCATCCAATTATTCTTGTCCAAATATAATTAATTTCAGAATTATTATGGGATCTGCTATATTAGTATCGTGTAATTGTATATGAATAGAATAAAGAAATGAATAAGTACCAAATTAAATATTATCATAATAAAAACTTTAGTTATCTTATAATTGACTATAACACCATTAATAGAGTGAAAAAGTAATAAACAAAAAGAATCACTAGTGATTTGATTAGTGTAGTAAATAATCTTGAAGTATGACATGAGAAAATGAGTCACAAGAATTATATTATCTAGAGAACAAGAAAATGAGTCAAATAGACTCTGTCTGATATGTTCACGTTTTCTACGAAATGTAATTTGTACTAATAATCTTCTGTATATTTATGTTTCTTATCCAAACAAGTATATGTAGTAACACAACTCCACAAAGTTGCTACATGTCTATTGAACAATATTTTCAATGCATACGTGCAACATACTTCACTTTAGTACACTCTACACTACACACATGGTAGCTGGCTTACTCATAGTGTGGAGTATTATTCTAACAAATAGTGCAGAATATTCTCATTGTAAACATTGAACATTATTTTTCAATTTCCAAACCATGCATAACTATGTTCTTGATTTTTTTTTGTTATTTTATTTAAAATGAGTTATTTAGATTTGAAAATTTAATGAGATAAATTTGAAGTTTTCAAAAAAATTATTAGTGAAATATCAGAAAGAAATAAATAGTATTTTTTGTAATCAATGATGCATGAGAGTTGTTAATAGACTTGAATATCACTTAGATAAAATTCACTATGTTATTTAAGATATTCAAATAAGATGCTATGATGCATTGAGCAATTATAAAATACAACAAAAAAAATTTTTTGTTCCAAAAAATTCGAATGAGTTCAAAATTGTGTTTTCTAAATGAACGCGGATATCATGAAATAAGCATGAGAATGAACGCAGATATTTTGAATTCAAAATTTGTTATACTCAAAAGCTTTTCATTGTCATATTAAATGATCTTTATTTGATTTTTATGATTGATCCAATTATAAATTGTATTGGAATCTAGATTTTTGTTTATACTAGATTCAAAGACATTTATTAAGATGGAAGGGCATAAAAAAAGATAGGAAACAAAATGAATGTTCACCCATTTGAATTTGTTATACAAATAAAAATATTATCTTATAATTTTTTTAGTGAAGCTATGTTGGAATGTGATTTAGGTTATCAATTGATATATTGAATATGATAAAAATGAACAATTATTGTTTTTTTAGATAAGTAAATAGAGGTCCTACCTAGTGCATATGAACAACCCCAACCAGAGGTGCTATCAGGGAATGCCATCCTCGAAACTGCCAAAATTGCACCTAAATCACAAAATTTTTTACTCTAACAGGGATGACTTCGGAGGTGGCGAAATGCCATCCGTGAAATTGGAGTGCCATAAATGACTACATTGGAGAGAGAAATCGAAGGATGCAAAATAACAGTTGGGCTCCTGTGCATCTCAACGGATCTATCAATGATTATATTATATTTTAATTTATTATTTAGTCGTTATTTATTCAAATGTGATATTAATATTAAAGTATTAAAGTATTATTATTTAGTCTTTGCAATTAGAATTGAAAAGATAATTTAAAATAAAAAAATATTAAAGTATTAAAATGACATCTCATTATGACACCTACCATTAGAGCAAAAATAATATTCAAATGTGCCAAAATAATATTCAAGGTTGCAAAAATGGTATTTGACATCTCATTTTTGGCAATTTTCATTGGAGTTGCTCTATGACTTATGTTTTAGTATTGAGTCTATGTGATATTAATATTTCGATAGTTTTACCCCTAAAAATTAGAGTAATTATATTTGAGTCTTGAACTTGAGATTTTCATCCTTGAATAATAATATTTGTCATTATGCCAAAACATAATTTCTAATATATGCATGTAATATGAAAAATTTGTAGGTGTTTATTTATTCTAATACTATTTTTATTAAATACTTTTAACTTTAAAGTTCTTGTGAAATGTGATATATTAGTATTCATGAGAATTTTCATATAATTGATATCTTAAATAAGAGTGATAATGATATTGTGGAAAGTGATTTAAGTTTAAATCTATAGTAACACATGTTTCACTTTATTTAGGTATGTTGTGACTTGATGATGATTGTTTTTTAAAATTAGGAATCGGTTGGACAATTGTCCATATTTTCTATTATAACTCAGTGTTAAGGTTTGTTGTGAATATATCGAACAAATAAGATGATGTTTTTATATTTTTAATAGATTATTTCTATGTTTTAAATCTATAATGTATTATTATTATTATTTATATATTTTCTATATTTTTTAATTATAAAATGAGGGTCTTAAAAGGCTTATACCCCACTCTTTGAGACTTGTATTGTGGTAGTTATTTTATGTAATATTGAATAATATTTTATCCCATTCAAATATTGATGTT
This sequence comes from Sapria himalayana, assembly GCA_029783825.1. Lineage (NCBI taxonomy): Eukaryota > Viridiplantae > Streptophyta > Magnoliopsida > Malpighiales > Rafflesiaceae > Sapria > Sapria himalayana. Next base: position 5,417,064 of record JAREIK010003431.1, read on the forward strand.
AAGAAACAAAATAAATAGTAAGTAATATATTTTTTATCTGCAAATTGATATCTTGATTAAAATTAAATCATATATTGAATTTAAATCAGATAGTGTGCGATTATATTATATGAACACTAATATATTATTATATCTCATAAGAATTTTGAAATTAAAATTATTTTGGTGAAAAAAATATTAGAAATGATAGTCATTTGAGAAGTTTTCATGTTCGATGCATATATTGAAAGTCATACTTTGGTGTGATGATAAATATATTCGTTTAAGCGTAGTAGGTCTCAAGTCTGAGACTCATCATATATAATCTTTTTGATTTTCAGAGATAAAATTATTGAGATATCGAACTCCTAGATTTTACGCTAAGTGGAATGCTTGTGCACTAACAATAACCTTCATTGAGTTTGACTAAACACAACAACTGAAACCAATCCAATGATATTTAAAATCATAGTGTATGATTTCTATTGGTTTAATTTAATTTGGTTTGGTGGGTTTGCACTCACTTCTAAGCATAAGAATAGCTGGGATTTTGGAAAGTAATGCATTTCCTTGAGTACCCATGATTATTGATTGATATCCATAATCCAAGAAAATTTATCTTTTTTATTGAGCTTCACTTCAAGCTTGCTGTCATAATCTACAATTTGTTTTTATTAATGTGAAACTAATTCTTATTTATATTGGCAGACTTATGAGTAAGTCTATGATGTACATTTGTATTGCATGTGAGATACCTTTGAGGATGTTTCTATGAACTGAGTGAAACAGAAATAATTAATTTTTGTTTTCCTTTTCCTAATGCAACAAGAACACAACTAGATGGTGTTCATTCATGTAATTATTTTTACATTTTATTTAAATATTGAAGCAAGTAAATATGAAAGCAGCATTCAATTATCAGAATATAATGAAATAAGATGTATAAATAAAAATCATGTTTATAAAGATTTCGTGATCTAGCAAGATGTATATAAATAGGATTTACTATTGTAAATGTTTGATTATAAATATGACAATTTATAATATATATAATTGAAATATGCTATATTGTGCCTCAATGGTATAATGCATGAAAGCATGATACTTTGAGGTATTGTTTTGTGAGGAGATCTGCATATTTTTTTTAATGAAAAAATTGATGAATATTATCAATTTTTTCTGGTATTCTTTACTCATCTTTTTTGAGAGCCATATAAGTGCCATGTAGAGGTGTCAACGGGATGTGCTGGACCGGCCTGGTCAGTTTTTAGCCGGCCCGACCATGTTTCCGTGCAGGGCTAGGCATGGTTTTGTGGAGGTCAGCCTGGCACGGGCCCGCGTCACAAATTCAGCTGGTTCGGCTTGGTCTGGCCGAAACCCTAATTTAAAAAAAATTTGGGTTTCGCCATTTCGGCGGCGCGCCGCTGCGGTACTGTGCCGCGCGATTCTTTTTCATTTTCTGCCGGGCGAGCCTTGTCCGTCGGGCTCAACTTCTGCCGCTGAGGTGATTTCTCGCCACGTGCCGAGGTACCATGCCCACGAGCCACGGTACCGTGCCGGATCAGGCACGACACGAGGTCCGGTTGGCCTCGGCACGACATGGCACGTTTGGTGCCATGGATAGGCACGACACAGGCACATGCACGTAAAATTTTCGTTCCAAGCCGGCCCAGCTCGGTTGAAAACTCTATGCCACGATGAAGAAGTGTGTGTTGATGATTGATCATCAACCAGGAGAAGGAGTGGCAGTAGACCAGTCAAAATGAAAGATTGGCCTTTGCCGAGAACTTTACAGGGGAGTTTCCAGGGACTTGCTTCATTTTACAGGGGGTTCATTGCAAACTTTAGTGCCGTGATGTCGCCTTTCCCCTCTTTCAAGCTGCATGAAGAAAGGAGCACCATTTGTGTTGACACTCGAGGCTGAGCGATGGAGAGATCAAAGCCAAGTTGTCATCAGCTCCAGTATTAGCATTGCCCTATTTTGACAAGTTCTTTGAAGTAGATTGCGATGCTTCTAAGCTAGGCATTGGTGCAGTGTTAAGCCAAGAAGGAAGACCTATAGCTTATTACAGCGAGAAGTTGAGGGGGTCTAAACTTGATTACAGCACTTATGATGTGGAGTTTTATGCAGTGGTGCAGACACTTAGCCACTGGAGGCATTACTTGGTGCACATGGATCTTGTATTCGGACCATGAGGCATTGAAGCACCTAGGCAGGCAGTAGAAGTTAAGTGCCAGACATGCCAAATGGCCAAATGGGTAGGGTACTTGTAGGAATTGACTTTTGTGTTGAGACATAGAAGGATAACCTCTTCTTACGAGGAATTAACCTATGCTAGCCAATTCGGCACTAACCGGGTTTTTTCTTCTTCCTCTTATCTTTGGGTGGCTGTTTGTAAGTAGGTTTATTAGGATAATCATCTTTCTTCTTTTTCTTCTTGGGTGGCTGTTTGTAAGTAGGAACATAAGCTTTCTGTGCAGAGTGCGATTGACTCTTACCAAGCTTAGCATTATCTTGATAAGGCTTATTGATACTCTCAATAGACTTCGTATTCTCTATTTCAGATGTCAAACTAGCAACTTTAGACTCTAATTCAGAGATGACTCTTTCTTTCACAGCTAACCAACAGAGTGACTAGTGGTGGGCAAGAGGGTCTACAGGGTGAGGTAGTTTATTTATGAAATAATCATTCTCATGGTCATAGTTCAATTCGTTAGCTTTCTAAATTCATGGGATATCTACTAGTCATCGCCTTGAGTCTGCCATTCCTAGTTAGGCCATTTCCTATTGCCCGTACTAAAGCACCAACAGCGGGAGACTCATTCAAAGAACACCAAGCCAAGGCAATCTCGATTAAACTAGTGCCATGATTTATATATTAGTTTTAAAGCCACAAAAAACTGAAGTGAGGGTAAAATGAGATCGTCGTACCCATTGCTCAATGTTGTTACGTTGTGCATGATATGTGAGAGGTTAATAAATTGGTAGAATTATTTTCGAAAATTTGATTGGTTGTCTTATTAGTTTTCAACCCGAGTCTTATCGCCATTGGAGGAAGATACTAGCTATCGTACTGGGTTATGAACTCTAATTCTAATACATGTATGTAACACAGAAAATTTTCAGATAATCACTCGTTCTAGTATTATTTTCACCCAAATATTTTTGCCTTTTTTCTTTCTAATTGTATTTATGTTTCCATGCATAAATTCTTTGTTGTAAATTTTCTTGATGTAGGCCAATTTTAATACTACCTCCAGCTGAGATCCAGGTGATTTATTGTGAGCTATCAGAGGCTGAAAAGGACTTCTATGAGGCTCTTTTTAAGAGATCAAAGGTTTTATTTTCATCTCTCTTTGTTTGATTTGAGTCGTGAAATTACATTTTATTACCCGATGGCATTATTTCCAGGTAAAATTTGATCAATTTGTGGAGCAAGGAAGGGTCCTTCATAATTATGCTTCTATATTGGAGTTACTTTTACGTCTACGTCAATGTTGCGATCATCCTTTTCTGGTAATGAGGTGAGTATGGTGTGCTTGATTGGATATTTATAGTTTATTTTCTTTTGGTGTTAAATTCTTTTAATCAAATTTTGATGTATTGAAATCTATTTTTAAGTTGTCAATTCATATTTTTTTCTTTGCTTTTAATCATGCATCTCCTGGAATCTATTAAGAATCTGGCTCAATTCCTCCACATGCACAATGAATGTCCACAATTTTACTATGGTTGATAAGGATAATTGAGGAGAGCATAACAAGATTACCTTTTTAATGTCAATTGTATAGTCTAATGAGAGGATGGAAGAAATTGTATAAAAATATAGCTTCCTTGATGCCTAATAAATAACATGCTTAATTAGTTATCACTCGTCACTATTTAAATTTGTTGGTCATCTCCATTATAAATTTTATTTTTCCAAGAAAACTAAGTCTCTTATTCATCCTTGTGACCGTATTATGTTATTTATCTTGTATGATATAGATTAGGTAAAGGAGTATCATCACACATATGAGTGTTTTAGTTTTTTTTATTACACACACACACACACACACACAATATTATTATTTTTAATGACTTGTCTCTGTGTTGTAATTGACATCCTTTTTGCATTTTATTTTTGTTAGTGTTTATGAAAAATCAAGGAGAGAAAATCAAAGGGAGAATGAGAGATGAGAGATAAGAGAAAAATAATGTTCTATTTCATCACATTTAAAAATTACATCATAACACATAGATATCAAGTTGGGGTAACCCAAATGCCGAGTGCTCCTATGCAAAAAAATAAAAAAAAATAAGATGAAGTACCATGCAATAAAACTAAACTTCAATATTTTCTTTAAATTAGTGCTATGCATATCATAATTACTCAACTTAGAGAAGAGAAAGAATAATTCCAAAATTTTAAGCATCTTTGTAAAGATATTTATAATCTTTTTAATGATAGGTATATAGGTGGTAGTTATAGAATCATCCTAAATATTATTTTGTATAAAATAATAATTTACCTTCGTATACTTTATTTACTCATGAAATATCTGATTGATAATAATATACTAATCTATCTAGCTAGTACTGTAAAATGTTATTAGCATTTGAATTGATTAGCCAAGTTTCTCGTAGAAGTGAATGACCAGATTTCTCTGTTATTAGCTCCCACAAACAAACTTTTTTGATATTTTTTATTGATGATTATTCGAAATATACATAAATATATTTCTTTTGTGATATATCACATATATTTTTTTGAATTTTTCATAATAAAATTATAAAAAATAAATTTGATAAAAATATTAAAGAATTAAAAAGTAATAATACATTAAAATATGTATTAGACATATTTAATATTTATTGTATGGATAATAAGATGATACACCAGATTTCTTATGCTGATACATTCTAACATAATTAGGTTATTGAAAGGAAGAAAAAAAATCTAATTGAGATAGGTTGAATACTTCTACTTGAAAAGAATTTCTAAATATTTTTGGGAAGATGTGATTTTAATAATAATCAATCTCATCAATTATATGTCATCTTTTATTATTTCTCAGTGTGTATCCTTTTAGTTCTTATATAATATAAGATCTTATATGATTTAAATATGTTATTTAGCTCACCTTTTAGTGTTTTTAGATATATTTATTTTTTTTCGATCAATCTAAAGGATGTAATAATTTAGTATCAAATGCCTTGAGAGATATCTTCTTTGGATACTTTAGTATTCAAATAGGATACTAATATTTTTCATAAAAGATTGATAGGATTTTAGTGAGTATTATAAGAGATAGTCATCCATCTGCTACATTTAGGTGTATCGTTTTTTACTTTAGTATCTCAATGTCTATCATATTGATATTATTTATCATATTATCAACATTTAGGAAGATTCATTGTTAGTTGTATGTGAATATTCACTATCAAGACAAGTTTTAATGAGAATGTAAATTATTTTTAGGTGAGACTTATAGTAATGAGATTTATTTTAAATTTTGATATGAACTACCAGAATAATTAATTTAGTAGTCAAGATAATCTCAATACAAATTATTATTTTTCATATGACTATTATAGTTACAAAATATAATTGTTAGACGTGTAGAACATGTTTTTTATTGGTGACCTTGAGGGGGAGGTATATATAAAATAGTCATATGGGTTTCGAGTGGCATAATTAAATGTATTTTATAAATTATTGAAGGTGTTGTATAACATGAAGTAGTTACCAAGAGTGTGATTTATGTAATTTTCATAGGTAGTCATCTCATTTGGGTTATATTGACATTGGTGTGTTATGATTTTTTTTTATTTTTTGGATAAGCTTTGATAACATGATGATTTTGTTAATTGTCTATGTGGATAATATTTTGATTACATGAGATAACAAGTTAGAAATCATGCAAGTTAGGAGATACTTTTAGACATAATTTTAAAAATGATACTAAGAGATTCAAATACTTTCTTGGCATAAAAATAATTTTTTCTAAGAATGATATGATTTTGTCATAACAGAAATATGTGCTTGATACTCGTATATAAATTAATTTTTTAGTTATGATTTAATAAATACTCTTATTAATTAGATATTGATTTTATTTTTGATATGACTTCTATAATTGATGCTACTATTTATAAGAGAATTATTGAGGAAATTAACTATTTAATTATGATCAAATTAGATAAAGTATACACAATCATTATAGTTAGTCATTTCCTATATTATTTTTAGTAGGTTCATATTGTTACAACTCTTTGAATACTGAGATAAGAGAAGTCTCTAGGACTTGGTTCTCTTTCATGGATCATGAATAATTGTTGTCAGTACTATATTCAGGTTAGATATCGACATCTACCAAGAGGAGGTTTATGAAATAGTTTTATACTTTTCTTGTAGGCAACTCAATCTTATAGAAAAGTAAAAGATAAATGATTATTTAGAGATCTAGAGTAAATGTAGAGTTCTAAGTGATGTTTCTGTGAGATATTTTGGATGCAATAACTTTTTGATGAAATCATACATATATTCTATTCTCTTACCATCCTTTATTATGATATTCAGATATATAATCTATAATCTAATATTTCATGAGTGAACTAAATAAGAGATACTTTATTTTTCTATGATAAAGATTTGGGATAAGATTATTGCGATAACATATATTTAAATATTAAAATATCCAATAGCTATCTTTATAAAATCTTGAATAGTCATGAATTTATCTCTCTCCTCCAAGTTTGATGATGTAGACTTATATGCATTAATTTAATAGTGTTGCTATTTTTTTTTGTTTTTTTTTATTTTATATTTTTGATGGGAACATTTAACATGCAGACTATTCAATTACTCTATCCCATTATATATTGATATTTGATATATAATTTTTATTATTAAGAGTGTTATGGTATTATTATTGTTGAGTTTTAAATTTATCATCCTGTCATTTGTTAATTATTTGGGAACTCTCGACTTATGAGTTATCCCAAATATTAATTGCCCATTATATAAGGTTGGTGTCATGTGATGTGATTGTGTTTTTTGATCATCAAACCTTGGGTAGTGTCAAAGATGCATGATGGTGACTGTGGTACACATTGATATTTGGGTAGAAATTCTAACTAGGGTTTTTGTGTATTTATAAAAAATGGAATTGAATATAAAATTTTGATATAGTTATTTTTTATTTTGGAGGAACTATGATCTTGTGGCATAATATGAATTATCGTATCATAAATAGATGAAGGAGATTTCTAGTCTAGGGTAGTCATTGTTGGATAGGCTATATCAAGAATAATTGTTGGATAGGCCAAAAGAAAAGACAAAGTGTATTACATAATAGTGAGACACATGTTGACTTTTAGAGTCATCGAGGGGTTTTCACAGAGTTCATCTATCATGATACTCACTAGTGATAAATATACAAAATTTTTATCTAAGTTAGCAATAATTCATTTTTTAAATATATCTTTATTATTTCATCCATGTATTTTAGATTTATAAATTATTAATACATGAATAAATATTCATATCACTAATATTAATAATATTTTTTTATTTCTTAGATTTTTCATAAAATAATAAACACTTAATTCAATAAAAATTTTAAAAAATAAAATAGTAATAATGTATTATATTATATTGCATATCAATTTAGAATTTCTTGTACGAATAATGAGATTGTACATCTTACTTCTTGTATTGACATATTTTAATAGAATAAAATTGTTAAAAGGAAAAATAGATATTTAATACTTGGAAAGATTATTTTGATTTTTTATAGAGAAAAATAGTTTTAACTATATTCAATCTCATTAATTAGATATTATCTCATACTGTTTTTCAATGCTCATTCTTTCAAATCCTACATATTTGGGGAGATGATATTTAACTTGTCTTTTAAAGTTTTAGGATGTACATTTTTTTGTCATTGATTATTTTTTATTGTTAAATAAGTTGATATCTAGTATCTTGATTTGTGCATTTCTTGGATACTCTAATATTTAAAGAGAGTACATGTATTTTTTATCAAAGACTAATAGAATTTTAGTGAATATGAATATTATTTTTTTTATTATAACTCATTTTTTAATGAATCTAGGAATAATGTGAATTTTTATATCACACTTGAATTCATTATCATTTCTCCCATGCCTATAGTCATTCTTAAACTATCAATGAGTAGAAAGAGTCGCCCATCAATTATATTAAAGTATGTTGGTACTCAATATGATATTACTTTATTGAAGTCATCATACGTACTAAAGAATTCAAATTATGTTATTTTTAGAGAGAGGGTTTTCAAGTATGAAGATCTCATTCAGATATAGATGATATAATAGTTCATGAGTTTACACCTGTATAAACTTCTATTGAATTGGTATTTAGGAGACTTACTTACCAAGGAATTAGGGTATATGCCAAAAGAGAGACATGCATAGCTTTCTCAGATCAAATACATCCTAGTGAGAAGCTAGACAATTTTATAGTTAATTTTTTTAATCTTGATTTTTTGATTATTTTTAGGTTAAAAAAAGTTATACTTAGTACTTGATTTTATATGTTTTGTCATATTCTTTATTTTTTGAAAATACGAGGATATCTAAGTCTCTTTTTGAGGTATTATCTCATCTAGATTTGCTCTATGTCATATTGGAAGAGATGTATGCTCTCTGTTCTATTGGGATATGGGCTAAGAAGCATGGACATGAGGATACAATATGATGGGATATGAGGATATGAAAAATTTTAAAAAACTAGGATACGAATACTGATATGACACGAGATAATAAGATAAAAAAATACAAATATTATTCTTAAAAAATAATTTTGATAAAAAAATGCTCAAAATTTTTTTTACAAATATTCAAACACAAATATAAGAAATATTAAAACTAAAGATTAATATTTTTTTCCGAATCAAATAAAATGGCTTCTAGTTCAGGTTCATTAAAAGAAAAATCCGTAATGTCAAGAATTCTAGCATTCTTAATATTCATTGAGTCAAGACCATCACTTTTAATGTCTTATATTTTAGATTTGTTTTCATTATAGTTTAGAGATCTCCTTGATAGAAGTCAAAGATTGTTATAGACATAAATCAAGTCTTCCGCTCTTTGTAGTGTCAACTTATTTCTCTTCATGGATTAGATAAAATTATATATTCTTTAATTTCTTTCACAACATGGGGATGAACAAGGTTGTCTTAACAATTTTAATGCTATAAATTGAAGCATTGGTGCAGAAGCTCCATGAATAATTCACCATTTAATATTACTCATGTACTACCTGTCATGCATTTAAATAAATCTATATTATTTCAAAATTTAATTAATCTAATTTTTTTCTCCATCCATACAATTAGACTAATTCCATATAATTTATATATTTACATATTATATTTATTCATTCAAAATAAATTATAAAATAATTATACTTACATATTGCATTTACAAAAATTAAAATCATGTATTTTAACCCCACTGCTTCAACTTCGTAATTCCATATAATTTTTTTTATTACATATTTAATAAACATTCATACTTATATATTGAATATTTAAAAATTAAAAGATTGCATTCAAACCTCCCCCCCCAATTACCTTCTCACTGAGTATGAGACTAACTTTGTCGGCGACTCGGCATTGTCTAAGTTGTCGTAGCAGGAGCATTTAGGTTTTTTAAGCCCGTAGGTTTCCTTTATAAATATGTGTCGGATCCATATTCGACACGTATGATGATATGCCACGTGCCGTATCGGACACGTATTGGTTAACGATATGCCATGTGGCATATCAGACATAGATCTGACGTGTCTAGTCAGTATCCATGTGTCTGACACTTGGACACTTCTATCTAATGCCGTATCCGTGCTTCTTAGGATACGAGAACTAGTATCATGATCTTTGGGAAAATTTTTCGTTGGTTGTAGGTGAGCGTACACAGTAAAGATATGTCTAAATAAAAAAGTAGATCGCCTAAAGGTAAGATTTATAGCGAGAGGATATAATTAGATTTTTGATATGGACTACTAGGATACTTACTATTTAGTATTGAAGATGACTTAATGTTTATTCTTATTTTTCTTGTATTATCTCATAGTTAGATGATATATCAGTTTGATGTGAATAATATATATTTTCATGATGACTGTGAAGTGGAAATATATATGAAACAATTACTTGGAGCTTCAAGTATAGTTTGTAGATTGCAGAATGCTTTATCCTGCTTGAAGTAGCCATCGAGATTTTGGGTTGTGAGATTTTTACATACATTCATCTTGTTTAAGTTATATACTTATGTCACTAAATTATCTTTGTTCTTCTGGTGAAATCTTGATTAATATGATGCTTTTGCTGATTGTCTCCGTGGATAATATTTAATTATAGAATATGAGTTTAAAATCTCTCAACTCAAGTAATATCTGCAAACATAGTTAAAATTTGAAGGCTCGGATATTTTATTAGCATAAATACGACTTATTAAATGAGAAATATCATTTTTATTACTGAGGAGATATATACTTGATAATTTTACAGAGATTAATCTTTTGAGTTCTGCTCTAACTGATATTCATATTGCTTCATTACTAACATCACTTTTGATGCGAGCCCTCCAATTAATGGTACTACTTATATGATTACATTAAAAAAATTAATTATCTAAATATAATCCGATCAAATATAATATACAAAATCAGTATAATTAATTAATCTCAGATTATAGCATTATGCCTAGCTAGTTCATCTTATCGTAGATCTTTACATTCTGAGATATGTGAAGATGTCTATACGATTTAGGATTTCTGTCAGAGATCATAGGCTTTAATAGTTAATTGGGTATTCATATTTGAGTTAGATACCAACATATACTGTGAAGATGTCTATGATATAGTTGTGTACTTTTCTTGGGAGATAATGTTATCTAATAATAAAGAAAAAGACAAACAATTGTTGAGATCCAATATAAATGTATAGTTCAAAGTAATAATGATAGTTATTTATAAGGTATTTTTGATGTGTCATTTGTTTAAGAAGTATGTAATCTTTTTTCTCATAATTCTTTACTTTGACAATCAAGTAACAAAGTATGTCGCTTTTAATTCAGTATTTTACGATAGCATGATGCACATAATTGTGATAATTTTGATGAAACTATTATTATATCATACATCCGAATAATATAGTATCTATTGAATAATTTTATGAATATTTTCAAGAGCCTTCAATTTATTTTTCTTTCCTCCGAACTCATTATTATCGACTTGTATGTACTTGTTTGATGTAATGTTATGATTTTATTTATTTATTCAATTTTATTTTTTTTATGCTTTTGATAGAAATACTCAATTTGTAGGTTGCACTAATTATATTTCTCTATTATATAATCGTGTGAGTTGTATATTAATTTTATTGATTATTGTTTATTTCTTTTCGTATTTCAGTTTGTAACAAATATGTATATGCCTTTAATTGTCGATTAGTTATTTTCAATGGTCTTATACTAATTCACACTAATTCTAATCAAATATTTTTTATTAAAGTCACATAACAACAAAGGGAAATTTTCCTAAAAAAGCCAAATGTAAAAAAAATCTCACAGAATATCATGATTCCATGCCAAAAAATAAAAACAAAGACCACGTGCACTTTTTTTAATAACAAAACTACTATGTATTGGAGATGCAGTGCCAACCACTGTAGGAACCCCCATCTCACCTCAAAGGCTCTTCGACCATCACAATCTCATTGTTGCATGCCCAAAAAGGCACAAATAATTCGAGAAGTTCGAAAAAGAATACAAAACCATATCTTTCATCTCCACATTGATATGACTCTATCGTTATTAATGTTTAACTTTGGCACACACTGTTGTGGGCACTTGTGGAAGATGCACCATCACCAACACAGTTGAATGCCCCCTTTAAACGTTCATATTGCTTTGATACTATGTTTGAATTTATGAAATAGGGTTTTGATTCTATGTTTTTTAGGAAGGGGGAGAGACAAAGGAGAGAAAAAGGAACAGAAGTATTGTTTGGGACAACCCATTTGTTAGGTACTCTCAAATAATGTAATAATAAAAAAACATAAACAACAAAAAGAAATAAACTGACACTAAACTAAAACTCAACAATAATATTTTAGCTAAATATTACAAGATTGATCTGAGGTTTTCTCCCTTTCATTGTTCTGCTAAGCTTATTGGTATATTATTTATCGTTTGTTATTTAGAGTTAAGTAAAAACTAAATTACAACTAAATTCACTCACATAAAATTATATCCTAGCTGAATCTTTTTTCTTTTGCTTTCTTTTTTTCCATTTTAAAGTTTTCTACTATAATTTCAACATTCTGTCATGACACACACACACACACACACACACACACACACATATGTATGTATGTATGTATGTATATTGCGGTGTATAAACCATTAAAACAACTTTAATTCGTGTGTGGTCTTTCAAGAAGATTTCTAAACCTCAAATTCCAAAATGAGCCAAAACCATGGGAGGAGAGACATAAGTTAATTTTATTCAATATTTATTTCAATGCAAATAAGCAGAGGATGAATTTTTTGTAATACTTTTTTAAAACTATCTGCTAAAGTTTAGCTAAAATTGGAGGTGAGAGTGGAGCGCCTCTGGCTTTCTTTGGGAGAGGGGAGGAGCAGTGTTTGAGCTTAAAGAAAATGAAGGAAATTCCCCTCATTTTTTGGGTTTGCATAGCAGAGAGGGATGGGAGTTTCAAGTTTTAATATTGTAGTTTTATTGCAGTGTGAGATTTTTAGGGGGGGGGAGCTCTTCTGCCTCTACTTTTGTTTGATTCCAATGCCATTGTGAGACTATACGTTCTTGGCGTTGAAATATCAGATTTAATATTTCATCACCTCTACCTTTAAGAGGGAGTGACATTTAGGAGTTTCAAGTCTGCCAAAGATCACCTGGACATTCAGTGCTAAATATCAGATTTGATTCTTGGCATTTATATATATAAAATATCACAAATAATTGCTTCACCATGTTGGCACAAATTGAATTTTCATTTTAGCTAGAAGTCTTTTAGAACTAAGTCGCCCATTTAATGAATTAGAAAAAAAATATATAATTAAGCTTATCTATATGTTCTTTCTGAAACTCAAATCAACTATAAAATATAGTATAAAAATTATGAATCAACTTGTTTCCATGTTAGTCTTACATAATCAATCAACGAGTCTAACAATAATTTTCTCTTAGCCACAAAACTAGTTGAAAATACTAAATGTTTACTATGAAAATATTTTCTTTTAATTTTTACTATGTAATATTAGAAACACTAATATAAAAATCAACAAGTTTGCATTCAAAATAGTTGAAAATCATTCATAATGAAAATTCAAAAAAAAAAAAAAAAGAACAATATGATACTACTGATTACTAGCTTGACCTTAACTAGGCCTTTAATTGATTCAACAAGATAGACATACCAATTGAAATGTTTTCTACATGCTTACCATAATTTGTATTGTACCCAAGTCATGTGGTCAATAATTTGGGTTAGACTTCAAATTTAGGAATTCATGCACTATGATAAAAAAATCTCAAAAACTTATTTAGAAAATTCTTAAATTTTGATACTTTTTAAGAGAGGGATGTAATGTAGAGAAGAATATTATAGCTATTGAAGTATTTGTTAGAAAATTTTGATGTTCTTATGATTTGGCAATGATGGTTGTACTTTTTACCAATAATAGTAGAGGTTGATGATAACAAGTATCAATGGCAGAGGAGGTGGGCTGTTGATAGAGGTGTCAACCGGGATGGGCCGGCATGGTCCAGCATGTGCTACGGCATGATTCGACCGTGCCTGGGCCGGCACGGCACGTGAATTTTTCGTGCCTGTGCCTGTGTCGTGCCTATCCATGGCACCAACCATTTCGTGCCGTGCCGAGGCCAACCGAATCTCATGTCATGCCTGGTCCGGCACGGTACCGTGACCCGTTGGCATGATATCTCGGCATGAGCCGAGAAATAGCGCCATCAGCAGATGCTAAGCCCTAAAAGTGAAGAAGAATCGTAGTTGGAGAACTGCACGGCGAGGTGTCGCCAAACCCTAATTTTTTTTAAAAATTAGGGTTTCGGCACGATTGGGCTGAACCCGGTGGATTCGTGCCGTGGGCCAGTGCTGGGCTGATCTTCACAGAACCGTGTTGGGCCATGCACGAAAGCATGAATGAGCCTGCTAAAAATGGATTGGCCCGGCTTGGTCTGGCATGTTTGATACCTCTAGCTATTGATTGCTCAGATTTGAAGATTTAAATCTATGTATTAGCTGTATATATTCTTTCATAAAGTAAATTAGTAATAATTGTGTTCCTTAAAGTAGATTAATAGTAATTGTATTCCCTAAAGTATATAGCAGTAATTATGTTTTCTAAAGTAATTATGTTCCCTAAAGTTAATTAGTAGTAATTGTGTTCTCTAAAGTTGATTAGCAGTAATTGTGTTCCATAAAGTAGATTAACAGTAATTATGTTTCTTAAAGTAGATTAGCAGTAATTGTGTCTAAAATAGGTGAGACAATGATTTTTATTTAAAGGAGAGACTATCAAAGAAATAATCATTCAGTAATTTTCTCAAAATTTGTTATGGTTTCTGAGCCAAATTTTTGAAATTCATAGCTGAATTTTTGAATCTCTATTTCATTCTTTTTGGAAGAATGTCTATCGAGATTTTGGCTATCAAATTTACAGGAAAGATTTATGCAGCATGGGAATTTCAGTTCAGAATGTTTCTGAAAGGGAATGAGCTTTGGAATCACATTGACAGATCTACTCTTGCTCCTAAAGAAGGTACAAAACTTAGTTAATGGGAGGCAAAGGATGCTCAAATTAGAGGTGTCAAACGGGCCGGCCCGGCACGGCACGGCCCGTTTTTCACGAGCACGATCGTGCTACCGTGCCGTGCCGGGCATGACACGGTTTAAAAAAACCGGGCCCGACACAGCCCGCAGGCACGACGGTCCGTGCCGTGCCTCGCCTGGCCCGCTCGGGGAAACCTGTCCGAGCAGTTCGGGAAACGGGGGACCGCGGGAGGGGAGGCGTGCGGTCGGTTTCACGGGGCTCCCGGCACGGGATAAACCCGTGCCGGTTTGCCGTGCCGCGGGCCGAACCGTGCCTGGCCAGGCACGGCACGGCACGGGCCCGAGCACGGATTTTTTCCATGCCGGGCCGGCCCGGCACGGTTGACACCTCTATCCGAGCGGTTCGGGAAAAGGGGGACCGCGGGTCGGGTCGAATTCGACCCGACCCGCGGTCTTTTTTTTGCGGGAGGGGAGGCATGCGGTCGGTTTCACAAGGCTCCCGGCACGATATAAACCCGTGCCGGTTTGCAGTGCCGCGGGCCGAACCGTGCTTGGCCAGGCACTGCACGGCACGGTTCGTGCCAAAGCCTGGCACGGCACGGGCCCGGGCACGGGTTTTTTTCGTGCCGGACCGGCCCAGGCACGGCTGAACCGTGCCGTGCCTCGTGCCGGCCCGGCCCGGCCCGGCACGGTTAACACCTCTAGCTCAAATCATCTCTTGGATTTTAGGTTATATTGAACCTCATTGTGAACAATTTATGTTCTTTTAGTACAGCTAAGGAGATGTGTGACTTGCAACGCATATATCATCAAGATAACACTACAAGACGATTTAAACTAGAACTTGAGATTGATAATTTCAGTCAAGGTAATCTTTCTATTAGACAGTATTATTCTGAATTTATTAATCTTTAGAGTGAATATTCTGGTATTATCTAAAGATGCCTTAGCTAGCCTTCAAGAGATTCATGAAGATAGTAGTCATGATCAGTTTTTGATGAAACTGAGGCATTTGAAGTTGTGCAGGCTGGATTACTGAATAGAAATCATGTTCCTTCCTTGGATATATGTCTTGGTGAATTGTTGCGTGAAGAACAAAGAATGGCTATACAAGCTGTTCTAGGTTCGTCCAAGGAGACATCTGAGGTTGTTAATGTTACTTATGCTGCTCAAGGGAAAAACCGAGGGAATGAACAAATGCAGTGCTATTGTTGTGAGGAGTTTGGGCATATTACCCTCAATTGTGGTGAGAAATTCTACAATTAATGTTAACAGAATGGACACATTATCAAGCAATGTCCTACATGCCCAGAAAACCTACAAGGCCAGGCTTTTCAGGCCACTGTTTCAGACCCTACCACTATCAGTTCTACAGCCACAATTGCTGGCACAAATAGTCTTTTGCTACTCCATAAATGGTTCAACAGATGCTCATCACAGCATTCTCTACTCTGGTCAAGGTAAGATTGTTTCTTCTCCTTGGTTTGTTGATTCTAGGGTATCAAACCATATGACTGGATCAACTGATTGGCTGCATTATCTTTGGAAGTATATTGGTAAATAAAATATTCAGATTGCTCATGGAAGTAATCTTCCAATTACAGCCATGAGTGATATTGGACCTTCCTTTCATCAATATTTGTCTCTTCTAGATTGTCTATGAGTTTAATTTCTGTTGGGCAGTTGGTGGATAATAACTGTGATGTAAGTTTCTCTCGTCATGGTTGTCTTGTGCCGAATCAGGGGTCGGGGAAGGTGATCACGAGGGGGCCTAAAGTGGGCAGATTTTTTCCATTGCAATTTATTCTTAGAACTTTGGTTTTGGATTCTATTATTATTAAAAATAAGGCTAATGTTTGACATAAACAATTGAGTTATCCAGATAATGTGATATTGTCTCATTTGATGAAGCATGGTTTTCTTGGCAACAACAATCAGTATTCTTCTAATAGTTTATCTCTTGATTGTTCTGTTCGTATACTAGGAAAGAGTAAAGTGTTAACTTTTCCTACTTATGGTACTCGTGCTAATACATGTTTGGAGATTATACATAGTGATGTTTAGGGTGTTACTCCTATCATTTTTCATGCACAGTATAGATATTTCATAACATTTATAGATGACTAAGGATTAAAGTATCAGTTTCTATGGATATATCGGTACTTGAATTTTATGGATATATCAGATATATCGAAGATATATTAGTGTATATTTATATATAAGCACTAATCAAAGATAGATATATCGGTTTTAATGAATATATCGATACTTAGAATTTATGAATATATTGGAGATATATCGGTGAATATATCAGAAATTTTTATCATTACAGATGACTATAGTCGTTTCACATGGATATATTTTCTAAATACTAAGGCTAAAGTGTTAACTATTTTCAGAAGTGATGTAGTTTATATTGAGACTCAATTTTCTACCACCATTTAGATTTTACGGTCTGATAATGACAGTGAGTATATGTCATATAATTTCCAAGCTTTCTTACAACAAAAAGGCATTATATCTCAGCGATCATGCCCTTATACCCCTCAATAGAATGGGGTGGCTGAACAGAAAAACTGTTACTTGTTGGATATGATTCGCACTTTACTCTGAGACATCGGTTCTTCCTAGATTTTGGGTGGAAGCTTTGTCGACTGCAATTTATCTAATTAATCGGTTACATTCTTAACAATTGAATTTTGATTCTCCTTACTTTCGTCTATTTGGTATGCAGCCTAATTATCATATGCTACACACTTTTTGATGTGTTTGCTTTGTTCATTTGCCTTCAAATGAACGCCACAAGCTTACAGCTCAATCAGTAAAGTGTGCATTTATGAGATTTAACAATACTCACAAAGAATTTCTTTGTTATGATGCTGCCACTAATCGGTTGCGTGTTTCTAGAAATATGGTTTTCTTTGAACATGAGTACTATTTTCAGCAGAAGGATCTCCCTTTACATGGTGTTCTTTTTCCTAACTTTGATGATATATCATTCTCCATTGAGCATTTTAATCCTGGTTTTGTCTATCAGCGACGACAAACCCCATCATCGCAAATCCTTCCCGACCTTGATCCATTGCCCACTTCAACAGCTCTTCAAAGATCTAATCGTATCAATCGTCCTTCTGATAAGTATGGTTTTTCTGCTATTTTGGCTGATATTACAGTTCCTACCTCTTATTCTCAGGCCACTAAACATGTATGTTGGGAGAAAGCTATGCAAGAAGAACTTCAAGCTCTTCAAGAGAATCATACTTGAGATATTGTTCCCTGTCCTACTGGTGTTAACCATTGGTTGTAAATGGGTCTATTCCATTAAGCTGATATCTAATGTGTCACTTGACTGATACAAAGCAAGGTTAGTGGCACTTGGAAATCGACAATAGTATGGAGTTGATTATGATGAGACATTTGCACCAGTGGAAAAATGATGATGATGCGACTTGTTCTCGTTGTTGCTGCTTCCAAGGGCTGGTCATTACGACAGATGGATGTCAAGAGTACATTTTTACATGGAGATCTTAAGGAAGCAATTTATATGACACTACTACCAGGATTATTTTCTACTCCCTCTTCTGATGTTTGTAAACTAAAAAAGTTACTCCATGGTTTAAAACAAGTTCTGCATGCTTGGTTTGATAAGTTTTGATCCACGCTTATTAGTTTCTATTTTGTCCAGAGTCAATATGATTCCTCTTTGTTTCTTTGCAATACTGTTAAAGGAATTATTTTGTTCCTAGTATATGTTGATGATATTATTATTATAGGGACTAACTTTGAATTGATTTCACAGCTTCAACAGCGCCTTCAAAGCTCTTTTCATATGAATGACCTAGATCCTTTAAGCTATTTTTTATGTCTTGAAATAAACTCTACAGTGGCTGGTACTTTCTTAAATCAGCATACATATATTCAGGAGATAATTACATTGGCTGGTCTTCAAGATGGTCGATCTGTTGATACTCCCTTAGAAGTGATGTTAAATATTGTCGTGATGAGGGTGAATTTTTGCTTGATCCTTCCTTACATAGACCTTTAGTGGGGAGCTTGAATTATCTCACTATTACTCACCTGGACATTTTTTTTGCTGTCCAACAAGTTAGTTAATTTATGCAGGCCCCTCAGCACCTTCACTTGGCTGCTGTTCGTCGCATTGTTCGCTATTTGCGAGTCACTCCTCAAGGTCTTTTCTTTTATGTGGATTCTCCTATTCACTTAGTTGCATATAGTGATGCTAACTGGGCTGGTTATTACGACACTCGACGTTCCATTACTGGCTGGTGCATGTTCATTGGCAACTTTCTTGTCTATTGGAAAAGCAAGAAGCAAGATTGGGTGACGAAATCCTCAACCAAGTCTGAGTATCGTGCTATGTCCTCTGCATGCTTTGAGATTGTTTGGCTTCGAGGATTGTTGGCTGAGCTTGGGTTTCCTCTAATAGAACCTACTCCTCTTCATGCAAATAATACTAGTGCTATCCAAATTACTGCTAACCCAGTGTTTCATGAGTGCACCAAGTACATAGAAGTAGATTGTCACTAAATTCGTAAAGCATATGATGCCCATGTCTTTTCTCTACCTCACATAATCACTAATCAACATACTGATGATATATTTACTAAAGCTCTCTCACGGAAACAACATCATTTTATGCTTACCAAATTGATGCTTTCTAATCATCTAGCATCAATTTGAGGGGGGATATCAATGGCAGAGGAGGTGAGCTGTTGATTGCTCAGATTTGAAAATCTAAATATGTGTTTTGGTTGTATATATTTTTTCTTAAAGTAGATTAGCAGTAATTGTGTTTCCTAAAGTAGATTAGCAATAATTGTGTCTAAAATAGGTATGACAGTGATACTTATTTAAAGGAGAGACTATCAAAGAAATATGCATTCAGCTGTTTTCTCAAAATTTGTTAACAAGTACTAGCCAAATGATTAGATAAAATAAATAACTATATTAAAAATGCATAAAACCCTTTCACTATTATTATTCATTTAGCCGTGCCAAAATATAATTCAAGATGATAAAACAAACTACAACATGATATAATTGTTGGAGGTGTGCGTACTCAGTACATGAGATTTCTGCTTTAGCACAAGATATTCGTACTTACTAATTTATAATAATAATGCCTCACTCTTGATAGTCGGAGAAATTGAGTCCAATGAGTCTTGAATTGAGACCTAACACTTTTAAACAAAGATACTTGCTATCGTATGAAGACAAGATCTCTAATATATACATGCAATATAAAAAATTTTTAAGTAATCAATAATCTCAATATTATTTTCGTACAAATATATCTACTATCAGAACCATTATGTGACCTGTTGTATTGTGTTAGTATTTGTGAACTCATACACGATATGGTATAATTAGTATATTGCTCAAATAAGAAGATAAAGAAAAATAAGCTAAAGAAAATGAGCATATAAGTGCTAGTCTCTACTTTTTTGTGTCATTCTATAAGCATCATTTTTTATGCTTTATTTCACATAGTGGCATTGTTATGTATAATGCTGGCTTTTTGATTTGGAATCAAAGACTTTCAAATTGCCAAGGTTACAAATATATCCCTATAAAACATGTATCGGTAGCTTTTGAAGTTCCTGGATCTATATCACAATAACAATTGATAAATATTCTCTGCATATTCCTTTTTTTTTTTAATTTTATCACAATTGATTGTCGCGTATATTTATAATATCCATTTATTGGTTATTTTGAATTCTGGTGCATGCAGTAGGAGTGATACACAAGAATACTCGGATCTGAATAAGCTAGCTAAACAGTTCCTTAAAGGTGGTCGAAATGCAATGGAAGGAGAAGCAAAAGATATGCTTTCTCGTGCATATGTTCAGGAAGTTATGTCAGAGCTACGAAATGGGGAACAAGGGGAGTGCCCTATATGTCTTGAAGCATTAGAAGATGCAGTTTTAACTCCATGTGCTCATCGTTTGTGTCGTGAATGTCTCTTAGGAAGTTGGAAGAATCCAGCATCAGGTTGGTGCCCCGTGTGTAGGTATGTTCTAGCCGAATCTCATGGCCTCTTCATCAAAAATAATTTGTTCCATTCTTTGAGATGATCTTGTAATTTTTGTTACTCTCCAAATCCAACCCATACTATCCTAAAGGTGTCAAACGGCTGGCACGGCCTATTTTTGTGAGGCATGGTCATGCTAGACATGGGGCGGTATGATTCCCGTGCTGTGCCAGGCACTACATAGGAATCATCTGGCAATCACAGCCGAGTGCAGGGCCATGCCGGACCGTCCCTACAAAACCCTTTGCTTGAAAACACAACGGGTGGCAGGCCAATTACAATTGGCTATGTAAGCTAGATCTAACTAACGTCTCCAAATCTTTTTAAAAATAATAACTCGCTCCATTGGGCGGTCACTTGACGGAACTTGACCCGTGACCCTTAGCTGGTCCTGGGTTCCTAGGCTGGTGGATCATGCCACTCGGCTAGGCACACAGATCATGCCTAGCTTTGCATGGTTTTGGACTAGGACCAGGCATGGTCTCGGACTATGCCTTGCCGGGCTAGACACGGCTGAACCGTGCTGTACCTAGGCCTCCTGGGCTGATTGACACCTTTATACTATCTTTTGGTCCTTATATGAGCTCTGAGGCCTTGGAGCGAGAGCATGTAAGGCCTTGTCCCAACAATAGGATAGACCCAATTTATACACCTTGGATAACTCGTGATCTCAGAGTAAGAGCATCTATTCCCTTTGCGAACTGGACTATCATGTTGCTGGTAGATAATTTTGTGATTTTGATTATCAATGAATTAAATATATTGGTTTTAGCATTGAGGAATAATGTAATTTTGTTTTCCACAGGAAAAGCATTACTAGGCAAGAGCTTATCACTGCTCCGACCAATAGTAGGTTTAAGATTGACATTGAGAAAAATTGGGTGGATTCATCCAAAGTAGTTGCTCTCTTTCAAGAAATTGAAAATAATCGCAATTCCAGCTCTAAGACTATTCTCTTCAGTCAGTGGACTGCTTTTTTAGATCTATTGCAAATTCCTCTTTCTAGGTATCATAATTTTTATTGAATGATTTGAGCCTTTCTTTTACGCTGATTTTGTAAGTTGTGGTATATCAATTTGATTTTGTTAAGTTGAAAGATTGCTTGGTACATGTGATGGCTTGAATTCTAAGGAAAAAATTGGATGTTAAATCCCACTAAGTAGTCTCTCTATTGTAACTATTGTACTGTAATAATACAAGTTAGACATAATGCATTGTTCCTCTAAGTTATGGATAATCGAAATATTTCATGACTATCTATTATTATTCCTAAAAAGTTCCAATATCAACTAATGTGAGTTCTAATCTATCTAGAGGTATCAAACTGGCCATGTCATGCCGGCACGACCTGTTTGAGTGAGGCACGGCCATCCTACCATGTCGTGCCATACATGACATGTATGATTGGCACTACATGGGAACCAACTAGCTAGCCTAGCACAACACATGGCACGGCCGAGTGCAAGGTCATGCTGGACTATCCCTATTGGAACCCATCGCATGAAAACGAAACGGGTGGTAGGTTTACGTGGTCGGCCAATAACAATCGGGCACGTATGCAAAATCTAGCTTACGTGGCCGGATTTTTTTTTAAAAATAACTCATCCCATTGGGCGGTCACCCAATGGGACTTGACATTGACCTGTGACCAAGAGTTGGTCCTAGGTCCATTGGCCAGTGGAGCGTGCCACTGGGCTTGGCACACGGGTTGTGTCGTGCTCCTAGCCAAGATGGGCTGCATGACCCAGTTGACATCTTTAAATCTATTATTTTAAAAGCTAATGGCATGAAGTCAAGATGGTGCATGATGCACCTAAGTATGTCACTTTTCACAACAATGTATTGAACTCAAAATAGTTAATATTGAAAATATAAATACTATTTAAAATTTTAATAAAATAAACATAAAATATTTATCAATTTAAAAATTTCAGTGCATCATATAAATTTTTAAATATCAAAATTATAAAAATATATAACTATAAACAATAATTTTTAAAGACTACTTTGTTAATTTTTTTGTATTTTTTTTTTTTGTTTTTTATTACGGATGAAAGCATTTAATATGTGAACTATTCCAATCTATTCACCTATTTTATAAGCCGTCAACATAGAGTGTGGTGCTTCACCTCTAAATATCCTTGCATCTTTCTTCACCTGTCTTATATATCATAATAAGACCAGACTAGATAACTCAAACTATCCGGTACCACATGTATGTTTGATTTCCATTGAAGTAAGTGGTTATTTTTTGGCTTAGTTTTTTGCATGATATCAAAGTTAAAACTCTGGGGAAATACTAACCTTAGGGCTAGTAGAGGGAGAGCACGTTCACTGTACTAGTGTGTCATTGTGTCCTACAGTCGTACGCATCATCCCTACTATGCAACAAGCTTCAAAACCTTGTGCAATGTGTGATGTCGTAATTATGGTTGTCAATGTGTGTTTTTCGGGCAACAAGGCGTGTGCAGAGTGTGATACTTTGGTTTTGGCTGTGCAATGTGGGCTCTGTGTTTTCAGGCAGCCAAATGAATGCTGTATTGTGAAGGAGGCACTTGTGTCTGGTGTTTATGGCTGAGATTATTGTAGTTGTAGGCAATCGCTGTGTTTTCTCCTATTTTGTTTCAGTATAGTATGACTTTCTATACGGTGTCATGCTTGTTGATTTGGTTGTTATTTATTTTAACAGTGGATGATGTTAAAATCTCAGATATTTTATAGGGAAGTTTGGGAATCAAAAGTACTCACAACAGAAGACATGAATCAGATGTTACTTTTTAGTTTGAGGATGTTAGACTACCAAACAAATGAATCACTAAATGATAAGTTGAAAGAGAAGTGACTACAGATAAACCTTTATTGTTTGATTGCAATGTGACAATCAATTGAGATATAATTGATTTTAATTTTTTTATCTTGCACGACATATAAAATTGTTGTGAGAGTTTTCAACATCACTATACTCATTTAGGATGACGCAAATATATAATATATTTATTCAACTTCTTGGATAGAGATTGAAGAGAATCAACGAACCTGAGTAGGTGATTATTTGTTTTACACATTTCATTTGATTAGATATATAGTTCTTAAAGGCATTTTTGGCTGAAATTAATGTTACACTGAGAGAGAGAGAGAGAGAGAGAGAGAGAGTAAGAGATGGTTGGATATCCCACACATTGGGTACTCTCAAGCAATCTAAAAGTAAAATAAAATAAAACAATAAATATATAACCTAAACTAAAACTCAATATACCTATACAAGTTAATACTTATATGTCACTAACTCCCACCTTGGAAGAGATAAAAGAAATTTATAATCCTATGAGAATTTTCATGAAGAAGTTTATAATTTGTTCATTTGTAGGTATGTAGCCAATGACTTACGAACTATTTTTGATCGTCTACTGTATTAAGTGACAGGGAAAATCTGAATCCTAGAAAAAATCAAAATACCATAAAAAAACAAAAAATGAAAGAAAAAGAAAATATTGGTTTTTAATTTGGCTACAAAATTGAATGAGGAATACATGCCTCACATCATGCATGTGCTCTCAGGATCACTAAAATCTGAGGGCTATTGTATTTATATTTTCTCATTGAGATTATCATGAAAAAATATATATCTCACGTCTAATTGATTTATAGTCTACCTATGAGATATGACAATTGAAAAAAAATAATCTAATAATGATCTTTTGACCACTTGAGAAAATATATTATAATAATTAATATTATAAGTTTGTGTACATTTTGACTATTAAACTAATTTTGAGCTTATCAATATTTATTTCAGGCTCAATTTTCACCTTCTACATTTATTTATATCTCACTGTTTGTTTTCCTAAAGGTTTTAAAATAAGAATTTAAGAATAATTGAATATGATTGTTCTCAATTCATTCAACATTGTTTGTCACTATTTTGTATAACTAAACACCTCGACAAGAGTATCAATGATTATGCAATTATTAAGAGAGAATACAAAGTTAGAATACGTAAATGTTTAAGAGAATGCAATTATTAATACTAAACAGAGAGTAAGAAAATAATTGAGACAATGAATCTTGGGTAGCAGATGTTATTGGTTCCTTTTACATTAATTATAAGGTTCAAATCTCTATTTTAAATGTGATTAGTTATTGTAGAAAGAGATTATCTAGGAAAGACTGCACATATCTTTAAAATGAGATAATCAAGGATGTTGTCGAGCCTTTTTAAAAGAGATAAATATCTTTTACTTTATTACAACTTGGAAACTAGTGTCATAACTTATAGGTAAGTCTATTATTGGTTTTATGTGTGTTTTTATTGTGAAGACATGTTCAGTTAAAAAAATAGATCGCCTTAAGGTAAAATTTATTGCTAGTGGGTTCACTCAAATATTTGATGTAGATTATTTAATATCTTTTCTATAGTGGTCATATAATTTTCATATAAATTCTTATTTATTGATAGTATTTTCAAATGGATGATTTATCATTTAGACGTGAAAAATATTTTTTTTCATGGTAATCTTGACGAGAATATATATGTGAAGTAATTATTTGAATTTTGAGCAACAAACTCATATATAGTTTATAGATTATGAAATATATTATATGACTTAAAATAGTTACTAAGAACATGATTTATAAATAATTTCTAAGTTAAAGATGTGTTATGTATTTTGTCTTATTTTTTTGAAAGTATAATTTTACTTTTTGTGTACGCAAATAATATTTTGGTTATGTGAAATAATGAGTTGAACATCATCTAACTTGAGAAATACTTTCAGTCATAGTACTAGACAAATAATTTTGTTGACTTAAATATCATCTTGTAATGAAGGATGTATGTTCTTGATCCTTTTACACGGGTTGAACTTTTGGGTCGTGCATCAGAAAATATAATTATTGATTTTAATATTGATTTTACTTTCATGAAATCATAGAGTAAAATCATTAGATTAGATTAAATATTTGACTATTATTAGATCATATTTAACTAGAGGTGTCAAACAGTCTGGTCCAGCTCATTTTTAGGTGCCCAATCAGGCCACCGTGTCATGCTTGGTATGACATGACTTCATCACAGCCAGCCTGGCATGGTCCGTCGGCCCGAAAGTGATGAAGCTTTGTTGGGTTGGGTCCTTCCTGGATAGGTAAGATCTGGCCTGTTCGGGCGGGGTTTGGCCCTTTGGGCCGAGTTCTGGTATGGTTCGGCCCATTTAAAAAATTTTTAATTCAAAATTTAAAATTATTAAAAAAATTTAAATCTTAATTATTTAATACTTAAATAGTTTATAGTTAGAGTCCGTTTGATAAAATTAAAAAAATTAAGTGATGGAAAATAAGTACTGAAAAATTATGTGCTGAATTTTATAACTGTTGAATTTATATTAAAAAATTATTTGATAAATTATTGTTAATTGAATGCTGAAGATAAATATATTGTTTGATAATTATAAATGTTGAATGATAAAAATGATATATTTTATATATTTATCATTCTTATCATTGCATTACATATTATCTAACATAAATAGAATCTCTAATGAATTTTTTTTTTCATTATAATTATAAATTATTATAAAAAAAATCACTAAAAACATATTTATAAATAAATCATAAATCCAAAAAAATAATAAAAATATTTAAAAATAACCAATAAAATTTAAACTCTTTTAAACTATTTAAATTTTTAATATAAAAACAAAAATTAATGAACAACTAGTTGATTTGTTATTTTTTCTTTTAAATTAATCATCAAAGCGGGTCAGGGTTAGGGTTTGTGGTGGCGAAGAAAGGAGATGAAGAAGATAGATTCACAAATTGAACTATAGCATGAATAAGAAAATGAAAAAGAAAGAAAAAAAGGATAAAATAATAATTTAAAAAAAATTATTAAAAATTTTCATCCTTCAACATAAAGTAGGTCTTTATCTACTTACTATGTTCAATATTTTTTTACTTAAAATTTTAAATTTTCAGCTCCAATATTTTTTTATCAAACACGCTTAAAATTTCATACTATTAAAATTTTTAATTTTTAATAGTTTGAAGATTTTAAATACGTTATCAAACAATCCCTTAGATTTAAATTAAAATAAATAATTAATTATTTAATTTTTAATTTATTAAATTAAATATAACATAAAGTATATTATAAATAATTAAAATTTAAAAACTGACAGTGTTTGAATTAATAAAATTAAAATATTAATACAAACTAATAAATTTCAGATCTATCATGTTAGGGCGTTGGGCTTCGGACGTCGGGCATTGGGGTGGGGTGGGGGCTGGGGGAGACCGGGCGTGGCGGGGCACAGTTTGGGTCATGTTGAAATAGTGTGCCCTCAGGCCATGGTATCAGGTCGTGCCTAGCCTGGCATGAGGCCCAGTAGACATAAGCATGGCAAGGCACGAGCCATGCCGTGAGCCGGCCCGGCACGGACAGGGGCATGAGCATGGGTTTAGACTATGCTGGGCCATGCATGGCCAAGCCTGGTCGAGCACTTGCTACCTGGCCCGTTCGACACCTCTAGATTTAACTCATTACAGTCGGTATAATTTTTATCTCCTAGATTTTTTTCAGTTTGTTCACTTAGATACAATCCTTTATATGTTGAGGAATGTGAAGAAGTCTTCATGACTCAGAATTTTTCTTAACTATCACAGATACTTGAAGCTGATCAAATATTCATATTCTAGTTGGAAATTAACTTGCATCAAGAGGAAGTTAATAATAGTTTTTTATATTTTTCTTGTATGTTCTCTTGTCTCATGGAAAATAAGAAATTGATAATTATTTCAAGATTTAGTATAGATATAGAGTTGAAAATGATGATGATTATTAACACTACGAGTATTTTTTTATCATTGTACTATGAGGTATTTTATATTAGAAAATACCTACGGGGTATTTTCTTAAGTATAGATGTAAAGCTGTGTTTGAACATAAAAAGCTAGGATTTGAACTTATAAAATATAGATGTAATTATTTCATAATTATTATTAGATCAGATTTTTTTATACAAAATACCTACGACTACGAGGTATTTTGTATTCGAATATAGGTTTGAACTAATCTCATCCCCAGAAGCTAGCTCAAAGGGAGAGTGAACCTAAGTGTTATATATTAACACTACAACAAGTTGGAAAATTTTTAATGTGAATCAATTTTAACACTTCCTCTCATGCTTAAAGTTAGATATATAGAGTATGAAGTTTGTAGGAATAGATATCTATGGGTGATCCATAAAGGCTCTAATACAAGGCAATAATACTTCAAAATTTGTGAAATTAAGAGTTGAGTATAATTTATCTATTTTTTTTTTTTGGAGAGCGACTAAAAAATTAAGAATAGAGAGACTAACTGCAAAGTCATATGATTTCTTGGTAGACTTGCCTTTAGTTTGAGTAAGCTGGGTTAGTCCCTTTTTTTATTATAGACTATAAGTTTTGTATGGTCAAGTCTTCTAAATTTTAGCTCACCATAAGTCTGTACTAGAGAGGATTCATTAATTTTTGTATCATATGAACCAGAATGAGATTTTCTTTCATGAGAAACCTCATTTTTTTTAGTATTAATGTGATTTATACTTCTTGGTAGATATGATACCTCAATGAGAGTAACATCATACTAAGTACCAATAATATTAAATATAGCTGACATATGAATCTCTCTATCAATTGGTGCTCAAGATAATATTACAAATGCCTAAGGAAAAATAATTGATTTAGGTAAAACACTTCGACTTAAATCTTTTTAGGCTCATTAAAAAATGAGTTCTGCTAAAAAAATATTTGTATTTATAAAAATGTTATTATTATTTGAAAAAAATACTTGTACTTTATTTGGATTTTGAAGTGTTAAAGAAAGACATATTCCAAGGCCATAGATGCTCACTTATCTTGCAATGGAGAGTGATAGAGAGAAAAATAAGTGCACCCAAAAATCAATGAATAGATCAATATTCCTGAGTACTAGACATTATGAGTGACGCAATCAAGGTTAATATTATTTCAATGTATTTGATGAATATTATACTTTTTTTGTGATGACAATGATATAAGGATGATAATATTCATACTTGAGAATTATTTAAATGAGAGTTTAATTAATAAAATTTTCCAGATTTTATGAAAGAAAAATCAAGGGCTAATTTTCAGAGTCTAACCCAATGTACAAAAGATAAGAGACTATGTACTTCAATTATCTGAATTAATACTTTAAATTTTTGATCTTAGTGAGAAAGAGGCCTTATTTTTATTTATTGATAGTTTCAAACCTTAAACTAAGTAAGGATTATAAATGAGAGGTGTCCAATGCCTCATCCATGTAATGTGTGTTTTTGAATCCTTGATATAATTCATAAAGGTAGATAAACCCAACTCTTCAAAGAAGAATAGAGTTGAACGAGAAAAATATTTAGGAAATAACTATTCGATGACAAAGGAAGAATTATCCATAGATGATGAAAGAAGGAATAGTCATTAGCATATTTTCTTTGTGATGAACTATATTAGATTTGTGATTGTTTTAATTAGAGTAAACTTGTTATTATCACCGAGAATGAAAAATTACAAAAAATACTATTAAACTGATTCAATCTTGTTGGACTCAATTCAAAATAAGAATCATGAAAGATGAAGAAGCGTGATGTTCATGAATTATATTATTGTTGGTCATAATATCAAAATATTGATGGATATAGATGTGTTCAATTTTTTTAGTTTTAAAGGAATCTCAAATAAAATGAATCTTAACATAAGTAAAGGTAATAGTTAGATCAAGATAGTAAATTCTATAGAAATTCCAATAATTAGCATCATATTGAATGTGAAGGTCTAATTAGGAGATTTGATGAGAAAAGAAACAAGCAAAGTGATTTCAATGAATGACTATGACTTGGCATTTAGGTTAGATTTTCTAAATCGAGTAAATAGGTTTCTAGTTCCTGTTTATCAATTATATAAGCATTTAAAACCATATTTGTCGATGTATTGTCTCGATAACATGAAATATTGAACAATTCACGAAAATTTTATTTGCAATACAATTAATAAAATAGATAAGATACCATGAAATAACTTATATGATAGTTTTATAGATTCTCGAAACTTTGGAGCCTATTAGTGAGATGTTTATAGAAGTATTAAAATTTCTTGACTTATTTTGAGATATCATGTCTGTCAAATTGTCAAGGAAGCTACCGCCAAAGAGGGAGGCGAACTATCAGTTTTAGTTGGTGACAAATGCCCTGTCAATGACTTAGACACCTGATCGAATAGCTATCTTAGAACTCAAAGAGCTAGGAAAATAATTAAAAGATTTGATCAATATTGTGTATATTTGACATTCAAATATCTCATATGATGTTTCTATTTTATTTCAAAGATAATTCGATGGATCATTTCAATTATCCGTTGATTATCAGGCTCTCAACAAGTTAATTGTGAAAAATAAATATATGATTTCTTTGATGGTGGACTTATTCGACCAACTTGTGGATGTCAGGTGATTTTTCATATTTGACCCGTGGATAGAGAGTACTATCAAGTATGAATAGCTAAAGGTGATGAACTAAAGACAACATATATGACAAGGTATGATTTCTATGAATTCTTGGTGATGCTATTTGAACTTACAAATGTATATGTCATATTTTATATACTTATGAATAAGATATTACAATATCTCTTTGATCATTTTGTAGCAGTATATTTGTATGATATTGTTGCATATAACAAATTATTAGAAAAGCATATTGATCATTTAAGGCAAATATTTTAAACCTTGTGAAAAATGAATTGTATGTCAAATGGGAGAAATAATATTTTGCCTAACTAGAAGTTTTATTTCTGAGACATATAATGGGTAATAGAGTAATATGGATAGACAGAGACAATGATAAAGTTGAGATTGTTTCTTAGGTTAACTAATTATTATCAATGTTTCATTCGGAAATATTTTGATATTACAATGCCATTAACTGATATATTTTAGAATAAAAGGGCTTGGAAGTGAAACAAAACTTGCCAATAAGTTTTTCATCATTTGAAGCAAGCAATCATGGAAAAGTTTATCCTAGACTTGTCAAATCATTTCAAACCATGAGAAGTTATTTTGCAATAGGAGTACTTGTACAAGAAGGCTATCTAATTATATTTGAAAGTTGGAAACTAAATGATAATGGTAATTCATTGTTTGTGAGTATGAAGACATTATATTTTGGAATTAAAATTTATGATAAAAATGGATAATGTAGTTATTGATTATTTTCAAACACAAGAGAATATTAACTCCCAAAGAAGGTCAGTGATAAGAGTTTCTTGCCACGTTTGACTATACATTCAATACAAATCAAGAAAAATTAATATGGTAGCATATGAACTAAGCTAGAAGATAGAGTTTGTGACTATTAGCCAATTGCATAGTTTTTTTAAGGATCATATTAGATAAAGATTATTCAAATACTTGATGACAAAATCTCTTATTGTTATATTAGATAAGTATACCTCGGAGGAAAAGACTTAGATTTTAGGGGAAAAATGATTTACTCTTCATAAAGAGATAATTGTTATAAGTTTTTTTTCATTTGGGAAGTTACAAAAAGAAATCATGTATGAGTGTCATGATTCCAAGTTGGCTAGTTATCTAGGTATCCATTCTACCATAGCTTTAGTGGAGGAACAATACTATTGGCCAGGTAAAAAATAATGTAAAAGTCTATCTAAAACTTGTCTAGTTTACCAATAAGATGAGGTGGAGTAGAAGACAGCAACGAGTCTTCTACTACAATTATAAATCTCATAATGCTCATGAGAGTGTGTCTATATGAGTTTCATTGTGAGATTTCATAAAATTAATAACTTTGAGCGTATTATAGTAATAATTGATTGATTCTCGAAATATGTTATTTTCATTCCTATCATGAAGGAATGTCTAATTGAGAAAGCAACATAATCATTTTTAAAGAATACTATCTAATATTGAGAATTTCATGGTTCATAGTTCGTGATCAAGATGGGTGATTCACTTAGTAATTTTGGATATAATTGTTAAAGCTAATATGATCAAATCTGAATTTTTACAATGAATATTTACTCTCAAATTGAACGACAAACAAAAAAAGGTATATTTTTCATTTAAGATATTTTTACGGCTCAGTGAATTTTTCGTAAAAGTATTGATCAAGACTACATGATGATGTATAATTTTTATATAACTTGCAATGAAGAAAAATAACAAGATAAAATTCATTTGAAATTATAAATAGATAATAATCATTTATTCCAAACACCATTGTGATAGAATATATAGGACCAAATTTAATAACTTATAACTTGAGGATTGGATCGTACAAAACTAAGCAATTGAAGACATGAGCTGATAGCAAATGAAAGGATGTATACTATCAAGTGGGAGACCTGGTTTTGGTAAAATTATACTTAGTGTTGCGACACAAAGGAGTACACAAGGAATTGGTGTAAAAATATAGATTATATCATATTTTCAAAAAGGTTAGTAATATTTGACATCAACTTGATTTACTTCAAAAATTCTAAGTATATCTAGAATTTTATGTGAGCATATAGTAGATATTTCATGAGGATCAAAAATTTAAAGTAAATCTAGTATATCTAACATTGGGGGGTTGCACTGATCACCAATATGAGTAGAAGTTTTCTATGAAAAGATCATAAAAGTCTTTTTAGCGAGTTGAGTTGTGAGGCAAAAGAATTATATGCCAAGAGAAGAATACGTGGTGAAATAGAAGATACTATCATATAGTGATGCCAATTAAGAATCCACTGGTGCATTATGACAAATTTAGAAGGAGAATGCAAAGTTTCTAAATAATACTTTGACGAGGGCATCATCAAGATCGGCGAGGAAGAATGTCACATCTCATTAAAACTCTAGAAAATATAAATCATAGGCTGGACTTTTATAGAGATTCCAAAGGAATTCTTCTCTCATTAATAAAATATAAAAGAAATTATTATATAATAAGATTGTGATATATGATATAATTTATATTTTTAGTAGATAAGAGTTGTCTCTATATGAGAGAGTCATCTTATTAATATACTTACTCAAGTTTTATTTATAATTTATTTTCACCCCCAAAGTAGTTTTTTCTCTTGCTAAACTTGTTCATGAGATCTTATGAGTTTAGCTCTTATGAGAGACAAGAGTTATTGACTTAGGTAATTGAGCAAGAAAAAATCTTAGCATAAGGCCGAACGTATGACACTAAAGATTGTGATCCATAACACAAGAGCTCGCTTGCTCTCACCAACTCGTGCTCCTTTGCTGCCGTCACCATGCCTGCCTGCCTGCTATTGTCCTTGTAAATTTTTTTTTTTTTGTTCCAACTCAGTTTTGTTAACATGTTATAAACGATAATGCTAAAACATAAATGTGATAAAATTGAAT
This sequence comes from Sapria himalayana, assembly GCA_029783825.1. Taxonomy (NCBI): domain Eukaryota; kingdom Viridiplantae; phylum Streptophyta; class Magnoliopsida; order Malpighiales; family Rafflesiaceae; genus Sapria; species Sapria himalayana. The sequence goes on from JAREIK010003431.1 coordinate 5,450,366, forward strand.
CGTGGCAACTCGTAATTCGAATGCTTTCATCAAAAGTATAAAAAATAAAATAAAATAAAAAAACTATAACACTCTACTAGATCATGAGCACCACACTCTGCACAGAAAAATCTGGTATCAACCACTCCATACTAAAGCAAACACAAAAGAAATCTGAATAGGGAACCAAAAAAAAAAACAGCCACATTATCGAAACTATTTGGTTTAGTTAGGTCAGAATCAGATCGACCTAACCCGATTTGACTCGAGCCAAGGGGATTTTGCATGACCAAAACTTAGGATTCATAAGGATTTTGCATGACCAAAACTAATCAGTCACTTTGAGTCGTACTGCTCATTCAATTAATATTCTAGGGGCTAACAGTACAGTCTGAATGATACCAACTCCTTTTGTGATCATTTGCGAACAGTAACCGCAAAAGTGAATAGCGATTCTGCTGGGTTATTATTAGTCATAACAACGAGGAGAAGTAAGAGAAACGAGAAGTTATAAATACACAAATATCCTGAACATACACAAGTATGTAACCAGTGGAATTCTCCAATAAATTCCACAAGAAGCAGGCATCATAAGTTTCATAAAAAATGCTTGTTTCTGCCCACATGATTTTGCTGCTCGTGATGTATGATGTGATGCATTATCCTGTCAGAAATAATATTCCTTATGCGCGACTGGATGGGACTCAAAATCAGCAGCAGCGTGAAAGAGTAATAAAACAGTTTGTAGATGATGATCACTGCCTGGTTTGTTTTCTGTTCTACATGGTTGGATCATTACTGATAAACCTAGTGAATATTTTCTGCTCGATAATACGAGTGATTCTTGTCCGATCAGGTGCTGTTGATGTCTTTGAAGGCTGGTGGCGTCGGGCTAAATCTCACGGCAGCTTCCAGCGCCTTTATCTTGGTATAAAAAAGATTGATTTGTTAATATGGTTTAATTTAGTTCTAGAGCAACTTTATTAACGCCAATAAAAATGAGTTGAATGATATTTCATTATTATATTTTGAAATTTATTAAAATAAAGAATTGAAAGTGATCCTTGTTTATTCATTAATATGAAGTTGTATTTTTTCATTTTGTATTTTATTTTGAAAGTTATATTATCATTTAAATAATAAAGAAGCCCTTGTGGTAAAATTGGATGCTCTATTTTTTTTGTTCATCCTCCCCCCAATCTCTCCTTATTAATCACAGAGTAGATGCATACGATAAATTTTTACACTGGTCAATCGTCTCAATGTTGATTGTAACCAAACATATTTAACATTGGAGTTCTTATGAGATCCGGTACATTTGTGATGATTTAAATGCATCTCATTGGATGCTCTATTTATTTGTCAATGATTATTGATTTTTATTATTTTTATTTTTATTGTATCAGAGCTGATACAGTGGCTTTCAATCATTTTTTTAGACTGATTGTTGTTGCTTGTCACTTGCAACTGACTAGTAGTAGTTGCCGACGAGAATTTTATATTTGGGCCATCTTGCGTCTTTTTTTTTTTTAGATTCAAACTTGTAAGCTTAGTTTTTTTAGGTGGAACTACAGATGAAATTTTATTTTGAGTCGAACAATATCAGCGCAGGCAAGTGAGGTTGGCTGTTCTGATCTGATATAGTTTGCTCTTGCTATTATCTGTGGGTGACTATGACTAAATATATGGTGTTTTTGAGGGTTTATTAGGAGTGATTGTCCCTATTTACTTATTTAGTATGACTAACATTGTTGTTATATTGCCAATGGAAATTGGTGGTGATAAGATTTCTCAGCGAGCAAATCTAGTTCACATGTAGTTTGTGGTGAATAGGAAGCAATGAACTTATCGTCAATCAAGAATGTAATATAAACCACTAAAAAAGACATTGAGATGAGATATTTTTTCATATATCTTAGCATGCAAGTAATTAATTGAATTGCATAATTTGTATTGTGTTTGGTGAGAGTTAGATAAATAATATTTTATATAATTCTTCTATATGTAGTTAAATTTACTAGAGGGCTTATATTATATAAAAAATTAGTATTTGATTCAATAGATGTATTTATTAGAGTACATGTACAACTTAATAGATTAATTTCTGTAAGAGTAAAGATGTCAATCAGGCTGTGTTGGGTTGGCTCATCTTGGTCTGAATGATAGGTCATGCTTGTTCAGCATGCTTCGAAAATGAAGCATGTATTCTAACACAACTTAGTTGCTCATTGGGCAAATTGAGCCATGTTGGATCATGCTGTGTCTACAATGGACATCACTTGAGCTTCCTCAAGGAATGAGTTGTGCCTAGAGGTGTCAAACGAGCCGGGCTGGGTTGGCCCGGCCCATTTTTTAAGAGCACGGCCGTGCTTTCGTGCCGTGCCGAGCCAGGCCCGCTTGAGCCTAACCCGGTCGTACAGGACAGGAAATTAGGAATTTTTTTTAAAAAAAATTTTATTGTTTTAATTTTTATTTTAAGTATATAAATTATAAAATTATATATAAAATTATTGATAATGTATATTATTATAGATTTATGATATGAATATTGTTTAAAATTTATTAAATTTACGAAGTGTATTTTTTTTTATAATGTAAAATAAAATTAGTTGAATATTTATTAGAATTATATAATTGAGTTATAAATTTTTAAATGAAAAATTAAAACAAAAAAATAAATAAATCAATAAATAATATTAAAAAAATTAAAAAGTAAAAAAAACATAAGCAAATCAAATGAAAAATGACCAATCAGTCATTAAATACCGAAGGTCCGAACCAAACAAATTAAAATTTTAACGTAACGTATAAATAAAGCGTACAATCAATAAAAAAACAAAAGATCGAAATTAAAAAATAGTAGATCATCATCAATCATTAATCGGCATATCATGAGCATCATCAGCAATAACATCAAGATCAGTATCATATGGATCATCATCATCATCAGCAATCAACTCCTCCGCTATCGTAGTGGATGCGGCTGCAGGCCCAATCTCAGTCTCAGTCTCAGCTCCAGCATGATCATGGATATTAAACCTCGAATCCTCTCAATCCTTCAAACAAGCCAATGCCTCAACAATATCTGGACGTAATCTCGATCTCTTATCCAAAATCACGTTCACTGCAACAGAAAAAGCAGACTCCGATGCTGTGCTCGACACCGGAGGAGTTAGTAGATCCCGTGTCATCCTAGATAGCACGAGAAAGGTGGACTCATATGATTTCCACCGCTGTAATATATCAAGATTCTTAGTATCAGAATGTGATAGGATTGAGCAGAAATCAGTATCTAAGTACCGAGAAAGCTCGCTCCTATGTGATGGTCCACCCATACGTTTCCCCCTCGCTAGCTGAATAAAAAAATCATCATCTCCGAACAAGGTATCCATGTCCGTAATCACAATCTCACTATCACAACTACTATACCTAGTATCGTAGTATGTGAACAGGTCAGTCAACTTCTCGTGAATGAATTCTTTAGGTGGGCGTATAAACTACCACAACTACCATACGTTTCCCCCTCTAGTCTCTAAATGAATTCTCGTGAATGAACAAGGTATCCAGGTTCATGCATGAGGAAATATAAGTTATGATATTTTCTACCCCTTCCACCTTAACCCTAGGGTTCATGCATACAGCGAGGCAATAAAGAGATGAAACGATGGACCAGTACTTCAAATACTTGGTTTCCATCTCTGAAACCATATGGCTAAGTGTCGGGTCAGCTCGATATTTCCTAAATATGCTACTAATATTGTATATGCACCAGAGTACAATGCAAGTCGTGGGCGTATAAACTGACGAACACATGTTTGTCGTGTTATAAAAAATCTTCATGAATTTCATAAATGAAATTTTTGAAGCCCAGTCAGTGTCGTCAATAATAAATTCGTCACTCTTACTATTGACATAGTCGGATATCATGTGTTCGTATTCAACACATGATTCTAACATCAGGTACGTGTAATTTCAACGATGTCTCATATCCGATTGGAATTTCTTCTTAATATTCGCAGACAAACAGAGACTACCAAACTATTATTGTTTGCGAGGAGTACAAATATATTTTAATACATTATGTATATTATCCAACGCGGGGGAACAAACCTTCATACCCACTTGAATAATCAGGTTAATTACGTAACACATACATTTGACATGAAAGATCTTTCCTAATGGTGCGTATCTATTATTCCTAACAAACATGTTAATCACTACTCCATTATTAGATGCGTTATCGAATGTGACACTAAAAATTTTATTTTGAATTTTATATTCCCTAAAGATTTTTATCATACACTCAAAAATGGCCGGGTCATCATGAGAATGAAAAATCTCAGAGAATCCTAAAATTTTTCTATTCATAGTCCAGTTAGAATCTACATAGTGGCTGATGATAAGTCTGGCCATGCCATCCCTACCCAACTCGCTGGAGTATATGAAGTGAGTAAATTTTGAGACTGAACTCGATTCAATCTCAAAAAATATAGTGCCAAGTTGAGTTTGCCTAGGATCTAATAGATAATATTTTTTGGTGCATAATTCGGCATGCCTCTTAAGGTGCACAGTCTCAAATGATATCTTACATGTTAAAAGTCTCATACAATATTTGTACTGTGTCATTTCTTTTTTTTATCCTTAATTATATTTTGTTTTATTATATTAAAATGAGTTCAGACTACATAAGTCCTCCTAGTTTTTTATTTTTTAGAAGTTTGGGTTGAGACGTCTGGAGAAATCAAAGTTTCAGCAGCCTCAGATCTATGTATAATATTTTTATTTTCTAAATTTAAATAAGTTTCATTAGTATTTGTCATTTTTAGGTTTTTTCTTAATCAGGACACTTATTTAGAGACTAGATGATAGATTTAAAATTTATCTATTTTAGGTCTAGAGAGAGAGACTAGAGAGAGAAATTAAAAAAAAAAACTTAAAATAAATTACCTGGTCAAGCAGTAAGGTCGATCACGTGCACGGTGCACCATAGTCTAGCTCAAAATTCAAAACCTAAGTTGAAATTCCCGAAAAGTCAAGCCAAATGACGAAATCCAGACTTCCCGAGTCCCGAGAGAGGCGCAAGATTTTTGAGAGAAAAAATGTAAGATTTGAGAGAAAAAATATTTATGAAAAACATATATGTTATAGTGAGAGGGGGTAAAATTTATAGATTATAGAAAATAATATTAAAAAAAAGTAATTTTTTTGATTTTTTTTTTAATTTTTTACGGGGCAGAATCATGAGCGTTGTTGGATTCTACCCCCTAGCCGTTGGAGGCGAGATCCAACGGCTACAATTTAAATTTTTTTTTCATTTTTTTTGCCCGTTGTGGGGTGGGGGTCGGCTCAGGGGACCACGGGTCGGGTCTGATTGGACCCGACCCGAGGTCTTTTTTCCGGGAAGGGCGAAGGGGATAATGGTGCGGGTGCGCCCTTGCCGGTGTGCCGTGCCACAGGCCATAGGCCACTGAACCGTGCCTGGTCAGGCACGACACGAGGCCCGGTTGGCCACGGCACGACACTGGCCATGCCTTACCCGGGCATGGCACGAGCCCGGGCATTGATTTTTCCCGTGTCAAGCCGGCCTAGGCACGGCCGAACCGTGCCATACCTTGTGTCGGGCCGGCCTGGCCCGTCCCGGTTGACACCTCTAGTTGTGCCTAACATTGGCTCGTGGCTAAACCATTGGCTTGTGGCTAACCCATTGGCTCATGCCTGACATTGGTTCGAGGCACGAGTCAAGGTATGACTCGATCATACCTTGAGCATGAAGTGGGTCTCAGGCCAATTTCATCTTGAGTAGATCGGGATTTCGAGTTCTGTCGGTACGGCATGTCCTATTTGACACCTCTAATACCATGAGAGAGAGAGAGAGAGAGAGAGATATGTGTCGAGCATACTCATACCAAACAAGAGTCTATCGATGAGTCATTTGATTTTGCAACCAGCTCCTTTAATCTTGATCTTTTGATTTATCTTTTGAAAGAATAATAAAGTTGTATTTATTATTTGATTTTATAAGTTTTATCATACTCTCATTTTATTTATTTATTTGTTTTATTATTTCTCTTGATGTTACTAGTACATACAAGTCTCCTTCTAAGATATTGTCTCATTCATGATGATGGTGGATCATGGTGAAAGAAATATATGTTATTCATTCTAATATGATCTGGAAATTAGTACCATGACCTTCTCAAATATTTCTTGTTAGTTGGAGGTGAGTGCTCACTATGAAGACGTGGTCAACTAGAAAGATATATTGCATTTAAGATGAGACTTGTAACGAGAGGATATATTCAAAAATTTAGTATGAATTACTATGATATTTTCTCTCTAGTCATCGAGATGATCTCAATATGAATTCTTATATCTCTAATACAACCTCACAATTACAAAATATATTAGTTAGATATGAATAATATATTTTTTTATAATAATCTTGAGGAGATATATATGAAGCAAAAAGTTTCGAGCAGCACAATAAGATATAATTTATAAATTAGAAAAGATATTATATAGTCTAAAATAGTTAATGAGAATTAGTTTATAATATTTTCATAGATAGTCATTTAATTTGAGTTATATATGTATATTATTATTATTATTATTATTTGTTTTCATAGGGGCACTAATAGCATAGTGATTTTATTGATTATCTAAGTAGATCATATTTTAATTATTAAAAATGGTGAGTTGGGGATCATTTAACTCAAGTTCATTTAGGTATAGTTTCAGACTAAGAACCTTAGGAAACTCAAGTACTTTCTTGGTTATAAATTATTTATTTTATGTAAGATATTATCTTATTATAGAGGAGATATGTCCTTAATGATCCTTTAGATATTGATTGTTTAAGTTTTCTCTAACAAATATTATTATTCATTTAGGTGTTAACTTTATTTTGATCTAACTTCTCTAATTGACTATCAAATTATGTTCAGATCAAAATAATATATGCAGTCAGTATAATTAGTTATTTTTTAGTTTGTTTCTGGTAGATTTAAGTCGATGTAACTTTTTGCATACTGAATATAAACAAGTCTCTTGAACTTGGAATCTCTTTTATGGATTATAATTGCTTATAATTAGTTGGATATTTATATTCTAGTTTGGCATTAGCATGTACTGAGAGGAGATCTACGATAAAATTTTATACTTATCTCTGAAATAATTTAATCTCCTAAAAAAGTAAGATAAATTTTTATTTTAAGGTCTAGTAAAGAGAGATAATTCATAGTAATGACTATAGTTACAATTAAGATATTTTGGATGTGTCATCCACTCTAAGAGATCTGATATCCAATTTCTTATATCACTATTTATAAAAATCATGCGCCGAGGAATACAATCTTAGATTTAGTATCTCACAAGCATATAAAAAAGTAGTGGTAGTTTACTTCATCAGAGAAAATATCAATAATAAGACCATTACTATAACGTATATTCAGAAAATGAAACATTCAACTGACATTTTTACAAAGATCTTGTAAAGATCTCGTTTATATTTTTTTTTCCTCTTAGTTTTATGTTGTAGATTTGTACGTACTAGTTTGATGTGGATTAATATATTAATATTATTTTTTATTTTTAATAATTAATAATTAACATGGAATTGGAGCTTGAATAGTAGCTTGTTATTATTTGACCATGTTGATGGAGATGGTTGTTGGATTATTGTGATAGTGATGATATTATGCTATTATAAAATTTGGTAGGTACTTGAAATCTTTAATTTGTTAGATTTGGCAGATGTGGCAACTGAAGCTAGAAATGGCAAAAAATTGATACTCGACTGCTTGTATAGGAAAATTGTTTGTTCAACTTGGTTGCATTGTAGCTAGGTATGGCATGTGATCTCGTGTTGCCAACGTTAGATGTAGGCAAAGTAGTACATATATCTTGGTATGATGATAAGCATCTTTATCCAATAGTAGTGGGTCTCGAGTTTGAAAATCATCAGACACATTTTCTTTGACTTTCGATGATAAAATTATTGATATATTAATTTATCTCAGATCTTGTTCACTGGTTATAATCTCTATTTTACTTATTTTCTCTGATTATTATTATTATTATTTTGAGAACCAAGGGGTCTCAAGGCTCACTCATGTGGACCCCCTGATTCCCTTAGGCCCCCGTACTCTTAATTGATAAGACTTGAACTCATGATCTCCTGGACATTACTAAGAGCCTTAACCAGCTAAACTCTATTTGATGGGAGATATTTTCTCTGCTTATTAGCTTGAGTTGCTAGTGGAAATGAAGCGAGAGGAGAGTAGCATGCGTAGAGACTGGCATAGAGATAGCATATATTTCTCACATAGCCACTATATGTTTATTTATTGTATTTGTATGGTTTTTATACTTTTACTTCTTGAGAATTAAGTGTTATTTTTGATTTTTGAGATTGAATCAAAGAGAATGATAGGTTTTTATATTTTTAAATTAAGAGTATGAATCAAGTAGTTACTTTACTTGATTGTGAGACATTGATCAAAAAAGGATTACTAAGGATTCTAATATTACATGTCATTTATGATGATGATAATAATAATAATAATAATAATAATAATTAAATTTTATATAATTCATATAAATATTTGAGAATTTTAAGTTTCTTATGCATGGTTAGTGTATATTTTATTATAATTATTGATGATTATTCTATATTTATATACGTATATTTATTTTTTTTTAAAAAGGATCGAACATTTTTTCTATAGGTGTTGCATTTTTATAAAATAATAAAAATATAAATTAATTATAATATTAAAATATTGTGAAACAATAATATATTAAAAATTATAAATCTAATAACCTAGATAAGTCGATGCGTTTTTTTTTTTTTTTTTTTGAGTATGAAATGTTAAATTGAATCTCTTATTCAGCATGCCACTCCAAAATGAGGCATTTGAGAAGAATAATAAATATATATCTTTCTAAAATGAGGATTGTAGAAACATTTATTTTAATCACTTTTATTTAATTAACCAGATATCTTTTTTAAAAAAAAAAATTTCTTGGGAAGAGTATCTTTTCACATCTTATGTCTAATATTTAAAAAAAAAAAAAAGTCAGCTTGAATTCAGATGTTCTTGAATGTGCCATCCTGAAGAGGCCCGGTCCCGGACCGGCCACAGTTCCAGAATGAACTGTGTCCGGGCTGCCCAGCCTGGTAGACCTCTCTATTGTCAGAGTCTTATTCTAGTGAGAATAAAGGAGCCTTCGGCGATGAAGTTGCTTCCCCCATCGACACCCGTCAATATATTCGATGTTATATTTATTTAGAGATGTTGATTTTTTTTTTTTAGTTAGATTAATCTCAAATTAGTTAAATATATTATTTCTAACTTAATTGTTTATCAGTAATTAAAATATATATATATAAATAGATTGTTTTTTTTTTATTTTGGATAATATAAAATAGATTAATTATTGATTTTTATGTTTATGCCGCAAATCTAAGATACACAGTGGCTAAGATCCTAACCGTGTTTCAATTTTCTTTATTTTTTATTCAGGTATGATATGATAGATGTATATGCACTTAACTTGAAAAGTATTTTTATATATTATTGATAATTTTCTTTATTTTTTATTCTATTTTTAAAAAATAGATTGTTATTTTTTATTTTTTTTATTTTTATATATAATTTTTTTTTGTTTTTTTATATCTTAATTCATTTATTAATACGTTTTTAGATTTTTTTTTGACATCTATTGAACTTGCCAAATTTGTTTATCTGTGATTTCGATCTTATCTCCATTATTTTTTTCCTGCAGGACCCCTGGTGGAATCCAGCCGTTGAAGAACAAGCTGTGATGCGCATACATCGAATTGGGCAAACTAAGCCTGTGAGCATCAAACGATTCATCATGAAGGTTCGTTTCTTCTCTTCTGCTTCATAGTTTAAAAGCATTCTCAATGCATTCAAGCTCAAGCAAGAATTATCTCGAACTCTAACTATTTCTTTTTGCTTTAACACAACAAGTTCAAAAACATTATGCGAGATATGTGATCCAACATGATGTTTCTGCAAGATCTGAACCATGCCTTCTGCTGAGGTTGTAAGCTGTGCGACATCATGAGACAGTTTTGCAATCTTAGCAAAATCCACGTTTCTTATCATCGTCGAACGTGAAGGTTCGGACGTAATCGAATCCTCTGCCATGGCAGGGAACAGTGGAGGAGAGGATGGAGCTGGTACAAGCGCGAAAGCAGAGAATGATTTCTGGCGCCTTGACAGATCAAGAACTTAGATCTGCTCGAATTGAAGAACTAAAAATGCTCTTCACCTAGATGTTATCTCCCTCCATCATTCGTGCTGCTTGATGATGGTTATGCTGAATTGCTGGTGAACGCAAAGGTAAAATCATAAATCTGCAAGTCGATATGCTTGTAGATCAGCTCGAATTGAGAAGAAGGCAGAGGCGCCAGGCTCGTCCATCGTTCTTTCATCACCTCGGCGACATTCACCCTTCGATGGAGGAATTAGGTTGAGCGATTTGTAATGCTTTCTCTCGTGCATGTCTCTTTCGCAGTTCTGCTGTCGCTTTAGGTGCCAATTCGAAGCTATGTTGTTTTGTGTATTGTATATTTAATAGAATCACATATTTTTTTCAAGAGTTTGAGTTTGTCGTTTCACATTTTGGCATGGATGGGCTAGGTCATGTTTGCTTCCCGGCAAGGTTGGGCTAGGTAGCCTGATCTTCCCAAAAAATGTGCTAGGCCCAGACCAGTGGCTCGTCCTGAATTAGTCTGAATCTTCTCAAAAATTCTCGTTTGGGTTCGTGCTATTGCATACACAATAGTACACTGAAAGTATTATTTGCAATTTCCAATGTCGTCATACTTTTTATTATTCAATTCAATCTAATGATAAAAAGTTCAACTAGGAGCGTATTTCCGCCAATTGCATGTTTCAATTGAATATATTCTCAAGAATGATTAGACTTAAATAGTAATTTTTTTATGTGGCTACCCCCAATTTGTAAATATTAAAAATGTGTTGCAATTATACAAACTTCGTATCAAATAAAATTTGGTGTGAGTCAATAGGTCTACCACACTTTAGATGTGCCTTTATGCTTCTTGCCATGATATTATCCAATTGTTCTATGAGGGCATCAATACGTGTTAGACTATTCACAACTGATAGATGTGATTTTATTACTTTTATGAAAAGTATAAAGTAATTGATTTGCAAGTTCTTAGAGCATCTCCAACCATACTCAACAAAATAGCTACTCAAAATATACTTAAATATTAAATTTATTATTTTAGCTAGCAATTTTTAATAATAGACTCCAACTACACTCTCTATTTTACATCAAACTTCTATTTTTTTTTAAGTCAAATACGTATATGGAGAGAGATAGAGAGAAAAAATGAAGAGAGAAAAATTAGAGAGCTCAAATTGGCTCTCCACATTTGTTGACTCATTTGAGTAAACTAGGAAATAGAGAGTGGAATAGAGAGTGAGGTGGAGAGGAATTTTTTGTGTTTGTCCTGCTAAAATAGCTAAAAGTGAAAAATAGAGAATAAGTTGGAGATGCTCTTACAAATACATAATTTTTTAAACTTATAGTTCACGCTACTTTGCATGAGGATGAAGATGAGACAATAAGCAAACATTTCATATAATGTCTCACCATTCTTTTAGAATTAACTTATTTCTCCCTATTGATAGAATAACTGTTGAAATTGATTTATACTAAAAATCATTTTTGTATGTTTTCTTGATTATCTTTTATTTTGACTATGAATAATTTAATGCTTAGAGATTAGCTTATGCATAGAAGATCGAAACATCGGTACTCATTGAACATAAGTTTGTTCACAATCTAAATAGAATTGAACACTCTATAGATAAGATTATAGCATTAGATTTTCAGTGAATCTATCTTGACTGCAGTAAATGGTGAAATTCTAATTTATAATGTTATTATGCTCGAGTGTATTGAATGAGATAAATATTGTATAATTATTTTTTACTTACTTATAAAATAAAATATATCATAGTTATTATAATCACTGTTACTCTAATTCTTAAAATAATTATTATTTGCATATGTTTGTTAATAATTATTTTGATTCATAAAAGGAAAATTCTAGAAATAGATTTAAGAACTCTATGATTAAACAAGTTTATCAATCATATGGTAAATAATAATTACCGATAAATCCATGTCTTACCAAAAAGTTTGATGATACTTTCTTGAGGAAGCTAATATTGTCAAATCTATATGTTGATTTTGATCTGTAAATTCAAATAAGTTAAGTGAAAAGTATCAAGAAAATAATTATTGGTTGATTGAATTAAAATGTTTATATTGATTCAATCAATGAGTATATATAATCTTAATATGAATAGTTTAATTTATAATAAATAATAATGACATTATGTATTTAGAATGAGCAAGGGAGTATAATTATAATTTTATCATAATATGAATTATAATTAATATAAAATATTATGCAAAATAATTTACGTTAGAAGATAAAGATCTTATTAAGGTTGGAGTCCATTCCGTAGCCTTATCTAGAATCAATAAAAGAATTCATTCCTTGTTACTATGGGCACTATACCCCAATCACATGCAACTAAATCAAGTGGATTTTCCCAAATTAAGGCACATCCTATTAGTGAAGTGCCCTATGGCCTACATAGCTAGGATATTTTAACACATGAATATGCGCGTTGCTTGATCATCATGTATTTGTTAGTATATGTGGCATGATAGCATATGTGACATGGAGCATTAACCTTTAAAAATTAAGAACCCTTGGATTTTAAAAATATCTAAGTGGGTGAGGGAGTTCATTAAATGAATCACATGAACTCTATCACTAGTTTGAAATTATGTAAGTCACTTGGAGCATTGGCCTTGGTGTCTTCTCCTGATCAAACTAATTGACTTGTAGATATATTAGCACAAACCATCGTAAAGGTAATTTTATGGATTGATTAAATGAATCATTTCTCCATCTGAAGGATTCATTTAAGGATCAATCGATTTAGAATTAGTTGATGGTTTACACTCAGCTATAAATAATAGTATCATCTCTATCTGAGTCACTGCTATTATTTATAAAGCAACAGATAAGTCATCAATTTAATCTTGTTTGACATAGTCACCGCCTAGATAAGTGAGATAAATAGAAATTAGCATGTCTAAATAAATAATAAACAATAGATGTCCTCTTATCAAAGCATATTGTTTATAGTGTGCAGACTGATGACAAATTTATTTGAGAGTTATTTGAGGGAATCAATTCTCATAATATAATTCGAACTAATAAAATTCATTAAAAAAATTTTTCAGGAAAATATCTTTCAACCTACTCACCACCATTCTCAAATAAAATAAATTGGTTGGAACTAATTACATAGATTGGAAAAGGAATCTTGATATTATACTGAGAACTATAAATTTATACTCACATATATGTGCCTAGATGAGCCTCAACAAGGGGCAAACGAGGAGGAAGCCGAGCTTTATGAGAAATGGGTGAAAGCTAATGAGATGTTTAGGTATTATATTTTAGCCTCCATGTCACATGTACCATAACATTAATAGCAGTTCATGGTTACTGCCTATGACATGATGTTTAATCTCAAAGAAATATTTGGGAATCAGACTCATTCAGCTAGATAGAAAGTTATGAGAGATCTGTTGAACAACATTACAATGACTAAAAACACCATTGTGAGAGATTATGTTCTCAAGATGATTAGTCTCTTGAATGAAGTCGAGATCCTTGGAGCTAAGATTGATATAGACTCTTAGATTGATATTATTCTTCAATCATTACCAGACTCTTATAATCAATTTTGCCTTAATTTCAATATGAACAGCCTTGAAAACACCAGTGTCGGCTGAAAGTATTATCAAAAAACCATCGAGAGTATTTGTAGCTGAAAAAAAATTATTCTAAACCAAAAGAAAAGAATAAGAAATTTTAGAAGCAAGCCTAAATCCCACCAACAACTCATGGGATACATGTGGGAATCAAAAAGCCAAAAAGAAAAAAATTTCATCGTAAGCAGTCAAGATGTGTACTAGAAGAAGTAATGTCTGATTTATCTCAGCAAAGTAAATAATTAGAGTAAGTCTCAATTACTAATGGTTGAAACATGTTTGGTAGTGGTATCTACTAATACCTAGTATATAGATATGAGTATCACTAATCACATCTACAATTCTTTATTGTGATTTCAAGAAATTAGACAACTAAGTAATGGTAAGATTGATCCTCACATAGGAAACAATACCAAGGCAACAACTACTGCAGTGAAAGTTTGCATAGTTCAATTTGAAAAAAAAATAATGTTTTAATTTTAAAAGATAAGATAATCTTTATATTATAAAAATATTGTTTTTTTCACTGCAAGAATGTGAGTCGAATAGCATCAATTGTTTGCCACATAAGAGAAATTATTTTTCTAAAATGAATCATACATATCTATGGCACTTGTACCTAACTTATATAAATCTAAATCTCAATACTAGTTAAAGATGGACCCTTGGGTATTTTGAAAGTGGAAATACTTCTAGCATGTAAGTCATACTTAGAAGAAAAGATGACTAAGTAACCCTATGCAACCAAAGGCTATAGACCCAAGGAGGTGGTAGAGTTAGTTCATCCTGATTTATATGGACTTATAATAATCCAAGCAGGAGGTAGTTTTTCATATTTCATTACTTTCATTGATGATTAATCAAGATATGGATATATTTATTTGATGCATCGTAAGTCCGATACCTTTGAAAAATTCAAAGAATATAGGATGAAAATGGAGAAATGTCACAATAAATATATCAACACATCATGATCTGATCATGGTGTTGAGTACCTCTTTGGATAGTTTATGGATTAATTTTTAAATCAAGGAATCACATCCCAATTATCTGCACCTAGTACTCTACATTAGAATGGTAAGATTAATAATGAGTTATTTGAATATGTCTGATTAATTTTATGGATTTGTATTAAAATAGCAACTTATATTTTAAACTTAGTGCTATCTAAGTCACTACCTACAACTCTAACAAAATTTGGACTCAGTGTAAGCCTAGTCTAAAACATATTTATTTGTGGGTTTGTCCAGCACATGTACTAAAAGGGAAGATATATAGGCTAAAAATAAAAATAGAAGTTTGTTTCTTTGTATGATACCCTAGAGGAACAAAATGTAGCTTGTTTTATAGTCCAACGAATTAGAAGATCATTGTTAGTACCAATGTCTGATTTCTAAAAAATGACTATGTGGAAAACCATAAACCCAGAATTAAAATTATTCTAGAGATGTTAAGAAGATATTAGTTTATCCATGCTCATTCAATTATGGAGGGAATACCACATGGTGACATATTGGATGTCTCATTACCTCATCATAATGAGAGAACTATTTGTGATGGTATGCATATTGAACCTTGCGAGCTCATCATTGATATGCTGGTAATACAATTAGAGGGCAATACTCATAATTACTACCATATATCAATATCTACACAGCTGTCACTAAAAACATACAACTAGGAGTGCCTCAATGGTAGGAGGGTTGTTCGTTAACTGACATAATATACACTATTGGGAGAGCTTTATGACAAAATCTTTAATGAGTTAGATATTGATCCTAGAAAATATGATGAAGCACTTTGATATAAAGATGTAGAACACTAGCAAAGGACTATGGAATCAGAAATACAATCAATACAATCAAAACATGTCTAGGATCTTGTAGGACCACCTAAGGGGAGAAAATTCATAAAATTAAAGTGAATCTAATAGAAAAGGAGAGAGATAGATGGTAACAGTGAGACATATAATATTAAGCTCGTAGGGAAAAGTTTATTATAAAAAAGGAATTAATTATGATTATGATATTTGGAAAATGGACATGAAAATTATATTTTAAAATGGATATCTCAAGGAATATATCTATATGATACAGCTATATAGTTTAATAGATAAAGGCCAAGAACACAAGTCGTATAAGTTGAACAAGTTCATTTATGGATTGAAATAGGTATCTATGTCTTGGAATACTCATTTTGATCAAGTTATTAAGTCTTATGGTTTTGATCAATGTCAAGATGAGTATTGTGTATATATAAAATAAAAATATATCAATGTAGTATTCTTAATATTATACATTGATGCTATCTTGCTATTTGGCAATGATGTGAGCTCATTATGTTTGCTTAAAATCTAATTATCCAGTCAATTCAATATGATAGACTTAGGAGAAGTAGTTCACATTCTTGGAATTAAGCTTTTGTGAGATCATAAGCAAAAAATGTTTGGCTTATTTCAAGCTATTTATAGCGAGTAAATATTGACTTGATTCAGCATGCAAAATTCTAAGAAAAATTTTCTTCCTTTCATATATGGAATTGCTCTATCAAAGAAATAGTATCTCAAATTACCCAAAATGATAAAGAAGATGAAGATAGTTCCTTATGTATCTACAATTGGAAGCCTTGTGTATGTGATGCTTTGCACTAAACTTGATATCTTTTTTGTTATTGGAATAGTAAGTAGATATCAATCTAACATAGGACAAGAGTATTTAAGAGTAGTGAAACACATAATTAAATATCTGAAAAAGATTAGAAATAATATGTTAGTATACCAAATGGATAATCTTGTACTTATAGAGTATACATACTCAAATTTCTAATTAGAAGAGGATTTAAGAAAATTCATCTCGGGATATGTGTTTACCTTCGGTAAGTGGAGCCATAAGTTGGAGAAGTATCAAAAAATCTTGTATTGCTGATTCTACCATGAAAGCTAAATATATGACAGCTTCAGAATTAGCCAAAGAGACTATATGGCTCACAAACTTTCTAATAGATATAAGGGTCATTCTTTCGGTGTAACTTCCCTTTACACATTACTATGATAATAGTGGAGCAATTGCAAATTCGAATGAACCTAAACCCCACAAAAAGGCAAAACATATCGAGCATAAGTATCATCTAATAAGAGATATTATAAAAAGAGGAGATATGATGGTGACAAAAGTGACATCATTAGGCAACATGGTGGATCCTTTTATGAATGGTCTGCTAGCCAAAATATTCGACAAACATGTGGAAGGGATGGGAGTCAAATGTGTAACATCATGGCTTTAGTCTAAGTGAGAAATGGTTTGAAATAATTTGTGCTAAAAGTCATTTATGTATGTTTTCCTGATTAACATTTTTTATTATTTTAATAAAAAGTTATTTTATGAGAAGAATTGTTAAAAATAATTGTCTTTTATTCCCACTATGGATGATTTAGTGCATAAAGATTAGCTTATGCACAAAAGATTATATCATTGGATGATTTAGAAGCTTGAGATCTTATTCGAGTCGGGGTCCCTTCCGTAGCCTTATCTAGAAGTGATATAAAAAAATTTATATTTGTTTGAAATATATGTATGTACGTAATAAAAATTATATTTTTGATTGTAATCTAATTAATTTGATTTGGAAATCAAATCAAATTAAGTTTATATGCATTAAATTAATTATAATTATTTATATTTATATTTTAAATAAATATATTTTATTTTTATTTATTAAAAGAAACCAAATGGATCAAATTAATATAAATTAATATTCAGTTTCAATTTTGAGGGATATAAAAATAAAGATATTAGTTCGATGATGCGTACCCCCATTGTAGCATCATCATCTTCAAGGAGATTCTTTGGAGCAGATGTAATACAAGAGATGTCCTAGCCGAGCTTAGTTTAAGATAAGTTTCGTCCGTATTGCTTACAAATAAGTTGGCATATATATTAAGTTAACACATTAATATATTAGTATTAAGATAAGTTAAGTTAAGATAAGTTTAAAAGAGAGTGGCTAGCATATATTAGTATAGCTTAGTTTAAAAGAACTAATATATTAGTATTAAGATTATATTAGTATTAAGTTAAGATAAGTTGTTTATGTTCCTATAGCATGGCGAGGGCCATGCTAGATAATCAAATTAAAAATTTAAATTAATTTTTCATTACAAATTTATAATAATTTTATCATTATAAATTTAAACTTTCACTCTCACTTGCCTCTCCTATCGCTACTCTCTCCTTTCCCTCGCCCTTGCCCTTGCTCATCGGCCTCGCCCCTCTCCCTTGCTCCACGAAAAGCTCAATGGAGTTTCCTGGAGGTCCTCGTTGGAGCTCTTGGAACTCAAAGAGCTTCGTCAAGCTCCACGAGCTCCACACTTTTATTTTAACATCTTGAGCCTTTTTTAGAATGTCTCACATTGAGGCTTGCTTTAAGGCGTGCGTGAAAACTGCTTTTTAAAATGTTGGTGCCGAGTATAAGTCCTATGTCCCGTCTGGAAAGTAATCAAATGATCATGATTAGATGAACTGACTGAAGAATTATTTGTCTCCATATGATTATCTCTGATCTGAGATTGTTGAGTATTACTCTCTTTCCTAGTATTTACCAATTCAATATGAATATGTACTAATAAAAATTCATACACTATTATATCATACGATCCTATAATACATCTCACAACCATAAAAACTTTACTCTTCGAAATTAACATGATTTAAATTTATTGATAGACACAATAATTTTATGAGAGTAACATTATATTAAGTATCAGTATACTCAGATGTAGCTGACATGTAACTTTCTCCACTAACTAGTAGTCTATGCATGCCTATATGTAAGAGTGGAAGATCAATGTATTCAAGTATAACATCTAAATTTATACTTTTCTTAGGCTTCTTAAAAAATATATCTTTATGAAAAAAAACTAACATCCACACTCTAAAATATTATCAATCTCTAGTGAAAAATATTTACACCATATTTGAATACTTGAATATTTAAGAAAATTATATCTCAAGACCCAATATGTCAATTTTTCTCATCCTAGAGATCAATCAAGGACAAAATCCTACTAATCATATCATTTTTGATTTTTTATAAAATAATAACAAATTTATTAGATACAATTATTAAAAAATTAATAACAAGCAATACATTAAAATTTATATCAAATTGATTCAACAATTACTTTATGGATTATAAGATTATATACCATATTTTTTGTGCTGCCAAATCCTAAAAATGATTTAGGTGATGTTCAATATTTGGACTGATTAGAATGATAGTATTCACATGTACTACTACCCACTTTGTTTATTCTCGGTAAATACTAAAAAAAATATTAAGATTTCATAAAATTATTAATCCTTATAATCTGATACGCATGTGTGTTGCGTATTTTTAAGAAATATAAAATAAAATTTAAATATACTTAAAATAATGATGTGGTAATAAATATTTTCTTAAGAACCATTAAAGATAATTCTTTAATTAAGATTTTTCATGTTTGGTAGCTTAAAAATAATTTCCACCTTATTATAATAAATACGTAATGAATTAAAATATATTAGCTCATCTAATAAACTACAACACTTTCACTTTATGTAAGTCAATATGTCTAAAATAAAATAAATTCCAACTTAATATTAGATACCATTGGAATTCAACATATTTGATATTTGTTTCATGTGTTAATTACTAATTTATGATATTCGCTTCATGTGTTAACTACTAATATATGATATTCGATTACATTACTAAATATCTTAAGTGGAAAATAACTAGTCCAAGTCTGGTGTCTAGCCTAGGATGGCCTAGGCCACTGGCGAGGGCCATGCTAGACCATGTTGGGTTAGCCCTAGCCACTCTCTCCTTTCCCTCGCTACTCTCTCTTAGTATGTTAAGTTAAGTTAAAGAAGTAAAACCAACATATATATTAAGTTGGCATTTAGGACATAACTTAGTATGTTGTGGTGAAGCTATAGGAACATAAACAACACAACCCAAAAGATATAAATGTGAGACATAAGGAGAATTTATGATTAGTTGAAGGAAAAATTCAAATTAAAGTGACAACATAAAGAATAACATTTCTCTAAGCATGCTAAGGTAATTTTGTTCTTAAGAGTAAAAGTATTGTAGTTGATTACAACTGCTTATTAAGAGATTCAGCAAACCCACTCTGAGTATGAGTATGTGTGACATGATTCTCAACATCAATACCAACTGATATACAATAATTAAGGAATATTTGAGAGGAGAATTCACCAGTATTATCAAGATAAATTATCATAATAGTATTATTAAGAAATTATGCTTTGAGTTGAATTATTTGAACAATTAATCTTTTGAATGCAACATTTCTATTTGAAATAAGACAAACATATAACCAACTAGTAGAAGTATCAATTAAAACCATAAAATAACAAAAATATTCACTTGGTGGATGAATGACCGACAAATATCATCTTGAATTCGTTCTAGAAAAGTTGATAATTCAAATTCAACTTTGATAAATGAAGGTCTTATAAATAACTTGTCTTATGAGCAAACGCCATAGTTGTAATCATTAGGCATAAGAACCTTGTGATTAATCATAGAAAAGCATGTATGACAAAGGTATTAATGCCAAATCATAAAATTTTTTGCGTTATAAAATGTTTGATTTATGCTATCATATGACAAAGATATGTATCATCAGTGGATATCATATAAATTATCAAAGCATGAGAAGGATTCATATATTTTCAAGTATAGGATGAAGAAAATAATTTTATAAGAAATAATCATATGTTAAAGTAAGATATATATATATTTATACTCAACTGAAAATAACATAATAAAATTATAAATAAAAATAGAATAGCTAATCATAAGAAATGTTTTCATCACCAATTATATGATTAATTTTCTACTAGTGTATTCAAATAAGTCTCAAATATCTAAATTGGTCAAGTCCACCAAGTCATCACTTTTAATAAAGTTCATTTTGGTCTTCTTTTATTTTTATTTAATTAAGGCTCGATAAAGGTTAACAAAATATTTTGAAGTATGACTACGTGACCCATATCCTTTTATACCGCACATATAATTTTCATTCTCATCAGTATATTTTCTTTTATAGTTTCACACCTTCTTTGGGTCATGTCTTTGAACTATTCCACTTTTAGTGCTTTGAATTATATTTTCTACTCTGTGAATTATGAAGACCACCGCGGGGTGCCTTTTGATGAAATATATCTATCACGACCATAACCTTGACCAAGTCCTCTACCTTAGCCTCGTCCATTTCCATGCCCTTATCCACATCCACATGTTTGGACGAATGTGACATTAGTTTCAGTCAATGACATAGACCAAATATGATGAGATTGGTGGTTTATTAGTTGAAGCTACAGGTGTCAACCGGGCCGGGCCGGGCCGGCCCGGCCCGACACGAGGCACAGCACAGTTCAGCCGTGCCTGGGCCGGCCCGACACGGAAAAATTCCGTGCCCGGGCCCGTGCCATGCCTGGGTGAGGCGCCTGCCGTGCCGTGCCCGGCCCGAGCCGTGCCTGACCCGGCACGGTTCGGCACTCGGCACGGCACCCCGGCACGGGTCAGTCCCGTGCCGGGTGTCCCGTGAGCCCGACCCCAGGAAGCCCCTCCCACAAAAAAAGACCGGGGGTCGGGTCTGATTCGACCCGACCCGCGGTCTTCCCGTATCCCGAACCGCTCGAACAGGCAAGCCCGAGTGGGCCAGGCAAGGCACGGCCCGCCGTGCCTACGGGCTGTGACGGGCTCGGATATTTTTAAACCGTGCTGGGCCATGCACGGAACGGTACAGGAACAGTGCTGGGCCATGCACGGAACGGTACAGGAACAGTGCTGGGCCATGCACGGAACGGTACAGGAACAGTGCCGTGCCCGGCCCAACATGGTAGCACGAACGTGCCCTAAAAAAACGGGTCGGGCCGTGCCGGGCCAGCCCGTTTGACACCTCTAGTTGAAGCTTGTTATTTTGTTCAGCCACAAGAATACCTAAAATCAATTCTAAATATTTGCTAAAACAACCCTTTCAATATTTCTACTATATGAGCATATTCAAGGCATGAAATGTTATAAATATATATTCAAGCATGTCTTCTTCAGTGACATTTTCTCCATATAATTTTAATTGCAAGATAATTTTGACAACAAAGATGAGTGGTAATCATTAATGGACTTGAAATCTAGTAACCTCAAGTGGGTCCAATCATCAAGTATTTTTGGAAGGATTATAGTCTTTTGTGATCACATAAGTCATTTAGATTATTCTATAGAATGAAAGGGAAATGATCTTTAAAAATATGAGGTACCCATCTTTTAATCATTCATCAATGTGATGATGAACGCATATTAAGGCTTTTGCACAATCCTATTAGGATGAGTCATTTCATTTTTTTTAATAATAATATTTTCAAGGTTCATTACATCTAGTTAAATTTTAATATTTAGAACCCAAAATAAATAGTTTTTATCTAAAATATTTAGGGCAACAAATTCAAGCTTTGTCAACTTTGGTATTATCTGAAACTATACATACAATAATTAAATTAAAAATATTTCAAATTATCAAAACAAAATGTTTATTCAATATTTCATTAGATAAATAAAACTTGATAAAAATAAATAAATAAATAAATATCTTAAGTTTATTTATTTATTTATTTCTGGGCTATGATTATTTTTTCAAGAAAATATATAAATTTGTATATTTGCTTCAGGCTATGAATTATTCATTCTATAACTTATGACTATACAATCTTATTTTAAATTACTTTTAGTTATATGATATAATTAAAAGGAATTAGTAATCTTATGCATAGTTTCTTGCTATGTATTTATAATTTTATAATTTTATAATTTTATCCCATAACTTCTAGTTGTGAGTATGCATAGTTTTTGGCTATGCATATGTATTTTTATCACAACATTAGGTTATGAGCATGCACTAAAATAAAATAAATAAGATAGAAAAATAAAATTTAAAATAAAAATATAAGTTCATTAATTACCTTTCATGTGAGAAATAAATTTTTGGCAATATATTAATTTTTTCCGAAGATCTTTAATATTGTTTCAATTCTCTAGAAACTATTTAAATGTTTTATTTATTTTTTTTTAAAAACCATCTCTAAAATTTTTCTTTTATAGAGACTCAGACTGATAATGTGTTAGAAAAGAAAAAATAAATAAATAAACATATACTTATTTGTAGGAGCAGAATTATACACTAGTTTTAAATTATATTTTATTAATCTAGATTTCATATTTATAGGAAATATTAAATATCAGAATTAAATACAATATTTGATTCTGTACAAAGAAACGTAAAGGCCTACTTCATGGGTAATCATAAGGTTATCTTGGATAACTTATAAATCATTCATAACAAGAAATAATTTCTATGACAATTAGAATTTTGGATCTTTAATCATCTTATTTAGCATAGAAATTCATGATTTCTTTCATGATTTCTGCATAAATCAATATTTGATTTAGATTTGATAAAAGATTCATAAAATTCATAAGATGAAAAATCAATTTTCACTCATTAATTAAACAATTTAATTACTTTCCAATGAATCTTTAATAGTAACTACTGAGAATCAATGGGTTTGATTTGGAAATAAGTTTCCATTAAATACTATTAGATTATAATCTAATAATGATTTGAGAAAATATAAAGAGAAAAAACCCAAAACTTAAAAAAATAGCAATCCAATGGTATCAATTACCTTGCAATATGCAGTTCGATCCATTAGTTTGCTATAGATCTTGCTTCAAATATTTTTCTTCTCCAAGGAAAATGAGATGTAGCAACTCATTCTATGAATTTTTTACTAAATTGGATGTTTTGATATTAAGAAACTAAAAGAAGGTAGAAGTTATATATAAAAAAAGAAAACTAATGCTTTTTTTCTCCTTCAATATGAAATTCAAAAAAAAAAATCATTTCTAAGAGATATAATTCTCTATTATAGTTCCACAAACATTGGACACATATTTCAAGCTTTTTTTCTCATAAAAAATGTAAGAGATTACAAAAAGTAAACAAATATTTGTAAAACTCAAAATAATAAACTTCAAATTAGTTCCAGAAGGTGTTGCAACTTGCAAACCACTAAAGACGTTTTGTTTTGTTTTCATCTTTTTGCTTGATTTCATAACATGCTATGATGCCTATTTTAACAATATCTTTCACTTTGATGCTCTAATGTATAACTTTTTTGTTAACTATTTCAAGGGATTATAGTTTTTTTTCATCCATGTAGTTTTTTTTTTTGTTTTTCATATTTTATCACTTTTAGTGCATTCCATAATATCTTGAACCTATTTTCTGAACTTAACCACTTATAAATAATGTGTGTGTGTGTGTGTGTTTATGTGTGATAAGCATTCTCCCACATCTAGCACATTGCTAGTAAATTAGCAATGAAAAGAAAAGAGAACACTAAAATGCATTTTTTTTTGAGTTAAAACCCATAATTCAAATTTAACAAGCAAACAAGCACACCACAATATCATGGAAAGTCATCATGTGTGTGTTTGTGTAATAATCATTCCCCCAACTAGCACATTGCTAATCACTTAGAATCGAAAAGAAAAGAAAACAATAATAAAATGTTCTTTTTTTAATTAAAATTCATAATTCAGATTTAACAAGCAAACAACCACACTACACAATGATCTCCTTTCCTATTATCTTACCCCTCCCAAAGGCCAAAAGCGACATTATCCTCATTGAGCTTAAGAAAATGTAACCAATGAAACATAGAAGAATCTTCATAAGCAATACAATACGGGTTTACACAGTGTCATGCAAACTTGGAATGAAGGGCAACTAGGGGCATATATGCATGTTTGTGTATGTAAATAATAAGTTCAACCATAAAAAGCGTTCCTCTTCATATAACAAATTTCCACCTCAAAAGATGGAATACTTTCATTCATTGTACTTTTCTATCATGCTTCAACAAAGACAAAAAAAAATGGCATTCCAATATAGTAAATTTAGATGTAAGAAAAATAAAAGATATATGATTGCTTGTTGTAATTCATTCACGTATACTTTCTACTCAAGATTAAATAAGCCTCTTCAATTTATTCACTTGTTTTGGAGTAGTGTACTTTCTATTCAAGCCATATTTTTCATAGTTATGATGGATTAAAGGGAAGAGAAACAATAGCTACTGGGCCTTATGAACACTCCTAAAAAGAGGCATGAAGGAAGTGGTACAAGATATTTTTGCAAGTAACTATTGTATGATTTGTATCACATGTGATTGCCTGAAAATTTATCAGAGACAAAGAAACTTTTTGCTACATTTAAAGAGTTAGCAACACCTTGCTAAAATGTTGTCATGGATTCCAAAAGCTTCCAAATAGACAATTTTTCATAGATTTGCTCTTTGTTATTTGGAAAAGTCCTGCAGGCTTGGACAAAGCAATGTCAAATTATCCAAAAGCTTCCAAAGTTAATCAAATTAAATTCTTAAATGAGAAATGAAACAAGAATGTATATAAAACACCCTTCACCTATAATTTTAAGAGAGAAATATGGAGTTCACAAACCCCTTATGAAAATTGTGCAAGTGGTCATAAATTGAAACAAGGCTCATTTTGAATAGCAATGCTTTTAGTGGTTCACAAAGGACTTGCAAAATAGTTGAGAATCTTCATGATGCTAAAAAATTATATAGAAGGCATTTTTAGACTTCTAATTCTTTCCAACTTCAAAATCATGCAACATTTAATTTTGACTGCATACCAAGGCATCAAAATTAGTATAAAATCATGAACAACCAGCTTCCATAGATGAATAATTAGCTCTTGGATTGAGTTTTATTATTTTCTAGCCTTTTCCTTTAAATATTGGAAAAATCATCAAAAATGGTGAATGGGATTACCCATAAAGGAGGGAACAAAAACTAATTTATCTAAAGTGTAGGTGGGGATAGATAATTACTATATAATATAAATGTAAAAAATACCAAAAATACTTTTAAAATTTATGGAAAAACACACATTAAAAAGTTTCGACACAAACACTATTACAACTAGTTTGCATAAACTCAGTGCACAAGTTTGAATAACTAATTGGCCCACAAGTTTGCACAACTCATTGCCCAATGAGTTTGCATTACCTGTTGCCCAACGAGTTTGCATTACTTGTTGTCCAACGAGTTTGCATAACTCATTGCCCAATGAGTTTAAATAACTCGTTGCTCAATCATTTATTATAACTTGTTTCCCAATGAGTTTGCATAACTCAGTGCACAACAAGTTTGCAAAACTCAGTGCACAACAAGTTTGCATAACTTAGTGCACACGTTTGCATAACTTAGTGCACACGTTTGCATAACTTAGTGCACACGTTTGCATAACTTAGTGCACACGTTTGCATAACTTAGTGCACACGTTTGCATAACTTAGTGCACACGTTTGCATAACTTAGTGCACAAGTTTGCATAATTCACTATTCAATGAGTTTACATTATGACAGTCTAAACCCATGTAAACTTATCTAAACTTATTATAAATCTAAACCTATCTATACTTGTTATAAATCATTATAACTTATAAGTTATAACTTAAAACCAAAACTCTTTTTAAATTGGTGGATAGTGTTTATGTAATTGTTTTCTGAATTATAACATAAAACATAGTAAAGATTCAATAGTCTGCTACATGTAACAGGTTTACGTAACTCATTTTCAAACTTAGTTTAATATAGATATAATTATATTTTAAAATTGCCTCACTTTTTAGAGTAATTATTTATATAATGATTCATGTGTTTAATTATAACCATTGCCTACCATTTTTGATAAATTTTTCTTAAATATTCACTTCAAATATTTAAAATGCATATCAAATAATTGTGCTTTCGTAACCAAACTATGTAACCAAAATTTGATAGCTTTTAAAACTACTCTCTTGAGCTAATAGAATATTAAATTAGCAAGAATACCAAATTAACTTCTAAAGGATAAAAGTCTAACTTTTCATCGTCAAAATGTTTTCCAAACCCTTATTTGACTAGTAAGTAAAAATGCATTTCACATACCTTAGTTAAGGTAGTCAAAATTTTCAAAACTCCAAAACTAATGATAAATCAATTACATTAACTAAAAATAAACTTTTGATTTTTTTTTTACTATGTTTAAACCCAACCATTAATTTTTCATTCCCTATTAGACTGAACTTCTTGAAATAGCCAAGCTCTTCCTCCTTTTTTTAAAAAATTTAATAAAAATTAAAATAGAAAATTAAAAAAACAAAGAAATTATGAAAAAACAAAGACTAGAAATAGGTGGCCTAGTTAATCGTAAAGAATACTAAAATTTTGAATACTTCTATGTATCATCTTCCAATGGAGGTTCATGGATGTCCTAATCCTATTGGTCTTAAACAATGAAGTCAATATAAGCCATGAGGAGATGTTCATTAACACTACAAATTCCACCATTTTAAAGATTGACTATTTCCACAGCTGAATTAGCATATAGATTGCAAAACATTGTATCCATTTTAGAATTCTTTTCTCATCACAAACTAATCATGTTATTGCTTGATTTTAACTTTGGAAATTTTTACATTGAAATAAACCTAGTTTTTCAATTATTCCAGCTCATTAAAATTAAGGAATCTTTTCAATCTAATCACCTTTATGTCAACATTAAAAAGAACAAAGAAACTAAATAAAAGCAAAATCTAGAAATGGGTGGGCTAGTTATTTATGAAGAAGACCATGATTTCCAACACTTTTATCTTCTACTAGAAAAGAAGTCAGTATAAGCTTTAAACTAATGTTCAATAACTTTAAAATTTTCACTATTCTTTAGATTGATTATTTATACATTTTCATTAGCAAATATAAGATGCATGAGATAATGATTAATCTACTTAGACTTCAATTTGTCTAGAAAGAGATGGAATTTAGAATCATATCGTAAAACTTTTTGTCCTTTTTGAATTCCTTTCTTACCACAAAGTGATCATGTTATTTTTTGAGTTTAATTTTGGAAATTATGCATTGAAATGGATATAATTCATTAATTCGTATAACTCATTAAGATCAATAAATCTCAATATTATTTTGAAAATTGTATGATATATCCTTGAGTGAATCTGCAAGTTGTAAATATTAATCTTTATGGTTAGTATTCATCACTTTCATGAGAATGTTATTTATCTCTTGATTGTGTAATTCCATAAGCCTACTAGTTTGTGAATGATATGGTGTGGTAACTTAATGTTTCACATTATACTTGATAAGGAATGCAAAAAAAAATCTTATTATAAAAATAACTTCACTCATTACTGATGATAACTTTTGGCACTCCTAATCTTGAAAATATATTCTTCTAGAAGAACTTCATCACTTCTTTATGGTTATCATGATTATAAGGAATGACTTCATCACCCAATATTGTGTGAGTAATTAGATGAATTATAAAATGGTCTCATAAAATATATTTCTCTAACAAACAAAATTTTACAACCAAAATAGGATTATGTGACATCATATTTTTTCTAGTTAACTTTTCAAGCCTTTGACATTTAT
The DNA here is from genome assembly GCA_029783825.1 of Sapria himalayana. Taxonomy (NCBI): domain Eukaryota; kingdom Viridiplantae; phylum Streptophyta; class Magnoliopsida; order Malpighiales; family Rafflesiaceae; genus Sapria; species Sapria himalayana. The sequence goes on from JAREIK010003431.1 coordinate 5,478,792, forward strand.
TGCAAGTGTTGTACATATCATGAGAAACTTAAACAAGTGAGACCAATAAAAATCAGACTGAAACACTTTAAAGCTAATCTTATGAGTACTAAATCATTCTATACATGCATAAGAGTGATTGTAGGAAAAGATGCTTTGTTGCTTCTCCATAGAAACTTATTTCTATATCACTTAGTCAATACAATATTTGAAGAAAAATAGCTCCTCCTAATAATAAAATTTATCATTGGTAGGAAGAACTTCCATTATTTCTTTGTTCATTCTTTAACTAGTTCACCGGTTACCAACTAATTAGCTATATTGGCATATAAAAAAGTTATAACCATAAGCATAGGTGACTCGTCTGAAAACTTCTCATTCATATTTAGACTTTGTGAAATATATTTGGTTGAGCACCTTAATAAGTGATCCTCCATCACATTCTCAACCCTCTTCTTGTCCTTAATTTGCAAATGAAACTCTTGAAGTAAGAGTATTTATCTTATTAGTCTCGTTTTCACATCTTATTTACTTAGTAGATATTTTTAGACTAAATGATCAATGAAGATTATAATGGAGGATCTTAAAAGATATGCCCTTGCTTTATCTAAAGCAAAGGCTACAACAAGGGGCTCTTTTCTATAATATAATTATTTTTTATCTTCATATAGAGACTTACTTGCATAGTGTATAGCATGAGTCTTGTCATTGTCTCTTTAACCAAATAGGTAACCTCACAATGGGAGCACTAGTCAACAAAGTATGCATTGCTTCAAAACTCTTTTGGTATTTATCATCTCATGAGAATTTAACATCTTCAACAAGTAACTCGCATAAAGGTCTTCAAACATTGAAAAATATTTGATGAATTGTATATAGAAAGATATGACCAAGAAATTTTCTAACATCCTTTGCATTACTAGGTGGTGATAATTTAACAATGAGCCTAACTTTAGACTTATCCACTTCAATTCCCCTCTTTGAGATAATATGCTAGAGGATGGTGCCATGTTCAACATTGAATTAACACTTTTTCTAATTTAATACTAAATTCTTATCAGTGAGTCTTTACCAGACTTCTCCAAGTTGGATAATTTTCATTAAGGATATGAAGCATGCAACTTTGAAAAGTTGTGAGAGCATTGCACATGCAAAATAACATTCTTTGGCAAGCATAAATACAAAATGGGCATGCGAAAGTAGTTTTTTGTGATCTTCCAATACAATTTCAACTAAACAAATGCCTCGAATAATCATCAAAGTGGAAAAAAAAATATGCATTGACTCTCTTTAAAGCACTTGATCAATAAAGATATGAGGAAAGTGATCATTCCTTATCACTACATTCAACCTCTTATAATCAATATAAATCCTCTAGCTTTTGCCAACATTGTAGAGATTGCATCACCTTATTCAATTTGGCAATCGTCATTCCCAATTTAATAGGCACAACTTGAGTAAGAGTTATTCAAGTGCTTTTTAAAATTGAATGGATGATACATATTTGTAATAAATTCAACATATTTTCTCTTATAATTTTATTTGTATCTGGTTGACCCTCCTTTTAGCATGCCAAATTAGTTTTGAACCTTCCTAAGTATATATGGCATATAGAAACCAATAAAATGATTTCTTTCAAATCTGAAATTAATCACCCAAAGACTTCTTTATGCTAAAGAGCTTATATGATATCACCATTATAATTATTTTTTCATCTTCAAGATATGAATACTTTAGATCACTTAGTAGGGGCGAGTGTTAATATGGAATTTTCTCATTTTTTTTCCTTCAAATTGTTGAACACCATTAATCATTGAAAGAAGTTTCTACTTTTCTTTCCAAAAAAAGTTATGGTTCATGAGTTACACTAATTTAGCTCCATCCATCTTATTTTTCAAATCTTCAAATACTCACACAATCTTATTTTAGCACAATGACCTTCTATAAGTAACTCAATGACAAATTCTTTATTCCTTCTATTCATTTCAAGTATAATGCTTCATATACAAGTAAAATATATTTAGCTTGGATATCATATTACCAAATGAAAGTTGCATAATCATTCCAGTTTTCCACCAATTAATAAATGCATTTTTAATAGCAAAGAGTAACTTTCCAAGAATAATTGGTACATGATTTATCTCTTTTACAATTATTTCATGTCTACCACTACAAAATTTATTAAATAATAAAATTTATCTACATGTACCAACATACATCTTTAATTACAACCCTTGGAATTTTCACCAAACAATTAGCTAATGAAAGAGTGATAGTTGTAAGCTTAATTTTCCCCAGTCTGAGTTGCTTATGCATTGAATAAGGAAGGAAGTTCATACTTTTCCCCAAGTCAAGTAATATGTTTTCAACAAAAATCTCTAATATTTACTAAAATAAGTGAGTAGCTTGTATTTTATATTTAATCTGAGTTATGCATTCAGTTGTGTCACTCATATGAGTATTCAAGAATATATTTTTGTTCATGCTCTTCTCCTCTTCAGTATTCATAAATCTTAATTAGAGAAATTTTACATATGGTGATATTTGTTTAATCATATCCAACAATGGTATGTTCACTTTCATTTATTTAAGAATTTTAAAATTTTCAAAATCACTTCTTTTTCTTTCTTTGATGAGCTTAAGGAATAGGTAGAGGAATGCACTTCTCTTCTTTCATCATATTTTCTATAATAAAAATCATTTTTTGCTGATTTTTTTCATTATTGAAGATTTCCTTAGTTTTTTTTTCATTCCTTTCCGTTTTCTTCTCTTACTTCACTTGCTTCAATGGTTCCCAATTTTTTTTTTTCATTTTCAACTTGTAGTTTTGACATGACTATTTCACTTGATTGCAACTTCTCAATGTACTAATAGTTGTGACCTCATCTTTCTTGGTGAATTTTTTTTTTATGTTGTTCACATCATGGATACCTCAAGGATATAGTTGTGGTTGAAAATGAAATTTAGCTTTTTATTGCACTTAATGAAGGTTAGTAAGCTTGGAAAAGGTGTGTTGTATATTTTCAACCTTTTAGAGTAAGATTACTTTGTAAATTATCCATTTTTGTTATTAAACAAATTTTCAATTTTCATGCTTTGATTGATTTGGTTATTGATGGTTTTTGTTTTTTTTCACACAAAATTTTATACCAATATGCTAAAATTAATAATTGATTGATCTACCAGTGATAATTATTAAGAAACTTGCACATTTGAAAAATATTTCCCATGGTTGTATATTCAGAAAATTTTTGGATAATTTTCCAATCTCAAATATAGATGTATCAATTTGTTAACTAATAAAAAATATTCATTAGTTTTAGTTTCTTCAACAAACATTTTCCATATCATAGGAAAGGTAAGACACATTTACCATCATCACATCATCCAGATCTTTAATTTTTAGTTCTGTTAATCTTTTAGCTAAGAAATTCATTTTAATTAAAATATCCAACTCCTCAATTAAGGTATACTTATTTGCATTTGTACTAAGTTGAGATTTTTATTTTTAGAACTTTATCATTTGGTTCATCTCAACTTCAAGATATTTTCACCATATAATTTAGAAAAAGAAAAACTTCCTCCAAACTCTTGCTCTAAGTGTTCCCATCACACAATCTCTAGTAATTACTTCAAATCTAGTGATATTTCTTCATAAAAATATCTCACTAAAAGTCATATGTCAAGACCATGATATAGACAACAATTGATTTAATTCATACATCTTCTCTAGAATGTACAAAATTTCTCATTCTCAAAAACTACAAAATTAGTGATTTTCTTTTTTAGCCTACTTTTGCAATGGCCTGGAAAAATATCTTCTTTAAATTCAACTTGAAAATATTTCCAAGTTTGGATACTATGTATCCTCCAATAATTCACTCGTATCTTTGCCATGTCCTTAAAAGTTTTGACATTGGATATATATATATATATATATATATAAGCATGAGAAGAAATGAAAAAAAAAATAAAATGCATGAATCATTCTTTAATACACAAAGAGCACTCCACACAAAAAAAAAAACATAATTGGGAGCCCCCTTAAGCTAATACATATAATCTCTAACATCAAGCATTGAGGTATAGCCAATGATTTGGGATTCTCGCAAAGTCTTCAAGAAAATTTTTACAAGTTGATTTCTATTAGACATATAAATAATAGTAATGGAATCCTCTAGAATCTTATTTGTATTGAGGTGATAATATACCTCAATATGATTTATTTTCTCATGAAAGATTAGATTGGGTATGATGTTTTATATTGATTGACTACCAAAAAATAGAGTGTTTAGTTTGAAACTAAAAAACCTAACTCATGAAGTTAGTATCTGACCCAGAGAAACTCACATGTAGTAGATATCATAGTCATGTGCTACATCTAAATGCTCGATCTACACATAACTCTCTAGGTATTACTCTTATATGAGACAATTTCTTCCCAAAAAGGTACAATCCTCTATCATCTATGATAAATATCTTCTTTATAACTATTTAAGTCCAACTATAATTTAAATAATTAGTCAAAATAAAGTGTCATCCATCTATAAATGAAATCACAAGTTGAGGAGAATTCTTCACATATATGCATATGTGAAGAATAATGTGATATTTGATTTAGTGTTATCATATTGTTATGTTTTTCTCATCATTTTCTTATTTGTGGTACGATCAACAAGATATTGTGTGAAAAAAGTGAAAACCATACATGCATTAGGTGGAATATCTACGAGAGTGCAACCCAATAATACAAACTCAGAAAGGACCAAGATCTTTCATTTGAAACTTTGCCTAACAATTTTATTTCAGTTGAGAAATACCTGATTTATCATCTACATAAATCCATAACATAATGCGTGCCTCATTTGAATGATATCTATAAAAGCAAGAGTATTTTAAAATACCTATGTACAACCAACAAAATATATTGAACTAGTTTTTTAAAAACAATTTTAGCCGATATAAGGTTTTTTATAACCTACAAACAGAACATGTCATTTCTAAAACTATAAAACTTAGTGGCTTCTCCACATACATATCTTCTTCTATGTCAACATAAACGAATAAACTCTTAATATTTAATTGATATATCACCTACTTATATGAACCTTCAAGAGACTAAAAGTATGTCGATGATGGTTATATTAGCTACTGGACAAAATTATCATAATAATCAACCTCATATATTAGTTTGAATAACCTTATATGAACCTTCAAGAGACTTGATCTATCCAACTTGATTGATGCATCTAATGGTAATACCCTTAATTCTTGGTTTTAAAAGCTTCAACTTGGCTAACGAAGGATGACCATGTTGACAGTCAATAAGTAAAAGTGCGATCCTAGACAAGCATACATTGGATATTCAAAGGGTGGAAAGGAAAATATAAAGAGCATACAATTTAATCCAAAGATATGTTATTCTTGGATCTAAAAGCTTCAAGCTTCAACATTGAAAAAAGATTTTGAAAAAACTCTAGAATATAAAGTACACATAACAAGTAATAGGATTTTTGATGATGTTATAGTAACCATTGACTAAAATAATGGCACAATTGGTTATTCTAATATAAAAAGCTCCAAGCACTTAAAGAAAAGAAAAAATGTATGTAACTATAACATGAATGTTTGACTCTTGGGTCAACTACGTGTCCATGCTGGAATCCAAATTGAGGGCAATTTAGGAAAGATAGAGATTTAATTGTTTTTTCATCGGTGCACTCTTTTAGGATTTTTATATGGATTAAGTAGTCTAATCTGAATATAATTGCCAGCAAGTTTTAAATGACTGACCCCTCTTCCCAAAATCAGGATAAGTTATCATAGCTTTTTCACTCCTAATATGACTTCTACCTCTTCTTCCTTTATCAGCTAGAATAAAAGGTGAATCTAAAATGACTATATTAAGTATGTTAAATGAGTATTTGTCTATGTATTTTCCTTGCTATGAAGGCCTAGATTACTATATGATGAACCTTTGAACTAGAAGAAATAACTCACTCACCAAGAATATGTATCATCATGACTAAATAATTATATATAAAAGAGTGAAGATAGAGAACCTTATCAAATTGATTATTCAGTCTAGTAGCAAGTACTAGATCTTTATATTTCGGAAGGAGATCTTAGAATTACTAAAAAATCTAGGAAAACTCAATATAGTGACTAGTCTCATCCCGATCCAAAAAAAAAAGCTTATACTCAACCAATTGATTAATAGTCTTGAATATGTGAAAAAGTATTATATAATATATATTTTAATCATAGGGTTCCAAACTTTCTTGCATATCATGCAATAGACAATGTAACTAAAAATATTGTCATCAATTGACTACCATAGAAAGATACATGTAGCTTAACATATATTATATATATTTCACCCTCCTCTTTAATCGCTATTAGTAGTAGGATCATCTAGCAAGTGCTCTAACTATTCCTAAATTAGAAATCAAATATTTACCACATGAGTCCACTGAGCATGTGAGAAATTGTCCAATGTTCGTCGCTTGACATATGTTCCACTGTTTTTACCTCTTTATTAGTCATGTACACACTCAAAAGATTGTAGAAAATCATCAAAAATAACTAAATCACTACACAACCAATGACATGGTAGTATGATCAAAAAAATAGGATGAATACTTTAACTTTGAGGACACGAGTTTGATCATCATGGATGTCGAATATATTTTTTTTAGTATGCTTGCCAGATCACCAATCATATTGTTGGGATGGAAGTCTTACATATTCTGATCTTGTGGCTCTAAGGCTCATATATGAGCTAAGGGATAATGTGAGATGGGTTTGGGGAAGGGTGGGGGTAAAAAAAAACTTAATCATTACACAATATTTGGATCAGCTCACTCATCCAAATATACCTAATATGAAGAAGCCACTAGGGGTGGAGAATTATGCCAACAAACAAAGTCTCTTTTGGACCAAACAGAAAAAACCAACTGATTTTTCTAAAAAAATCTAATTATGTTTCAATACATTAATGAAAAACCTTCATAAACACCTCAAAAAAGTCTTCAAATCACTTCAACCAAGAATAATGAAAATATTAAGAATACTAGGATGCCCAAGATGGATAAATAAATGTTTCATCTATGGCAACACTATCAATGGTAGTGAAAATAATATTTTAATTAATGATAGTGATGCAAATTTTCAATCATTGTGGGGTGGAATATTCATGCTTAGATATCATGTTAAGTAAATGTGTAAAAAACATATTAAAAACAAAGTGTACAAGGGACACAAACATGCACGAGAAGAAAAATAAATAAAACACAAGGAACACTCCTTTTATACACTAGAAGTACTCCACTACAAAAAAAAATGCACATGCAACTAAACAAAGGTAAAAGGAAAGAGCACAATCTTATCAACTTAATGGAGGTCTCACTCACTTGAAATGTATGGTGAATTCCTCAAAATCTTTAATATGCATATTAAGATTGTTATTCCCTATACTATGAAATATTTTGCTTAGCTAGCAGTATGATGCAAGAATGCATACTTATACTTGGACAAAGTATATGATCTCTAATGTAATGATATATTGTTGGGTTAGTTTGGGTTGGATAGACCAAATTTGACAAACCAATTTGGCTAAAATTAAAATTGGTTTAATTTTAATATGTTTGGTTTAATAGGTTTGTTTATAATTTTTACTTTCATGTTTTTTTTTAATGTGCATGTTAAAAGAAGTGGAAGAAAAAATTAGATTTCCATTTTTTCATCTCCTCATTAGATGTGATGTGTAGGGAAGCATGTTGAAAAAAAACAACCATGCCTTATTTTCTTGCAAGATGCATGGGAATAAATAATGTATTCCTTTTTCTCCTCTTTTTCCTTGACACTTCATAGCAAGCACAACACCAAAAATGGAAGACCCACTTTGAAATATTATTTTTTGACTAAAGCAAAAAGGATTTAGTTTTGGGTTGCCATGAAAGTTCCAAAGCATTGGAAAACACCCATTGACTAAGGTTTATTGTTAACAGATAAATATAGGTCTTTGTTTAATATTCAAATTACAGAGTATTCTTGAGTATTTTGGTATTTTTAGATGATATGTATGTATAAGAATGTGATATAAATAGATCAATTTCATGACTTGAGAGTGTTATTTGATTTTAATGAATAGTCATGAAATTAATAGATTTATAGATGATTTTAGCTAATTAGTAGATTATGAATCATCAAATCATTTTGATATCTCTTTTTGGGTGAAACTCTACCTAATTGCACTACAACAAAAACCATAATCAATGACGCTTAAAAAGCGTCATTATATATAAATAATGTCGCTTATCGATAGAGTCATCCACTAGCGTGACATAAAAAGTCTATACATATAATGACGTTTTTTTTTGCAGTGTCATTGAATCATACTTTGACACTAAAATAAAGTGTCATTTTTATTAATAATGACACTTAATTTTAGCGTCAAGGTATTATTCTACGACACTGCAAAAAAATGTCATTATATGTTGTAGCTATCGTAAATTTTTTTAAAACTATGATACTTAGTAAAAGCATCAAGGAAAATTATGATTTAAATAAATTTAAATTTAATAATTATTGTAAATATATTTTCATCTGTTATTGTAATACTGCATGCACATAAGAACGACATTCTTTACAATCCATACCAAGAATACAGTTTTCAAGTACAAAGGGGAACTCGGACTTCTTACAAATCAAAAAAAAATATATAACATAATTTCAACATTCATTTCTTAAATTCAATTAAAAATTTCTGATATATGCAACCCAATTGTGCCTTATCTCCATAAAACTAGTTCATGCTAACCTGAAAAAGTTGAGAGTTAATTTCCAAATAAGGTAACCTGCATAAAAAAAGATGAACAATAAATACATACACTTGCAGAAAAAATTATATTATGGAGCATTGGAAAAAAAAAACATCAATGATAACAACATATCATAAAAATAATTTATATAACAATTGACATATACGATTAAACAAATTTAACAACAACAATAACAGAGTTAGTAGTAATGTATAAAATATAAAGTAGGAGATTTATCAATTATGGCATAAAAGTTCAAATTTTTTAAAATACAAAACAAAAATATATAAATTTAAAACCTGTATGTGTGTAGTGAGTTTAAAGAACAAATAGAATAACATGTATAAAAATGACAAGAGATAAAAAAAAGAATGGATAATAACCTGCTCAAAGCCAACAACAAGAATTGCCCACTCTTTATCTCTTGTAATTAGCAAATAGGACCTTGCAAGATGAACTGGAGACTGAGCCTGAAAATGGGAAATGGAAAAGAAATCATTATAACTCTGTGGTAAAATTGTAACCTGAAAATAAGGAGCAGATAACTCAACTAAGGCAAAATCACCGATAAAACCAGCACCAACACCACAAAATCTACATAGAATGATGGAAACATAACTAATTAAACTTCACAAAATAGCAACACTAAACATGATGCCGAAGATATGATGCATATTCCATGTATAATTCCACTTTCTACAGTTTGTAAATCAAAGCCGTGTAGAAACTGATGATAAGAGTAATTGACTACAATTTCTATCTTTCGAGAACAAGAGAAGATCAAATTCAAGCTAGTATTGGGGTGAGTGAAAATGAAACATATCCTCTAAAAGGCAGAAATGCGATGGAGAAGAAATCATCCATGAAAGTAACTTTCTAATATGATATGATTCTGCAACCTCTACATCCAAGTACAAAAGAAATCAATAAAAATGAAGAGAAATAAACAAAAAATGTACACTTTCACCCCTATTTTTACTATGAATTAAATCTAAACAGGAATCCAATGGCATTTGATGCTAATTATTTGAGCATCAAAAAACTCACTCAAATTATTTGAGCAAGGACTAATGAGACATTTCCAAAACTTATTTGATGCTACTTTTTAATCAGAGCTTCGCATTTATTCTAAAGATGTTCAAATTTTTATTAGTAGATGATGTTTACTCTTCTTGTAGCTGTAATATATGTAAGAAGAATAGCTATGTTGAGAAAGTTTTATTGTATAATTCAAAACCTCAATATTTAACTATAAAAAAATTAAGCATCTATAAATAGATTACAAAATTAACAATCTTGAACAAGCTAATTATATTAAAGAAAAACCACGTGAAGAAAGTCTATTCTATGTCTATTTTAGTTCCCAAAAATAGATATTCAATGTATGGTTTCTAGATAATAGATGTACTAATCACATGTCTAGAAACAATTTTTTCCATGGACTTGCATAGAGATGAGAAATAAACATCTAGTATTTATTGATGGGAAAAGTAAAATGAAAGTACAAACATCTATCGGAGAAAAGTTTATTGAAGATGTACTATTAATTCCAGAACTATATAAAAATCTACTAAGAATAAGCCAATTAATATAGAAGGATTATAAATTGATACATTAAGAGAATAACTATACTATATGTGATAAGGAATCAAGAAGTATACTTTGGAATGTGAAGATGTCCTAAAATTGAAACATCTGTATCAACCTCAACTCAAGAATCGATTCTACATTGAACATGTATGAAGTAAAATAGTCTAACTTATGACACATAAGGTATGAAAACATGAATTATAAATGCTTTAAGCTTCATAGTCAAAGCAATTTGGTGTATGGGCAGTCCCTTAATATTGAAGTATAAAATATTGATTGTGGAGAATATGCTAAGGGTAAATAGTCCATGCAATCATTCCCAAAAGGGGTTGATAAGACGTACCATTATATTCTTGACTTGGTTCACTTATATATTTGTGGACAAATGTTTGTATTATTCTATACGAACAATAACTATTTCATATTGTTTGTACATGGTTATTTAAGAATGATATGAGTTTACTTTATTATATAAAAATCTAAAGTATACTTAATATCTAAGAAGTTTCAAAACTTAATTGAAAGATACTCCAAAATATAATAAAAGTACTTAAAAGTTAAAAGTGACAAATGGAAAGAGTCACTCTCTAAGCATTTTGTCTTCTATTGTGAATAAAAATGAATTGATAGATAATTCACAACTCCATAAATTTCTCACTATAATGATGATGTTGTAAAGAAGAAGAATCATGTGATAATAAAGATACCCTAGGCCCATGATGCCTCAAAAGAGTCTTCCAATATACTTATAAGCCAAAGTATCGACACTTCTATTTATTTGTTAAATAGAAGTCCAACCACAATCTTAATGAATCTCACTCCAATTGAAGTCTAGAGTTGAAAGAAGCCAAAAAGTAATCATTGGAGAGCAAATGAAAGTTTACATTGCTCTCAAATATCCAAGCATAAAAGAAAGAAATTAGGTAATTCTCTCATATAATGGGAAATGTCTTCACTCCATCAAGTCTACAAATGTCACTAAAGATAACTCGAATTTCACTAATATTCAACAAATTTGCTCAAAATATATATTTATTAAAATCTCTATAAAAAAATACTCAAATATGCATAACACAATAGTGAATACATACAAAATATCTCAAAAATGTTAGTAAATAAAATGTCAAATAATAATTCAAGAAAAAGAAATAATCATTATAATTCACTACTTACTTGCATGGGGACATTACCATATAGGTTCTCATTTCTTGGTGAGCATGAATAATATACAATTAATTTATTTTCAAACACAATAGAAAATCACTTAAAAAAAGCTCAATGATTGGAGTTTCTAGTAAAAGTTTACTGTGTTGAATTATAAGTTAGAAAAGGCTAACATGGTAGCTGATGAACTAAGCTATGAGATTGAGCTTGATGTAATCAATAAGCTTCAATATCTACAAAAAGAACATATCAAACAAGACTACTCCAAAAATTTTAATTTCTATTTTATTGATATAATATGTCATTGAAGGAAAGATTCTGAAAGATTATGACATAAGAGAGTTACACAATGTCTAGTGCCACAGTAATATGGATTCTAGAGGATTCTAGAAGATTCTAGAATATCCAAGCTAAGCTCAGCATTATGTTTAGGCCCAAGTTCAATTGATGTTCTATAATTTTTAATGTTTGTTTGTTTTTTACAATATAAGAATATGACATAAGGCAGAATTGTCATAAGTAAAATATATCTATCTGTCATAAGGTAGAATTGTCATAAGGCAGTATTTTTAATGTTTGGGTACTAGAGAGCACTCGAATTGTCATAAGGCAGTATTTTTAATGTTTGGGTACTAGAGAGCACTCGAATTGTCATAAGTAAAATAAATTGGAGAAGAAGTTTGCATTGAATCAGAGATAGAAATAAGAATTTTCAAATCACCACTTTCCTCGAGACGGAATCCCAAAAATGACTGGTGCCAAACTAACAAATGGCCTCGACACCGTGGATTGGTATTCTTCGGCGAAGGAAAAGGTTTCCAACAAAGGCAGTGCTTATTGTGTCAATTCAGCCCAACTCTTCCACTGTTCTCGCCGATTACTCTCGACAAATAGAGCTAAATTACTCTTGGGCTTCTACGTTTTATGCATAGTTTTTTATACTAAGTTATAAGATCAGCTCTTTCATGGGATGGATTCCCGAGGAATTGTCCTCTATTAATAATACTACGGTTTGTGCTAAATTACTCGGAACACGTTCACATTCATTAATTAGGTTAACGATATCGAAGAGCTGATACAATTATAAACTTATTGGAGAAACTTACAGGAAGCTACAAATATGGCCAATGATTTCGAAAACGCGAGCTTGAATCCAGCTGTTAGAAATGGCCGAATGTGATGAAGAAGAAGCGCAACTCTTTCTAGCGATAGATTATTCAATATAATTAAGTTAAAAATAATATTAAATTTTTCACATAATTATATTAAATCACCTTTTATTTACATTTTATTTTTATTTCTCTTTGGGATAAATTAAATATTAACAAATTATATTTTAAAATTAAATATTATTACTTATTTTATAAATAAAAAATGCAATTTTGAATGTATAAATATTTAGATATTTTTTAATTTTATCATAAGTTTCTGTTTATTTTTAATAAATAATTTTGAACTAAAATTTGATAATTTTTTTTTATTAATCTAGAGTAAAAATACAAATATTATTACTTATTAAAAAAAAATAAATAAGAAATTTGTTACAAATCTATAAATTCAAAATTAATTTTTTCACATCCATGACACTAATAAAAGTGACAAGGTTTATAATTTTCAGCCCCTTTTTTCTTGGAAATTTTTAAGGAGTTAAGAAATTTTCCTAACCTATTAGTCTTAACAATGACACACCTAGTAAGTGTAATTAAATGTCTACTTACAAATATAATAATGACATTTTATAAAAGCGTCAAGATATAAAGCGTCATTAATTTTAAGTTTTGTTGTGGTAACAATGATACTTCTAGTAAGTGCCATAAAAACTTAATACATTTTCCAAATAATGATGCTTTTAGAAAATTGTCATTAAATGTCTAATTACAAATAGAATAATGACATTTTCTGAAAGCATCAAGATATAAAGCGTCTTTAATTTGCTATTTTTGTTGTAGTGTTGGTCATAACAATCTTTGTACGTCATGACTCTACCACCTCATTAGCGTAATTCTTTAACTATAAATATGTTCTTTATGGCTATGATATTATCATGGAATTAAAATTATACTTATTATTTAATAATTAAATGATTATGATATTAATTTCATATTATAGTGACCAAGTATCTCATTGATGCTGAAAATCATTGTTACTTCTTAGTATCATGACTTTAAAATTTACAAGGCTTTGTAATCTTAAGTCAGAACAATTGCTTTTTTACAAAGTTATGAATTTTGAGCTATGAGATGTAACAAAGTCAAAACTACTCAGGAAAAAACCATGAAAATTATCTAGCACCATAACTTTTAGATACAAAATATTACTGAATGCATTTACTCAATCATGACCATTCCCTAAAGCCACAACTCTTGTCTTCAAGAGAGGGAAAAGCCATAATATTTATTTTCAAGCTAATTAATAGTGTAGTGGCCTTTCTACAATGTCACGACCATAGATATATGAGAAAAATCAAGGCCAGCTTTATAAATAGTCCTAATGTCATAGTTATATAATGCTCAAGAAAGACTATTCTTTGTGTTGTGGGCATTCTCAATGCCAAAGCCAAATTATACACATGAGAACCAATTTTCAATCATATTTTAATGCTTTGCATCTGCACAAAATTTTGAGCTTGGACCCCATTTATCAAATAGAGAAAGCCAATAGAATGTAAAGCAAATGATGTATTTTGACTCAACAATAATGTCTCAATACATTACTATTCGAATATGAAAAATCACCAAAACTTGTTATATGAAGGCTATGATAGTGGGCTATAAAATATTGAGCAAGCTCTAAGAAACATTGGAAATAATATAGTGAGTTATAATAGCCATTGAGAATTAAGCTTGAATTATTAACCATCACAAATAAAAGAGAAGTTAACTCTGAAAGAAAGCTTGAATGTAATCTTAGTAGAATTGAGTAAGAGAAATAATAACCAAGACACTTGATTGAGAAGCTTAAAGCAAGATTGGATTACATAAGTTCGTCAATAAGAAATATAAATAATCAAACTAAATATTTGGCATTTTCAATGAAGGGAAAAGATGTTAATGAACTAATAAATGATACTAAGAAAAATTTGAAAAATTTCTCATCTATATTACTTTGAAGTAGAAAAGAATTACAAAGAAAATGCATTGAGAAAAAGTATTCTAAAAATTCTAGAGTTGATAACATCATGACTTTTTCAAAAGTCAAGTCTCCCACTAATTTTTTTTAAAAGTCGTGCCTTCCATTGAAGATGTTGCCACGTGTGTGGGTTGTAGTGTTATAGCAAATAACAAAGTCACAACTCTAGAAGAAGTGCAAGCCCAACTATTACTCCTAGCTATGAATGAAGGAAATGAAAAAACAAATAATCAAATGGAGATTACCCATGACTATAGAGATAAAGAAATGAATGAGATTGAATCTAAGGATAAGTTTCCAATGAATCTTTTATTTCCACAATATTTTAGGAATACTTAAAAAAGTTTTTGACATTTAGAAGTGAATATACTATTTACCAAAGATCTGGCCCAAATTTGAAACTATGTAATGTTTATAAGATATCATGAGTAGTAAGTTGAATTTGGAGATATAAAAGACCATAAATATGATCAAGAAGTATAGTATAATTATTCAAAGAATACTTCTAGATAGATTAAAGGACCCTAAAATTTTTACTATACCTTATTCTATTGGGATAATATATTTCAGAAAATATTATGTGATTTGGGATCATATATCAATGTTTACTCTTATTGATTGCATGAAAGTTGAATATTTGAAATATCACTCCAATATCTTTCACACTTCAAATGGCTGATTGGACTATAAAGTACCTTAATGAAATTATTGAAGATATTTTAGTTAAGGTTTATATCTTTATTTTTCCAATAGATTTTGTTGTATTGAATATAGAGAAAGATATTATGTAGTGCTAATTTTGGGATAACTATTTTTGGCTACTAGACGAGTCTATCGATATTAAGAAAAGTGAGTTCACTCTCTGTGTTCACAAGGACCAAGTAAGGTTTAATCTTTACAAAGGCTTTGAAGTTCATATGATGATGAGATGAGTTATTTGAGATTAGATAATCTCTTTTATACTACAATGAAACAACAAATAGACTTTCAATGAAAGGCTTTTGTAGATGACTGCTAGTTGGATGAAGATGAAGGAGATGACAAAAAAGAATAAATTTAGAGATATAGAAATGGTGAAAATGAAAAAGATAACATAGAGGAACCATTTTTGAGTTGCAAAATTGAGGAAGATAAGGAAGATGACTATTATGAGGTCATGGTATTCTTTGAAGTTATGACCTTAAAGAAACCTAATATAGAAAACTTCAAAAAAATTGAGATAACAAGTGAGAAAGATAAGGTAGCACAAATTATGGAGGATCCGACAAAGACAAAGTTGTGATTATGCACAGTACCACAACTTTGGTATTTTATAATGAAATGGTCAATCAGAAGCTCAAGAACAATACCATGACTATGTACAACACCACATATTTGGTATTATAGAATGAAATTGGCCAAAATAAGTTCAAGGATAGAGTCATGGTTATGCACAACATTGTGAATTTGTGATTACATAATTAAATACGCAAAGAAAAGCTAAAAGACAAAGTCATGATTGTGTTTAACACCAAAACTGTAAGGTTACTAGAAGAAAAAGGCTAGGCTGGCACTAAAGAAGAAGTCATGATATTTACTAAAGTTGTTGTATCTAAAGAAGAAAATGCTAAAAAATGAAGTATAGCTAAAGTAAGACAAATAGAAGAAGCAAAAAAGGAAATAAAATAGTATACTAAAAAGCTAGCATAGACTACATAGATCATCGACAAAGACAATAAGGTATTGATGGTCTAGCTATGAATTTTAAACATAGTACTATTTGAAAGGAAAATCAAGAATTTTATTTTTTTGCATGTGTAATATAATAAATACCCTATTTCCAACGCATAAATGTTTATACAAACCTAACTTTCCATGAGTATAATCATGGAACTCAAACCAAGCCATTACTATCAATGAATCCATTAGAAGTTGCTCATTGTTTTGAGATATTATGATACTCAATCCTAGTCATAAAGAAAAAATATTTTTTTAAGATAAAGCATAGTTTTTTTTATTGAGATGAAAGATATTAATAATGGATGAGTAGGAATTTTAGTATGTGAGTTTGTTTGATCTTCAAATTACTAGATATTTTTAAGTATTTTGGTATTTTTAGATGATGCTTAAGCATGAAAAATGAATATAAATTAATCAATTTCATGACTTTGGTATTTTGGTTGATTTTGATGAATAGTCAGGAAATTAATAAGTTTTTGAAGAGTTTTAGCTATTTGGTAAATTAGAGATTATCATGTAATGTTTATATCCATTCTTGACCAAAACTCAAGCTAATTAGTTATGATAATCTTTTATACTATGACTCTACCATCTAATTATCACAATCCTTTAATTATGTAATATATTATTTATAGATGTGATATTATCATAGAGTCACAGTCATACTTATCTCGTAATAATTAAAGAACTATAATATTAATTTCTTATCATAATAACCAAATAACTCACTGGTACAAAAAGTTATGGCTACATCTTAGTGTCACGACTTTATCTTTAATTAGGCTTTATAGTCTTAAGTCAGAGTCATGATTTTTTATAAAGTCATAATATCTGAGCTATAAGAAATAATAAAGCCAAAATGATAATTCTCCAAGGACATTACTTTTGTCCTCAAGATAAGGCAGCCATGAATTTTACGTTTGGCCTAATTGAATATGTCATAGCCTTTCTACAACACCACTGTCATGTACATATGAGAAAGGTCAAGGCCAAAGCCATGGTTAGTCCTAATGGCATGGCTATTTGATGCATATGAGAGATCATTCTTTGTACCATAATAATTCCTATCACCTTGAGCATATGTTCATTCCTAATGGCACAGTCATTCCTATCACTATAATTTATATGATGAATGAGAGATATAAATAACAAAGTTATGGCCATTTCCAATGCCACAACTATTTAACGGAAAAAATAGACCTAAGTCAAAGACATTTCCTAGTGCAACAACTTTGTGATACAAAAAGATTGAAATACATTCAAGAGCCATGACTACTTTCCTAAAGTCATGATATTGAGCTTAAGAGATGAAGTCAAAATTCATGACTTTCTTTTGAAAGACATGATTTTTTACTTAAAGAAATGAAAAAAATATTGAAGTATAAAAGAGGATAGAGAAAATGGGAAAGAAATCTTCTTTTTTTTCATGCATTAAGAAAAACTCAAAGTACAACAACCAAATCCTAGGCAATTTTTGTACTCCCTAGAGACTCCACAAGTAAGCAAATGATACAAGACATAAGCTAGACCCAAGAGTTGGGAGCACGACTCTTAAACCTTCATATCTAAGGTAGATTCAAGAAAATCTACAAAGTAGCATAAGGTCTAGGATTTGTATAATTTTGTTTATCTAATATATAAATGGTTTTAATATTAATAAATATGTTGATTTATATTATGGAATGAAAATTTATGGATGTGGTAATTAAATAGAAATGAACTTAAAATTTGACTATTGGTGGGTTTATGTGAATTATCATGGTGGATGGTAATAGATAAACTATGAGACTCACTCACACATATGATAGGAAGAAAGTAACATTTCTTTCAATCATGATATGTGAAATAAACTTATTTGTAAAAATTTAAAATTAAGGTATGTTAATTATTATGAGTATGATACTCATGAAGCTGAAAGCATGAATAATTTTACATGTCAATCTATTATACATATCTAAGAAGATTTAGTTCTCAATTGAGATAGATATTTTATAGAATTTTATTCTTAGGATTTCACTTTTAGTGTGTGAGTATCACATCATTATCGAGAAAGATAGTGATAGATAATCTATGGGACTTGCATGAGAGTATTATGACTCATAAGGTAGTGATACCCCTATGATATATTTTCATTCATATGGTTCCAAATAGTAAAATATAAATAAAGTATATGTTAATTGTGTGATTATGGTACTTATGAGGTTGAAAGTACAAATGCTTATAAACTATGTTAGTTCTTGGTATGTATGATACCAGAGGCTGAAGAATAAGAATATACATATGAAACAATTATCAAAGGTAGTTGATGAGTTACCTATTGACTTGTGAATTTTTCTTGAGTAGAATTGAATTATTATCTTAGTAGTAAAGTAATAAGATGATATCTATGAGGGGAACATCATTGGGATGGGCACAATAATGATAATCACCTTGTATGTCATTGGTGGATAATAACTCAATCATCATTATGTATCCAAACTCAATATAATTCAAACTATTTGACTATGCATCACATAAATTAAATGAACAAACCCTTGAATCTAATATTTAAACCAAAATTTATAAATATCTACTTTAGTAGAATTATGTTGTTCCACTATTGATTGACTGAACTGCTAATATAATCTATGTGGAATCAATAATTGGATGAAAGTCCTATTTATTACTTGTATGACTAATATACTTCTAAATCTTTACTAATTAAATATACTTACCAAATAGCTTTTGAGACACTATCTAATCAATAAAATTGGATAACTTAACAAATCACAATAGTACCTAGTTAGAAATTATATATATATATATATATTATTGTGGTCTTCTTTACTATTACTATTTGCTTGGGTTTTCTATAATTGTGGCGTGGTTTGATATTGCTTTTCATGTTATTTATTTTTTTATTGTAGTGAGGTATGCTCGGGTGTAATGCATAAGAAGAATAAGTGAATACTCGAGATTTATTTATTGGAACACATAAGGAGCATTGAAAATAATTTCTATGAGATTCAGTTTTTTTATCCTCTCTCCTCTCTAGTTTGTGGGAATAGAGCATATTCGGATACAAAATCTTTGATATTCAAGCTCCAATTTTACCTTACATATATATTAAAGTTTTTTTTTCACAAAAATCATGTTACATCATTATTCCTTTTCTTGAGGATCTAAGACTCCCAAAGAAACTTTCAATCTAAATTCTTGGATAAGTAGGTCAGCTTTCATCAATCTTCACTCAATATCACATGACTAGTTAAACATATTAAATAGTCCACAACACAGACAAAAACAAAGAAAACATGAAATACAATATAAAAATTATAGAGAAAAGATGAAAAATAGAAATTGTTAGAGTTAAAAAAATAGAACAATATGTAAATGTAGTAAAAGAAAACATCACTTGCTTGTGATGTAGATCACAAGATTCAACTCCTTACCAAAACAAATAAAAAAAAAAGTCTTGATATCATCTTAGATAATGACTCCATTTAATCATTCATGTAGGTGAAGTTCAAAACTTGTATATCCCAAAACTCAATATATAGGCAACATAGTTATCAAAACATAGAAATATAGGATTGACCAAGTAATTATATTCTTGATGTTAGTGAAGAATAAGGTGAATTATAATAAAAATCAATTGATAACAAAAATTAGAAAATAGACTAACAATATAAAGAAAGCCCATGGAGATTGAATTCGTTAGACAATAATTTCTATAGTCAATCAGGATTTCTCTATTTGTTACATGTTGGATAGAAATTCATGATTTCATTCTATATTGATATTTGATTTATATTTGATGATACAATCATAAAATTCTTAAGATGGATAATCAATTTATAAAGATTATTCATTACTTTACTCGCACTCATTCTTGAATTAGCTTCGTATGGATCATAAAGGATGATTAGTAAATATCAATGAATATTTTTAAAATTTCAAATAATAATCTTTTAAGATAATTTATAAAGACAAGAATCTAGAATTGGAGAAAATTGATCTAATGATATCAATTAGCTTGTAATTTTTAATTTAATCTCCTAGTTCACATATATCATTGTTCAATCATTTTCCTTCTCAAAGAAAAATGAGGTTTAGCCAATTATTCTTTTAATTTTACTCCTAAATAATAATTGGCTACTGAGAAAATGAAATAATATAGAAGAAAGTAGAGAGTTATAGAATCCATGATTTTTTCTGTAAATTTTAGCAAAAAGTCTTTAATGAGATTAACTCTTTATTATAGTTCCACTAATATTATATACATGTTTGAAGCTACTTGAGTCATAAGATACATGTGAGAAATTACAAGAATTACAAAAACATAATGAAAAAATCAGAAATTTCAAGCTTTGAATTAATTAAAAAAGGAGTTGCGAACCAATTAAAGAAGGCTTTTGTAACTTTCAACTTTCTACCTGATTTTGTAACTGGTCATGATATTTTTTGCAACATTTTATGAAAACTCACTTTCACATTCTCTTTCACTTCCTTTGTTGCTCCAATTTGTGACTCTTTGACAACTTTCATGTGGAATTATGAACCCATTAAGTTTCTATATATTTTTTATTTCTTTCACTTTTAATATTTTCCACAATATCTTGAGATTTTTTTATGTACTTAAATAGTTAAAAGATATCGAAAACTTCAAAAAAAAAAAAAGAGTAATAACATGAATGAGGACTCTTTACATGCTAGTTTAATTTTTGGGAATAATTCAACTAATTAGAAATAATGAATAGGTGAAGGGAATTTCATATTTGAAGCTCTTTCAATCTCATAGTAACAAGGCTTAACAACTTATAGTGCTCCTGGGGGAAAGTGGTGAATCCTACTTAAAAACTTTCTAATGATTTGATCCAATAGTGTTAAAAGTTTCTCATGATATAGGGGATACCCATTTTATTGGAGCTTTTATGGAGACTTGAATCAAGCATGGAACTGCTAGAGTCCTCTAATGACTCCTCAATCTCAACAACATGAAATGAGCTTAAATAAAAGCAATATCAAACAATAACTCAACAACTTTGAATGATATTGATATACATTGTGAATGAGATATTAAAACTAGGGTTGTAACTCGGATTGGGTTAGGCCGAGTAACTCGAACCCAACATGATAAAAAATTTGATTCAAGTTAGAAATTTGCAACTCTAGCACAATGTGGGTATGGCTCAATTTGGAATATTGCAACCTAAGCAAAATTTGGGTTGGGTTTAAGTTGACTCCCAATTTGACTCAAACCACTCGAGTTACACTTATTGCCATATTTATAACTATAACAATTTCAATATCTAGGTACTTAATGATGTGGACATTGGGCAAGCATTAATCATTTGATGAAAGCATCAAATCAATATAAACCTACATCACAATATTTAAAAATTCACTTTTTATTGTAGAAAATAGATTTGACACTTGAGAAACTAAGTTAATAATTTTCAATTGAAATCATTATAATTGGGATAAAATTTTAATATAATTTTATTTTTTGAAATGATGACACTCACACAATTAGAAATATTAAAAAATTAATAATGTATTTTGTTTTATATTATTTAATATAAAAAATATAATTATTTTATTTGTATTAATATATTTTAATAATTTTAATTATTACAAATGATGCGAGCTGATCCAACTCGATCTTTGTCCTAGTTTCAAAATATAAAATTGGGTTGGGTTTGAGTTGAGATTTTCTTGAGTTTGAGAAAGAGTCGAGTTTAAAATTTTCAACCCGAGCACAATTTTGGTTGGTTTTGAGTTGGTCCTCAACTCGGCCTAATCTTCCCAAGTTGGAGCCCTTGTCAAAACTTTATGATAATGTGAACCACATATTAAATATAACAAGGCTTGACAACTTATGGTGATATTATGGAAATCAATAAATCATATATTATAATATTTTGATAATGTTATTCAATAATCATAAAAGTGTGTCAAGGGTGATAATACACTCATTCTACTAGAACTTCATGAAATCCTGAATAAAGCATGCAATTAGTAGTCTGCCAATAGCTTCACAATCTCAATAATATGAGATGAAGTTCAAAAAAAAAAAAACTTACGAAGAATATAACAATAATACTAAAAATCATCAACTTGTTACCTATGAGTAATGCTTATACACTATTTAAATACTCAAATAGTTAATGAATGCATATGAATGGTCATAGGTGTTAGCTTATGATGTTCAAGAGAAAAGTCCTACACAAAATGGGTACACCTGCATATTTGGGGTATAGACTATAAATCTCCCAACTAAGATATTAAATCTGAAATGGCTCCCTTCCATAGAGAACATGAGAAAACATCGGACTAATTAGGTAATTTGTGGTGCGAATGACAACTCCCCAACACTACTCAATAAATAAAAGAAAATGCCTGACTACTTATGTCTCAAACAAATAGTTCTTCACTCTCTTAGAACTCTCACCTTGGGGTAGAGTATTGGTTTCATGAGATCAATTATACATTGGGATGAATGCAAGCTAATTCGTCGTCCCTTGAAATATTTTATGTGTGTCGATATTAAACTATCAAGCTTGAATTTTAGGTTAAGTATATATCTATTGAATAATATTTTATTTCTAAATGAGTTCTTTTCGAACATAAACTCTAGTTTTTTATATAGCATTTCTGCCCTCATCTCATATGCAACATTTTGATAAGTATATCTATTATCAAATTATAGAGATAATCTAATAGTGCAAGCCTTTTCAATCTCATTCACTCAGTTTTTTAGGTTTTTTTTTCTCACTAGGTCATACAGTTATTTGACTATAATGTAGTTACATATTCTTTTTTTCTAAATAAAATAATTAATATCTATTAATATTATTGTTGTGGAGTGGTCCTTCATGATAATAGAAACAAATGACAACCATAGGCAACCAATACAAACAAAAATATCCTAAAGCATATCTGATATCATTGTATTGGTATCAAAATAATCATATATCAATATAATAATAATTAATAAATTAGATATCACATGGGTATCAATGAATGACTTTCTAAATGAATATTCTGATACCACCTTTTAGGTGAGACCTAGAAGCTCCATCTGATACCAGTTGTTGGGGTAGGCCGGTCAAACCATGGTTAATTCAAAACCACAAAAGTAGGGAATATTCTTTGGTTGGTTATGCAATGGAAACTTTAATTAAAATTAAAACTCAAAAATCATAAATAACCACAAACCAAAACACTAAAAATTCAATATACTAAAAAGTTCAAAGTTAAAATACAATATTGCCAGCAAAAATAATACATTCTAAAAACTTATTCACGCATACAAGATATCAATAAAGCACATAACACCCAAAAATTAAGTTTTGGACCAAATATTTTTTTCTAAGATATAAAACACTTTAAATTACAAATCCAAGAGAAGTATATAAACTTAGAATTTTGGGGAGGATGTTATGGACGTTATTCTATATTGTTTTTTTAGGTGATAGCATAGGTTCATTGATGTCATGAGCATAATCTACACTTTAATTAAGTGTGTATATTCTAAACAGAAGAAAAGCTTCTATCCACAACACCTTTAAAACCACAACGAACAACACAATTGCACATTTGTATAGCAAGCAAAACCTACTTAATAGCACACTCAACAATAGAAAGCATAACACCCACAATAGTACAACTTTTAAATCACATTGCATATAATTAAAATAAATTTTTTTAATTATATGCAAGGAAGAGAATACACCTATTTTGCAGACCTAAAAAATAGGAATTATATTACTAAAGAGAAACTACAACCCCACTATAGAAGAATCTAGCTTCGAGGAACATGAAACATAGTAGTCGAGAGAGAAGAAAATAAAATCTATGTTGTTTCTTGTTGGAACTATTTTATACTAAAAGTCATTTTTAAATTGTTTTCTTATGATTGATGGTTATATTCAATCTAGATGGAGTTAGACACTCTATTTCTAAGATTGTAGTATAATATTTCAATAGGTATATCTTGACTATGAGGAATGATAAAATTCTAACTTCTTGTATTAGTGCACTTATGTGTATTGAATGGGATCACTGCGTGTGATTAATTTATACTAACATATAAAATAAAAAAAACATTGCTATTATTGCAAAAACAATTACTCTTTATCAGAGATAATTAATAAACACATATGCTTATTTATAGTTATTTTGATTCATAAAGTATAAGATTTATAAATAGATTAATAAACTAGATGAGTTGAATAACTTTATCAATTCTATTATGAATATTAATTATTAATTAAATCCATGTTTTGTAAAATGGATTAATGATACCTTCTTGAGGATTCCTATAAGTTTTGAAATTATCAAACCCTATGGATGAATTTTGATCCCGCATATCGAATAAGTTTAGTAGAAGGTCTCGAGAAAATATTAAAAGTGATTGATTGGATTAAATCATTAGTAGTTTAATTCAATTGGTGGGTATTTGTTTGTTTAACATAGAGAGTTAAATAAGTGCTAAATAATAAAAAAGCATGAGTTATATTGAATAAATGAGAGAATAAAATTATAATTTTATAGTAGAATAAATTATAATTAATATAAAATATGATGCATATTATTTGCATTGGAAGCCTGAAATTTTATTTTAGTTAAGGTCTTTTCTGTAGCCTTTTACAATTCCATTAGAAATATTTAAATTATAATTAAAAATTAAATTTATTTATCTAAAGTATAAGTGTGTGTAAAATCAAGATAATTAATTTGATTGAAATTATATTAATTAATTTTGTTAATTGATATAAATTAAAATTGAATTAATAATTTGATTATATATATATATATATATATATATATATAATTAGCATAATCTTAACATTTCAGATATACAACTAAAAGAATAATAGCTCACTCAACTATTATTCTTCTTCCTCATGTTGGTGGAGCAGGAAACACGGGAGAAGAGTCTAGAAACTAAAACTATAACATCATACAATGTTGAGGTATGTGTTAAGCCATCTTACATTGATCTTCACCTAGAACATAAAATCTAAAAATAAATCAATTTACATGCACTATTTATGCATTATTTCAAATGTAGTATCAAAGCAAGTCCATGATAATGCATGTAGATGAATTCGGGTTTAATATGGATAGAAGTATAGGTAAATATCTTTGATTAAACATAGTCATTCTAAAATTTGTTGAGCGAACAAAATCACCTAGCTATTTAGGTGTTTTAATTAAGTGATTGTGTATTTGGATGTGTTGATTTTTCTTAATTTTGGAGTTCTAATTTTGTATTCAATTTTATGTGGTTTTGTAATCACACAAGGTATGATAATAACTTGTTTTTATGAGTAAGTTAGATAAGTTTTTGAACTCCTTTCGAGTAGGCGTAGGCTTTTATAAGTAAACAAAATTACCATAGTGAAGTGTGCGGTGATGAATGGAAACCATGGTGAAGCTTGCAGCAATGAACAAAGACCATGGTGGAGCTTGCAATGGCTAATGATGACTATGGTGGAGCTTATAGTGGCTAATGGAAACTATGGTGAAGTTTGTAGTGGAAAACATCAATCTCAATGGAGCTTATATTGGCTAATGGTGACCAGAGTAGAAATTGTAGTGGCTAATAGTAATTGGTGACAATGGTGGAGCTTGTGGTGGAAAATGATGACTACAGTGGAACTTGTAGTGGCTCACAGCAACCATAGTAGAACTTTCAGTAGCTAACAATGATAATGATGGAGCTTGTAGTAGTTAGTGGCGACCATAGTGAAGCTTGCAATGGCTAATGACGACAACAGAAAAGTTCCTAGTGGGAAAAACCAACTATGGCAAAAATCATAGAAGCATTTTTTGATAGTGATGATGAAATGTTGTCACTCTCAAAAAATAATCATAGTTAATGAATATTAATGTGGATTTGTTTTGGTTTAAGGGACATCACTCCTGAGCCCCTCCAACCTGACTAAGTGGGTTGAACCCCATAGAGGTGCTACCCCAAACTCAAACTTCCATAATAGAAGTCCATGGATGATATGATTTTAAAAACATAATAGATGGGCTATTGAACCTAGGAATTATGTGAAGGAATGATCATCACATATTTATGCATGAATGCATATGATGGCATTTTATCGTGGATATAATTCTAGCATGTTATCATGGATGTATATTATGGAATTTTATAGTGGATGGATAGAATGCCATGTATAGTAGTATTGGAAATTTGAATAATAGATATATATGCCAACTTGTATGATAGTTATGTGCAAATAATAGATATTTTACGTAATGCTCGTACATACGTGTTCAAATAATAGACCATGGTTTTACATAAAAAAAATAAATTAAATTCTTATTTTAAGAATAAATCTCTTGAAGTGAATTACTAATTTTATTTTCCTAAAACCCTCAAATCTTTTAAAAATAACTAAGTGGATGAGAAAATTTATCATGAATGAATCTCATGGTCTCCATCACTGGTTTGTAAGTAAGACAAATTGATTAGTATGTTGGTCTTGGTGCCTTCCTTCTATCAAACTGGTTGACTGAAAGGTGTACTTAACACAAACTACCAAGAGATAATTATGTGAATTGTTAATATGAAACACTTCATAAACTAAAGGATTCATTTAAGAATAATTAGTATGAAATTATGTGATGATATATACTTAGTTGTAAATAATAGCATCCTCTATCTAAGTCTCTTCCATTATTTATAGCACCAAAGAAAAGGCATATGCTGAGTCTTATTTGGTATATCTTATTGCTTGGACAAAAAGATTAATAAGAATCGACAAGTTTGAATAAATAATGGATAATAGGCATCCTTCCATCGAGAAATGTTATCCATGGTGTATCAGACTGATGATGAGTTCTGTTTAAGAATTGGTTGAGGGACCTAATACTTGAAATAGAATTCAAAATTAATTAGCTCATTTTAATTTTTCTTGGATTTTTAAAATGACTTTCAATTCACTCTCCACTATTCTAAAAAAACAAACTAAATGGAAAGAATTACATAAATTGGAAAAAGAATCTAGACATTATTTTGACTACTGAGAATTATAAGTTTGTCTCACATAACTATACCCGAAATTATCTCATGAAGGGATGATTGAGGAAGAAATCGAGCCTTATGAAAAATTGGTAAAGGCTGATGAGATGTCTATGTATTATATTTTGACTTATATGTCAAATATATTTCAACATTAGCATCAATCCATATCGATTTTCCATGATATGATATTAAATCTTAAAAAAATATTTGGGAATCAAACTTTATTTTGTCAGGCAGAAAGCTATGAAAGATTTTATAAATACAACCATGATTGAAACAATCCCAATAAGGGATCATGTTTTGAAGATAAATAGATTTCTTAATGAACTAGAGATTGTTGGAACTAAAATTAATGGGGATATCCATATCAATACCAATATCTAGTAATTACTAGATATACATAAGTAATTTTTCTAAACTATAATGTGAACAAACTAGACTGAACATTGGCATAATTACTCTTGAAAAATTGGGATCAACTGAGGGTTTAATCAAGAAGCAATCCCATGCCCTTGTTTCTAAAAATGTTTCTTCTAAGCCAAAAAGCTAGAAGAAGAAATAGTTTTAGAAACACATTCATGTTCACTATGCAGCCCCTAAAGAACAAAGATGAGTGAAAATCCAAAGGAAAAATATTTACATTTAATGCAGTAAGGACAATGGAATAAGTAGTGTCCAAATTGTCTCAGTAAGTGAATATTCTAGATAAATCTCATTCACTAGTAGTTGAGACATATTTAGTGATAGCATCTACCAATATTTGGTGCGTAGATATGGATCCACCAATAATATTTGCAATTCTTTCTTGTAGTTCTAAGAAACTAGATAACTAAGTGATGATGAGATTGACCTACACACAAGTAATTCTATGAAAGTGGTAGCTATTACAATGAAAGATAACAATATTTATTTTGAGAGAAGCAGAATTTTAATTTTAAATGTTTGTGTATATGTACTTTCTATTAGGAAGAATTTGATTTCTATTTCTAGTTTGGTTAAAGATGAGTTTTCATTTTTATTCAATAATTTTGTAACAAATTATTTGAATAAAATGTTTACTTTTTCTAGTTCTTTGAAAAAAAAATATTTATATTATTTATCTTGTCTCTCCACCATTACAACAACATGAATTAAATAACACTAATGCCTTACCATGTAAGAGAAAGCAACCTTATCATTTGAACTAAACATATTGTTGGCACTTACATCTAGCTCATATAAATATAAATTAGATCTCGAGACTACTTAAGGGTGAACCTTTGGGTTCATTAAAAATAAAAATACTTCTAACATATGAGTCCTACTTAGAAGGAAAGATGACCAAATGGGGTTTTGTGGCTAAGGGCTATATAGCCATGGATTAGATAGAATTGGTTCATTATGATTTGTGTAGATCTATGATTATCCAAGCAAGATGTGATTTTAAGTATTTAATCATATTTATTGTTGATTACTCAAAGTATAGATAAATTTATTTGATATGCCATAAGTTTGAAAATTTTGAGAAATTCAAATAGTATAAGGTAACAATGGAAAAACATCTTAATGAATGTCTCAAAATATTATGATCTGATCATAGTGGAGAGTACATCTTAGGAGATTTTCAGGACTACCTATTAGAACATGGGATTATATCCTAATTATTTTCACCTGGTGTTCTACAATAGAATAGTGTGGTATATAAAGAAAGAATAAAAGTCTTATGGACATGATAAGATCAATGATGAGGTATTCAAAAATGCTTGATTTTTTCTAGGGATATACATTACAAATAGTAGTTTATATTCTCAACTTAGTACCAACTACGCCAACTAAATTATGGACTAGGCACAAGCCTATTTTGAAATACATTTATCATTAGGGTTACTTAAGACATGTGCTAAAAGAAAAAATACATAACTTGGAACTGAGAATACAAGCTTATTTCTTTGTGGAATATCCTAGAAGAACCAAAGGTGGTTTGTTATATAGTTACTAGAAAAAGACTATATAATAAACCACAAGCCTATAAGTAAGATTGTTTTAGAAGAATTGAGAGGAGATACACCAGCCCAAAAACTTTTAATACTAGTAATACAAGAAGAAACATCAAAAAACAATATTCCAAACATCTCATTACCTCATCATAGTGAAAGGATTTTTGAGGAAGTTGTTCATGTTGGACCTTGTGAATCAATCATTGAAATGTCATTTTCATAACCAAATGCTCATGATCATGATAGTTTGCAAGAATTAGCATCTACACAATTAAACACCAAAGGAGTGTTGATGAGGAAAGTGTCTCATCATAGTGGATGGTTATTTGTCAACTTTTATGATATATACTCTTGAGAGAGTCTTCTGATAGAATCCTTGATGAGGTAGATACTAATCCCTATACTCATATAAAACCCTTCAAGACAAAGTTGCAGATCTTTGGCAAAACACTATTGAATCAAAAATACATTCCATGTACTCAACTCAAGTTTAGGATCTTATGGAACTACTTAAAAAGATAAAACCCATTAAGTACAAGTGAATTTATAAGTAAAAGAGAAAAATATAAAAAAATTGAGACTTATAAGGTTAGGCTTGTTGCAAAATGGTTCACTCAGAAATAAAAAATTGATTATGAGGCAACTTTTTCTCTAGTAGTTATGATAAACTCTATTCATATTTTCTTGTCCATAGTAATTCATTACTAGTATAATATTTATAAAATGAATGCAAAAACTATATTATTAAATGGGAATCTTGAATAGTATATCTACATGATACAACCAGATGGTTTCATATAAAAGGTTAAAAGTACATATTATGCATGCTCAACAGATCCATTTATGGACTAAAGCAGGCATCTAGATCTTAAAATACTTATTTTAATTATGTCATTAAATCATATGAATTTGATCAAAGCCCATATGAATCTTGTGTGTAGAAAAACTATAATGGAAGTGTGATGGTATTCTTGGTGTTGTACGTAGATGATATTTTTCTTATTGGAAATGATACGAACGCATTATCTTTAGTCAAGATTTGGTTATCCGGTCAATTCAATATGAAAGACTTGGTAAAGGCTAGTCACATTCTTGGAATTAAGATTTTGTGAAATAGCAAGCAAAGAATATTGAGCTTATCTCAAACTATGTATATCGATCAAATCTTGACCTATTATAGTATGCAAGATTCCAAGAGGAGTTTTCTTCCATTCAGATATGGAATTACTCTATTAAAGAATTAGTATCCTACAATACTTGATGAGAGAGAAAATGAAAGTAGTTTTTGATGCATATATAGTAGGAAGCACAATGTATGCAATGCATTGCACTAGACCAGATATCTACTTTTTTATATGTGTGATCAATAGATATCAATCTATCTCAGGGCAAGAATATTAGACAATTGTAAAACACATATATAATCAAATAGCTAAAAAGATGAGAGATTATATGTGGGTATATCGAGTAGACATTCTTATACCAATAAAGTATACAAATTTAGATTTTCAATTAGATGAAGATTTGACAAAGTCCACCTCAGGTTATGTGTTTAAATTAGGAAGTTAAATTATTAGTTAGAGGAGTATCAAAAAATCTTTTATTATTGGTTCTACTGTGAAGACCGAGTATGTGGCTTCCTCGGAGGCAGCAAAAGAGGTAGCATGGTTTAGAAACTTTTTGATGGATCTATGAGTTATTTTTTTTGTGAAATTACCTATTATGATTTATTATGATTATGAAAGAGTAGTTTCCAACTTGAATGAACTTAGAATCCATAAAAAAGCAAAACACATTAAGTCTAAATATCATCTAATAAGAGATATTTCAAAAAAAAGGCTAACATTGCAAGACCCATATGGTTGTAAAGGATTCTAGTAGAAAAAAATATGGTTCTAGAAAGTGGGTCATCTAGTGCCATTTGAAAAGTGTTATGATTAGTAACAAATAAATGGAAAATATTATTAAATCACAATGAGGTACTTCTTACTATACTTTTCTTTGTTGTTCGAAAACTCTTAGGAGTTAATATTGATAACATGGTTGAGTTTATGGATTCACATCACTCTATAAACTATCACAAAGTCAAATGCTAAAGGACAAAATAATGATACTTATGAGGACTAAATTAGATATTTTGTCATGTTCTTTGTGTTCAAGTTCTTTTCTTGCTATTAGAGATTCATAAACCAAAACATTTAACATGGCAATAATACTCATTGATGAGTTATTTTGTTGTTTTGAACATATTTGAGTGAGAAATTAAGTATCTAGTTGTAGGTGTACAGATAGCTTCGGTCATCTCATATTACCTCCACTAGGCTCATTTTGTAAAGATGACGATGCTACAGTAATGTATCATCATTAAGCCATATATATTTTAAAAATAAATAAAAAATGATTAATTAATGCATAATTCCGGAGGCTTAGTGTTTTAGTTGTGGTTGTTTACTTACTTGCAAAATGCTATCTAAGAGTGAAGAAGTCATCCTCACCCCAATCACCACAAATTCACAACTCTTGTCTAAACATCCCCACTTTGAGCTTCAAAAAAAAAAAAAATCAAAGGGACGAAAAAATCATGTATTTTGGTTTATTATTATATTAAATATCTTATTAAAGATTTAATGTATTTCATATATATATATATATATATAATCAAAATTAATTTAATAAGAATCAATAAATTTGACAAAATCAAATTAATCATAATTAAATTAATTATTTTGATTATATATGCACATATATTTATAAATAAATAAACAAAATCTTTAATACTTTATGACATCAAGTTAAGGCTATGGAAGGACCCTAGCCTGAATAAGATATTGGGCTTCCAATGTAAATGATTTTGTATAATAATTTACATTTCTTATAATTCATATTATTATATAATTATAATTATACTCCTTCACTTATTCAAAATATTTATGTATTTTGTTACTTAACATTAATTAAACTCCTCATGTTAAGATTACATATAATTATTGATTGAATCAAAATAATAAACAATCCAACATAATCAATCTCTAATTATTTCTTTGATACTTTTGCTTAGCTTATTTGAATTGCCGAATTAAAATCCACCTACAAAGTTTAACAATTTCAAAACTTATATGCTTTCTCAAGGGGGTATCATCAATACTTTTTGACATTACATGAATGCCATCAACAATTAATATTCACTATATACGTGATAAAGTTATCTAATTCACATAGTTCTCAAATCTACTTCTAAACCTCACTCTTTATGAATCAAAGCAATTAATAACAAGTATACACAAATAATAATGACTTCAAGAATAAAAGTAATAGTATTTATAATAATAATAGAGTATTATATTTCAAAAGTCAGTACAAAATAAATTCACTGGGCTAGTCATATTTAATACACTCAAGTATACTAGCACTAAAAGTTAGAACTTTACAATTCATAATAGTCAAGATGAACCTACTAAAATCTAGTACTACAATCTTGCTGATATGTTGCTCAATTCTATTTAAATTGTGAACAACAATTTATATTCTATAGGAACTGATGATTTGATCTTCTATATGCAAGCTAATCTCGATGCACTGATTCACCTACAATATAAAATAAAGGATATGTGCTCATTATAAAATCTTTTATTAAAATGACAATAAGATATAAATCAATACAATAAGATATAAATAATTTTTAGTATAATCAGTTCCAACACTTACAAATGATATTAGAAAAAACAAATATAATAGGCCAACATGGGTAGGACTATAAAGTTGTAAAAAGGTTGTGAAAATGTCAAGCTTCTGATAGGGAGTCATCTCACATAGTCTAAGGTCTAAGGAAGATTAAATTTAATGATATGTAAGTTGATTCTCATTTCATAAATCAAATTGGGATATTTTTTTTATATGATTGACTATATATTTCAAAAGAACTATGTAGCTAATTTTGTTGGGCCTAGGTACGTCCAAAAATGACGATCATCTAAAATATGGGTTATATGTACATGTGCTAGAAATAAACAATTAAATTCATTTACACTGTACATTTCATGTCGAAACATTTTATCAACTCATACACGTATCTATATATAAATATATACATGCATGTTTGTGTGTGTGTGTGTGTGTGTGTGTTGATTCCATCTTGTTTTCTTATGTTTATAAATGATTTGCATCTAAATGTTTGGATAAATTTAAACATTATCATGCATATAGATACACTTTAAATTTGAATGTACCTTCACAAATGCCGCACCACTTACAAAAATACACATAAGAGTAGTGAAGCTTTCAAGTAAAAATGCATTAATTTACACAAATATAACCCTTGCTATCATGGGTGTGTGTGCTAGGATGTAAAGACACAAGAAGGCTCATACATGCACACACCAACATATTTTTCAAATTAGAGACAAGCATCCATTCATAGATATAAACACACACACACACACACACACACACACATGCACACACCCATGTGTGTGCCTACATAAAAAATACTAGACAAACTAGCATTATGCTAAGCATGTTGTGTGTTTGTGTGTGTGTGTGTGTGTGTGTTGATATATGCTATCTTCGCAAGTGAATTCTACACAAGGGAAGTATCCAAACAATAATTCTACATTTTTTATTTCTATCATCATCACAATTTGCTTTAAAACTAATCATAAATACCCAAAATGATTTTTCATCTTAGTTGATTGAATCTCAAAATTTAACACACATTCTAAAGTACCCACTTCATAAAAATTCTCATAAACCCCATGGAACCCCATATAATTTCAAGAAAATCCATGCCAAAAATAACATTTTCATACCATAACCAAAAATATATTTTCACTACCATTGCCATAGTTTCTCTTACCTCGATCCCAAATTGTGTATCCTAAGTAATCAAAACATTAAAATGGAATCAGGTGATGTTCTAAAGAATTCGATGTGCTTCTACATAATAGAAAATGGATTCTTGTTCATTTTGTACATCAAAATTTTGGAATGGCCTACAAATGGATTTTCAAAATAATGGAGAAACTTGATTGATCTTTGAGCAATAAAGGAATATCTTGTTGCTAAAAAATTACAAATATCCTAGGATTGATTACCATAAGACCTTTAGTTTGACAATCAGTTTATAGATTATAGTAAGACTCATCATCACTATTGATGTTTCATATAGTTGGCCATTGTGACTATTAACTATTATTATTCCCTTCTTTATGAGTTTCTTCTAGAGGATACATTTTTAAGTTAGCCACCAAGATTTGTTCATACAAATAACCCATCTTTATAAACTCATTAGTCAAAAACTCACCTTTCAATCTTACATTCATCCATTGATGACCAGGTTATATAATGTTTTCCATTCTAATAATACATAACACAAATATTTTTCTAAATTATAATAATATAAATAAAAATTTATGTATAATAAAGATGTAGTAATATTTTTATGATATTACATAAATCTAATAAATAAGTTGTAGTAACAGTATTATTAGATTATTTTGGATTAAAATGGGATACGATGGATTGCTTCAATGTCATAGATATTTATCAAAAGACATAAATTATAATTGTGTCATTTACATAAAAATAAATATTTGATATTTACCTATATTGAATGAAATTGCATGAATAAAGAAAAAAAATAAAATTTTGCAATGTCTTACTTCTTTATTTCTAAATTAATAATTAGTACTAACTAATTAGACAAACACATTATATTATATATAATATAAATAATAAATAAATTCTCAATATCAATGCATTTAAATTTATCAATGAAAAAATAACAAAAATAAATCAAATATCAATGGAGTTAATAGGAATATCTTCTAATTTATATGAAATATGTAGTATACATAGTTATATACCAGATGTGACATGTAATATGATTTTTTTTTAATATTAAATAAAGAGAGGTGTTATTTATTTTATTGCATCTTTAGTGAAATGTAGATCAAACAACTATATAAATTTTGAAACTTACTTATAATTTTTTTTAGTTTTATAATTATTCGTTATGTTTCATCTTTCCAATTGTATACCCTCATTATTTTTTCTTGGTTTTCATTGTTATTACAAATAAACTTTGAGTATTTGTTATAATAAATATAAATTGTTCATTATTAAAGTTATGCCATTAGTATGAGTTATTTTTTTTAATTATTATATTTCATCTAGTCCTAGTAAGGAAATAAAATACAAATTAATTATAATGATCAAAATTATGGGTCAATAACAAAATGCAAAAAAAAAAAATCATATCTCAATTAGGTAACACAAAAATTTAACAAATCCAAATATGTGAAAATAATGCACAATATCTAATTTATCAATTAGAATTATAATCATTCAACAAAATAATAAGAGAAAACCTAATAATAATGTTAAAAAGAAAACAAATTAAATGAGAAACATCAAAACACACAAATATAGATATTCCCGAATATAATATATATGGGATAAAATAAAAATTATAATTTCATACATTAATTATGGATGAATTGTGCATTGATCAATAATTGAAGGAAAGGAAATCCACAAACAATTTGGATACACTCATATAAGAATGAAAATTTCTTAAGCCCAAAATTTGTTCGAAGTTTCGAAGTATTCTTCGATAAAATAATTATCATAAATCAGCGATTTAATTTAACAATGAAATGTTATTTTGCTGCTATTTTTTTTAATAATATAGCGACAGATGGTTATGTCATTTCTCATTTAGCAATGTTCATTTATTCAATCTCTAAATGAAGAAATGAAAAGGTATTTTGTTTCTAAAAATACATTAATACATAAATTTCTGTCATTAAATGTCACACGAGTGTATCCTCACCCTACTTTGCATCACAATCAGTGATGAAAAAAAAAACACATAAGGGCCTGTTGCTAATTAGTGACGAATTTTTTTTCCATTTCTAATCCGTTTCAATTATGTTCTTAATTTTAGAAATGAAATTGAGCATTTCTAATTTCTATTTCTAATTGATTTTTTTTCTTGTAGTGATATAAAATTATATATAAACACACACACACATATTACGCATAAGTTTACATAGGGAAAAATTATGTTTTAGTACACTTATAAAAAAAATAAAAAGGGACCTAAATTTTAATATTTAAAAAATAGTACACCAAACTCTTAAGTAATTAATTTTTTTACAGTGATTTATATTAATATGAAATTACCCCTAATTTTAAATAAAGACCTAACTATAAACAACCCATTCATAAACTCACCTAGCTCAACGAGCTCCTGGAAGCTCATACAAACTCGTTACGAGCAAAACAAAAATCAAACACCTCCACCCACCACCATTGATGACCTGATGGAGTTGAACTAGATCGAACATTTCATCACCATCAGACATGGTATTACTCAAGTTTTGTCTCATCTATTTTTCCTCATTGTATCGTGTGGGCACACACACACACACACACACACACACACAGAGACAAACCTATATGATATTATATAGTAAGCTTGGTAAGTATGTTGATGAATGATTTGATAGGAAAAAACACAAGCATGAGCTATCGGAAGCTATGCTTGAGCTTCTGGAAGCTATGCATGAGTTTTCAGGAACTCATGGAGCTTCCAAAAGCTCCACCAAGCTCATTGATAGAACGCATAAGTTAGGTTGTGGTTACTTGGTTACATGGAGTTTCAGCGAGATCGATGATCTCGTGGAGTCCAATGTTAGGTTGTGGTTACATGGTTAGATTTTTTGTTTAAAAGTAAGGGAAATTTCATATCAATATAAATGAATATACCAAAAATTAATTACTCAAGAATTTGGTATATCATTTTAAAATATTTAGAGTTAGGTTACTTTTTCCAATTTTTTTATGAATAATACACCAAAACATAATTATCAGCTTATATAGATATACATAAATATATAAAAATTAAAATAAGATAAAAACTCCATAAGACTGATTTTTGAAAATGAAATGCAGTTTCAAAAATCATGGTTGAAAATCCACAATTTTCTTTAAAAAAAATAGTGGCAAAATTGAAAAAACAGTGATTTTTGAGTATGTTTTGCAAAATTTAAAAACGTAAATATTTTGCACTTTGGATACTTTTTTTTTGTAAAACTATTTGATTAGAATATTAAATAATAAATAATTCCTTTTTGGGACTGTTTACATAAATTTCAAGAATATGTTTCAATTTCAAAGTTTCCTGCCGGCTGCCAGTGATAGTGCTAGCTAGTAACTTCCACTTGCCCGTTCCAGGAAACACGCGATGGACGAAGAGAAAAAACGGCCGTCTTCCCGTGGGGTCCCGTCGTGTGTCAACTGTTTCGATGCCCTCTGGTTTTGTTACTGTACTATATCCTTTCTCACTCTCTGACTTAATTTATTATCGATTGCCTTTGATTCATAATCATCCACCATCCGCGATCTGATCACAATGTCTGTTTGATCAATTTAATAATGGAACCCATTGTAATAGATAGCGGAAAATGGATAAATCAGATTCTTCAACGCCCGACATATAGTGGAGAGGGTTGAACTATTGATCGGGAGAAAAATATTTACATTGCTACGCATTAGTCTTCGCCCAATTGAATTGATATGCAACAAAAGCTGGTGCTATTCACTTGATCCACTGACCATGGGGTGTGTACTGCAAGCCATGTTTTGTTGAGATTTTATAGTTTTCAAGTTGTTAAAATCAAATAGAGAAAATAAATGTGCCAAAATGATTCACTTTTTTTGATCTTCCTGTTTTATGTTAATACAAGTGCAGCAGACAACCAATTATCATAGTTGTGAAAGGGGTGCTTAAGGCGTGCCTAGGCTCAAGTCACAACCGCTCCCTAGCTATAGCGCTTCTACTTCCAAGGCACGCGCCTTATTGAAGAGGTGCATCTTATATAATATAGTTTTTTTTAATACATTTATTCTTAAAATTTATAATTATATATTAAAATTTATATAATTTTATTTATTTTTTTCATCAAAATTTATTTTAATATTAGGAATATTTATTTTTTATCAATAAAATCATATTTAATAAAAATTTATGTACATCCAAAGTCATATTTCACTTCACAAAAGTTCACGCCTCAGGTGCGCCCCGCGCCTCAAGGCTCCAAGAGACCTTTGCGCCTAGGTGTGCCTTGTGTCTTTTAAAACTATGCCAATCACATCTAAAAATCAGTAATTAACATTTAGTAATGAGGAGCTAATAACATATCATTTCATTATCAACAAACACGTATGTCTATAGCTCTTATATAATGGGAAAAATAGATTGTAATAGCACATATTTACAAATGCTTAAATATTAATAAAAAATCTTTTTAAACCAAGACTTAAATCGTAATATAAAATTTTCTTATCAAGGTTTCTTTCATGTCACAATATCAAAGATAGGGCAATGACTTAAATCCTTAGGTCATTTAGTCGCTACAATTCAAGATTTATTATAATTTCTTTCAAGTCTTAACTTCATTCAAGACATGATATTAAAAAAAAGAGTTGCGACTTCATTTTGGCAATGACATCACAATTTGGGTTGTAACACTGAATACATAGTTTTGATTTCATTCAAGTCATGATATCAAAGAACATAATCATAATTTTATTTAAATTGTAATTTTCCAATTCAAGTCCTAACTTCGAATATAGTCTTCCAGTTATAACCATGAAAATAAGTTGCGATTTTATTTAGGTCTCGACTTCATAATTCAAGTTGTGACATTGAATAATAGTTGTATCTTTAGAAGTATGAACTAATATTAATATTTTATTGCTTGGTGAATGATTTATTTTATTTTTTTTCTTTTCAATCTCAACTCAATAATTGAGATTATGATTTTTTTGTATCTATTGTCTTTAGATTTTTTTTTGATTCAATGTCAACTTTACATGGCTTTCAAATATTACTCTCTTTCAATAGTTATAGTTTATTCTTTATAAAAAGCTTCAGAAGTTGTGACTCTATTTATGATATTGCGATAGAAAGATGTCATGACTCATATTTTTCACATTGCACTCTATTTCTTCACTAATATTATTTATGTCATGACTTCTCATAACTTCTTTACTCTTGCATCCCATGAATACATTGCTACTATAGATCATTATTGTTGTTTATGAGTTTTAATTCTTGTAGTCATTGACACATTCCTTATAACCAAAGAATTTGTATTTTACTGATTTGAAAGCTAGTTTGTATTTTCTTTCCTTCATCAAATGATAGTATGTTTCACACTCAAATACTTGAAGATGGGAAACTGAATTAGGAGTATGGTTCTTTAGGTCAGATACTATGGCAATCGCTTCAGCCTAGAACTTTGTTTTCAAATCAACCCAACTTTTCATATACATTGCCTTTTTCATTAAAACTATGTTCAGCCTTTTAGTCACTTTATTTTTTTGTTAAATTGGTTCTTCACAATTACTTTGAATTATATGAATTTTTTTAACATCTCATTTTTTTAGATAAAGAAATTTTATATATACCTTGAGAAATTATCAACAAACAAAAATGTGATATCTTGATCTCTCATTGTCATTGATGTCTTTGGTATTTCACTGAATAAGTCATTATAAATTAAATCCAGTAATGTCATTGATCTGATGGTCATATGTTTGAATGATTTTGTATTATATACAAGTAATCTTCATAGAAATTAAATCCTTTCTAAATAATCTGATAGTCTTACTATTTTCTTAAATGATATGGTCGTGAGATTCTTCTTACTTATGTGCATTAATCTTTGATGTCATAATATGATTTATTGTTATGACTCCGTGTTTTCATATCGTGACTCAATATTTTAATGTTGTGACTATAAACTATATCAATATCATATTTTTATATTGCAATTCCAAGCTTGCTTGTCGTGACTCCAAATTTTATCGTGACACCTTGTTTCTATGTTGTGACTACAAACCTAGTTGTGACATATTGTTCTCATGTTCTGACTCTAAGCTTAGTTGTGATATTGTAGTGATTTTATGTATTCTTAATTTTCTCTTTCTATCTTCTTTCTTCTCAAAAATTAAAGACTCACTACTCGGAGTCATGATGTTGCTTAATAGTAGCTTATACAAAGTCTCATATTTTGTTCTTTGAACAATTAGCATTGCTCCTTGAGTCATGTTGTAAGATTTGTTGTCACAATGAAATATCATTCTGTCATCTGTCATTGCATTTATTGAGATCAGATTCATGCTCAAATTTGGAATTTGTATCACCATCAGAAGGATTTTTCAAGACCTATTATATATTTCATCTTTACTTTTTTATGATCATTTATTTTTATCATTGAGTTATTTTTCATAATTAATTTTTTTATTATGTGACTCATATTGACTAAATTAATTCTGATGAAAAGTCACGTGTTATAATACACATATGTCAATATACTAATTATTCTCATCAACATGAGCAAAATAAGTATCTACAAAATATATAATTTTTTCCAATAGTTTCATGTCTGTCAACCTAGCTCTCACCAAAGTTGATTTATTTTGGTAGTCCCTCTTGAAGTATCCAATTTTATTGTACTTCTAAAACTTAATTTCTAGTTTACTCATAATTTCCATACTTTTTTTTTCTTTTGAGCATTCACACTGTTTACTCCCTTCTTTTGTTTCCTTTACAAATAATAACTCATTCGAGTATTTTTTAATAATCAACTTTTTCATATTCTTTGACAATATGATTTAAATTACTTTTTCATAGGATAATTTTATTGTATCATTATCAATGGTGATAATAAAGTTATCTTATGAATCTGATAACAAACAAAATACAAATGAGTATAATGACTTATTATTGATTTCACATCCAATTGATGAAAATTGTCTAATTAGTGTATTAAAGTCATATAGTTGCGAAGAAAATAAATCAATCTTCTTCATGTGTACTTTGTAAAACTTATTCCTCAAAAAAACTCATTAACTAATGATTTGTTATAATAGTTCTTGCATAAATTTTTTGTTGTTCTCTCACTAGAAATATTTATTGGACCTTGCCAATAATCCAAAGAAGCCTTGATATTAAATATCAAATTCAACCATCCCTCCAATATCAAATATTGGGAAGATGATCGTACATGCATTTTACTAATTTAGTTCTAATATTAAATCTTGAATTGCGAACCTCCTTTGGTTCTATATGTTAGGTTTTGCTTGATATTGAATATAACTCAATATTAATTACAAGGATGTACAAGTATCCGAGAGATAATAATTTAAGATCTCAAAAAGGGGGAAAGAAAATTCCTATGAAGAAAATACACACACGCACAAGAGATTGCGAGATCTTATTGCGACACTAAAGAATAGAGTGACAGTATCATTTGGGTTGTGATTTTATAATTTTGATTATAACATCGAACATTATTCTGACTTTGTTCAAGGTGTAACATCAAATAACAAGATTGTGACTTCATTGTTACAATATAATTTGGGTTGCAACATCAAATATATAATCTTTTAGTCGTAATCATAGAAAATAAGTTGTGATTCTTTTTAGGTTATGATTTCATAATTTAGGTTATAATACCAAATATAAGTTATAGTTTTAGAAGTGGGCCTATTTTAATACTACATTAGATACCAAAGATGTCTATGAATTATTTGTCATTTTAGATATTACAAATATTAATTGATATGATTTTTATCAACTTAGAATGTCTAAGTTCATATACCTAATTGACATGCTATCATATTGCTTACTTTTATCTAATTGAATCAAAAAATTATAATTTTTGAGTATGATATCAATCTCAACATTCAGAGACTCATTAAATTATCATACATAATTTCATAATATTTAAATAAAATTTTAAATAATTCATAAATTTTATTTTCTAATTCTTGAAGTTGATTGATATAATTAGATATGTATTTTATTATATTTTATATTTTTTTGATCTTAATCTTAGGATTTCTTTAGACAGTTAACCAATAAAAAAAAGAATGATAATTTATTATGGTAATTACTTTATTTTTTATTTTAATAGTTATGATACTAAAATATAAATATATTTTATATTAGTTAAATATATTAATTTATACTATGTATGCACTTAAATGTAATGCATGATGTGAGAATGTAAATTAATGAACACAAATAAATGATATCGTCGAAATTATTAATATTTTTTTAAAAAAATCATGTTCCATTCTAATTTATTAATTATTATTTTAT
Source organism: Sapria himalayana (assembly GCA_029783825.1). NCBI lineage: Eukaryota > Viridiplantae > Streptophyta > Magnoliopsida > Malpighiales > Rafflesiaceae > Sapria > Sapria himalayana. Next base: position 5,521,371 of record JAREIK010003431.1, read on the forward strand.
AATTTTATTTTTAATGAAGTTTGATACAATGCATTATTAATTAATACATAAATTCAATATCAAGTATGTTGAAATTCAATAATGTTTAATGTCCAATGAAAATCTTTTTAGGTCTATAGACATATATTATCAAATTCTTGTAGTTTATTTGATGTCTTATTATAATTTAATGTAATTCTAATCTTTTTGTAATAATAATGAAAGTATTTTTTAATTATCCTTGTATTATTAGATTTATTATGTAACACATACATATAACATGTACAATATCAATTAGGAGATTATCTCTCATGATTCTTATGAATATTTTTATTATAATATTATTATTCATGAATGAGAAAATCAAATCAGACTAGCTAATTAGATTAGTCCAACATTCAATTGGTCAATGGATTAGTTTGATTTTGTCAATTGGGCTCGTATCCTATTGAATGGAATCAAACTAGCAGGATTGGTGGATTAGCAACAATAGCTAGTTTTTAGGAAATCATCTCAAAATGCTTGCCCACTTAAAAAATGGTTTTGTGATGGCTGATGAGATTTGAACATATGATTTGAGAATTGTAAAACATACTACATATCACTTTGGTTACTTAGTATTTTTTTACTTGCATATTATTTTTTTAAACTAAATTTTCATTAAAAATATATTTTAATAAATTAAATAATCTTAATTATTTTATGTTAAATCTTATTTAATTAATTACTAAAATTTATAAATTATTATTATAATATTTTATATGATAATCCTATATAAAAAATATAAATATTAAAAAATCATTTATAAATTTATTATTATTTATTTTATATTAATGAATTTATTAAATTAAATAATTTATATCTCAATTACACTGACAAAATAATTTAATATATTTTATTTATTTTATATTTTTTGAAGTTTTTTCAAATGTTTTTATAAATTCTGAATAATTTTTATTTTTTTGTTGATATTTTATGATATATCTATAAATTCAATAATTATATATTTATATTCATTGATATTTTATCTATATTTGTGTAATATTTTTAAATTATGTTTAATTTTAATAATATATTAAATATATTTATGATATTACTGGTTCGATGGCAGTTTACTAGAGGTTTGACCTTAAGCCCAACTAGTGAATCATGAATAATGAACCAATAACTTTTCTAGTCTAATCACTGGTTTAGTTTTATCAATATTACTATTATTTAAAATATTATTAAATATCACATTATAAATTTTATTTTATATTCTGTATTTTCTAAATATCATCATATAACTCTTATATACATGGTAATTATAAGGATGAATGATCTTATAAAATTAATATTTTTTATTTAGTTTTTATTTTTAATTCATATAGTGGTTGGTGATGCATCTTAAAGGAATGTCATCATGATTAGTTAATATATTGAATATTACCGATACCATTATACTATATTATTTAAGTTTAGTAATTATTAATTTTTTAAATTTATAATTTTTTATTATATTAGTACTTATGTCAAACTAGGGATCATATAATAAGTTGGTTAAATTTATTTTTACATATAATAAACTAATTGTGTCAAATGGGTTGTGCAGCCTGATCTTGGCTTGTGGGACCGCCCATAAAAGTTGTGCAAGACATGCCACGAGAATGAGCATTGCCTGCACTATTGTGTGCTGGCCTATGGTATAGCTTGTGTCCTTCCGGGCCTCACCAAATAGTCCCTGTGCCAAAGCAAGACAGCCCAATACCTTCAGCATGAGCAACACAAATAGGCATGACATGTGGTCTTCATGTGTCTGTTCATGCTAGAAATAAAAAAAATAGGCACTTGGAGTCCACATGATTATTTTTTAATATTTATTATTAAAAGGGGCACATGAAGCACACATGCCCTATTTTAAATAAAAGTCGTTGCTTGACCCAAGGATAAGCTAGGCTAGGCTAGTATAGTAGTGCTAGCCAATAGCCTATGAGAGATGCAACGGCTATCCCATGTGTGATTTCATGCTTGGCCTGATTGTGTTGGATTAAACTTGGGTTGAACCCAACTTAGCACAATTTGGCATGCCCTAGTTTTCCTAGTCGAGTCTCCCTTCTTTACTATCATGCTAGCATGACGTGGCTAACTGTAATGAACCATAACATGTCGGGCATGACACAGTTGCATAACACACACGACAAAAAGGATCATGTTTGGCTGCTACGGTTTATTTGATACTTCTAAATTAGTTTTAGATTTACTTCAAATTAAAATGAAAGACTTATACAAGTAATCAACCTAAAAATATCAGCACCCAACCTAACAGGCTAGCAGTACATTTTTTAACAAATTCATCAATATATGAAAGGAGACATTGAGGAAGAATTTGATCCAAATTTAATAACTTCACAGCCAAATTGAGTTTAACAATGATCAAATACTATATTTTTTAGAGTATTAGTCAATATGTCGTATAAGGTGTCTAGTTCAACCATTGGTTTTATAACTATAAATTTTAATACAACATTTATATTGGGTTGAATTTTTTTTATTTCTCTAATATTTTTTATTTTTAATAATGCTAAAATAATTTTAAATTTAAGATGTTCATTTATGTAACCTAGGTTTTTTTGGTGTCTGGTCTAACTTATGATTGAGAGATAAATCAATTTCAAATCTTATGGTCATATTATTATTATTTATATCAAACTTATTTGTAACATAAATTTAATTTTTATAATAATTATTAGTTGATATTTTTAATATTTTAGAGAGAAGACAACAGAATGGAATTTTTTAATTTTATTTGTAATATTAAAATTTAAAACAATAAATTAATTAAATAATAAATATGTATCTTGTAAATTTATATACTTATTATTGACTATAACAATTATCTGGATGAGGATCATGATTTCGCGGATCAAAAATTCTTATTCGTCAATTATAAAATATAAATATTTGTGAAAATAATATATTTTAAATTTTAAAAAATAAAGTTTGAATTTAGAGAGAGAGAAAAAGAGAGAGTTACAATAAGAGATATAAGAGAGGAGTTTTTCTGGATGTGAAAAATAAAAAATATCAAATATTCTTGAAAATGAAAAGAATTTTTGAGCTATCACAAGTTTGTATTTCCATGATAGGCCACTAGTGTGCCCATGGCATGTGGCCAAGCAATGACAGGAAACACAAATGACTCTGCCACGATTAGTGTATGCATGCGTGGTCATGGGTTCTTGGTGCTATTTAAAAATGATTTTAATTAATTAAAAATTGAATTGGATCAACGTTGATCCAAACCTAACCATATTTAACATAAAATTGAATTATTCAAATTAGGTGAGTTTGAGTGCATGATTCCCTAATTTTAGAATTTTAATTTTGGGGCGTGTGAAAGTAACTTGCTCGAGGTCTGAGGTACATGGGGCAATTTGACTCATTCAAGCCTTCATGCTGTGTTGTGTTGTGCCAAAAAGAAATTTTAGCATGCACACTTTTCCAAGCTTGGCATGACATAAATCATTCCTTGGGCTGCTATTAATTACTTCCATGTTCCAAGTATGACTTATGGTATGTTGTGTTGTGTCTTGGCTGATGAAATTAAATTTGTTACCTACTTGAAGAAATTGATTTATTTTTCTCTTATTGTTATTTTCTCTGATAGTCAGATAATGAGATTTATAATTTCAAATTTAATGTTTCATGATCGATCAAAATAAATAGAGACAGATTACTTCTTCTTTAGAGAAAAAATTTACGATAAAATCATTACTACAATATTTATTTAGATAATAGAATATTTAGCGGTAACTTCATGAATTCCTTGAAGATGTCTTAATTTAGTTTTTTAAAAAAAATTTTATGTTTTGGACTGGTACGAATTAGTTTGATGATGGTGATGTAGTTTAAAGCCATGCCATTTTATGTTTTTTATTGTTGTTGTTTTATTAAATTATTATTAATGGAAGTATGTTATGACTTTGCTATAACACCAAATTTTAATGGTTATGTACATCTTAAAAGTTAGTTGGATGAGTCTTTTGTCTAATATTATTCTGCAAGTATACAAGTCATACATATAATAAAATAGATATTTAGGTTAGATACTAATTACATATGAATTGTATACATAATGTTAGATTAATCAACTATAATTAATAACTATTCTAGTTGGCATTGATAAATAAGATTGAAGTCATACATTTTAAAGTTTATGGGTGATTCATATTTTATTTATAGTTAAATTTAAAAATAGTTTTATTGTAATTATGCTCAAGCATAGAATGAAATTTGGATAATTATGAAATAAATTTTTCTTACCAGCATTCAAATTGGTTATCAACTATTAATCTCTACTCAATATGATCTCGTAGTTCTGCACTTGATATTTTATCACTCAGTACTTTATCACCAAAATAATACATGAACTTTGCTTAAAGGATTCATAATGCTACTTGTTAATCGTCCTTAATGGATGCTTCGAATATGTAATTTTATTCTTCAATCTTTATTATCTTTCTTAATAAGAATTAATATACTAATACATTTTAGATTTTATGGTTGATTCATATTTTTATATATGATGAAATTTATAAATAAATTTATTATGATTATATTCTGTCATAGAATAAAAGTTGAATAATTATGTAATAATCTTTTGTCCTACTAACTTATAAGTTGGTTATCAACTATTGATCTATTGTTAATAATAATCTTCTGGTAATTGTGTATTATTTATTTTATCATTCAGTACTTTATCACCTAGATAATACTTAATTTCTGCTCGAAGGTCATTAATAAGTCTGTCTTTTATGCAATTCATTAATTATCTCTAATAATTATTTCAAATACATATTTTTATTCTTCAATCTTAGTTTCTTTCTCTATGAAAATTAATATAGCAATAAAAATATTTGTACCTTCAGCTTTGTTAGTATTATACTGCATAATTAATATATATTTTCTTTTGTGTTTTACTAGTGACAATCATACGACTTAATATAACTTGTAGAACTATTATTACCATATCAATTATATTTATTCGTACATGTCATATGACTTATTTGTCATCATCTGTCACTACGATATGTAGCTTTCATATTAAAGTTAAAATTATTAGGATAATATTTTATTTATTGTTCAACATCAATTAAATACTAATTTTTCTAAGACATGCATAATGAAGTGACCTATGAGTGATTCATATTTTTAGTTTTATAAGTACAATACTTGTAATGATTAAATTATCTCAATTTCAGATTTTAGCGTATAAATTTGTTTTGCCCATCGTGGTCGTAATGGATATTACTTTATTACTATCATATGTGTGAGTATATCTCGTGATTTATTTGTTATTATCTATCACTTTAATTATGTACGAATTCACCAATAGTTAATATTTTAATATTAATTTTATTTAATTATCAAATCATTCATAATTATATAATATCATAACTATACATCATATTAAAGAATAAAATAAAGTATTTATCATAATAAATATATTATATTATTTTCTTATTATCCCTTTAGCTTGAAATTAGAGAAAATAATAAATGATATAAGTGAATATTTATTTTGTTAAAATTTGATTGCCCAATTTTAGTTTTTGGGAAAATTTAGGCTTTAAAATTAAATTTCTTAATCTCACTCAATTTAATTTGATTTGCCCCTAGGAAGGGATTAAAATATATGCTTCCTTTCTAAGCTTTATGCGTATCTTATATCACTTTTGTTATTCGTGGATTGTCCAAAAAATAAAATTATGGAGTTTGGGAGTCATCTTTCTCTTGTTTTATGTAGATTTTTTTGGTTTGTTAGGGTTCTCTTTATATATTTGAATGTCTAATGTTGTTTTTTTAACTAAAAGTCACAATGTTGAATAAAAGTTGTAGTTTTGATTTTTTAGTTTTGTAACACAAAATCATGAAATTAGGTATGAGTCCTTGTTTTGGTTTCTTTTTTCTGCTTGATACTTGTGATATTGGAAAATGTCGTGATGACTCATTTACCTCTATACCACAATCATGGTATTGGACAGTGATAGTGACTTATACATTTAGTTTATGTAATTCATTATCATGGTGTTAAGTGTGGTCACGATGTGTGTATTTCATTTTTGTAACTCAAAATCGTGGCATTGAAGAATGATCACAATTTTGATTTATCTTTTGAGTCAAGAGTCATAATACTTGTCTTGGCCATGACTTAAGTTTGATCTTGTAATATTTTATAGTCAAAAATAATGATGCTAGATCAATGTTACAGCTTTAACTTAAATATTATGTGGATTAGTAAAGAAAAAGTCATGATATTTGGAGGTTTCTATGACTTTTAGTATCAGTGTGATATTTGATTGCTATGATTTTTACTATCAGTGAGGTACTTATTTATCATGACATGAAATTAATATTATAGTCTAAAAGTTATTTCGTGCTAGTTTGCATGCGGCTCAAAAAATCTTTGTAGCCAAAAAAATATGGTGCACAGTAAAAAAAATATGTCAATAACATAATAGAGTTATAACGTATGAAGATTGTCACGATTATATATATGGAGTTTTGTCCAAGGATAAATACTGAAATCAATCTATAAATACTCAAAGGTATAATCAAGTTAGCATGTCAGAAACTATGATTTGCTTGATTTCTCACTATTATTCTAGTAATCAACTCCACCAAACCATATATTTCATACTAAAAATTCATGATTTTATAATAATTTACTAAAATCATTCAAAATTAAAATTTTGTAACATTATTACAAATAAATAACTCTTTTAGGCAAAATACACAATGAAAATTATTTTAAATAATCAATATTATTTGGTATTTGACATTACTAAACAGAAAACACAACATGTGACTTGTCCCTAGTCATTGATCCATTATTTTAAGAACATTGCTTGTATGTTATATGATATTGAGTTTTAATTTATTGTTGTGTTTGTTTATGTGACTTAAGTTTTGCAATAACTAAACAGAAAATACTAAAATGTTAACTAAACAGATAATACTTGTGCAGAGGGATTCAATTATCTCAAATAATTTGGCAAGTTCAATATGGAAACACAAGTGCAAGAAACAATCACTTACATCTGAAAATTAAACATCTAGTAACAAGGATCTAATGACACGAACACGATGCTCTAATATTATAAATAATCATGTTTCTTAACATATTAACAAACTCTTAATGACTCACAGCCCGTTTCTTAACATTCGAACCATTTTATTTTGAATAGTTTGGAAGTTCATTTTAATGCATCAAGATGTATTATGAAGCATACATATTTTGATTAGTTCATTTTTTTTTTTATTGCATTTATGATTTATCTGAGGTTGGCACTCAAATCTCTGCGCATTGTGGGTTTACCAGCACCTGTGCATCAGATGCAGCAATATTATCGACATGGATCTCTTGATAATTGTTTTCTGAAATGGAATGCTCTTTATGACTGTTTGATTGGGAAGAAAACTAGAAGTTCTAATGTTCAGGTCAGTGCTGTGTCTTGTGTTTGTTTATTATACCTCACTCCAGAGTCCAGAGTAGTATCCACTTATCAGAGCTTCCAACCATGACTCTACCATTATCATGAATGGTTAAGAGTACAGGGGAAATGAGGAAAATTAGGAGGAGAATAGAAGAAGTTAGATAAAATTTGGAAAAAAAAAATAAGATAGTGTAGAGGAATAAAACTATGTTGGAGTAATCTATTTGAATGTTGTCCTAGATTGTCATTCTCATCATTATTCAGCCCGTTGTCATTGTCATCATTGCCGCCATCACCCATGGCTGCCATGGCCATCACTAGTTGTTGGCGAGGATATTTTTTGTCATCTGTGTTGCATGTCTTGGTCCCTTCATTTTTATTCTTTTTGATTGGGTAGAATCGAAGTTGTTTTGGCAAGTTTTTGAATGTTTCTTTTGCTTTGGTATTAAAATTCTAATTGGACTTTTTGGGTACAACGATTAATTTTTTGAGTTTGGTCCAAAGAGGACTTATAGGTGCTATAATTTTGTACTTCTTAGTTGTTTCTTTATCTTGAGTTGATTAGTCTAGGTTGACATGATTATTATCTAGATTGTTGTGGTTTGTAGTTTTTTGTTTTTTATTTATTTTATTTTAACGTATTATGAATGAAAGTATTTAATGTGTCTGTTATCCCAATTAGATTAATTCTTCATATAATAGTTTCTCTTGTACATATTTCCTATTGAGTTATTTTGATATTTTCTTTTTTTATTTTGCCTTGCAATTCAACATATTATCAGAGTTAAAATTCTAGTGGGTATAAATCCTAGGGTTGGTAGGGGGGCACATGCACTTTATGGGCCGATGGTAAAGTGTGCTGGTAAATGAAACATCCAGCGATGTTTCGGAAATCAAAATTATTCATAATAGGTAATATGGGTTGCTATTTGGTTTTTTGGTCAGGAGATGCTAGATCACCTAATAAATGAAACATCCAGCGATGACACAAAGGAGAAGTGGCTACATGTAGTTTTTGTCTTTTGGTTGCGATGTGGTAATTTGTTGAGATGGAGTTGGTTTCAGTTTTTTTTATCTTGTATTACTTGCAAAATTTTGTAGGAGTTTGCAGCATCATTATAGTCATCATAGACGATACCAATACATGATGTAATTATTCAATTTCTTGGACTGAACTGAAAAATACCAGGGAGTTCGAGCAGGTTATTATTTCACTTTGCATAGCTTATTCAGTTGACTACATAGTTTTCGAAGGTATTTCCTGAAGAGACTCGTGGATATAATATTTTTATATTTATTGTCCAATTAATTTTTATAGTTTCATTGTTAAATTTTAGGTGATAGAGAGTTTCCCACTTGACAAGAGTTGAATTATTGAGTAGTTTAAATTATACGAAGGAAGACATCTTGCTTTAGAAATTAATGTACACGTTGCAGAAGGATGAGGTACATCAGATTCAATTATTATGAGTTATTTTTAGAGAGGAGGCCAAGAGACTATAGAAAGGTGAGAGAGTATGTCTATCAAATATATCTAGGAGTTTGCACAGAGTCTTTCCACCGTAATCCATGTTGAAGGGGGATATTTGCAATTCCTTCCTAGTGGAGCAACAACATGTATTTCCTGACCTTTAGGTCTTATAACTCTTGTGACTTGTTCCTTCACTTAATACATCTAGGCTATTTCTCACTTTACATAGTTTATTCGGTTAATTACATAGTTCCGGAAGGTATTTCATAAAGAGACTCATGGATATAATATTCTATATTTTATGCCCAATAAATTTTTAGAATTTCATTGTCAAATTTTAGGTGATAGAAAGATTCCCACTAAACAAGAGTTTTATTATTGGGTAGTTTAATTTATACAAAGGAAGACTTCTTGCTATAGAATTTAGTGTACACGTTGTAGAAAGTTGAGTCACATAAGATTTAGTTATTATGAGTTATTTTTAGAGGGGAGGCCGAGAGACTATAGATAGCTGAGAGTGTATGTCTATCGAATACATCCATGAGTCCGCACAATGTCTTTCCCACCTTAACCCCTGTTGAAGGGGGATATTTGGAATTCCTCCCCAGTGGGGCAGCAATGTGTCTTTCCCTATCTTTAGGTCCTACAACTCTTGTGACTTCTTACTTCTCTTAATATTTTAGATTATTGACATAAGAGTCAATATGCATATTTTAAGTGATCATTTTTTTTACTATTTTTTTATTTGTTCTTGGAATATTATAATAATCATTGATAATTCTTTAAATGATAATTGATGTGTTAGTATTTAACTTGACTTATTGTTTATTTCATATATTTTATTTATTTTTGGTTTATTTGTTTAGTCTTTTTTTTATGAGTTAATTTTTTAGACTAATTTAATTTCGACTCTAATTTATTTTTTTCTATTTTTTGTTTGTATGATTAGAATATTTTGATGAAAGATTTATTTGTAATCGAGCAAAATGAACTATATGTCTTTTATGCTATAAGATAATTTTTTTGATAGATATGCAAGTCTGTTATATTTTTTGTGTACATTCTCAATTTGATCATCTATTTTTGATAAAGTTTAGAATAGTTGTCTCAAGTCTTAAAGATATTTTTATCATATAATATGAGACATGTCAGTTAGATAAATATATTTAAGCTGGCGCATGAATCTCACTCACCATTTAACAAAAAACCATGAATAGGTTGGGTTGGGTTAGGCTAGACCTAGCTGTTAGCCCACACCCAAGCTAGACTGGGTTTCCTCTATGTCAAGTCAGACATGATCCTTGCCTAGTGCCCTAGTCATGTTGGGTTTGCAGGTGGCTTGATGTGGCCCGACACAATCCAAGTTGCTAGTAGGCCACTAGGTCGTGTTGGGCTGCTCTCTTTCACAAGTGAGATCACCCAACATCGGCACACAAAAAACTAGGTCATGCCAGCTTGATATTGCCTATTTGATATCTATATTTATGAGTTTATTTCAATTCAGACTGATGACTCAAAGATTGTGTCTGTAATAATTTATTTCATTGGATTTAAGATTCTATACAAAGAAAATGAGAGATACACAATTTATTTAGATTAGGGATATGTTTATCGAGAGGTAAGATGGTCCGACATCCAATTTTTTTAATTTTGGTTTTTTTATCGCTCTTTGGAAGATACCTGTGAGTTGTTCTTAATGTCTATTTTTATAGATTTTATTATACTTGTAACTTTTTTCTATGTTTATTATTTTTCTTAATGATATTATGATATTTAGGTCTATTTTTGAGATATTATCTCGCTCAAGACGATACTATGATATATTGGAGGAGATGGATACTCTCAACTACAATGAGTTTTGGAAATAAGCATTATGACTTATAGAAAGGTTTATTGTTGGTTCAAATGAATATTCATTATGAGGATAGATCTAGATGAAGGTAGATTACCTTAAAGTGATGCTTGTAGTGATGAGATTTATTCAAATGTTTGATATAAATTATCATAATACTTTATTTTTATTAGTCAAGATCACTTTTGATATGAATTACCTTATTTCACTATTGATGTCTAATAAGTAGATATACTAATTAGACTTAAAATATATTCTTTTTATTGTGATCATGAGAGGGAAGCATATATGTAGTAACTACATGGTTTTGAGTATACAATAAAATAATTTCTAAATTATGGAAGATATTGTATGTCTTGAAGCAGTTATCAAAAGACTGATTTGTGAGATTTTCACAGACAAACATGCCATTTAGTTTATATATGTGCGTTATAATTTTTTTTAGAAATATTTTGATGACATAATTATTTTGGTTATTTTGTATGTGAATGATATTCTAATTATGAGAAATGATAAATTATGAATTACTCAGATTTAGCAATCACATTCAGTCATAATTTTTAGATGAAGAATTTTAGGTGACTCTATTACTTTTTTGGGATATATGTTGCCTATACTTGAAGAGGAATTATTTTATCATAGAGTAGATATATTATTGATATTCTTACCGATCGTTTTTTAGATTATATTTTAAAAAATATTTTTGTTGATCTAAATATTGAATTCTCTTTTCGATATAATTCTTGTTGATTTAACTACTTATAAAAGAATAATAAGTAAAATTTACTATTTGATTATTACTAGATTATATATAACATATTTAATCTTTATATTTATTTATTTTCTAGTTTAGCCTTATCAGGTTTACCTAGAAATAATTTTTTGCATACTGAGATATAGAAAAAAATTTTCAGGACAGGATTTATTTCAACAATCATGAATACTTTTGGTTAACTGAATATTTAGATTTTTTTTAGTCGCCAACTTATACTAAGAGAAAATTTACATGTTTTTATTGTCTCCAGGAAATTAATATACAATTGATTATTTCAAGATCAAGTGTTAAGTAAAGTCCAGAATGATGATCATAGTCACTTGTAAGATTTTTTGGATTTGACACTTATTCAAGGTGATCGAGTATTTTACTTTATCTCATAATTTTTTTTTACAATGACTATTAGATAAAAAGATATATAGATTTCAATCTATTGTTTCAAAAATACATAAAATACATAACGATAAATTATTCCTTTTTTAAGAAAAAAATTATGAGATAAGACAATTGCTATAACTTATATTTAGATAGCAGTAACCATGAGACATATTTTTGAAGGTCTTGAAGAGGCTTAATATTTTAAATCTTTATGCATTGTCCTGTGATGATGTTTCGTGGTTTATGATTTTTATTATTTTGTTTATTTTATTTTAATACATTATATATGAGAGCATCTAATGTTTGAGCTACTTAAATCAAATTAGTCTCTTGTATAAAGGCTTTTCTTGTATATTGAGTTATTTTGGTATTTCATTTTTTTATTCTAGCTTGTAATTCAACATGATAATTCTTAGTTAATATGAAGTGATTGTTATTTATTTATGATTTTTTATACTTAGTATAAAGATGATCACCAAAGAGGTTAGGAATAGTACAACACATATTGCTCAGTGGAAGTTTGACAATTCCTCTCATGATTTGTGGGTTTCCTTCGTGTCAATTTAGTGTTTGAGTTATGAATAAATAGAGTACTTGACAGATGATCCTCCTACATATAGCAATTGATATGTGCTTTCTTATAATTTATTTTTTGTATTATGTGCAATAAAATTTAGGACTTAGTAGTTGATGTGTGTTCTGCTAATACATATTCGAAATTATCACTCTGTTAGTTTAGTTAAACTTTTATGCAGGTCAGGATGAGACTAGTTGCTATGTTTGTATATAATTTTAGATCAATTTCACTAAGTTTAACTAAAACCTAATTTTGCTCTAAAATAATTATTTTTTGATGCACTGAAATCTGGAAACCTAATTTTGCTCCCAATAACAATTTTTTAAAATTAAAAAAAAAACAAATATCATTATTGTCAACACCAATTCTCGAGAGATTCAAATCCATGATCTCTATGTACAAAATCATGCCAAAGCTCATCTAGGTACATGCATCATGCCATCATATCAAATTTCTAGAGAATATATATATGTGTGTGTGTGTGCGTGTGCGCGTGCATGCGTGTATATATATATATATATCTATGTGTGTGTGTGTTTGTAGATATATATGTGCATATATAAACATATATATATATATATATGGTTATATGTTTATATTTATATATAAATTATATATTTATATTTATCTATATATATTTATATTCACTAAAAATTCAATATGATGCATGTAGCTGGATGAATTTTGGCTTGATTTTGTACCTGTAGGTCGTGAGTTCGAATCTCTCCTCGTCTGGTAGATGATAATCATGATATTTATGTTTTTAAAATTTTTTAAAATTAATGTTGGAGCTAAAATTAGATTTTTGATTTTTGGTCCACCTAAATGTAATTATTTTAGGTTTTAGACTTTAGTATGATTTATAAAATTTTGGAAAACAAGTTTTTTTTAATTATTTTGATTTTGATGTACAAAAATGCAAATTTGATTTAATGACTCATATCATTAATAACTACGAGTTAATAAGAGAAGAAATGACTATTTTAATTGCTTAAATGAGTTTTTATTTAAATTTGAGGAAGATCCTAAACTAGTATATTTTATATAAAATTATGCTAGATTTGTATATCATAGAATTCATATGTTGACTTATCAAATAATATTATAAAATAATATAAATTTAATAAAAAGTTAATAAATTAAGATCTTGTAAAACAAACATAATATATATTTCATATATATAACAATCCACTATATTAATTTGCATTGAATACTAAATAAAATAATTATGATTTTTGTCAAATATTATATACTTTTAATATCTCAGTCATATATGAGTGTTTGATATCTTCTTAAAAGAATATTAAATTTAAAATATGATATATAGTATCATTCTTGATTGTACCTTAATTAATAAAATAATAAATAATTTATTCGTAAGAATTATTAGACGATCTCCTAATTGAGATATTTTATATTATTTATACGAGTTAATAAACTTGATAGCAAAAGATGACTTAAAATTAGTTATTCATGTATTACATAAAATTTACTAGGATTTTTATATAGGTTATTAACTCTGTGTAATTGCTTTGATATTTATAGATTTTTTTTTTGTAAATCACAATATTTCATGCACATCTTAGAATAGTAAATATGATGGCTATTCTATTTGAAATGACAAGTGGGAAATATCCTAATTGAGGTTATTCTAGTCTCTGATTTTTGGTGTGCTTAAAATATGATGGCTACTCTATAAATTTGTGCAAATTTTCTCTCAAAAGTTTACTTAAACTAATTTACCTTTTTATCGAGATTATTATTCGTAGTGAATATTTAAGTTACTACTATAGCTAGATTATTATTATTTGTGCAAATTTTCTCTCAAAAGTTTACTTAAACTAATTTACCTTTTTATTGAGATTATTATTTGTAATCTATCATACAAAGTCTCAAATATTGAGGAACAAAATATTAAGTTTCATTGATAATAATAACAAATTTTATCCAACATGATAAGCTACTACTATAGCTAGATTGGTTAAAATCTTGCAAGTGAAATAGGAGAACTTGACATTGGCAACATCTTGAACTAGTTTGATGGACATGTAATATCTCAATTAGGGGTCAGTGAGGATGAGATGTATATGCATAAATTTTGCATATCTAATATTTCAAAATTTGTATCATTAAGAGCTAAATCTTAACACTTAATCAGTGGGCATGTAATATCTCAATTAGGGGCCGGCGACAATGAGCTATCACAATCCATAAAAAAAATAAAGATATGATATTTAGAAAGGATAACCAATCACGTTCTAGGAATTGTTTTTCTTATTGAGTCTGCAAGATTAAATGAAAAAATCACATGCAATATTAAGGGGGGTAGAAAAATATAATTCCTTTGTCAGATTTAAATATTGGTTTTATATGTAATTTGAAAGAACAAAATAAATGTCTAATTAATAAAATAGTTTATGATTATAACTACCTCATCTTTAGAACATCTAGAAATAATTTTTTATATTAAGCATATTTTAATTAACTCAGCTAGATATTTATTTATTTTTTTTATTCTCATATTGTTGTAGCGTCCCTTAAAAGTATACTGATGAATTATCACGTGTTCTTTTAAAAAATAAAACAAATCCTCGTGAAGTGTATTTAAGAATGTTTTTGTTTTCGCCACCATGAGCTTTGTTGAAATGGTTAGGGTCGAATTCCAGGGTATAATGTCCTGGGTTCAAGTCTAACTTCCAACCAACATGGATTTATCTAGAGGCAAAAATCTAAGGGAATTTTCATATCTTCATGGGATTAGTTTTTTTATTTTATTTTAATTTTTTTTCTTTGTGGGATTAGTTGAGGTGTGCATCAATTGGCCTAGACTAATGAAGATATCTACAATTACATACTATCCTTCGACCAATATATTAATCTAGGACCTGCAAGACCAAGGCATGTAAGATCTCATGTTCCAACAACAAGATAGAGCGAACTAGCAAATATCCAATGGAACTTATCTGGCATTCCTGGGGATCAAACTCGTGTCCTTAGAGTAAGAGAATTCATCATCTTTGCCAACTAGATGATCGTATTATTGGTGAGTTATTATTTTTTGGAATCTAAATATTATACTCAAGCTAAATTTTAATTATTTTATGAAATCAAGTAAAAATAAATAAATTTCATAATTAAAAAAAAATAAACACTTGTATATGTGTGGAATGATTTTCTACCAAGACCTTCTTAATAAATTGAATAATAAAATTTTAATATTTTATTACCTCACTCGTCTCATTGTCAAGAGAAATAATTCTATTTTATAGTAACTAAATATTTGGCATATTTTCTTAGCTTGAGAAAGAAATACTTATAAATTATCATGCTCATTTTTTAAAACATCATTCTTGAAGTCCCTTGTTCTTATATAAAAAAAAATATCAAGATATGAAGATAAAAAAAAACAATATTATAATTGAGCAATTTAGTGATGCAACTCAAATAGATATTTCATGAAAACTCATAATTGTAAATCACAAGGAAAAATATAACTAACATTGATATTATGTTATATAATATCAATGGACATTATTATTGATTATGATAATTTCAAATACTATAGATTATGATTAGGTAGAAAACAAAAAATTATTATCTAAAACATGCTCATTAGCTCTTAAATTAATTATTTAGTGATTTGGAGTATGAGTGAAGGCAAAATTACTTATTAGCTCTTATAACCTTTTCTATCTATAAGTAAGTTTGTCACTTTTGAAATATAAAGTCCTAACAACTCTCTTTTTTTCACAATGTAAGTATATCAAAATAGAGGTGTCAACCGGGCTGGGTCGGCCCGGCCCGACACGAGACACGGCAAGGTTCGGCCATGACTGGGCCTGCTCGACACGGGAAAATACCGTGCCAGGGCCCGTGTCGTGCCCGGGTAAGGGACGAGCCGTGTCGTGCTTGACCCGGCATGGTCCGGCCCGTGGCACGGCACACCGGCACGGGTTCGTCCCGTGGTGGGTGTCCCTCGAGCCCGACCCCGTGATCCCCCCACGTGGCCACGCCCCTCCAGCAAAAAAGATCGCGGGTCGGGTCTAATTGGACCCGACCCGCGTTCCCACTCCCACGAGGCCAGAACCAACCCAGATCTCCCCCAATGAGAAAAAAAATTAATATAAAATTAAATTTTCAGGCGTTGGATCTCGCCTCCAACGACCCTCATGATTCTGCCCCCTAAAAAATTAAAAAAAATTCAAAAAAAATTTCTTTTTTTTTGAAAATTATTTTCTTTAATCTATAAATTCTATCCTATCTCTTTAACATTTATGTTTTTTATAAACATAAATTCTCTCAAATCATTCTATTTCTCTCTTAAAAATCTTGCTTCTCTCTCTCGTGCCTCGGGATTTTGACACTCGGCTTGGATTTTCGGGAATCTCAACTTGAATTTTGAATATTAGAGCTTGACTGTGGTGCACCGTGCACATGACCGGCCTCATTGCTTTTACCGGGTAATTTATTTTATGTTTTTTTAACTTTCTCTCTCTAGTTTCTATCTCTAGACCAAAATTAAAAAAAAATTAAAATCAGTCTTCTAGTCTTTATTAAACTATTCTTAAAAACAAAAATCATAAAAAATGACAAATACAACTGAAATATATTTAAATTTAGAAAATAAAAATATTACACAGAGGTCTGAGGCTGCTGAAACTTTGGTTTCTCCAGTCGTCTCAACCAAAATTTCTAAAAAATAAAAAACTAGGAGGATTTCTGTAGTTTGGACTCATTTTAATATAATAAACCAAAAAAATATTAGGGGTGAGGAACAAGAAATGACACAGTGCAAATATTGTATGAGACTTTTAACATGTAAGAGTTCGTTTGGGACTGGGTACATTAAGAGGCATGCCGAATTATGCACCAAAAAATATGGACCATTAGATCCTAGGCAAATCCAACTTGGCATTACATTTTTTGAGACTGAATCGAGTTCAGTCTCAAAGTTTACTCCCTTCATATACTCCAGTGAATTGGGTAGGGACGGCATGGCCAGACTTTTCACATTGATGGGTCTTCCGATCAGATTTTCGGAAGATCCAATGGTAGTGCGCATCTTGTAGACATATTTTTAGCCTGCTTATCGTAGGATTCATAGGTCCACATCTAGGAATGACATACTAAAGATATATACGTTAGAAAAACAAAAAATAATTAATTAATTTATGGCATATAATGGAGTGGTCCGTGACGTCCGATATCTGGACAAGTCACGATGAATCTTCTCATGCATGTCTCACCAGCCACTATGTAAATTCAAACTGGACAATCAATAAAAAAATTTTAGGATTCTCTGAGATTCTTCATCCTCATGATGGCCCGACCATTTTTGAGTATATGATGAAAATCTTTAGGGAATATAAAATTTAAAATAAAATTTTAGTGTCACATTCGATAAAGCATCTAATAATGGAGTAGCGATCAACATGTTTGTTAGGAATATTAGAGACGCATCATTAGAAGAGATCTTTCATGTCAAATGCATGTGTCACGTGATTAACCTGATTGTTCAAGCGGGTATGAAGGTGTGTTCCCCTGCGTTGGATAATATACGTAATGCACTAAAATATATTCGCACTTCTCGCAGACAACAAGAGTTTGATAGTCTCTGTTTGTCTGCGAATCTTAAGAAGAAGAAATTACAATTGGATGTGAGACTCGTTAGAATTACACGTACTTGATGTTAGAATCATGTGTTGGATACGAACACGTGATTTTTGACTTCGTTAATAGTAAGAGTGACGAACTTATTATTGACGACACTGACTGAGCTTCAGGAATTTTATTTATGAAATTTCTGAAGATTTTTTATGACACGACGAATATGTGTTCGTCGGTTTATACGCCCACCACTTGCATTGCACTCCGGTGCATATGCAACATTAGTAACATGTTTAGGAAGTATCGAGTTGACCTGACATTTAGTCATATGGTTTCAGAGATGGAAACCAAGTACTTGAAGTACTGGCCCACCGTTCTATCTCTTTATTGTCTCGCTGCATGCATGGATCCTAGGGTTAAGGTGGAAGGGGTAGAAAACACCCTGACTTACATTTCCTCGTGCATGAACCTGGAAGACCCACCTGAAGGGTTTATTCACGAGAAGTTGACTGACCTGTTCACATACTACGATACTAGGTATGGTAGTAGTAGTAGTGAGACTGTGATTACGGACATTGATACCTTATTCGGAGATGATGATTTTTCCACTCAGCTAGAGAGGGGGAAACATAGGGGTGAGCCATCACATAGGAGGAAGCTTTCTCGGTACTTAGATACCGATTACTGCTCGATCCTATCACATTCTGATACTAAGAATCATGATTTATTATAGTGGTGGAAATCATATGAGTCCACATTTCCCGTGCCATCTAGGATGACACAGGATCTACTGACTCTTCCGGTGTCGAGCGTAGCATCGGAGTCTGCTTTTTCTGTTGCAGTGAACGTGATTTCGGATAGGAGATTGAGATTACGTCCAGATATTGTTGAGGCATTGGCTTGTTTGAAGGATTGAGAGGATTCGAGGTTTAGCATCCATGATTGTGCTGGAGCTGAGATTGGGACATGGACTGCAGTCGCATCCACTGCGATGACGGATGAGTTGATTGCTGATGATGATGATCCATATGATACTGATCTTGATGTTGCGGCTGATGATGCTCATGATATACCGATTGACGATGATGATGATCTACTATTTTTTGATTTCGATGTTTTTTTTATTGATTGTATGTTTTGTTTGTACATTGTGTTGAAACTGTAATTTGTTTGATTCGGACATTCGGTTTCAAATGGCTGATTGGTCATTTTTCATTTGAGTTGCTTATGTTTTTTTTTAATTTTTATTTTTATTAATAAAATGTATTGATTTATTTATTTTTTTGTTTTAATTTTTCATTTAAAAATTTATAACTTTATTATATAATTATAATAAATTTTAAACTAATTTTATATTACATAAAAAAATATAAAATTTGTTATTTTAATAAATTTTAATATTTTTCATATTATAAATATATAATACTGTACATTATCTAAAATTGTATATATATTTTAATAATTAATATAAATAAAATAAAAAAAATAAAAAAATTTCTTTTTTTCTGGCCCGCACGGGTTGACTGGTTTGAGCGGGCCTGGCACGGCTTTTTTAAACCGTGACGGGCCCGGCCCGGCACGAAGGCACGCTCGTGTTCTAAAAAAATGGGCCGGCCCGGCTCGGCCCGTTTGACACCTCTAAATCAAAGGAATATTCTCTCTTTCCTTATTATTTATTCTTCTTTTTCTTTCTGAGAAAATTATAGCATGATTAGGTAATCATAATTAACTCTGTTTAGTTATTATTTGTAGACGACTAAATTACTCAATGATACAACTCTATTTGTGTAAAAAATTTTGTTCACTTATATTATGATTCAAAAACTAAAATACTCAAAAACTCTCTTCGACAAAGATGATCCTTCTAAGGGGTTGGTGTCAAGGGCTTAGTTATTATGTAGGCTAGTCAAAGCATGACTCGTGAAGAATGCCATCGTGAGCCATGTCTCAGTTTTAGGGACCTAGATTGGGTTGGGTGACTTGAATTTTCAATGCTATACATAAAGACTTCGGATAATTAAAAATTAAACATCTATTAAAACCTCAACTCTTTTGCTCTTTCCCAACAAAGTAGTTTGCAAAGAAAACTCTCGTCGTGGTTACTCATTGAGAATTATTTGCATATTTTTAATGTCCTACGCGTGATAAATGAAGGTAAAAGGAATTTTGTATTATATGAGGAAAAAAAATATCATATAAGGAGGCAGTGAGGCACCCAAATACCTACAATAAGTTCTTAGCGGTCCAAATAGATTTGGGCAATAAAAAAGCTTAAAAGCCTCGAAATTGGAGCTTTATAGCAGAATGATAAAACAACTTAAAATACAATTCACTCTTTTTTAATTCACTTTTAAATCTTGGTCAAATTTTATTAATGAGAAAAATGTTTAATTTTTTGCTCAGTTAATCTATTTAAAGCCCAAGACTTATGTTAGACTTTATATTTGTAATAATATTAAAAAAATTATGATTAGATTGCTTTCTTTAATTTTCAATTAAGTTTCATAGAAAAAATTCAAGTACAAGATTAATTATTAGTTTGGTGTGTAATTATATAAATATTAACATTCTAGATCTTATAAGCTTTTTAAATTTTTAAATATGCTTCAGCAAGAATAGTTTAGGATTATTAATTACCTAAAATTCATTGTGTTATATATATATAATAGGCCTTGGTTTGAGGCTCAGCATACATAATTTCTCTAACTTTTAAGGATAGGATTGTCAAAATATTAATCTTTTTGAAACTTCATGCCAAAATAGGAATTTTATGCATTAGGTATGATCTTCATTAGATACGGCTAATGTGATCATTTGTTGATTCTAGAATTTATGAATGTAAAATTTTGTTATTTTGGATTTTGGGCAGAGTTTGTGGTTCTCACATATTTCTTATCCAACAACACTAATTAATGTTGAAAGGGTACCGAGGTAATAAAACTAAGATTAAAAAGATAAAAAAATATATGCCAAAGAATTGTATAAAATTGTAAAAGATTTGTGAAAGAGTAGGATAAAATACAATAAAACCTATTTATAAACTAGTTATATGAAAATATAATAAAGAAAATTAAATATTTGCTAGTATAAAATAAAGGTTGCGTACCCAGTGTATGAGACTCTTTCTTAGCATGAGATTTGATAGATTATTATATCGATAATATTACTTCTAAAAATCAGAGAAGTTATGTAAGTTAAATCCCTAACACAAGACTAATCATCTACCTCTTTTGATGAAAATACTTATCATTGTATCAAAGCATGACCTATAAATACAAGCATAGAGGTGTCAAACGGGCCAGCCCGGCCTGGCCCAGCCCATTTTTTTGAGCACGGGCATGCTTTCGTGCTGGGCCAGGCCCGGCACGGTTACTGTACCATGCAGTGCATTGCCTGCACGGTTAAAAAAAGTCATGCCGTGCTGTGCTTGGCCCGCTCGGGCCTGGCCTGGTTGTACGGCCTAGACAAAATTTTTTTTTTTATTAATTATTTTGTTTTAATTTTTATTTCAATTATATAAATTATTAAATTATATATAAAATTATAGATAATGTATACTATTATATATTTATAATATGAAAATTGTTACAATTTATTAAAATTACAAAGTTAAAATTTTTTTTATAACGTGATATAAAATTAGTTTAAAATTTATTAGAATTATATAAAAGAGTTATAAATTTTTAAATGAAAAATTAAAATAAAAAAAATAAATAAATCAATACATTTTGTTAAAAAAAATATAAATTAAAAAAAAACATAAGCAACTCAAATGAAAAATGACCAATCAGCCATTTGATACCAAAGGTCCGAACCAAATAAATTACAGTTTCAACATAACGTATAAATAAATTATAGTTTCAATAAAAAATAAAACATCGAAATCAAAAAATAGTAGATCATCATAAATCGTCAATCGGCATATCATGAGCATCATCAGCCGCAACATCAAGATCAGTATCATATGGATCATCATCATCAGTAATCAATTCTTCCGCTATCGCAGTGAATGTGGTTGCAGTCTTTGTCCTAGTCCTAGCTCCAGCACGATCATGGATGTTAAATCTCGAATCCTCCCAATCCTTCAAACAAGCCAATGCCTCAATAATATCTGGACGTAATCTCGATCTCCTATCCGAAATCACGCACTACAGCAGAAAAAGCAGACTCCGATGCTACGCTCGACACCGGAGGAGTCAGTAGATCCCGTGTCATCCTAGATTGCATGGGAAATGTAGACTCATATGATTTTCATCACTGTAATATATCCTAGATTGCACGGGTCGGCTCGGGGGACCACGGGTCAGGTCAAATCAGACCAGACCTGCGGTCTTTTTTGCGGGAGGGGCGGAGACACGGGACGAACCCGTGCCAGTGTGCCGTGCCATGGGCACCGAACCGTGCCGGGTCAGACACGGCACGGCATGGGTCAGGCACCGCACGGCACTGCTCGTGCCTTACCAGGGCACGGGATTTTCCCTTGCCGGCCCGGCCAGCCCAGGCACGGCCGAACCTTGCCGTGCCTCGTGCCGGCCCGGTTGACACCCTTATACAAGCAAGTATAATTTCTAAAATTACATTACTTGAAGTAAGATAAAGCAGATTAAACAAATGTTCGTTGTCATAAACTAGCTACATAACAAATTATCTGAATAAAATTTTATATTTATGTTCAAAATGAGTTCCTAATTTTTTTTTGTCCAAAATTGAATGTTGATGTTTCTTGCACATATATTCTCATCTTAGTCCCTTTTGGGTTACATCTTGTCTCTGATCTGTCATCTGCAAAACTTTTTTTATCAATGAATTCATATAAAAAATAAGGATGAATATTTTCAATATGTGCCCACGAGTTCAATTCTCCATGAATGCCGGATATATTGGCTCGGGCATCTGTCTATTGGATCTATTGGGATGAAGACCTTATAAGCTGCTCTAACCTTGATGCCCAGAAGCTCATATATTGGCTGATGGATAGCATGAGTTGGGATTGAGGAGGAAATGAAGATCTTGCCTGCTCTAACTCTGATATGTGTGTCTGTGTGTGTTTGTGTATTATATATATAGACACACATACATAATACATGTATGGGCACACACACACACATATATATATATGTGTGTGTGTGCGTGCGTGTGTGTTTGTAGGACAAGGAAAATGTTATTTTCTTCCTGAATGCAGGAAATGATGCAAGATCACTGGAATACAAAGTCACATATCTGGTTTTTCCGGAGTCCAGAGGAAGCATCATGTCATTGGAAAAGCGTATTTGGACACTCTGACGAAGTGAATTGAAAGAACAAAATGCGCAGATGACAAAATGCTGACTCCCTAGAGATGATGGAGAGAAGATTTCTTATGCCATCAGTTTTTCCATTGCACATTACTTTGTCGAATTTATTGCTGATGACGCCTAAGGGTCTCTATGTTTTATACTTGTTTTAGATGATAGTAGCGTTTGTAATGTAAAAGATATCATTTTGGGTTACTATAAACATTTTTTGCTGTTGCATGCTGCAAAAAAAAAAAAAAAAAAAAAAAAAGACTTATTGGAGGCATTTAAGTGATAGTTTATAATATAAAAAAATATATCATATTCTAAAATAAATAAGTTTTGGTCCACTAAAATTCATTAATTTTATTTTACATTCAAAAATTAAAAAAAAAAATAAAATAAAATTTAATCTTGTAGATCAGGGCAACATGGAATTAGGACTCATGTTCTCTACTTGACAAAATCATGCAAATCACTCATTTGCAAGTTTATTATTAGGTAAAATGCAGTAATGGACACGACAAAACTAATTGTATGTCATTGAACAATATTTTCTAGCTTTATAGTTCAGCAATGACATGAACTTCATTCACAATTAAATTATAAAACGAACATATATCATACATGGGATATATTCATATATATATATATATGCAATATGAAATAATTTTTTTATATAATGAACAAAAATGTTGTATTCATAATCTCAAAAAAATAATATGTTCAATTCATAGACATTATATTTTCCTTACATTGTCTCTTTCAATTTAACATATTTAATAAAGTATTTGGCAATGTGTCCTTGTGCAATATATTTGTTGATACCATTCACATCCATCTTACAACATTCAATATCACATGCATACTAAATGATTTTTTTTTTCTTATTCTCTATAGAAGCAAGATATTCATATCTATCTAGTTCTTTTCTCTTTTGCCATCAATATACCATGAAAAAATCAGTCAAGGACAAATTTCCAAATACTTTTTTTCCAATCACATAACAAAACCTTTTTTTTTTTTTAATTTTTGAGACTTTACTGTTGTGCATCATTTAATAATTACTTTTCATGCATTATATTTTAATTAAAAGTTACATATTTTGTATGATTCAAACATTCTGAAGTTCAAGCTCAAGCCTATAATATATGGAAACAAGTTCAAACATGCCTTTCCTCAAATCTCATAGGTACAAGACTATCATCACATTGCTAGTCACTTTCACTAGCATATGTCTCATGGCTTACCTATCATTGTCCACCAAATGACATGTGTCCTCTATATTAAAGGTGAAATCCTTGGGAAAATAATATATAAAATCCTTATATCAATTGAAGGTCAATTTATTTATGATATGTACAATGAAATTGCTTATAAAAGTATTCATATATTTGGCTTCATAAGTGCCATACAACATAAGGTATTATGCATGATCCTTGCATCATCTCTTTGCTAGTGGATATCCCATAAGGTTTAGCAAATTTGTGCTCCAAAACCCTAGGCTATTTTGCCTCTCTCTTTCATGCACTATCTTTCTGTGATACTTTTTTTCCTCTAAGTTTTACATTTATACTCAAATGGCTGGGTACATTTTTTGAATGGGAAGTTACAACACTGAGAAATGACTATGGTTTTAGGATTGTCTCTCTATACCACAAAGTCTCCGTACTAAAAATAACCATAGATTTTGTCTTTTTTTATTAGATTTTCACAACATTTAGAATAGTTATGGCCTATGCATTTATTCCTTATAATAAAAAGCCATAGTGCTAGGAATAACCATAATTTTGATCTTTTCTCAATAACAAAAAGTCACGTCTTAAAAAATGACTATAGCTTGACTAAATACTTTCTGGAACACTTTATAACTAAAAGTAATGAAATTGGAGAAAAGTCATAGCTTTTGCTTTAGTATTTGTAGCTATATAATGAGAAAGTCATGATGCTAGAGGATATCATCTCTTTTAGAATTAGTAGAGTACTTGGATTCTATGATGTAAAGTTAATGTTACAATCATAAAAAAACATGATAGAGCCAGTGTAGCTATGATTCAAAGAAAGTTTTGTAGTGAAAAGAATATGTCGTCGTACAATAGAATATTTTTGTCAATGAGGTAGTAGATATTTGACATGTAAAATATTGAATATTCTTGTGTATTTGGGGTGATATTAG
Source organism: Sapria himalayana (assembly GCA_029783825.1). Taxonomy (NCBI): domain Eukaryota; kingdom Viridiplantae; phylum Streptophyta; class Magnoliopsida; order Malpighiales; family Rafflesiaceae; genus Sapria; species Sapria himalayana. The sequence goes on from JAREIK010003431.1 coordinate 5,546,933, forward strand.
ATGATATGTAAGTATAGAAATGAGTCATAATTTGATCTATTTCGATGCTTTGGAATTTTGGTCGATTTTAAAGAATTATCATAAAATCATTATATTTTTGGATATAATTACCAATTTGGTAATATGTGGTTCATTGAGTAGTTTTGTAATTCATTCTTGCCAATTTGATCATGAAAATCTTTGTATGCTATGATTTTACTACCTCGTTAGTACAATCATTCAACTAATAATATATTCTTTTTGGCTGTAATATTATCTTAGAGACAAAATCATATTTATCTAATAATAATTAAATTGCTATGATATTAATTTTATATCATAATAACAGCATATTTCAATGGTACTAAAAGTCATTTCTATAGAGTCAAAACTATAGAAAGTTATAGATAACATTACTTAAGCATGAACCACTTCCGTGGCCACAGCTCTTGCCCTTGAGAGAAGACAAAGCCACAACCACTTGGTGCAAGAGAAAGATTAAAACTAAAGTCATGACTATTCCTAGTGCTGTGGTTATTTGATACAAAGAAAAATCAAAGCCATGACCTATTTACAAAGACAGTGACTTGGTATTATAGAGATAAAATATACAAGTCGAGGGCACTTTTTTAGTGTTATAACTTTGTATCACATTCAGATTAGGAGACATCTAAAGTTGTTACCTTTTTCTAGAGCCTCAATCTCTAGCTTAAAATAGCAGGGTTAGAGTCACGACATCTTCCTAGTGTCATGACTTTTTACTCAAACAAATACTATATTTATGGAGTATAAAAGAAAGGAAGATGAGAGACCTAGAAAATTCTCTTCTTCTTCACTCTTTGAAATGAAAATCAAAGTCTAGCAATAATTCTTAGAGGGGTCTTCACACTCCCTAGAAGATCCACAAGCAAGCAAGGGATACAAGACAAAAGCTAAACCCTATAGTTTAGGGCTTGGCTGTCAACCCCTCATCTCTAGGTTGGATTCAGAAAATAAACTAAAGTTGCATGAGATTGGGATTTGTATCCTAGATTCTCATGAGGATTGTCATTAAGAACCTAAGATTTATGAAACTTATTTTCTTGTACCTTGTATGAATTAGTTTTTAATGTCAAGACAAATTGAGATCTAGAGTTTGTATAATTATGATTATGTTATGTATGAATGGTATTATGATTGATTGATGCATTTGATTTATGTTATGGAATGAAAATTAATAAAAATGGTGATTAAAATAAACTTGAATTAGGATTTTAAATATTGGTGGGTTTATGTGTGTTGTCATAGTGGATAGTAACAAGTAAATAATAAGGATAACTCGTGAATATAGTAGGAAGAAAGTAATAACTCTTTCAACTAGGATGCATGAGAGAAACCTATATATTAAAATCTAAAATTGATGTATGTTAATCGTTGCGAGTACGATGCTCATGAAGTAGAGTTATCAACCGGGCCCGGCCAAGTTGGCCCAGCACGGAAATTTCCCGTGCCCGGGCTCGTGCCGTGCCTGACCACGGCACGATCGTGCCGAGGCCAACTAGGCCTCATGCCATACTTGGCCCGGCAAGGTACCGTGGCCCGTTGGCATGGTACCGTGCCGATTTTTTTTTAAATTAGGGTTAGTGGGGTGCCGAAACCCTAATTTTTTTTTAAAATTAGGGTTTTGGGTGTGCCCAATTCCTAATTTTTTTTTAAATTAGGGTTCGGCGCGACGGCGTGCTCCGAAGCCCTAATTTTTTTTAATTTAGGGTTCGGCCTGACCGGGCCGAACCCGGCGAATCGTGCCGCGGGCCCGTGCTGGGATGAACCTCCAAAAAATCATGTCGGGACAGGCACGGCATGTTTACTGTACCGTGTCGTGCTTGGCCCGGCACGAAAGCCCTGCTAGGCCTGGAAAAATGGGCTGGCCCAGCCTGACACTACCCTTTTGACACCTCTATCAAGAAGTTAAAAGTATGAATGATTTTATTGGCTACTTCTAAGAGTTTCACCTTTAGTGTGGGAGTCACATTATAACTATGAAGGATTATGACAGGTAATTCATGAGATATGCACAAGTGATTGTGACTCATAAGGTGGTGATAGTACTTTAAGTTGCTTTGACTCATATGATTCTTATTAGTAAGATTTGAAGGAATCATATGTTAATTATGTGATAGTCACACTTACAAAACTAAAAGTACAAATACTTTTAAATCATATTAGTTCTTGGTATTTATAACACATAAAGTTAGAGAATAAATATGTACATATGAAGCAACCATCAAGGACAATTGATGAGTTGCCTAAAAGGTTTGACCTTTTAAATGAATATTGAGTAGAGATGATTTATTATTTCTTTGGTAAAGTACAAAGAGAATAGTTACATGGGGACTATCATTGGGATATGTTCAATGGTGATAACTATCATATATGCCATTAGGGAAAAGGAAAATTCTAACAATAATATAATCATTATTTTGTATCCAATCCCAGCATAAATAAAATTATCTTAATATATATCATATAAATCAAGTGGACAAACTCTAGATTATTAGAGTCATACCAAAATTCCAAAGTATATTCTCTACTAAAATTATGTTGTCTCATTGTTAGTTGATCAAATTATTAATATAATCTCTATATGATCGATATGTATATACGCAAATCCTTTTTACTACTAGTATGACTCATATACATGCATATTTCTAGTAGAGATTATGATTTTTTTTTTGTAGAACTTCCTCCAAGAATGAATGCTGAAACTATTCTATAAGCTCATGGAGGTTCAAAAAAGTTAGAACACAAAGAATGCGACAAGATCACTGATTTTTGCTCCCCTCCTACTCAACAATTCTACAAAGTCTTGCATTTTACACAAAAACCAACTAATTTTAACCATAACTTAATGTTATTTTTAATACAAACACATCATGTATAATGACCAAAATAACTAATATTGTTCAAGATTTGGCATACCAAACAAACTTGCACACTAAATAATTATTTAGCCCCGAGCAAATAATCCCACTCAAAAAAATACTTGTAGTATAATTTATTATCCTATATAAGTGATTGTCATGACTAGGTTTGAGTGTGGTAATGTATCTATATTGCGGGGCTACTTACTTTTTTGGATATGTAAATGAGTCAAGCTAGCTTTGAGTTGCATGACTAAACTTGTATGTTCGTAAAATATGTACAATGATGTATGCGAGTGAATACATAATCTTTTATTTCATTACGCCATACAAAAAATTGTTGGGTTGCCTCCAAAGCAATACTACATTTAATGGCTATATAGAGGTGTCAAACATGTCATACTATGCAAGCACAACACATTTATTTAGGCCTATCCAGACCACCGTGCCATGCCTTGCATGATACAGTATTTATCACAAGTTGTGCCGTGTAGGCATAGTTTTAAAAAGGAGCATCACAACATAGCCTATTGGCATGACTTTTGGGCGGGTCATGTCTGGCTAGGCTAACCTAGTTCAATCCATGCTAGCCTGGTTCATTCTAGGCTAGCCAATTTGAACAGTTAGGTTGAACCTAGCTTGTATGGGCCATCATGCTGGGTCATGCCATGTCGTGCCTCTCATACCTAAATGTTTGGACCAACATGGCCCAAGTCATGTCATTAGCTGGCCCAATACACGTTCAAGCATGATTCTAAACTATGTCATGCTAGGCATGGCTAAACCATGTTGTGCCAGACATGGCTAAACAGTGTCGTGCCATTGGCCCTTCCTAGGCCATCTAGTCCAATTGACACCTCTATGCCTATAGCTAGACCATCAATGAAATGTCACCTCTATTAGTAATATCTATTATCCATGCTAGTTTTGTTGTATATTCTTTCATTTCCACTTTTCTTTCCTTTTTTTTTTTGCATTGAATCTTTCTATAATTTTTTTTTTGGAGCTTCCTTCTTTTAATTCTTTATCCTAGAATGTCATGGATTTTTTGATTGCTATGACTTTTTGGCTTTTTTGGCTTCATCTCTCTAGATGTCATGACTTTTTAGTTCATCATGACTTTTTGTTGGGTTGCACTTTGAGATTTTAATTTTTGGATTTCCAAAGTCACGGTGCTATGGTTTGCTTTAGCTTCTTCCTTTATAGTTTTGTATCTCTAAAATCATGGGATTGGTCAAATTTGGGACTTTAGTTGTTACCTCTATTTGTTTTATACTTTTTTTAGATCTTCCAAAAATTTTGTTTTCATCCTATAATACTACATTTTCTTCCATTTACTTTGAATTTCATTTTCTGATTTTATGATGACTACTCATAATGAGTCATGACTATAATTACAAAGGGTCCATATCACCAAGACTAAAATTTTCTTAAAAATAACTTAATCTGAGAATTAAAAACTAATACATTCTCTCCTACTTTGAAATCTCTCCTTTGTTGATTCTTATCATATCATTTTTTGGTTTTATCTTTATAAATTCATGAATTATTATGAGATTCATTCCTCAATTCTTCTAGTTCACTCATCTATAGAATTTTTATTTTATTTGCATCTTTCACATCATAGTTCAATTGGTTAATGATCCACCATGATTATTGATGTTCAAGTTCGAATGACAAGTGACAAGTGACAAGTTTTTCCAAAAACAAGTCCATAAGGAGATATCCCCAACAAAGTTTTAAATGTGGTTTTATAAGCTCATAGAGCTTCCTCCAAACATTAAAATTAATCTTTTCTAAATGATTTGATCATCTTTTCCAATATATTTTTGATCATTCTATTTCATATTTCTTCTTGTCCATATATATATGGATAATATGAAAGTTCCTTCTTATACATAGTCTCATGCTTCATCAACTATGCACTAAGCAATCAATTATAGAAATGATCTCTTCATCACTTATGACATATCGAGGCATGTCAAATTTGGTGAATATCTTTTTACATAAGAAACTCAACCATTTTTGTCATTTTTCCATTTAGCTATTGCTTCCACCCATTTTTATACATAGTCCATTGGTAATAGAATTAACTCTTTCCCACAATAATCTAGAAAAGTGAACATGAAATTAATTCCCCATACATCAAAAATCTCTACTTCAAGGATAAGTTAAATGACATTTCGTGCTACCAAGATATGTTACCCAATAAGTGGTATAGCACCATTGTACCATATTCTAACAATCTCAAAATAATGAAGGTCGAAAATAATTAAATTGCAATACCTTTTGGATAGTTTTGTTACATCCAAAATACCTTCCTTAAGGTAATAACTAACATTTGAGGATGATCTTTATTTATTCTTTTTTGGGCACACATCTCCTTATAATATAATTGATGCACCATCTAAATAAAAGTGGGTCATCCCATAGGTAGTTTCTCAAGTCATACAATATTTTTTTGTGTGTGATGTAAGATTGGGGAGCAAGATAGAACATGCTTAGTAGTTAACATAATAAAAGTGGATCATCACAAAAGTTGATTATTCAGGAAATTCTCTAAAATTTCAGCCTCTCTTATTCTTTTATCCCCAAATTTCAGTTGTGATAAATATCCAGCTATCACATTATCACTCCCCTTCTTATCCTAGATTTCTAGATCAAATTCTTGGAGAAGTAGTATCCATCTTATCAACCTCAACTTAGCTTTTATTTTTATCATCAAGTAATGTTATGTTGTGTGATATGTGTAAATCACTACATTTGTTCCAAGGATGTATAGTTGCACTTTGTCACAAGCAAAAACCATAACTAATATTTCTTTTTCCATGGTTATATAATTTACTTGGTCTTTATTCAAGGTATGATTGGCATATGAAATTACCCTATATATCTTGTCACATTTTTGTTCCAATATAGCTCTCAAGGTATATGATCTTGTATCACATATGATAAAAATTAGTTCTTCACATCGTGGCATGATCAAGATTGGGGTTTCAACTAATTTCCTTTTCAACTCTTCAAATGTATCAATACATTCTTGATAACACACATCCCTCTACAATAATTTATATAATAGTTTTGTCATCTTATAAAGGTTATTGATATATTATTGGTAAACCCCTACATGTCCTAGAAAACATCACACTCTCATCACTATAATAGGGAGTGATAGGGTTTTGATCATTGACACATTTGCATCATCTAACTTCAATCATCTAGCAGAGGCTACATGTTTGAGTATGATTCCTTTGTTAACCACGAAGTGATATTTTTCCCAATTGAGAATGAAAAATTTCTCTTTACATCACTTCAATAAAACCTCCAAGTTATGCAAGTATCCTTCAAAAGAATCTCCATATATTTGAAAAATCATTCATAAATCTTACCATAATTTCTTTCTCAAGGTTAGAAAAAATAGTATTGATGCATCTATGAAATATGGTAAGAGTATTACAAAGACTAAATGGCATTTTCCTAAATGAAAAAGTCTCATGAGGGTAAGTGAACCATCATTTTATCTTGATCTACCAGTTCAATCAAGATCCGATTGTATATTGAATATCCATCTAGAAAATAATAAAATGGATGGGATAAAAATATATCTAATATCTATTTCATGAATAGAAGTCAAAAGTGATCCTTTCTCATCTCATTATTCAATTTCTAGAAATCAATGCATAATCACTTACTGATACTTGCATGTGTTGTAATCTTTTCATCAGCTATAGTTTTGACTACCATCATCCCTTCCTTCTTAGGTACAAGATGAATCAAACTCACTCATTGACTATCTGATTGTCAGCTTCACATCCTTTTCTATAAGAATTTTATGCATGCATATTGGTTTATGATATTCTCCATGGTCACACCCATGTCATCCATTAACCTTGTTGAAATAATAATTAGTTTTATCTTGTTTTTCTCCTGAAAAATTTAATAAAAATGATTTTGAGATGCCTTTAGGATTAGTTCGTCTAGAGTTTTGCAAGCTTTTGGGCCCTCTTCTTCTATAGTCGCATGGCTTTGGCAAAAAGCTATGGCATTGACCAGCACAATATTTCTCATGAAAGCCATGGTGCTAAAACTAGTTGTGACTTTCTTCTCTAGTTTGGTGACTTTTTTAGAAACCATAATATCAATATTTCTCTCAAGGAACTCCAAAGTCATGGTAATTTTTGGGAATACAAAAATAGTCATGCCATGCTTCAGTTCAACTTCTTAATCTATCATTTCTATCTTTACACCATCCAATTTTTTATTACTACAGAATGATATTTGCATAGATTTTTTTTGAATTCTTCTCTCTTTATCATTCTCAATTACTCCATGTCCTCCTCAATTATTTTACTATGATAGTCTTCTATATCATTGCTTCATTTTTCTCCATGAGAAATGCACTAATAATATCATCGAACCCTAAAAAAGATTTATATTAGACATAATTCTAGTGAGACATTAATTTATGATTCTCATATTTTAGATTTCCAAAGCTCGCCATATTCTAAAAATGAAATTAAATCAGGCCACCATTAGGTATGAGATAAAAATCACTACTTGGTTGAATATAGGCTTCATCATATTAATAAATTGGTTTGCACATGTTCATCTTCTACTACCAAAATTCTTTTTTTATTTTTTCACCTTCTCAATACCACAATATTAGCTTAGTCCTAAAATTGACTAGTAAACTATCTTTTTTCAAGGATAGTTATGTTAACTAAAATTGACTAATCAAATTAAACAATCCTTTATAGTGGTATCAAAAACTTATTATGACTTTGTTGTTATGAACTCAATTTTTAGGATTAGACAATATCTCAAAAGTTAGTTAGGTGAGAGTCTCTTCTCTAACACAGTTACACAAATATATGGGTAATATAAGTAGTAAAGTAGACTTTCATCCAAATATTAATCCTATAATAATTATGTTGGCAGTTTGATCAACTAACAATGTGTTAACTACTACCCTAGCCATAAGGTAAATTTGAGTTTTTAGTAAAACTCTTAGATTATAGGGTTGGTCTATTTTATTATATATAATAGTCTATCTAAATTTTATCATTATTATTTTTAGTTATAAAATAAAGGTTGGATTATTATGAAAAACTCTAATACAATACTAGTATACAACTTGGTTGTCAACTATTGGGCCCTCACTAATGATAGTCTCCTTGTATATATTTCCTCGGTACTTCACCAAAAAATAGTATATCATTCCTACTTGAAGGTCATTCATAAGTCAACATCTTTTATGCAACACATCAACTATCCTTGATGGTTGCTTCGTATATGCATTCTTATTCTCTGACCTCGATGTATCATAAAGGAATGAATAGATATGATTTTTAAAGTATTTGTTCTTTCAGCTTAGTAAGCATCATATTAATGATAATTAACATATGCATTCTCTCAAATCTCACTAGTAAGAGTTGTATGACAAAAAATAACTCTTAGAACTATCACTGCCTTATGAGTCACCTCAACTCATTTGTGTCACATGGATTATCTATCACTATCGATCATGATAACATGTAACTCACACACTAAAGGTGAAACCATTTAAACTGTTCTATAAAACACTCATATCAAATGAGGGTTAGTTCATCTAGATATTCGTAATGGATTGACTTATAAAAGTGTTTGTGCTTTCATATTCAAAAGCATCATATTCGCATGATTAAATTTACATTAATATTGGGTTTTAATGAATAGGTTCGTCTCATGTATCACTATCAAAAGAGTTATCACTTCCTTCATATCATTATGTGTTAGAGTGTGATTCATAGCTTACTTATAATATCCATCATAATAATAAGTACAACCTATCAATAGTAGAATCCTAATTATAATAAATAAATACCATATTCATCAATTACCAAACCACAACACAAACTATACATAAAATTTATCAAGTATATATTTATTACACTAAATAAAATACATCAACCCTAAACCTCAATTTAGCCTAATATTGAGAAGGAATATATACGTGATAATTTTAAATATATCTCATAAAATTTTGGATTCCTCATGATAGCTCTCAAGATTATTTAGGAATAAAAATACTAAACTCATAATTATCATTCATGCACCTTAGATGTGCTCCATGGTGGGAGTCAAATATCAAGCTTTATATTTGGTAATCTAAATATTGAATAATACTAACTATTTAGTATGATTTTTATGATGTATTTTACCTAAAAGAAGGGTTTCTTTGTAATAATTTCATAAAAAATTAGTTTTGGAAGATTTTGATAAATAATTGTGTGATCATGAGTTTTTAGTATGGAATATACAATATGGTAGAGTTGGTGACTAGAAGGGGAGTGGAAAGTAATGAAAATCATAACATCTTATGTGTTATGACTTGATTACACCTTCAAGTACTTATAGATTGGTTTCTCTATCTAATCTTAGCCAAAACACTATACACATAGTCATAGCAATCTTCATGTACTATGACATTATCATTTTGTTGACATAATTCTTTCACTATATAACACATTATTTTGGCTATAAAAATTTCTTAGAGTCATAGTTGAATTAGCTCAAAACAACTTCATGACTATAATATTAATTTCATGTCATAGCACCCAAGTATCCCATTAGTGCTATAAGCTTCAATAAGCTTCATATATTGTATATTTTTCTTTGCCCAACTATATACTACTCAAGCCAAAGTCTCTACATTGATATGAAATCATGACTTTTAGCTACAGAATATTTTAGAGACTCAAACTCAGGTTATGGCCAATTAAGTGCCACAATTCTCTGCTTAAGAGAGAAACCCAAGTTCCAGTCATTCTTCAATACTATGATCTTGGGGTATAAAAGTGAAATATACAAGTCATGATCATACTCAATGTTGTAAAAATGAGTTATAAAGACTAAATGCACAAGCCTATAGTATATACTAGCATCATGACTTTATGTTATATAGGTTAAATGAGTTGTCATGACTTTTCCTAGTATCATGACCATCAAATAGAGGAAAAAGAGCAAGTCACATGTCACGAACTTATCATGTCCGTTCATGATTGTAATTGAATATTTTATTAAATATGAAACATGCTGTCAGGTTTGAGTAGAAATATGTAAGAGTACTCTAATAGGGGAGTGCAAGAGTATTGAAGGTGAAACTTCTTTGGAGTTCAAGCATGACGATTCTATTAAGTTTGGGGAGCTTGTCGCTAGTTATGGACTAAACTATGAAGAAAAATGTTGGCCTACCCTGCAGAAACTAGTCAAAAGTTGGATCCACTTTTCTAATGAGCCATGGTAGAGAAAAACTAATTAACATAGAATTATAAAGTGTAGCATGGTAGGCTAGGTCTCACAATGGTGTTTATTATGAAGCCATCATATGGGCTACATCACTATGTGAATGAGTAGACCCATAGCAAATGGAATCATAGTTGGTACAAAAAATTGTCAACATGGGGTGTTACTTTTTGTTGATCTTGGTGGCCAAAAGTCTATCTCTCATGTCAATGCATAATAGCTGATGAAGTTGTGTGTGTGAAGCTATAATAAGAGGACTCATGTTCCTCCATAATATAAAAGGTACCAATTACTATCAGTAGTGCATAACGAGTGTTTGCCTAATAGGGGTGGAAGTTTTGCTATATGTATTACTTTTAGGGTGGAAGTGAATGGAGGCACCTTTTATTGCTTTAGGAAGTTGCTTCTCCAATGAGAGACATCCTCTTTGGCCTAAGAAATAAATGAGGACCTTAATGGATTAAAGCTTATGTGGAGTAGTCTTCAAAGGTGGAGATTAGTGGAAGGTACAATATATGAAAGCATACAAGATATTGGGTGGGAAAGAATATCACATACTTATCATGTGTATTTGTGACCTTAACTGAAGACTTTATTGAATATCAAGTATTCTAATGGATTTAAGTATAAATATATGAGAGTGCTTTAAGAGGGGAGTGCAATGGTATTAAAGGTTATGCTTCTTTGGAGTTAAGGTATGCTGACCATGTTAAGTTTGAGGAGATTGTTGCTATTCAAGGACTTGACTATGAAGAAAGATGTTGACTTATCTTGTACAAACTGGTTGGTAGTTGGATCAATTCTTTTAATGAGCATGAGGTAGAAAAAACTAGTCAACCTAGAGGCATAAAGTATAGTATGATAGGCTTGGTCTCATAAAAGTGTATATTATTAGGCAGTCGCATGGGCTGCATCACTATGTGAATGAGTAGGCCCATGACAAATAGTATCAGAGTGAGTATTAAAGATTTTTAACATGAGGTGTTTCCTTCTATCGATCTTGATGGCTAAAAATTTATCTCTCATGCCAATACATAGTAGCTAATGAAGCCATGTACGAAGTTACAAGGGATGGATGTTTTACTATATCTATTGCTTTTGGGGTGGAAGTGAGAGGGGACCCCTTTCATGGCTCTGGGAAGCCACATCCCTGATGAAAGACATCCTTTTTGGCCTAAGGAATCAAAAGGTATCTTAATGGAATAAAACTCATACATAATATTAGTCTTCGAAGGTGAAGATCAGTGAAAGGTGCAATGCATGAGGGCATGCAAGATATTGGGTAAGGGAGAATGTCACAAACTTATTATGTTCACTCATGATTGTAGCTAAAGACTTATTGAATATCAAACATACTAATGAGTTTGAGTAGAAATGTGTGAGAGTGCTCTAATAGAGGAGTATAATGGTATTGAAGGTGATGCTTCTTTGGAGTTTAGGAATGCTAACCCTATTAAATATGAGGAGCTTTTCAATAGTCAAAGACTTGACTATGAAGAAGGATGTTGTCCTACCCTACACAAATAGTCGAGAGTTGGATCCACTCGCATGATGAGCCTAGGGAAGGGAAAAAATAGTCAGCATAGAAGCATGAAGTGTAGCATGGTAGGCTAGGTCTCATGATAGTGTTTATTGTGAGGTCGCTGCATGGGCTGCATCATTGCTTGAATGAATAGGCCTATGATATAACTCATAATTAACATCAAGACTTTGTGTTAGAGAACTGAAAGATAGAAACTATGAATTTTATTCCACACCATGAGCAACAAGAGTGATATAAAAGAGAAGCATAATGCTAGGAGGAGGGATTGCATTTAGATGACCTATTAGGGATAAATCAAAGTGAATTGAGTGAGTTTTGAGAGATTTAAGTTTTGAAGCATAGATTCTTCTGATGGATAAAATTGGGCTCCTAGATTTATATGAGATAAATTTTCATTTGTCTTGTATGTTATTCTCCCAAATTTTCGGCTGAAAGAAGAATATATAAATAGTTCAATATGTTTATTATAACAATTGATTTATTTAATTCTTTACTTTGATTTGATTCAAATGGATAATTTAGTAATTAAATAGAACTAAAACTATTGTTTTGGCTATTAGAAAGTTCATGCATGATTGAGTGGTGAACATTGATAGATAATCTATGAATCATTCTCACACAAATGGTTGGAAGGAAATAATAATTTTTCTAACCATAATGCATGAGACAAACTCATATATAAAATTCTAAAATTGAGGTATGTTCAATCATTAAAAGTTTATTAATTATGAAGCTAAAAGAACAAGCTCTTTTATAGGCAACTATATTATGTTCTCAATTGATTCTTAATTAATGTTGGGAGGTGATAGTTAAGCTACGTAATATGCACAAATGGTTATGATTCATATAGTGGTGACAGTCTTATGAGTTATAGTTATTCATATGGTTGCTACTAATGAAATATGAAGTAAAATATATGTTAATTATGTGAGTATAAAATTAAATGAATCTAAAAGTATAAATACTTGTATTACTACATTAATTCTCATTAGGAAATAACTATTATGGATACTTAATGAGTTATGTAAAAGATAAAAACTTGCGAATAACCTCTAGATAGGAATAATGTATTGTCTTAGTCATGAAGTATTGTTGGAACATCTACGAGGAGACCATCATTGGGAAAGACTCAATATTTGATAACTATCTTATATACTAGTAGGGCAAGAGTTCATTCCAAAATTATATAGTCTTCATTCTATTATTGAACATAATCGCAACAAGTTTATTTATGATTTTTATCATAAATAAAAATAAGAATCATTCCAATAATTAATAATTTGTGACTTTAATACTATGTATCATGGCTACTAGAGCAACTTTCAATTATAGTTGACTGATCTAACATGTGTGCAGTATATGTGTGATTGATATTTAGACTAAAAGTTTATTTTATTATTTATATGGCTCATATACTTACATAATGATGTTGGATAAGAGACTTTCACTCAACTAGCTTTTGAGATGTACCTAACCATAAAAATTGGTTTTATAATAAAGTCACAATAAGTTTTGGCACTTTTTTTGGGATTGCTTTTTCTAGTTTAGTTGGTAAATTTTAGTTAACATAACTACCCCTTAAAAGGTATAATTCCGTTTTTAGTAGTTTTGATAAAATTATTTTATTTTATTTCGCTAAGATTTATATTGCATGTCTTGTATTTATCTTAAAATCATGGTGATTTTATCTTCAAAAAATTTTCCTTCTTTTTTTATCTACATCTTATATGAGCAATAACTATATGACTAAGCTAATACATTTAGACCTAAATATCAATAAAATGAGGAGAACCATTTTGAAATATAGAGTGGAGAAAGAGGATATACATGGAATGGATAGTAACAAAGAGGCCCAAAAAGATGAGGGGTAGGCTGTCCAACAACCCAACCATTATCATACCCTGGGTGATTATTGGAGACTAATGATTGTGGATAGTTATTCAATAATTCAGACATAGTCAGTGGAAGTAAACTATTTTGAGTTGAAGCCTAGACTTATATATATATTTTAGCAATATCAATATAGTGGTATAATATCAGAGGATTCGAATAGGCATGTCACTATATTTTTAGAGTCATGCGATATGGTTAAAATGAATGCAGTTAGCTTAAGCATGATCAAGTTATACTTGTTTCCTTTCCCTTTGAGAGACAAGGTATAGAGTTGGTTCAAGTACTTATCTTGAGGTTCCATTGTGTATTGGGACATACTTGTGTATGCTTTTCTCACTAAGTTTTTCTCACCTCAAATATCCGCACTGTTGAGGAAGGAGATAAGACAATTCTATTATGAAGAGTTAAAGAATTTGTATGATACTTGGGATAGTTTTTAGTAGTTGTTGAGAAGATACCCTCAAAATTGGTTTAGATTACAGTTTTCAAAACAAACCTTCTACAATGAGCTTAATTATATAATGAGAATGAGATGCACTAGTAATATAGCATCGGGATTTTTATTATGAATAAATCATCCAAGAAGTCTTATTTATTCATTGAAGAGTTGGCCAAAAATAACTATCAAACTTCAAATAACAATGACTTTTAAAGAGGACAAGTTATAGTTTTGGAGTTGAACTGATTCAACACGATGGAAGCTAAGATTGAGACATTTATGGATAGGTTGGAAGTTCATGATGAGAAACAAAAAAGTGTGGGAGAAATCACCATTTTGCAAGTGCAAGAAATAGTGACTCTCGACTCAATTTATCAAGTGGAGTAAGCCAGTATGTTGCAAAGAAAAGAGTATGTGTTTAGACCCAACCCTAGTATCCATACACAATATCATTCAAACATGAGAAATCACAAAAACTTTTTGTATAGAATCTATGAGAGTGTGAAAAATAAAATTATAAGACAAGTCCCAAAAAATTTTAGGCACAATTCAATGGGGCATAATAATTAATGAAGGTCAATATCAAATTACCAATATCAAAAAGTATAAGAAAAGCTATTAATGGATGACAATTTCATGGCACTATAAATAAAGATGAAGTGAAAAAATATTTTTCAAGATAACTAAAAGTAGAAGTTAGAGACTAAGTTGGAAAATATGAATGTGACAATGTGGAGTATAAAAAATTAGATTGGGCAACTAGCATTATTATTGAAAGGGAAGAGCATAAATAAGCTACCTAGAGCTACAGAGGCCAACCTTAAGAAATACATGCCCATAGTACTTAGAAATAAAAAAGATCTAGAGGGATAATTCGAGTTGCAAGCTGAAATAGGAGGAGCTATTACTGACTTCAACATGACTTTCCCAAAAGCTTTGGCTCCAATTATGGCTAATTCAAAATCTATAGAGTCCAATGCCGTGAAATTTATTGAGGCCATGGTATCAAATAAATAGACTACCCAAATCACATCTCTAGCTATGATTGATATAGAAGGTGAAATGGGGGAGCAAATAGTGACTATCAAAAGAAAAATGAAAAAACACCCGATTGAAAATGATATCAAACATACTTTTCCTCTTATTTCACCTTATCAACAAATACCTAGGAGAAAAAACTAGATGAACAATTTACAAAATTTCTCAATATTTTCTAAAAGTTAGAAGTTAATATTTCATTTGCTGAATGATTATTCAAAATGCCCAACTATGTAAATTCTTAAAGGATATCATGAGTAATAAGATGAAGTTTGATATATACAAAACCATAAATATAATAGAGAAATATAGTATAATCATTCAACAAAATCTTTCGAGAAAATTGAAGAATTTGGAAAGTTTTACTATGCTTTATATGATTAGACACAATAAATTTCAGAAGTCACTTTGTAATTTTGGATCAAGTATCAATTTGAAGCCTTTATCGATAACACGAAGATTAAAACTTCGTGAAACTAGTCCAACTTATCTTTCACTACAATTAGTGGATTGATCGACAAAGCATCAAATGTGTATTATTAAAGATATATCGATTAAGGTTGGCATGTTGATTTTTTCTATGGATTTTAGTGTATTGGATATGGAATAAAATTAACATGTGGAGAACATGTCTAATTAACCTTCATACGGAGGTGAATAGTTCAAATGACAATGAAGAAGGTTGTTTGAGGATAGATAATATTCTCCCCACAACAATGCAACAAGGTACACTTTTGATGAAAGGACTTTGTAGAAGACTAATAACTTGATGAAAATGAGGAATATGTAGAAGAAGAAATTTGGAGGTATGAAAATGATGGAGCAGAAAGTGATGAAGATGACCATCATGAAGTCATGATATTTTTCAAATTCATGACTTCGGAGTTTAGACAATTATTGAGAAAACTACTTCAAATATGAAAAAGAAGAAGCAAAACTCTTAATTTCTCAAAGCATAATTATGGAGAAATTGAAGAGGATAAATTAGAGATTACACATAAAGTGAAGACAAAAGAAAAATCATTACTAGTGGCTGATAAAATGAATAAAGAAGATATGATGAAAATAGAAGATTTGGAGATTTCTAAGAAAGTAGAGTAAATGATAAGCAATGATGGAAGCCATGGCTTCCAATAGTGTCATGATTTTGGAGTTCTAAAAATCTAAATGCAAAAATATGTGCTCCACACAACACCATGGTAATTGTGTTACAGAAAGTAAATGCTCAAATTATAGCCTAATACAATGTCACTGCATTTAAAAAATTCATGGTTTCTATGGAGTAGAAACCCAATGAAGAAAGTTCATAAGAAGCAATCCATGAAGATAATCTAGTTTGGAAAGTAAAACCAAAAAGAAAAGAGAAAGTGAATGGATATATCGACAAACTAACCTTGATATCCATGATCACTGATAGAGATATAATCTCATTGATATTCTAGTAATGGATGTTAAACATAGAATTACTTGGGAGGCAACCCAAATCATTTTTTTTTTGTATTATGTGATATAACAATGATATGTAGGTACAAGTAGTCACACAAAATATAGGGCACCATTTATTGATTTTAAAAGTTAATAATGAAGCTCAAACCCCACCACATCTTTTTAACTAACCATTAAAAGTAGCTCCACCATCTTAGTACACTATGACACTCTAACTCGGTCATAAAAAATACTTATTTAGAAAGAGAAAATTTTATATATTTTTTGAAAGTAGGGGATGGATTGATCGAGGATGAACAATGATTTTATTGTATGAATTTTTTCGGTATGCTAAATACCAAATAATATAGATCATTTAGTATAATTTTAATGATGTGTTTTGACTTAAAGAAAGGTTTATTTGTAACATTTTCACAAAAACTTTGTTTTGGAAGATTTTGATGATTTGTTGTGAAATAATGAATTTTTAATATGAAATATGCAACTTGGAGAGTTGGTGACTAGAAAGTAAGCAAAAAGTCATGCAATTCATAACATTTGACATGCTACAACTTGATTACACCTTTGACTACTTGAATATTAGTTTCAATATTCATTATTGGTTGAAATTTTACATGCATAGTCAAGACACACTTCATATGTCATGACTATACCAACTTGTTGACACAATTATTTCACTATTCAACATATTCTTTTGGCTATGAAGATTTATTGAAGTCATAGCAAAAATAGCTCAAAACAACTTCATGGTTGCAACATTAATTTCATAGCATAAAAACCAGGTACCCAATTGGCTCTAAAAACCATTGTAATCTCTAGATGTTATGACTTTTCCTTTATCAAATTACAAAATACTAAAACCAAAATCATGATATTAATCTAGCATCAAGACTTTTGGCAATAGAAAGTTACAAAGAGTCAAACTTAAGCCATGACCAACACAAGTGATGTGACTCTTAGCTCAAGAGAGAATTGAGACCCATCATCACTCTTTAATTATGTATTGCTACACTCATTGCCATGACAATGGATTAAAAAGACTAAATGCACAAGTCTAAGGAAAATCCTAGACCAAAGTCATGGTTCATATTAGTTAGTATTATGACTTTGTGTTAGAGAACCAACAAATCAAAGTCATGACTTTTATTCAATGCCACAACTATTAATTAGATAACAATGACTAGATGCTTGGGTAAATAAAGAAAACTCAAAGAATCCTATGGAAGATCCAATAGAGGCATGAAGAAGATAACCCAAGGGTCTCTACAACTCCATTTTTGTGGTGATCCATGAGCAACAAAGGTGATATAAGGTACAAGCATAGATCTTAGAAGGTGAGCATGCATTCTGACCCCCTCTCAAGGGCAAAACAAAATAAAATTTATAGAGTTTTAAGGGATTTAGGCTTTCAAGCCTAGATTCTTCTGAGAAATAAAATTGAGCACATGGATTCATATGATATGAATTTTTACTTGTCTCATATATTATTTTCCCAATTTTAGGCTAAAAAAAGAATATAAGGATGATATAATATGTTTATTGTGATAGATATTTTATTTAATGTTTTAATATGATGTTTTATTATGATATTGTTTGATTATAGAAAGTTTGGTAATTAAATAAAAATAAGATTAGAGTTTTAGCTATTGGTGGATTTGTGAATAATTGGAGTGATAGATGATGGCATGTAAGTCATAAAACATATTCATGGATATGATAGGAAGAAAGTAACATCCCTTCTAACCTTGATGTGCACGCCAAATTCATTTGTCAAAAACCTAAAATTAAGGTATATTTAATCATTATGAGTATGCCACTTATGAAACTAAAAGTACAAATACTTTTATAGTCCACTCCATTATATATGTGTTAGAAGAACGATTCTCAATTGATGTTGGGTAGTAAATATAATATTTTATGAAAGCTTTCACCTTTAGTGTGAGTCCCCTATCATATTGAGGGAATGTGATAGTAGTTAGTCACAATCACATGATAGGCATATATAGATGTGATCCATATGGTGATGATAGTGCTATGAGTTATATTTGGTCATATGGCTTCTACTAGCAAAATAAAAAAAACATATATTTATCATGTGGGTATGACATTAACAAAGGGGAAATATAAATACTTTTATTACTATATCAATTTTAATCGAGAAAGACAATAGAGGTCAGATAATAAAAATGCATACTCGAAGTAACTATTATTATTAAGGATAGTTAACTTGTTACCCTAAAAGATAAGAACTTTTGAATTGCCTCTAAGTAGGGATAATGTATTATCTTGGTGGAAAAATATCAAGAGCACAACTACAAAGGGACGATCATTTAAAAAGGCTTAATAGTTGATAATTACTTTGTATATCAGTAGGGAAAAAGACTATTACATAAATATCTAGCTTTCATTCTATAATTTAGCATGATCATAATAATGTTATTTATTAATTTCATCACAAATAAAAATATTAATCATCCCTAGAATCAAGGATTTATGACTTAAATTTTTTTTATCATGCCTAATAGAGTAGTTATTAATTATAGTTGACTAATCTAATATCTGTGTGCAATCCCTATGGGATCAATATCTGGACTAAAGATTCATTTTATTACATGTATGACTCATATACATGTAGAATGATATTGGATAAGAGTCCAACTAGTTTGTGGCTGTACCTAACCATAAAATTAGGTATTGTAAAAAAGTTTAAATACGTCCTTCTTAGAATTTATGCTTGTACCTTGAACCACCTTTTTACTTGTATATCTATTCTAGGGTTTGGCAAATTTTTATTCAAAAATCCTAGCCTTTTTTCACCTCTCTTTTGTGTCCTAGCTCCCCGCAATTTCTTTTTTTTTTCTCTAAAAATTCAGCTTTTATATTCAGATTGCTAGAAACACTTTAAAGTGAGAAGTCAAAGCATTAGAGAATGACCATAAATTTAACTTTATCTTAATGTAACACAAAGTCATGGTATTGAGACTGGTCATAGCATTGATCACAATCTTGTATTAATTGTCATAGCACTGGGAATAGTCATGACTCATGCATTTTTTTCTCTATAATATGAACTCACAACTCTAGAATTGTCCATTGCTCTAATAAGTAAACTTTGGAACTCTTTTTAAACAAAAGTTCTAGTGCTAAAGAAAAGATAAGGATTTACCTTAATGAGAAAGTCATGGCATTGAAGGATACCACAGCTCTTAGCACCAATAAGGTATTTGGTTGTTATGATATAAAATTAATATTATAGTTATAATATGTTATCAAGCTAGTATGTCTACAATTTCTAAAAAAAAATTTCATCTCTAAAAAAAGAATATATTATATAGTAAAATGATTGTATAAATGAGAAAGTTGAGTCATGACATATGAAGATTATCATAACTATTCATATAGAGCTTCAACCAAGAATGCATGTTTAAATTACCCAATAAACTCATAAAGATGTAACAAAGTCATAATAGAAAGAATATTATGAATTTACATGACTTTTTGCTCATCTACTTCTCAAGTCTCAACCAATCTACCAAGTCTCATATTTCATACAAAAAAATACCCAAGTTTATTACTATTTATCATAATCTAACAACACTTTAATTTAGTGAAATAGTTTAATTTAAATCCCTTTTTCATGTATACACATCATATATAATCTCTCAAATAACTAATATTATTCAGTATTTGGCATATCAAATATTCACCAACCCTAGAGTATGAGTATATTTTTGAAGGCCAATTATATCTATTCACTTTGTATAGTTGTTATTTTATTATTAATTGTTCAAACTATCAAAATAATTCATGTAGGATCAATATCTAAATTTATATTTACTGTATTACTTGTAAGACTTATATACTTATGGAGCTAAGTTAGATGAGAGATCTTCTCTCAACTAGGTTTCAGGTCAACTAAATATGAGTTTTGGCACCATCATAAAGTCAAAACAGCTAATGAAGCCAAAAGCACAAATGAAATTATGGTCATTCTATTGTGCATATTCTAGAAGAACTAGGGGTTATCTAGAATATCTATCTTAGAAATTTTACCATAACATGAGAGTTATGTATTATCTATGGTGGATGATGAAAGGTAAATCACGACACACAACTAAGGGGATGTGCTTCATAAGGTGGTGATAGCCCTATAATTATTTATTCTCACGTGACTTTCAAAAGTGGGATCAATAGGGAGATGTATATTAATTGATGTGAGTATTATGCTTATAAAGTTGAAAGCTCACATGTAATCAATACCATATTATTTTGCATCATTAATTATAACTAAGGTTAAAAAATAGAAATACATATTCGAAGTAATCATCAAGCATAGTTGATGTATTGCCTAAAAGAGTAAAAGTGTAGATGACCTACTATTCATAATGCCAAATGCTAAATAATACTAGTTATTTAGGTAATTATGCATAATATTTTGTATGAAAAAGGCTTAAAATAGAATTATTTCCTAAATTATAGTTTTGATGGATTATGACAAATAGAAGTGAAATCTGATAGTTTTATGTGAAATGTTAGACTTGGTAGATTTTTTGAGTAGGAGGGGAGCAAAATAATGTAAACTTGTAGCATTTCTTATATTATGCCTTTGTTATACCTCATTGAGCTTATGAGATAGTTTCTACATCAATTCTTGGCCAAAGCTTTATACATATAAGTAATAGTAATAATCATATGTCATGACTCTACTACCTTATTGACATAATCAAATTATTATAGAAAACATTTTTTCAACTAAAAAATTTTTCTGGAGTCAATCACACTATCTCATAATATTTTTTTATAGTTGTGATATAAATTTTATGTGGTAGCACCCAAGTACCCCAATTGTGCTATAAAACTATGGTATCCTCTAGTACCATAGCTTTCTCATTACAAATCCACCAAGAATAAGGCAAAAGCTATGATGCTTTTCCAACACCTTGCCTTTTAGCCACAGAGAGTTTCATAGAATATTTACTCGAGTTGCAGTGATTTCTAGGGCATCAACATTTTACTACTGAGAAATGACCAAATCCACCACTCATTCCTAGTGCCACGACTTTGGGTAATAGAGATGAAATACACAAGCCATGACCATTCTCAATACCATGACTTTATGTTACAAAGATGAAATACCTAACTATTGTCATTCCTAGCACCACACCAATCTAATGAAACAGAGAGACCAAAGTTATGTCTCATTCCTAGTACCATGATATTATGTTGTTGAGATAAAATACAAAACTATGGTGATTATCAGTGTTGTGGAAATCTAAAGTAGGAAAAAGAGTAAAATCATAGCTCATTCCCTAGTATCATGACTTTGTGTTATATAAACAAAAAGTCAAAGCTATG
The DNA here is from genome assembly GCA_029783825.1 of Sapria himalayana. Taxonomy (NCBI): domain Eukaryota; kingdom Viridiplantae; phylum Streptophyta; class Magnoliopsida; order Malpighiales; family Rafflesiaceae; genus Sapria; species Sapria himalayana. The sequence continues at coordinate 5,568,810 of JAREIK010003431.1, forward strand.
GAATTCCTCGGTGCTATAACTTTTTACTAAAAAATCTTATTAGGCCATTTGAGTATAAAAATATAAATAAGAGATATTCAAAAAAATTGAGAGCACAAGAAAGAAATGAAAAATTAGGGTTTGGAGAGCATGAATTTTTCCAAACCTAGAGAAGATCCATGAACAAAAAAGTGGTGCAAGGCATATATAAGCATAAACTACAAGGGGAGGGCATAGATTTTGACTCCTACCTAAGGTCAATCCAAGGCGCACAAATGAGAATTATGGGTTTAGGGTTTGATTACTAGATACTCTTGAGGGCCATCTTTTGGAACCTAAAATTATCATGTGAATTTCTCTCTAAAGGCAGGCTAAATTGAGGTCGGATTATTATATTATATTTCATATAATATATGCTTAATTAATATATTTTTGTGTTTGTATTATGTTATTATTTGGTTATTGTTGAATGTGGTGTTTATATAGCACTGAAACTATGGTTTAATATTGATGAGTTTGTGCATGTTATCGTAGTAGATGATGATAGGTAAGTCATGAAATACATTCACATGTAATGATAGAAAAGAAGTGACAACTTTTCTGATAATGATGCTTGAGACAAACTTATATTTCAAAATTCAATATTGAGGTAAATCTAAATATATGAGTATGGCGCTTACAAAGCCAAAAGCATATATGCATTTCAATCCATTAAGCTTATTTTAAAAGAACTTACCCTCAATTGATATATGAGTTTTATAAAATATTATCCTGATAGATTCACCTTTTGTGTGGGAGTCTCATGTTGTTGTAATAGATAATTACATGTAAACTATGAGAAATGCTTGAGTGCAAGTGACTCATAAGGAAGTGATAGTTTTGCGGCTTACTTTTTTTTGTATGACTCCTATTTAAATGATGTAAGTATGATACTTACAAAGCTAAAATTGTATATGCTTATATGACACTAGTTCATATCTTTATGTTATATGAGGTCAAAAAATAAGAATGCATTAATGAAGTAACTATTAAAAGATTTTGATGAGTTTCCTAAAAAGTATGAACATATGGATAATCTTGGAGTATTGCTGATGTATCAATTCAGTACTAAAATACAAAGGAGAAAAATATGAGATCATCATTAGGGAGGACCCAATAGTTGATAACCACTTTTTTTGTCATTAGGCTACTAGAATATTTTCACAATAATATAACTTTTATTCTTTAACCAAGCACAACAACAACTAAGTAATTTAGATAGGCCATCATGCTTCAATAAATGAGACAATCTTAAAATCTAAGTGTTTTACCAAAAAGCTCAGTTTTATCATTTCAACTAGAGCAATAGTTGACTCATTATTGGTTGATCAAACTACTTACATAGTCCCTATAAGATTAATATTTAGATAAAAGTCTACTTTATTACTTATATGATTTATATACTTTCAGAATTGGTTGGACTAGAATCTCTCACCCAACAATGTTTTGTGACATTGTCTAATTTTAAAAACTAGGAAATATAATAAAGTCACAACAAATTTCTTGGTACCATTATCAGTGAATATTTAATTTGATTAGTCAACTTTAGTTGATGTAACTATCCTTAAAAAAAATATGGTAGTTTTATTTTTAGTAGTTTGGATAATATTATCTTTTTTTTGCACATTGATTTGGATTATTTGTCTTGTGTTACTTGTTTGTATCTTTTGGTTTAATATTTCTTTATTTATTTATTTTTACTACAAATTAACTTAGTGAAAATTTGAGACTAAGCTAATACCTCAGTCCTAGAATGTGATAAAATCAAAAATAAGAGAACTTCAAGAAGATGAGATGAATGTGCATGACCCAATTTATAAATATGATGAAGCCTATTTTTGAGAAAGTAATGATTTCTATCTCATACCTAATTGAGACCTAAATTAGTTTAATTATCAACATATGGTGAGCTATAGAGATCTTAAATATGAGAACTATTAACATATTACTCACTAGAATGGTGTCTAGTAGAAATCCCTTCTAGAGTTTGATGATATTAATAATACATTACTTGTGGGGCTAAACAAAGGATTGATATAAAATATCATAATGTTAATGATTTGAGGAGGACATGATAGAATTGAGAATGAAGATGAATGAAAAGAATTCAGAGGAAATGATAAAAATCAGATTATAGAATAATGAAAAATTGGATGGCGAATAGATAGAAATTAAAGATCAGGGGATTGAACTAGAAAATATCGTGACTTTTCTTGTGGTCATAAATAACATCCTGACTTTGGAGTTCTAGAAAGAAAATATTGATATTGTGATGCCTAAAAAAGTCATGGCTGGAGAAGAAAGTCATGAGAAGTTCTAGTACCCCAACATTCACGAGGGACACCATACCTGACAGTGCCATATCTTTTGAGAAAGTCATGACTATTGAAGAAAAGTACCCGGGGGCTTAGATAACTCTAGATGGGTTGATCCAAAAGGCTTTACCAAATTATATTCATTATACTTTTATATAGGAAGACAAGATGAAATCAATTATTATTTTAGTAGGGTTAATGGATTAAATGGGTACCACCGTGGTGAATCTCATAAAAAATTATATCGCAACCATTGCTTGGTCACTCAAAGATATCAAAGGAATAAGTCCTTCAATATGCATGCATAACATTCTTATAAAGAATGATATGAAGCCAATAATTGAACATTAATAGAATATAAATCCCATCATGAAATATGTGATATAGAAGGGGATTGTGAAATGGCTAAAGGTAGGTATCATTTATGCTATATTTGATAGTCCATAGGTGAGTCTGATTCATCTTGTACCATAGAATGGAGGGTTAATGGTAATCAAAATTGCAACTGATGAAGATATTAACACACATGCGATAATTGGATGGTGATTATTTGTTGATTATAAGAAATTGAACAAGGGTCAATAACGGATCATTATCCACCTCCATTCATGGATTAGATACTAGACATAATCTTGTCCTGTTTATTCTATTATTTTCTGGATGGATATTTCGGATACAATCATTTTTTGATTAACACAGCAGATTAAGAAAAAAATGATATTCACTTACCCATATGGGATTATCATATTTAAGAGAATGTCATTTAGCCTTTGTAACACTTCAATCATGTTTCAGAGGTGCATGTATGGTGTTTTTGTAGACCTTGATGAAAAAATTCTAAAGATATTTATGGATGATTTTTTCATGTATAGGGATTCTTTTGAAGGGTGTTTTTATAACATAGAGGTCATATTGAAGTGTTGTAAAAAGAAAATTTTTGATCTCAATTAGGAAAATAAATGTCACTTAAAGGTTAATGATGATATCATACTCAAACAGATAGTATCATTTATTGGATTGGAATTAGATGATGCAAAAATTTCAGTGATCAAAATATTTCCACACTCTACTACAATCAAGGGAGTGAAGAGTTTTCTTGGGAACATGGGGTTTTACTAGTAATTTTTTAATAACTTCTTGATGACATCAAAACCATTATTTAAACTATTAGAGAAAGATACACTATTTGAATTTGATCAAGAATATATCAATGGCTTCGAAGAGTTGAAAAATAAATTGATCGAAAGCCCAATATTGACTATTCTATGATGAGAAAAACTATTTTTTATTATGTGTGATACAAGCACACATGCCTTAGAAGCTATATTGGGAAGAAAATGAGACTAGATATTTAGTTCAAATTCATATGTCAGCCGAATATTGAATGAAACCCAAGTGAATAATACAACCATTGGAAAAAGAAATATTAGATGGATAAAGGTGTTGATTTATACTTAGAATAAAGGTGTTGATTTATATGGATCGCACGGCCATATGCTACTTGTTGACAAAAAAAAGGTAAGAAGAAGCTGATAAGATGGATATTACTTCTCTAAAAATCTGATCTAGTATTCCAAGATAAGAAGGGAAGTAATAACATGATTGCTGACTATTTGTCATGATTGGAATTTGGGAAAAAAAAGAATAGGAGAGGCTGAAATTTTAAAGATTTCTCCGATGAGTGAGTTTTGATGATAGAGGCCAAATTACTGTGGTATGCTAATTTTATTAACTATTTAGCATGTACTTTCTTACCTCCCTTTTCCAAGTCATACCAAAAGAAAATATTCTTGTACAATGTGAGAAACTATCTATGGGATGATCAAATATTGTTTAGAAGATATCCCACTCATATTATAAAAAGATGCGTGCTCAAAGAAGAACACATAATTATCCTCAAATGTCATTCATCACTTTATGGAGAGTATTTTTGAGGTAACAAAACCACCTAAAAAATATTACCATCTTATTATTTTTGCCTTCATTATTTTGAGATAGTCAAAATTTTGTATTATAGTGTGATAGATGCCAGAGATTGGGTGATATATCTGGGCAACATGAAATGTTGCTTAGCTTTATTATTGAAGTGGTGATTTTTGTATTAGTAGTGGATATGTGTCAAAATAAGTGGAAGTAGTAGTGGTGCAAAAGAATGATACAAAAATAATTGTGAGTATCATAAGCATAAATATTTCATCATGTTTGGAATGCTGTGATATATTATAAGTGATGAAAGGAGTCATTTCTATATCTGATTGTTGAATGCAAATTTAACAAAGCATGGGACTAGGCATAAGAAGAGACTTTCATATTATCTACAAATAAATGTGCAAGTAGAAATATAAAATAGAGAGATCAAAAAGGTATTAGAAAAAATGGTCAACCCATCTAGAAAAGATTAATCTTAATATTTGAACGAAGCACCATGGGGATGTCTCCTTATCGACTTGTTTTTGGTAAAGCTTATCATTTCTTGGTCAAACTTGAATATCGAGAATAGTGCATTATTAAGAAATTGAACTATTAAATGAATTATGCAAAATAAATAAGAATTCTTAGATGAGTGAACTATAATAATTAAGGAATGAAGCTTATAACCATTCATATATTTATAAAGATAAAACAAAAAAGATGACATGATATGAATCCCCACAGAAGAGATTTCAATATAGGAGAGAAGGTATTAGGTTTTAAATCTTGTCTTAAGTAAGTTTTAGAGAAGTTTAAGCTTTAATGGTATGGATCCTTTGTAATTATGACCATTACTCTCTATGGGATAGTGTTTGTTATGCTAAATACCAAATAATATAAGTTATTTTGGTAAATATGCATGATTTGTGTTCATGAAAAAGAGATTTAAATTAAACCATTTCACTAAATTGTAGTGTTGGTATATTATGATGAATAATTATGAAATTAGGTACTTTTGTGTGAAATGAGAAAATTGGTAGATTGATTGAGAAGGAGAAGAGCAAAAAAATAATGTAAAGTCATAGCATTCCTTGTGTTATGACTTTGTTATACCTCATTAAGCCCATAAGGCAGTTTCATCATCCATTCTTCATTGAAGCTTTTTTGCAAATAGTCATGGTAATTTTCATATGCCACAACTATACTACCTCATTAACATAATCATTTCGCTATGCAACACAATCATTTTGGATATGAAATATTTATAGAGTCACAACCACATTAGCTCATAATAGTCTTTATAGATGTTATAATTTCTTATCTCTCGATTATGATTATGCAAACTATTAGATTGTGCAGAAATATAAACAATGCACACTAAAACAATCAAACACTAGTTTTTATATGGTTCACTCGCCGTTCAACATAACTAACTACATCCTCCAAAAAAGTGCTTAGCCCTTATAGATTAATAACCAAATGTTATAGTGCAAAATCACATAGAGAGAGACAAAGAGATGATGAACAGAGTGCACTGAACAAATTTTGCATACAATGTATTTATTGGAAAAACAAATAGGATTTTATAAATGGAATGAGTCGAATCAACAGTGAGATCCTCATTATTATCCTAGTTCCACGTGAACAATCTCTCAACATATTAGTAATGCACCTTTAAATAAAATAGAGAAACAATAAAACAAATGGTTAAATAGATAAAAAAACAAATTATATACTATAATAGCTATGATATTAATTTTATATTGTTACAACTAAGTATCCTACTAGTTATAAAAGTCATGACATCTGGCAATGTTTTGACATCATTAGAGAGCCATCAAGACTAAGGCAAAAGCCATCGTGTTTCTCTAGTTTATGACTTTTAGCTATAAAAAGTTCCAAAAAAAATTTACTTGAGTGGTGGTTGTTTATAATGTTATATCTTCTTGCCCTTGAGAAAAGATAAAAGCTGCATCTCATTTTTACCATCATAAATTTGAGTTACAGAGATAAAATGCATAATCTATGACCATTCCCAATGTTGTAACTCCATGTTACAAAATCAAATGCATAGTCATGATCATCTGAGTATCGTGACAATTTGCTGCAAGAGACCAAAGTAGTGGCTCATCCCCAGCACCATGAGCATATGATATAAAAATTAAATGTACAATTACATCCATTCTCTATGCCATGGAAATCTAATGCAAGAGAGAGACCAGAGCAAGGCACAACTTTGTATTACTGATATAAAAATTCAAAGTTTCAATATTCCTCAAAGTCACAACTTTCTACTTAAAAATCACACCTAATCATTTGAGTATAAAAGCACAAAATCAAAGATTTTCAAAGATAAGTATAGACCATAGAAAAGAGATGAAAATCTAGGGTTTTGGGAGCACAAATTCACCCAAACCTAGAGTACATCCTAGAGAAAAATGGCAATGCAAGGCATGAGCTTCAAACCAAGGGCGCATGAATTTTGACTCCCACCTAAAGTAAATCCAAGGCACAAAAATAAGAATTGTGAGTTTAGGATTTAATTCTTAGACATTCTTGAGGGCTACCATTAAGAATCTAAAATTCCATGTGCTGTAACTTAAATTATCTCATATGAATTTTTTCTGATGTCAGGCTAAATTAAGGTTTATGGTTGATATATTTTATTTTATGTATTGGATGCTTAAATGATATATATTTATGATTGGGTTTTATTGTAGTTTGATTATTGATAAATATAGTATTCATGTAGAATTGAAATTAGAGTTTTACTCTTGATGAGTTTGTGCATGTTATTGTGGTGAATGATGACAAGTAATCCACAATGCACACTTGCACATAATAGTAAGAAGGAAGTAAAAACCCTATCATGGTGTGTGAAACAAACCTATATATCAAAACTTGATGTCAAGATAAGTTTAATCATGTGAGTATGGTGATTTTGAAGTTAAAAGCAGAAATACTTTTATAATTCAATCCATTGTGCATATCTTTGAAGAACTTACCCTTAATTGAAGTGGGAGTTTTATAAAATATGATCTTAGAAGTTTTACTTTTAGTGTGAGAGACTTGTATCATCACAATAGATGATGATAGGTAAGTCATGAGATATGTATAAGTGGAGGTAACTAATAAGGTGATGATGATCATGTTAGTTACTTTTTATCATGTGACTCATACTAGTGAGATTTAACAAAAAACTTAAGTTAATTATACGAGGATAATGCTTACAAAGTCGAAAATACAAATATTTTTAATACCACATGAAATAATGTCTACATGCATGACATATGAAATCAAAGAATAAAAATTTACATATGAAGTAACTATCAAGAGTAGGGTAGTTGATGAGTTATCTAAAAGATATGAATTTATGAATGATCCTTGAGCAGGGATAATTTATTATTTTGGTAGTAAAGTATTGAGTGAATAGCTATGAGGGATAATCTTTAAGAATGACCTAATAGTTGACAATTCACCTCGTATGTCATTGATGCACTAGGGTATTTTCATAATAGTCCAACATTCTTTCCATAACCAAGCAATATAAAAATTATGCTAATTAGAAATGCCTCCATGCATAATGAAATAGTTCAACCTTAGAATCTAAGAGTCTCACCTAAAACAAAATATTATCCTTTCAACTAGAGCAGTAGTTGACTCATCATTAGTTGATTAAACTACTTACATGATTTCTATAAGATTAATATCTAGATGAAAGTCCATTTTACTATTTTTGTGACTCATATACATACGAGTGGGTTAGATATGACACATTCACCTAATGAGATTTAGAGAAATTTCCTAGACCTACAAATTGGGAAATATAATAAAGTCACAACATGTAGTCACAATGAAATCAAAAAATGGAGCAAAATTCAAAGTAAATGGACAAAGGATGAAATATTACATAGTTTTATCAATAATTCAGCTACATCTGAAGGAAGGGGAAAAAATAGGGGCAGCATTGAAAGTCATGGGTTTTTCCTAGCGTTGTGACTTTGGAGATATAGGAACCAAAGAAAGAAACTTTGGCAAATCATAGTGTTGTGCCATTGGTGATTCATATAGAAAAGGCTGAGAGCACATCCCAACAAAACTCCATGCCAATCCATAAAGTCATGGCATCCATGAAGGATGAAGTTGTCATGATCCAAAAAATCATGACATTCTGGGAAAGAGAAAAAAAAGAAGGAAGCTCTGAAAACAAAATATAAAATATGATTTAATGATGAAAGTAAGTTTGGGAAGAAAAGTGGAAGTGAGAAATTATATAATGAAGCTAGCCTAGATAGATGAGATCATTGATGAAGGTAATACTTCATTGATGGTCTAGCTATGGATATTAAACATGATACCACTTAGGTGGTAACCCAATAAATTTTGTCTATACAATGTGATGAAATAAATTTACTCATTCACATATATCATTTTGCACAAATTTTGCATCCACCAATTTATTCATGGAACTCAAAACCCACCATGACTCATTTATATATCCATAAAAAAAGTAATCTCACCATCTAGACACACTATGATTTTAAAACATAGTTATAGCAAACACTTATGTTAGATGGATGGAAAACAAAAAAAAAATTTCTAGTGGGAGTAATTGCTAGGGGATGAGCAATCACTTTTGTGTTGGAGTTTGTTTTGTATACCAAAATCAAAATAATACTAGTTATTTTGGTAAAGATACATGTTTTTTTTCTTGAAAATGCCATTAAATATAATCATTTCACTAAATTATAGTTATGACATGTTATGATGAATATTAGTAGAATTTGGTGAGTTTTGTGTGAAATATGAGATTAGTGGATTTGTTGAGTAAGCGGGGAGAAAAGACTCCAGTAAATTTATGACATTTATTTTGTTATGAGTTTGTTTTGTTAAACCTCATTGAACTTATAGGATAGTTTTAATGTTCATTCTTAGTTGAAGCTTTACACAAATAGTCACAATAATTTTTATATGTCATGACACCACAACTTTGTTGACTGTTGACACAATTATTTCATAATTTAATATATTCTTTTTTTTGTTGCAAAACTTTTATGGAGTCACAATTATACAAGCTCATAATATTTTTTATGGTTACAATATTAATTTTATATCATAGCAATCAAGTTTCTCACTAGTACTAAAAGTCATGACATCCTCCTGCATTATGAATTCCTACTTACTGAGTCACTAAGAGAAAGGCAAAAGCCACAACACCTTTTAATACCATGCCTTTTAGCTACAAAGAATTCCAAAAAATATTTACTCAAGTCATAGCTATTTCTAGGGTTGTGACTCTTTGCTCTTGAGAAATAACCAAATTTATGGCTCATTCTCAGTGCTGCGACTTTTGGTTGTAAATATGGAATGCATAAGTTGTAGTCATTATTAGTACTGTGATTTTATATTATAGAAACAAAATTAATAGTCATAGCCATTCTCAACATCATGACAATCTAATACAAGAGAGAGACCAAAGTTGCGACTTATTTCTAGTGCTTGACTTTGTATTATAGAAATAAAATGTATAGTTATGATCATTCCTAGTACCACAACAATCTAAAGCAAGAAAGATACTAAATATATAGCTCATTCCTATTGTGATGACTTTGTGTTACAAGGATAAAAAGCCAAGGCCATGACATTCCTCATTATCATGACTTTCCACTTAAAAATTGCACCCATCCATTCAAGCATAAAAGTGAAAAATGAGAGAAATTCAAAAAAAAAATTCAAGGGCAAGAGAAAGAAACAAAAAGCTAGGATTTTAAGAGAATAAATTTAGTTAAATCTAGAAGAGATCCATGATCAAAGAGCCAATGCAAGGTATTTTAACAAAGGTATAACACCTAATTTTATGGTTAGGTGTATCCCAAAAGCTAGGTAACTTATTAACTGCTCTTAATAGTTACTTCAAATTTGTATTCTTATTTTAGGACCTTTAGTATCTTTCTCAATAAAAATTATTGGCATAATAAAAGTAATTGTACTTTCAAATTCATTAGTGTTATAATTATACTCACACAATTAACATATATTTTTATTTGTGTTTCACTAGTGAAAGTCATATGATCAATATAACTCATAGAACTATCACCATCATATGAATGAGATTTACACATGCATGTTGTGTGGCTTATCTAGTATCATCCCCTACTATGATAAGTGACTCATATGCCAAATATAAAGCCCTTAAAAAATATTCTATTTACCACCAACTATCAATTGAGAGACAATTTCTCTAAGACATACTTAATGATGTCTCATATAAAAGTATTCATGTTTTCGATTTCATATGCATCATACTCATAATTATTAAATATACCTCAATTTTATGTTTTGGCATATAAGTTTGTCTCGTACATCATAGTCGGAAGGGCGGTCATTTTCTTCCTACCATACATGTAAGTATGTTTTATGACTTACCTATCATGGTCCACCACTCTAATTATACATGAACTCACTAATAGTCAAAATCATAGTCTCATTTCTATTTAATTATCAAACTATCCATAACCAAAGAATATTATAATAAAATATCATATTAAATCATCAAATAAAGTATCCATCATAATAAATATATTATATCATCCCTGAATCTTTTTTAGCCTAAAATTAGTGAGAATAACAAACAAGACAAGTTGAAATTCATCTCATTTAAATTCATCTGCTCAATTTCAAAGCCTAAAAGAATCTAGATTTCAAAACTTAAATCTCTCAAAACTTATTCAATTCAACTTTGATTTATCCATAGAAGAGCATCGAAATGCATGGCCACCTTTTATGGTTTATGCGTGTATCTTGTATTGCCTTTGTTGCTTATGGATCCCCTAAAAAATAGAGTTGTGTAGCCTTTTTGTTCATCTACCTCACACCTCTCATGAATCTTTGTAGTCTTCTTATAGCTTATTTTATATTCCCGAGTGTCTGGTGTGGTATTCATGATATTGAATAAAATTTATAGTTTTACTATTCCTATTCTCTAACATAAAGTCACTGTGCTGGGGGTGATCCACGACAATGGTCTCTTTCTTCTACTTGATGGTCATGATATTGGATAAAGTCACAATGACACATTTAGTCTATGTAACAAAGTCACAATGCTAGATATGAGGCATTATTTTGGTCTATTTTTCTTTTGTTGATGATTATATAGAGAAAAGTTGTGATGATCCATTTTGCCTTTATAACATAAAGTTGGGATACTTGAATATGGTCACAACTTGTGCATCTCACTTATGTAACCCAAAGTAGAACAACCACAACTTTGGTTTCTTTCTTGAGCTAAGAGTCATGGTTCTTGTGTTGATTGTGACTCGAGTTTGGTTCTCTGTAATATTATGTAGCAAAAAGTCATGATGCTAGATTATTATCATAATATTGGCTTGAGTATTCTATTGTTTAGTAAATAAAAAGTCATGGCATTCGGAAGGTGTTATAGCTTTTAGTAACAATAGCATACTTAGTTGCTATGACATAAAATTAATATCATAGCCATGAAGTTATTTCAAACTAGTTTAGCTATGACTCCAAATGCAACTAAAGGAAATTATTACATAGTGAAAGTACTATATCAAAAAGATAGTAGAGTCATGACATATAAAAATTTTTATGACTATGTGTGTAGCATTTCAGCTAATGATGGATGCCAAAACTAATCGATAATTACTCAAAAGTGTAATTATGTCGTCACATGTCAAATATTATGATTGCATGATTTTTAGCTCTCCTTCTAGATACCAACTCTATCAAGCTGCATATTTCATACTAAATACTCTTTATTTTATAATAATTCAACAAAATCCTCCAAATTTTAGTTTTTGTGAAATCAATATGAATAAACTCTTCTTTTAGGAAAAATATATTATGAAAATCATATTAATATTTAATATTGTTTAATATTTAACATACCAAATACAAGGCACGAGCATAAATCCTAAGGGGGAGGCATGAATTTGAACTCTCACCTAGGGGAAAATATGAGGCACCCGAATATGAATTGTAAATTTTGAGTTTGATTTCTAGACACTTTTGAAAGCTATCACTAAGAACCTGAAATTCCATGAGATTTATCTAAAATTATATCACATGAATCTCTCCCTAATATCATGCTAAATTAAGATCTAGGATTATTATATTTTATTTCATATGATGAATATTTAATTAGTATATTTTAGTATTTGAATTATGTTGTAGTTTGATTATTGATGGATATAGTATTTATGTAGAACTAAAATTAAAGTTTTATTATTGGTGAGTTTGTGTGTGTTATCATGGTGGATGGTGATAAATAAACCATGATGTTCACTCATGCATAATGATATGTAGAAATTGATAAGCCTTATGATCATGATGCATGAGAAAAAAATTATATGTCAAAATCATGAAAAATAATGACAAGTAAGCCATGAGATATGCATGAGTGGAGGTGACTCATAAGGTGGTGATAATCCTGTTAGTTACTTTTTGTCATATGAATCATACCAATGAGATTTGAGCAAATATATATGTTAATTATACAAGTATGATACTTACAAAGTTAAAAGTATAAATACTTTAATGCTAAATTAATTCACATATTTATGACACATGATATTATAGAATAAGAAAGCATATATGAAATAACCATCAACGAGAGTTGATGAGTTGCCTAAAAGGTATGGACTTGTTAATGACATTTGAGCAAAAATGGTTTATCATTTTAATGGAAAGTACAAAGGAGATAGCTATGAGAGATCCATCATTGAGGAGGTCTCAATAGTTGATAATTATCTTGTATACTATTAGGACACTCGAATATTAAAATAATAGTTCAAACTTTGTTCTTTAACCAAGCAAATAACAACCAAGTTATTTAAATAGGAAATCATGCAAAATGAAATGGATCAACTATAGAATCTAAGAATCTTACCAAAAAAACTTTGTCTGATCCTACCTAGATAATCCCTATGAGGTTGATATCTAGATTATGTCTACTTTACTACTTGTATGACTCATATACTTGCGGAACTTGTTGGACAATAGACCATAGCCCTATAAGATTTTGGGATATATTTAATCCTAAAAATTATGCAAGATAATAAAGTTATAATTATATCTGTGAACATAGTAAATATAATTTTGGTGATAAAATAGCAAAGACACAACTAGAATGGAACAATCCTTGGTGGTAACAGTCTAAGGTTAATAATCACCTTATATATCAAGAGGGCAAAAGAGAAAATTCAAATCATCAAACTCTTTATCCAACAATCAAGTATAACATCAACTCAATAGTTGAGAAAACTCATTATACAAAAGCAAGTAAACTAAGCCTATAGTCTGAGTATCTAATTGAGACTCAAGTTTATCTTGTCAACTTGACCAATAGTTAATTCATTATTGGTTGGTCAAACTGCTCATATAAGCTATGTGAGATTGATATCTAAACTTATCCATTTTATTACTTGTAAGACCTATTATATACTTGTAGATTTCCACTAGACATATCTAATATCCAATGAACTTTTGGAGTCATGCTCTATATAAACAATAAGCTTTGATATTATGAAAAACTCATAACACCAATTGAGGAGATGAGGGATGATATATTAATAATTGATACTAGGTAGGACCTAGTTGTTCTTGGTGATACATCTCAATCTGAGTTGAGAAGATCAACTAGGCTCTACTAGTTATCCTTTAGATTCCATGATTATATATTACACATGGATGCAAGCAAGCTTGAGATTTTTCAGGAGGCTATCTTTCTTGAGAATAAATAGGAATGGTTTCATGATATGTAGGAAGAAAAAATATCTTTTCATTTCAATCAAACTTATGATCTAGTACCCTTACCTAAAGAGAAGTGAGCTCTACAAAAATATGGCCTTTTAGACTAAAACCTCATATATGATGATTCTCAACTAAAATACAAGGCATAATTAGTAGTGAAAGGGTTTTGCCAAAAGAAGGAATAGATTTTGATGAGATGTTTTTTTATAATGGATATGACTTCTATTCAAATAGTCATAATCCTAGCTATCAGCTTGGATTTAGAATTTAATCAACTCTATATGAATATAATAATTCTTCAAGGTGACCTTTATGAGGATTTCCATATGTATATTCCTAAGAGATTAATAATTGAAGGGAATAAATATCTTGTATGAAAATTGAATAAAATCATGTACATTCTTAAGGAAGCTGCTAGGAATTGATACAATACATTTGATCCATTCATCATTTCATGATTTTCATAATATCTCTTGTGATCACTTAGTATTTATCAGTCATCAATTGGATAATGATTGACTAATATTTTTATGGTATGTTGAGGACATTCTAATCATTGGTTATAATAAAGCACAAATTAATAAGCTCAAGGTGGAGTTAGAAAAAACAATTCTAGAAAGACTTAGGTCTAGTCAAGCATAGTTTAGGAAGATGTTCTAGGCATATGTAGTTATCTCAAGAATGTTACATCAGTAAATATCTTCGCATATTTTTTATGTGGCTAAGCTAGTCTCCATCCTGTTAACCAAATATTTTAAGCTGAGTACTAGACATAATCCCAAGACTAATTAAAAAAAGAAAGGCGTGAGTAATGTTTGCTTTGCCTCAACTATCAATAGTCTTATGTATATTATGGTTTGTACTAGATTAGATATAACATGAATAATTAGCATTATCAATTATATTCTATCATATTTTGGTAGGTATCATTGGTTATAGTGGCATATGTACTGAGGTATCTATGAGAATACTTTTTAGTTATCTTTGTTCCTGAACAAGTTAAAACTCATACTTCTCAGATATACTGATTCTTATATGGAAAGTGATTTTGATTCACATAGATTCAAATTTGGTTATGTAATAATCTTTAAAGGAGGAGTAGTATCCTAGTAATCTAAGTTATAAAATATGTAGCATTATATTACAATAAGATTGTTTTCATTGCAACTAGTGAATCTAGAGGTGTCAACCAGGCCGCGCCAGTTCGGGCTGGCACGAGGCACGGCATGGTTCAGCCGTGCTGGGCTGAGGCCAACCGGGCCTCATGCCGTGCCTGACCCGACACGGTTCGATGGCCCGTGGCATGGCCCGTCAGCACGGGTTGGGATCACATGCAAACCCGCACTCACACCCATAGTCCTAGGCTCCCAGCTTCCCGCACCCTCATGAGTCACGGCTCACCCTCGACCCTCAATGACTCGGGCCTAGCTTCCCACACAAAAATACCACAGGTCGGGTCCAATCAGACCCGACCCACGGTCCCCCCCGGCCCGGCCCAATTTCCCCCCCTCCGCCAATAGGAAAAAAAAATTTTAAAATGTAGCCGTTGGAGGCAAGATCCAACGGCTAGGGGGCATAATCCAACGGCCCTCATGATCATGCCCCCTAAAATATTAAAAAAAACAAAAAAAATACTATTTAAAAAAAATTTCTTTAATCTATAAAATCATCCCAACCTCTCTATAATATTTATGTTTTTCATAAACATTTATTCTCTCAAATCTCACATTCTCACTCTTATGATTTCGTCATTTGGCTCAGTTTTTCGGGGATCTCAACTCGGGTTTGGAATTTTGAGCTTGACTGTGGTGCACCGTGCACGTGATCGATCTCACTACCTTACTAGGTAATTTATTTTACATTTTTTTAACTCTCTTTCTCTCTCTCTCTCTAGTCCTAAAATAGTTAAATCTAAAATCTATCATCTAGTCTCTAAATAACTATTCTGATTAAGAAAAATCCTAAAAATGACAAATACTAATGAAACATATTTAAATTTAGAAAATGAAAATCTTCCACAGAGGTCTGTAGCTGCTGAAACTTTGGTTTCTCCTGTCATCTCAACCCAAACATCTAAAAAACAAAAAAACTAGGAGGACTTATGTAGTTTAGACTCATTTTAATATAATAAAACAAAAAAAAAATATTAGGGGTGAGGAAGAAGAAATGGCACAGTGCAAATATTGTATGAGAAATTTAACTTGTAAGAGTACGTTTGGGACTGGGCACCTTAAGATGCATGCCGAATTATGCACCAAAAAACATGGTCCATTAGATCCTAGGCAAACCCAACTTAGCACTGCATTTTTTGAGACTGAATTGAGTTCAGTCTCAAAGTTTACTCTCTTCATATACTCCAGCGAGTTGGGTAGGGACGGCATGGCCAGACTTATCACATTGATGAGTCTTCTGATCAGATTTTCGGAAGATCCAATGGTAGTGCGCATCATACAGACATATTTTCAGCATGCTTATCGTAGGATTACTAGTTCCACATCTAGGAATGACATACTACAATTGTATAAGTTAGAAAAATAAAAAATAATTAATGAATTTATGGCATATAGTGGAGTGGTGTCCGTGACGTCTGATATTTGGACCAGTCATGATGAATCATCTTATGCATGTCTCACTAGCCACTATGTAGATTCTAACTGGACTATGAATAAAAAAATTTTAGGATTCTCTGAGATTTTCCATCCTCATGATGGTCCGACCATTTTTGAGTGTATGATGAAAATCTTTAGGGAATATAAAATTCAAAATAAAATTTTTAGTATCACATTCGATAATGCATCTAATAATGGAGTAGCGATTAACATGTTTGTTAGGAATATTAGAGACGCACCATTAGGAGAGATCTTTCATGTCAGATGCATGTGTCACATGATTAACCTGATTGTTCGAGCGAGTATGAAGGTGTGTTCCCCCGCGTTGGATAACATACGTAATGCACTAAAATATATTCACACTCCTCGCAAACAACAAGAGTTTGGTAGTCTCTGTTTGTCTGCAAATCTTAAGAAGATGAAATTCCAATCAAATGTGAGATGCCATTGGAATTACACTTACCTGATGTTGAAGTCATGTGTTGGATACGAACACATGATATCCGACTACGTCAATAGTAAGAGTGACGAACTTATTATTGATGACACTGACTGGGCTTTAAGAATTTCATCTATGAAAATCCTGAAATTTTTTTATGACACAACGAACATGTGTTCGTCAGTTTATACTCTCATGACTTGCATTGGACTCGGGTGCATATGCAGTATTAGTAGCATGTTTAGGACGTATCGAGCTGACCCGATACTTAGCCATATGGTTGTAGAGATGGAAACCAAGTACTTAAAGTACTGGTCCACCGTTCCATCTCTTTATTGCCACGCTGCATGCAAGCACCCTAGGGTTAAGGTGGAAGGGGTAGAAAATACCCTGACTTACATTTCCTCCTGCATGAACCTAGAAGACCCACCTGAAGGGTTCATTCACGAGTTGACTGACATGTTCACATATTATGATACTAGGTATGGTGGTGGTAGTGAGACTGTGGTTACAGACATGGATACCTTCTTCGGAGATGATGATTTTTCCATTCAGTTAGCGAGGGGGAAACGTCGGGGTGGGCCATCACATAGGAGCGAGCTTTCTCGATACTTAGATACCGAAAACTGCTCAATCCTATCACATTCTGATACTAAGAATCTTGATATATTATAGTGGTGGAAATCATATGAGTCCACCTTTCCCATGCTATCTAGGATGACACAGGATCAACTGACTCCTTCGGTGTCGAGCATAGCATCGGAGTATGCTTTTTATGTTGCAGTGAACATGATTTCGGATAGGAGATCGAGATTACGTCCAGATATTATTAAGGCTTTGGCCTGTTTGAAAGATTGGGAGGATTCGAGGTTTAGCATCCATGTCATGCTGAAGCTGGGACAGGGACTGCATCCGCATCCACTATGAAAGCGGAGGAGTTGATTGCTGATGATGATGATCCATATGATAGTGATCTTGATGTTGCGGTTGATGATACTCATGAAATGCAATTGACGATTGATGATAATCCACTGCTTTTTGATATTGATATTTTATTTTTTATTGATTGCACACTTTATTTTTACGTTACGTTAAAACTTGAAACATGTATTTGTTTGGTTCAGTATCTATTAGATGATTGGTCATTTTTCATTTGGTTTGCTTTTGTTTTTCTGACTTTGTAATTTTTTTAACGAATTTTTTTGTTTAATTTATTTTTTTGTTTAAAATTTTCATTTAAAAATTAAAACTCTATGCTTTAATATTTTAATTCTAATAAATTATAATCTAAATTTATTTTAAATTATAAAAAAAATTTAAATTCTTTTAATATTTTCAAGTTACAAATTTTTAATAATTGTCAATTTACCAATTTAATTATTAAACTTTATAATTTATTTATATTATATTTTTAATAAAAAAATATAAACTTTGTAATTTATTAAATTTTTAACAATTTTCATTTTATAAATTTAATATATTATACATTATCTATATATAATATAATATATATTTTATTTAAACTAAAATATTAAACTTTAAAAATTTAAAAAAAAAATTTAAACCATGCCCGTACTTGTCTGGTTTGGCCCGTACGGCCTGGTTTGGCCCGTACGACCTGGTTTGGCCAATACATCCTGGTATGGCCCGACAGGGCCTGACCTATCACGGCACGACCTACGGTGCCGGCGGGTCGTGCCGAGCCTAGCTTTGATAAACCGTGCTTGGTCCGGCAAGGAAGCACGGCCGTGCTCTAAAAAAATGGGCCGGGCCGGCCTTTTTGACACCTCTTGTAAAACTTGCAAAAGAACTTAATGGATGAAAATATTTTTTATAAACTTGGATGTGTGACAAGATACATGCATTATATGGTGTGCCAGTCAAAGTATTATACTTATCTCTCAAAAATCAAATTTTTATTTGTAGATCAAAGCATATCGATGTGCAATATTATTATATATGAGATATATTAGATAATAAATTAATTATGCTTAAAAGAGTACACACAAACTAAAATATCACCTATATATTTGCCAAATCTCTTTCATCAGTTAAATTTAAATTTTTAGCTTGCATGCTAGTATGTATCTCCCATCTAGGGACTAGGGTAGAGAAAAAAATTTGTTAGGTATGCCCGAGGAAGAGATTTGGTTGTGTTCATGTATTATTATTTTAACTTTTAAAATATCAATATATAAATATTATTTAAATTCTATGTATTTTATTTTTTTTTAATTACTAGCATTTTTTTTTTGTTTTTCATAGGAGTTGAGTACGATAAACCAACAATGTGAGATAATTTTTAATATTCAAAAATTCAAAAAAATACAAAAAAAAAAATGATAAATGGACATTCCATTTTTCCCTAGAGGCATGTGTGGTGCCTCTTGGATGGAAAACTTGTCCCCCATAGAAATGGTTTTTAAAAAGACAAAAAAAACACACACACACATAATAGACTCTCTCATTTTCAGAAAAATTTACTTCTAGCAGCATTATTATTTTTGATGAATAAGGGCTGCATGTTGAAGAAAAATAGAAATAAAAGAGGCAATTTTCCCCGCTTCACTATAACTATTTTGGTACTTGTGGTAGCAATTTTCCATATGTTGCTTGTACCTATTTTAGTGCTATTGTGAACTATATTGGTGTTGTTGGTAACAATTTTGAAGATGTTTACTATTTTATTTTGCTTTCTTAGAGAAATTTTTAGGCACAAATTTTCTTCTGCCCAAAATTTAACATTTAAAGTGGATGACATCCTAATCAATAATAATCGATAGATTTAACACCTAACCTAAAAGATAATATAAAATATGTCTGAAGCATTTTCCCCAAAATCCAAATTTTACATTTATGTTATGCATTGGCACATTATTGAGTTTTATATTCTATAAAATCAATTTTGGTTCAAAAGTAATTTTTGGGTGAAGTTTTTTTTATGAAATTAGTATGTGTGGAGAAGTCTTAAATACACTTTATTCATCTTGACACCGTATGTTGGACTTTGGATACTATTGTGTATATTGATTTTTTGTAGAGTTTTATTTTATGAATTGTGTATTTAAATTTTAATTTTATTTATTGGTTTCAATTTAAATTAAAATCGTGGAATGAATTTTAAATATTTAAAACTTGACAATTTTCAAAATAGAAAATTTAATCTCAAATTGATATTGAATTAAAAGTTATCAATGTTCCAAATAAAATATATTCAAGATATCTCTAGTAGTTTCAGATTAATCACTGAGTGATCGGCCTCTCCCAACAAAAAAAATGTTGCCTAAAATGATTATCAAAAATATTATTTGCTTATGTGGGTTGATGATGGAGTGGACTTGGCAAGTTAAAAGTAATGGGAGAATTGTGTTTATTGCACTCCCAACAAAATATTTGAAAAAAATTGAACCAAAATTTTAATATTTTAGAAAAAGTGCACTAAACTATTAGATAATTTATTTTTTGTGTACTAAATTGTTATAATCTTAAAATACCCTTCACTGTTCTCCCGTCGACTTTCTCCCCTCTTCCCTCTTCTCTTGCCCTCGCCTCTCATCCCTTGCCCTCGCACTAAACTATGCCCCAATATATCACGCAGTCATTGTGAAATCTTGAAAAAAAATGAAGAAATAAATAACATGATATGTTTTTGAAAAAAAAAAAAGATAAAATAGTAATTTTGTAATAAGAAAAATTAACTAAAAAATTTAGAACCCTGATGATAAAATGGATTTCGTTATTGAATTCGTCTTGGAAAATATGGCTACGGGGACAAATTTCGTCAAATTCTGAGGAAGTCAGAATTTTGTTATTTTTTAATTAATTTAAAATAATTATTAGAATAAATAAATAAATATTAAAAAAATGAAAATGGAAAAGACCCCACCACTATGTCATCACGTGGCTACGTATGTGCAGTCTAGGGTCCAAGCGTCCGACAAAAAAAATTTCTTATAATAAGAATTTTTAATTAAATAAAATAAAAAAGACTGACGTAAATCCGAAAACGAGATGATGCATGACGGAAAAAAAAATAAACTCGGGAGAGAGAGAGAGTCACTGTGTAGAGGACAAAAATATAAACTTAATTTTTGTTGATCGTAACGGATTATTCTGAAGTCGAAATAGAATAGTCCAAGAACTAAAGTTATTCTATGTGACGAGATCTTTAGTTTGACATCAAATTTATCAAGTTTTCATGAAATTTTCCGAAAGTTAGTGGTTTTCTCTTATCAGAATTTTTATCATAACACCTTTCTGTAAAATAATATTTTACCTTTAAATTCGATAGTCTAATCACAACAGATTACTTTGAGTGGTCATACGGATCACCTTCCCAAACCTCTTATTAAGAAGCCTTTAGCATTTCAAAAAATTGATTTGCTGGTGATATCAGGATATCATCAGTGATAACAGGATTTAATGAAATACCAATAATATTATTCAAAATTATTTAACATGCATCATTGGGATTAGCAAAGTATATTGCAACGGTTGAATCAACAATTCTATGTGCATACTTAGTTATTTGTAGCACAACTTTTTTTATTTATTTATACTAAACATAATAGTCGCTAACAATTCCATTTTTTACTAGATGATATCGCATTGTGTCCACATCATATAAACTCTGATTTTGAGAATTAAGAACATTACATTGACATTTTATTTTTGTTTCGTCCATAAATTTAGCCTATTTTTAGCGATTACAATAGATTCCTCTATCCTATTTACAAATTTATCAGTTAAAAATCCATCTTTCAGTCTTACATTCATTCATTGATGATCATGTCGTATAATATTTTTAATTCCTGTAACACATAATATTAATATTTTTGGAATTATAATATATATATATATTTGTAATAAATATGTAATAATATTTTTACAAAATTGTATAAATCAAACAAATAATATATAGTAGAATAATTAATTAGGTAATGTTCGATTAAAATTAGAAAAGGCGAATTGTTCCAATATAATTTTTTCATATACATAAAAATAAAAATTTGAAATTTATCTATATTGAATAAAATTGCATTAAAAAAGAAAAAAAGAAAAATTTGCAATATCATAATTTTCAATTTCTTTATTAATATTAAGTACTAAATAATTATATAAACATATTATATATAATATAAATAATAAATAAATTATCAATGTCAATATATTAACATTTATCACTGAAAAAACATACAAAATAAATCAAACATCAATGAAAAACATTATTAAATGAATGAGAAATTCTTCTAATATATATGAAACATGCAGTATACATAAGTATATACCTCAAGTGACATGTAATATAAATTTTTTTAATATTAAATAAAGGTGGGTATTATTTATTTTATTACTATTTTAATGAAATATAAGAAACTATATATATTTTTTAATTAGCCCCTAATTTTTTTTTAGTTTTAATAATTTTTCATTACGTTTCACCATTTTAATTGCATACCCTACTTATATTTTTTTCCAATATTATTGTATTACAGATGAATATTAAGTAATTGTTTTAATAATTATAAATTATTTATTGTTAAAGTTATACCATTAATATGAGTTATTCAATTTTGAAATAATTAAAATCATGTAATTATATAAAGAAAACAAAATGCGAATAATTTTGGTGATATTAACTATAGGGCAATAACAAAATACTCAAAACAATAATGAATCAATTAGGTTACAAAAAAATATTACAAATAAAAGTATGAGGAAACAATATAAACAAATATAAACAATATATAATTTATCAATTATATTTAAAATAATTCAGCAAAATAATCGGATAGAACATATAAATGTTGAAAATAGAAAAAAAAATTAAGCTTAGCATGAAAACACACAATTGGATCTATTCTAAAATGCAATATATATTGAATATAATAAAAATCATAATTTCATACCTTAATTATGGATGAAAATGACGTCGAACAATATATGGAAGATATGCAATCTAAACACAAATCGGATGAAATCACAACCAAATCAAAAAATCCCAAAACCCTAATAACACTCAAAAGTTTGGAAGTGGTCTTCAAAAATTAATTATCGTATTTTAGCGAAGGAATTTATTTGTGTCGCTAAAAATATGACAAAAATGACTTTCCGTCGCATAATAATTTTAATTTATATAACGACGAACTTAATATCTCTCACGATAATAGAAACAGATACAGTTTTCATTTCTAATTATAAATGGATGTAAATATTTCTATTGCTAAATTCACACAAGCATATGCACTTCTCATCTTGTGGATCATTTAGCGACGAAATAAAAAAACTCAAAAATTCTCGTCGCTAGATAGTGACGGAAATTTTGTTTGTTTTAATTTTTTCATGGTTTTGTTTATTTTGTTTATAATCCATTTCAAATCCATTCCTAATTTTTGAAAGAAATTTGAGTATTTCTAATTTTCATTTCTAAATGGTTTATTTATTGCAGTATGTATATATAACTACATATACAAACATTTTTGAAAACTCATATATACATAAACATAAATAGGTATAAATCTATATATATACACAATACACTTATATAAACCTCACACAAACTCATAATATATATATATATATATATATATATATATATATGTATGTATGTATATAACCCTATATATATAACTTGTATATGTTGGTTTTATATAAATAAGTTTATATGCAAGATATATAGGTTTATATATAAAAATGTATATATATATATATATATATATAGATAATTTTATACACATAATTATTTATAGATGTTTATGTGGGTGTATATAACACACACACACACGTATATATATACATTTATAAGGTATATATAAGTTCGAATTTATACACACACACACACGCGCGCGCGCGTATATATATACGTTTATAAGGTATATATAAGTTCGAATTTACACACACACACACACACACACACACGTATATATATAAGTTTATAAGGTATATGTTATAAAATAAAACTAAACCCGCAATAATTTGAAAGATAGAAAATTTAAAAGTAAAGCAATAAATTACATCAAGAAATAAAATATATTCAAAAGAAAATAAGAAATTGAAATACATGGGAATGAGTTTCAGAGAAATAGAAAAGTCCTTTATATAGGAAAAAGTTTGGAAATCTCCAAACATATTTCCAATGTGGGCAAGATGATTTTCACCCACCCCCCTATTAAATTTAACATTCTCCCAGTTGAAAATCACTTTCTTTGCTTGTCAATACTTGATTCCAATCTTGTTAAGCCACATGAAGTTCTACACCATTCAAACTTGTTATTGCTGATCGGTTTGGTTAAAACATCTGTTATGTTTTCTTCGGTATCAATCTTTTGCAAATCCACACTTCCTTCTTCTACTTTCTCTTGTAAAGAATGATATTGTACCCTGATGTGTTTTGTCTTTGAGTGAAATACTGTATTTCTTGCTAAGTGTAGAGCACTTTGACTATCACAAAATAAAGTAACCTTATCATGTTTATATCCAAGCTCTTCCAATAGTATTTGCAACCAGATTGCCTATTTACTGGCTTGTATAGCTGCAACATATTCTGCTTCTGTCATAGAAGTAGATACAATAGGCTGCAATTTCGAAACCCAGCTTACAGCTCCTCCAGCAAGAGAAAAAAGATAACCCGTTGTAGACTTGCTATTATCAGTATTTCCAGCATAGTCTGCATCAACATGACATCTGACAATAAGATCTGAACTTCCATAGCATATTGTAGTATTTGAGGTTCCTTTCAGATATCTGAAAATCCTCTTCACAGTACTCCAATGCTCTAAGCCCGGATTTGCCATGAATCATCTAACCACTCCCACTACTTGCGCAATATCTGGTCTTGTACAAATCATTGCAAACATTAAACTGCCTACTACTGATGCATACGGTACTCGAGACATCTTCCTCCTCTCTTTTTTCGAGCTAGGACACATACCTGAGGATAATTTGAAATTAATAGGAAGAGGGGTAGAAATTTGCTTACTATCTTGCATGTTGAAACGACGCAAGATTTTGTTAAAATAATTTTGTTGAGAAAGCCAAATCTCATTATTATTTCTATCTCGGTAAATCTGCATTCCTAGAATCTTGTTTGCTAGTCCCAAGTCCTTCATATCAAATTCCCTAGCCAACTATGCCTTCAATTCTTGGATTCAATATTTGTTTGGGTCTGCTACCAACATGTCATCCACATATAATAGTAAAATGATGAAATCATTTTCTTCAAACCTTTTGTAGTATGTACAATGGTCTGAACTGAATCTATTATACCCAAGGCACATGATGAAGGAATCAAATCTCTTATACCAACACCTTGGTGCTTGTTTCAGACCGTATAGAGATTTGTTCAACTTACAAACCAAGTTCTCCTTACCAATTTCAACAAATCTTTCTGGCTAGAACATATAAATTTCTACTTCAATTTCTCCATGAAGAAAAGTAGTTTTAACATCTAACTGCTCTAAATGCAAATCAAGTGTAGCACATAGAGTCATTACTACTCTAATTGTTGTAAGACGAACCACCCGAGAAAAAATTTCATTGAAGTCAATACATTCTTTCTGAGCATAACCCTTTATCACCAATTTTGCACGATACCGTTATACTTGATCATTGCTATCCCGCTTTATCTTGTAAACCCATTTGTTGCCAATAACTTTTCTTCTGTTTTGTAACGGTACTAGCTTCCAAGTCTTGTTCTTATGTAGAGCTTCAATTTCTTCCACCATTACTGTCATCCACAGAGATGCATCTGAATTATTTGAAGCATTTTGAAATGTTGAACGTTCTTCATCTTCTGTTAGGAGACAATATGCAATGTTGCTCTCCGTAACATACTTCAAGTGCCAAGCTGGTGGTCTTTTATTACGAATTGGCCAACTAACTCCTTGAGCCTTAGACACGACTTGTTCTTGTGCTTCATGCTCCAATTCTTTCTCCATTGACTTGGAACATCTTGTATCTGATCATTTTCTACATGAACAGTGGTAGTTTTTGAAACTTCTTTTAATGTGATATACTCTTCTATTCGTTCTTTAAAAATTACATCTCTACTGATAATTACCTGGTGGTCAGTGGGTTCCCACAGGCAATATCCTTTTACTCCTTCCGCATACCCTAAGAATAAGCATTTTCTGGATTTTGGATCCAGCTTTGCTCTTTCTTGGGTGTTGTACATCACATATGCAGGACATCCAAAATAATGTAAAGTTGAGTAGTCTACTAGCTTACCCGTCCACATCTCTATCAGTGTCTTCAAATTAATCGATGTTGATGGCAATCGATTTATAACATAGCATCTAGTTTTTGGTGCTTCCACCCAAAATGACTTGAGTAGTATTACAGTCGTTAACATTGCTCTCATTCTTTCTGCAAGAGTTCTGTTCAACTGTTCTGCTACTCCATTTTGCTGTGGCGTGTATGTGACTGTGAACTATCGTTTGATACCTTCTTGCTTACAAAAAACAAGAAATTCACCAACTGTATACTCACTTCCATTATTTGTCCATAAACACTTAATTATTTTCCGATATTCAAGTTCCACCCATGCTTTGAATTCTTTAAAAGTTAAAAACACATCTGACTTTTTCTTGATTGGATATACCCAACATCTCCTTGAATAACCATAAATGAAGAATACAAAATACTTTGCTCCTCCATAAGATATTTCAGGTGATTCCCATACATCAGAATATATCAAGTCTAGAGTTTTTTTACTTCTTACATTTGATCTTTTAAATGCCAATCTATTCTGCTTACTAGTAACACAATGCTCACAAAAAGGTAAATTTAATGTTTTGAGCCCCGAAAGTAACTTTTTATTAGATAGAATCTTCAAACATTGTTCTGATATGTGACATAGTTTAAGATGTCATATTATTGTTGATTCTTCTTCTTTAGTAATTGATGCAACACATGCATCTGCTTCCTGTACTATTTTTCCTTTGAGCATGAATATATTTGCCGCGATCTTTTCTCCCTTCATTACCACAAGTGAACCTCTCACAATTTTTATCATCTCATTTTCAATATGAGTTTTGCATCAAAGACTATTTATTTGTCCCAAAGACAATAGATTTTTCTTCAAGTCAATCACATGTCATACCTCTTGAATGGTACGAATCATATCATCAAATATTTTAATTTTGATAGTACTCATACCAACAATTTTCAAAGTATGATCATCACTCATGTGCACTGACCCACCTGAGTTTGGTTCATATTTTTGAAACCAATCTCTCCGAGAAGTCATATGCCACGATTCTCCCGAGTCTAGCAACCATACATCACTAAACTATTTTTTACTTTCAACCATTGTTGTTACCTCACTATACAAAATATTATCTTCATCATTGATGCTTGCAACATTCCCTTGTGTCTTAGATAACTCATCATCTATATTTCTTTTTTTAAACCAATAATCTCTTTTTAAGTGTAATTTCTTACCACAGTTATAACATTTAATATTTTTCTTACTTTGAGATTTTGATCTACCATAATTCTGACTCCCACTAGGGCCACGCTCCGCTGATCTCCCTCGTATCATCGTCAAAGAATCTATTTGTTGTGCATTTACATATCTATCCTCTTTGTTTTTACGTCTATTTTCTTCTTCTAAAATAGCAGAGACAATATTATTAAAAATTAAACTATCAGTCAATGCACCATTCGTTAGATTGATGATGAGTTGATCATACGAATCAGGTAAACTCTGAAGTAAAATCTCAGCACGTTAAACTTCTTCTATCTTATGACCCAACGTAGTAAGTTGCGAAAATAAAGTATTCAAAGTATTGATATGATTAGTTACCATAACAGATTCCATCATTCGTAAAGTGTAAAGTCTTCTTTTTAAGAAGATCTTGTTGTGAAGTGACTTTGCCTCGTACAACCTTGTGAGAGTATCCCAAATTTCTTTTGTCATATTTTTTTCTGCCACACTCGATAATACTCCATCAGCAAGTGCCAAATGTAGGTCAGCTACTGGATTACTATCCATCTTATTCCACTTGTCGTCAGGAATTCTGGTGAGCCTTTTTCCAATTGCATCTAAGCAATTATCCTTCCTCAAAATTACCTTAATTTTCAGTTTCCACAATGAAAAAATTACTTCCATTGAATTTTTCTATTTAAAATTATGCTGCAATGTTTCACTTTTACAGTAAACAGTAACCGAGAATAATAATAATAATTTGTGTTATTACACTAATAAAGTTCCCAGGTAAGTGGAGGGGCGCAACTACCCTGTTAAAACCCACAAACCTTGAGGCTATTATCGCCCTTTTGACAGAACTTTTCTAAAATGTACTAACTACAAAAGTTACTAACTAACTAACCTCATCTGATACCACTGTTATAAAATAAAACTAAACCCGCAATAATTTGAAAGATAGAAAATTTAAAAGTAAAGCAATAAATTACATCAGGAAATAAAATAAATTCAAAATAAAATGAGAAATTAGAATTCATGATAATGAGTTTCAGAGAATGAGAGAAATAGAAGGAAACAGTTTGGAAATCTCCAAACATATTTCCAATGTGGGCAATGTGATTTTCACCTACCCCTATTAAAATAATAGTATATATAAGTTCGGATTTACACACACACACACACACACACACGTATATATAAGTTCAAAAAAACTCACTTATAAATTCAAAAATCAAATTTAGAATTCAAAAACTAATTTGAAAATGGTTTTTTTTTAAAATTAATTTGTTTTTTTAATAGTGACGTGCATAGGCTTGAGGTTAAATTCGGATTTATCATTTTGATTATCTCAAAACAAAAATATTTGATGTTTTTATGTTTTTTTTATTAAATATTAAAAGAAACAAAATTTCCTTTTGGCTACATAGCCTACCATACTGCCTACATTAATGTTTTGGGACCTCGACCCCCTTATAAATACTATCCAAGACCAAGGTTTTTGTTTCAAAACCCTAGTGAGCGACTTCGAATTCTAGCCAAGCCCCTTTAAAATCTTACGCCCAACGGTTTGATTTCCTTCGTGGTGCTCATTTTCTGAATTGGGAACCCTAATTATTTATCTGCAACCCAGTCGCTCTCTCTCATCCGTCGATTGCCATGGAGTTCTGGGGTAAGCTTGCGTTTTAACATATGCTACCTATGTATCCTTGCGGTAGTTCAGTTTGTTACATATTTTAGCCATCCATTGGGTTATGCTTGTTTCTGCAGCCATATCCTGTGTTATTTATGATCAATGGTTTTTTGATTGGACGCCGTTCTATCTTTACTTTTCTATAATATTCTCTAATTTTATATTGAATTTTAGTTGTTGAAATATGTATTCGGCGTTTGTAGTTGGAATTCTAGTTGTTGAAATTCTCTACTTCAGAGTTTGCATTTATTTTCATGTATCTGGTTTCCAAATGTTTCTTTAAAGGACGACATGCTTGTAATGTTTTCGAGTTTTGTAGTTCCTGTGTTTATCTCACGAGACATCATAGTCCACAGGGGCCATTCATTTGCTCCCGCCCATGGTACCAATCTGTTCAGTTGATAGTAATTAATTTATTATAATCCTTCCCATTATTCCATTTCGAAATTCTTCTCCTTTCCCGTTCTTGCCCATCTTTCAATGGAGTGTTGCGATCCATTTGCAATTATGAAATCGAAATCAAAGTAGATTAACCAAGAAAATAAAATGTTTATTTTGTTTGGATGTCCGTTGATGCTTAATTCCACGCTCGGGCTTTTATGTCTGCTACCAAGCAGAGCAATATTGCATCTACAATGGTGTTACAGAAATTGCATATCTTCTTATTGTTCTAGGCGTGGAGATAAAAAGTGGGGAAACTAAGAAGGTGACTCCTGAAGATGGCCGTATGATTCATGTGTCGCTGGTAATGATAGCTATATTATATAAACTGCCACTTTCAGACTCAGCTTCTTTAAAAAGTTGTTGGCTTTGCATTTTTCAGGCTTCACTAGGAGAGGTGAAGAAGGGGTCGCCACCCGTAAATGCAACTGTTGGTCTTCACGTTAAAGTCAAGAATCAGAGTTATCTCTTGGTCACTCTCTCTCAAGACAAGAATCCTCAGTGGAATTTTGACTTGGTATTCGATAATGAGTTTGAGTTGTCCCACACCTGGAAAAGTGGAAGCGTATACATGATAGGTTACTCTACCTTGGATCATGATGAATATCCTTCAATTCAATTTGGCCATGTATTTCATAGATTGCTTGTGACTTGTAGTTTCTAAAACCAGTTTTATATATACTTTGTTCTCTTTTGTGACTTGAATTCAATCTATAACCGTTGTTTCTGATTTCCTTGACCTCGTAGTCTTTCTTCTCTTTCAACTCTAACATCTGGTGAGTTTTTTTAGTCGCAAAGGTGTGGTAGACATCCATGCCAAACCCAACTGACTTGATTTCAATCTTCACATGTAGTAGACGACATAGATTCTGAAGAAGATTTTCCTTTGCAAAGCATGAAATCCTTGGCTCGCGCAGGTTCTTGGTTTTTTTTTTCCATACCATGTTTAAATTTTGTGGTTATCAACTGGATCACCAACCTGCCATCTTTGTTTCTGAATGGTGTTTAGATGGCGGGGAACCAAAGCCTGAAGCCAACAAAAATGCGCCTGCTAAAAGTGTTTGTGGCAAGCCAGATTCTTCTGAAGCATCCAAGGTCAAGTTTGCGGATCAATGCCAACCCCTGCAGTCTGAAGAGGATGACTCTGATGGAGATGGGTTCAGTGAGGAAGATGATTCAGACAAGGTACTTCATCTTGTTGGCATGAGAGATCTGACTGCAAGCAGAGTTCATAACTATCTGTTAATGGCATTGATGGAATTCACTGTTCTACTTGCAGGACATGTCGTCTGGGGAAGATGGTTCAGACGAAGACCTAGAAGGTGATTCTGAGGACGAAGAGACTCCCAAAGTAAGAGTTTTCATTTTTTAGGCTTCTGGGTGCTCGTGATCAACAAATATAATTTATGAGCCATGGTTTTTGTAGCCCGTGCCTACCAAAAAAAGGGCGAATGACACTAATTTGAAGACTCCTCCTGCCACCAAGAAGGCCAAGACAGGTACTGATTGGTATAATGTCTTATTTTTTCTCAAGATAGTATGTTCCTTTTATATGCGTTTTTGTAATGCACATTGAGTCATATATTATTAAAATTATAAATAAATATTCTTAAAAATGGCTTAAAAGTTCATTTTGATCCAATATATGCTTGGATCTTTTCTCAATGCTATGTTTTTCTGCGTGCTTAGATCTTCTCTTAATATGACAAACCATGAGATCCAATATGTATGTATACACACACACGCACACACACACACGCACGCACAACACGCTGCATAAAGTGTTGGAATGATGGGATGTATGTTTGTTAGATGACAAGAAGGGCGCCCACACAGCAACCCCGCATCCATCTAAGCCGCAGAAAACAAAAGCAGAAGCAGACACAAAGAGTGCTTCTCAGAAGAGTCAAAAGTCCGGTGGCAAATTTAAATGCACTTCCTGTGAAAGGTATCCTTCCTTCCTGCCTAAAATCTGCAGTTTTTTTTTTTCATGTTGACTTGATTTCTGATGGTGGACTCGCGGTGATGTGGTCCTGTTGTGTTTAAATGGGCACAGAGCTTTTGGCACAGAGGGTGGTCTGCAGGCCCATGCCGTGGCTAAGCACTCTGCTTCTAAGTAGTCTCAGCCCCGTGGAGCTGCTGTTCGTCGTCGTCTCTGGGGGATTTTTTGTGGGTTTAGTTTATTTCTTTAGCCAGCTGCCTGTCAATCTGCTACTTTTTCTGTTTTCTTTTTTTCAAAATTAGCTCGATGACTGATGTGCTTGCTGATGCAGACTTAGTTTTCTTTGCTGGCCATTAGTGCCCATTTTTTCTCTGCTGCTGTTCCCCTCTCTGTCCCCGTCAAGCAATGTTTTATTTCTTCAGCAGTACTCTTGTTTTATGTTTTTTATTTTTATTTTTATTTTTTTGCTGAGACACGTTAATGTTGCTTCGAAAAATATTTTTAAAAACTTCAATATGTTATATTTGTTTTTCATTCTTCCGAGGAAATTATGAAAATCTAACAATCCATTAAAGCTTCTGAATTTTTGCGTTTGAAAAATTTGCACAAATCTCATTTAAAATTATTTGTTTTTTATTCAATCCAAAAGTAAGTAATTTGTTCACCCTATAATCTCATTAAAATTAAACTAATATAAAAATTTTTTATATAAATTTAGTGTGCCAAGATATGCTGTGATATATATAGTGATATATATATTGAGGTGTATATATATAAATATACACATATATATATAATATTTACTTATGAGTATGCATATATTTCAGTATATATGTATGTATGTATGTGTGTGCGTGTGTGTGTATGTATGTTTTAAGTATGTATAAGGCTATGAATGTGTATAATGTGATAATTTTTACCCAGTATATTGGCACAACCGCAACGGTGTAATTGTAATGGTATAATAGTAATTACAGTGAAAATGCGTCAAAACTCTATTAATTTTGATTTTGAACATTTTATACGAAAATAATTATTTTCATCTCGATTGAAAATAAAATTAGCTGAAAAGATAATTATGATTTTAAGTTTTTAACACAAAATAAAGATTAAATTAGTTTCGTAAAATTGTCGCAAAAACGTCCCCGGGGGGGATTTCATTTGACAACGAAGGAGCCGCAGGGAAACGGAAAATGGCAGATATTCAGAAGGGAGAAACAGGATGAAGTTGATGGGCAATCACCATTTTGGTTGATAAATTATTCGAACGAATCATCGAAAACAGACGATAACATGGGTCCTCCCTCTGATTTATATAAACAAATCGTATGGAGAAAGAATAAAACAAAAATATAAGCATTAGAAATAGTAACATCTTCAGTTGGGGAGGATGGTGCCGACATAGCCGACGCCGGTAATGAAGAAAGAGATGGTCTGGACGAACAGGTATACGAAGTAGTTGTGTTTTCCATGGACCAGATCGTAGCAGCCACAGAGGAAGAGAAACGCTGCAAACCCAAGCTCCAGGTAGTTGAGGCTGCGAACAGCAAACACGAGATGAAAAAACTGATCTGAATTGCAAGATTCGAAAACATAGAGGATTGATGGAGCAAGAGAATGATACCGATCACCAATCTTCAACAATCGAGATCTCCTGGTGGACTTGGAGTTCTTGTTCTTCGCAAAATCAGTCGTCTTGTGAAGAGTGTTTCCGAGTTTCTCCGTCACAACCCATTCGTTAGCTCTGCCAGCTTCTAGCAGGCCGATGAGCGACGCCTTGGTTCGATGCAGGGACATCACGTTCTCAAAAAGAATCCAATAGAACAGCAAATGAATTGACCTGTAAACTCGAAAAAAACCAGTAAGATTTCAAGAAAACTACTACGGACGTCACAGTACGCGTCGTCTTCATACCTTGGAGTTCCAACTGAATTTAGTATGGTGATGATGGAGGGGATATAAATAGCTCCCCATATAGGAACCTCGACTTCAGGGATTAATATGGTCAAGGGAAGGACAATGCAGTAGAAGAAGAACGTGACCATGTGGGCTATGATCTTGCGCACCAAGAAGAAGCTGTATATCACGTAGACTTTTTTCCAGAATTGAACTTTCTGATACAATCAAACTAAATATAATCACTACTTTAATCACCACATTATGTAGCTTCTAACAAACATACAGCACCCGTGGGAAGAACCCTAATACCTTGTTCTTGATTATCTCCATCACCATCTTCCTGAAAAGATTAGCAGGTCCACAAGACCACCTGTGCTGCTGGTATCGAAATGCTTTGAACGTACTGGGAAGTTCGCTTTTCACCTGCCACACATCTTGTAGCATGTAACTAAATCTATGGTTTTCACCGCAGTCCGCAAGCGAAGAAGCGCAGGCAATACCAGCTCTAGTATTTTACCTGCAGATCACCGAGATAAACAAATTTCCATCCCCTCAGACTAGCTCTGATGGCAAGATCCATGTCCTCCACCGTCGTTCTTTCCTTCCATCCACCAGCCTCATTAATGGCAGCAATTCTCCACACTCCGGCAGTACCTGCATTATTGCAGTTCACCTTCAGACATGGTGATCGGGATCGAACAGAACAGCACTACCAAACTCAGAGTTTGTTGAGACGTTCAGCATTATTATGATTTTGCGAAAGACAAAAGAAAATCCTACGATGAATCACAATTAGGGCCCCGCGCCAGATCAAATATCATCCATAGAACACATTCTAAGTCCTCTGCATGGACATGATTGGCCAGTTGCCACCAGCTTCGGTACGATTCTCACCCATTTGTTTCATCAACGACGATTTTTTCGCCATCTACCACTCTGACGTGGGAAAACAAGTTTCCTTCGCGAGTAGTCTCCATCAGAATGCAGTTTTTTTGTTAGTTCGATCACGTGTTGGCCAAATGGGTAGAGAAAAAACCGAGTCACAACGACGCGTCCCTGCATGCTCTGATGCTCCTCCTACTGGAAACTGAACCAAATGAATAAAGAAGAGGAAGAGTACCATTGAAGCCAAAAAAGGCATGAGTGGAAGAGCCAACTTCTTGTTCCACCGTGAAATGATAATCCAGGGACATCTCCTGCATTCTCGTCAACAAGCATTCATCTGCATTCACTGCAATTTTGCAGCATCACCAACATCGTTAATGGCGAATTTCTGGGGCAACGCTGAGTATTTTCTCTTGTTTGATTGATTAAAAAAAATTGTTTATTTTAACATGTAGTTGATCTAGATTAACATAAATTGTATATGTTTTCAAAAAAATTTTAATAAAAGTAAAATATCTAAATTATCATCTCTTATAATATAGTTTTTTTTTGTATTTTCTTTATTTCTTATGATATAGTAAAATATCTAAATTATCATTTCTTATAAAAATTAAAATATGCATTTAGGAGCACAATAAAAATTTGGAATGTCACATTTTGGGTAACGAATATTAAATTAACACCTTAACCCAACCCAAAGGAGAAATGTGTCATTTCTGGTGGTCGAATCAATCGGGGTTTAAAATCCTAGTCTGAGTGACATTGACTCTAGAGGGATTAAAAGGGTCGACAGGCCTAGCACGGAGCAGATTCCAAAGTAGGCAGGGTTCGTGCCGACACACCCATTTAACACACGTAGTTGACCCCTCGGCCAAAACTGCTTTGGAGCACCAAAACCTAGCAGGGAACCGATTGACCCAATTCCAAGGTCAATCGGGCTAGCAGTAACACGGACCCAATTGACCCGATTCCTAGGATCAATCAGCCTAGCAATGACCCGATCGACCCGAATACAGGGGTCAATCGCCCTGGCATGGACCCGATTGACCTTATTCCAAGGGTCAATCAACTTAGCATGGATCCTCTCAAAATGGTCAATCGGACCGAAGGGTTTTTTTTTTTTTTGACAAATGCAAGACAATAATACACAGTGAAAATCATATTTTAGGTTCTCAAAACAAAATTATTTATGTTTTGATAACATTTAATTTTTTTTTAAATTATACCCCAATATATAAAATATTTACATTTTGGAGCACAAAAAATCAGAAATACAATTTAACCCATGTCCATGCATTAAAAAAAACATACCCCAACAAAACCAATTTTCAATTTTGCACCCCAATTTCAGTTATTTTAAATTAAATTTATATACACCCTCATACACATATGCTATATAGGTTTACATATAAACCAATATAGCATATATAAATGTTTTATAGCTATATATAAGTTTTTAAACCTACATAGGTTTACATATA
This sequence comes from Sapria himalayana, assembly GCA_029783825.1. Classification (NCBI taxonomy): domain Eukaryota; kingdom Viridiplantae; phylum Streptophyta; class Magnoliopsida; order Malpighiales; family Rafflesiaceae; genus Sapria; species Sapria himalayana. Next base: position 5,604,640 of record JAREIK010003431.1, read on the forward strand.
TATATATATATATATATATATATATATCTCTCTCTCTCTCTCTCTCTATGTATATACATATATGTCTATAAATGTAAATATTTTATATACATACATATATGTGTAAATATTTTATAATGACATATTTGTCTATAAAAAAACACAATATATATGTATATATATACAATATATATATACATACATACATATATATATATATATATATATATATATATATACATATACATGTGTAACCGAGCCCAAAAGAACAATATCACCCTCCCACAACAGCGGGGTGGTCCAGCTGGATTATTTTTGAATTCAAAAGCTACAATAAATTTAAACAAAAATAGACATACATATATGTGTGCCGTACAGGTTGGGACTAGGCTACTGTTTTTTGGTGCCCCCTATACATTAATATTTTATATTTTCTTATATATCTCTCAAAAAAAGTCCCGAAAGGGGGGTAAAATATAAATGTTGCTGTTTTAGGAATCAAACATAATATTCCCTAATATATAAATAACAATAATAATAATTATTAATATAATATGAAACAAACAATTCGTGAAGGAAGAAAAAAATTTAAAATATATCCAAAATAAATTAGATAAAAAAGCATAAACAAAATTTCAATAATTAAAACATTAAAAATATACATAATTTTTAACATAGATTATTAAAAAATCAAAGTGCAAACAACACATAATCATGATTATTATGAGATAAATTGTTGAGGCGTCAAACTGCCTTAATGAAAATAATTATTTTCAAATAATTTGTTGAGTAATTTATGTTTAATAGGTATGACTCACGAAAATAATCAAAAGAGAGAATTATAATGTGCGACAAATAATTATTATTAAGCTAAAGTATATTTTATGTGGCAAACATTATACAATTAATTAAATCGATGTGGAAAATAAAATCAAATGACCCTACCAAGAACAAGAAGCTGGCACATGAAAGGAATAAAACCACATGTGAATCATAAAAGGCACTCGATTCCTTGCTTACTTACTGCCGATCAATTAAAAAAAAATAAAAAAAAAAATACAATACCAGAAATACAAATAATAAAAAAAAATATGGCATTTATTTCAAAGAAAATAATATCATAATAATCAGAATACGAAATGCAGATAATAAAAAATTACGATATTAAATTTTTAAAATAATTAAGAAAAAAAAATAATTAGATTCATAAAAACAGATGAAATAATTCGATCAATCACACTGTTTCGCACCGTCACAATATGGGCGGTTAGGATTCAAGCATGAGTCGAATCAAAGGCGCAAGATGTCCCCGTAGTCAAAACACGTGGTTTCGCGGTTGGACCCAGTTCAGGCGGCGAAGGAGCCGTGCATCATGCGAAAAGTAATTCTTCGCACAAATATTATATAAGCACGCCGACACAGTTAATTAAATAAAATAATATATAAATAATTATTAAACGTTAATCGTTTTTTAGTATTTAATTCATGTAATATACTTTCATGTACTTATTTATTTATTTTTCGAAGTGGGTAACATGAAAGTAATTTTATAAAAAAATAATTTTATAAAAAAATAATTTTTCGAAAAAGAAACAATTGGACGAGAGGAAGAAAGGAATAATAATTAACAGAGAAAGGTAAAACGACTTCACCGAATCGCCAGCGAGCTTGGACAAGGGCAACATCGGTATTGAGCATCAAGAATGGAATGGCGCGCCGGAGAAAATCAGGCTCGGGCTGGAAATCAGCATCAAAAATTGCCACAAATTCGCAATGCTTGGCGTAGTTTCTCTTCAATCCTTCTCTCAGTGCTCCTGCTTTGTATCCCGTCCTGTTCTCTCTGATCTGATACCTCACATTTACTCCTTTGCTCGCCCACCTCTGGCACTCCAGTTCCACCATTTGCTGCAAGAACACATAATTCATCCACGGGAAGCAATTTCAGAGATGAGTTCGCTAGTTCTTCGGCAGAGATTGGGTTCGATTTGCACGGTCAGCGAAGTGAATTTTGAGGAATTTCACGCACCTTAATGGCGGGATCAGTCGAATCGTCGAGAACTTGAATTACAAGCTTGTCGGATGGCCAAGAAAGATTGGAAGCGGCACCAATGGAGACCTTGTAAACCTGTTCGCAAACACCAATTTTTCGGCCCAAAATGAAACCCAAAGCAACTTGATAGATAACTCTGTTAGTGAAATCTACAATTTTTAAAAGAAATCTGAACCCAGAGAAAGGGAGAAGAAGAGGAATAAAACTAAACCTCTTTTTCATTGAACATTGGGATTTGAATAAGAACAGCAGGAAAATTGGAGTTTCCGGATTCCAGATCGTCTTGCATGGGCTTCCAATTGTAGCGCTTGTCTGGTTTTTTCCAAAACAACTTCACCAGAATTATAACGACTCCCATGTAAAGCCTCTCCATAAAAAGCATCAAGGACATCGCCAGGCAAGCATAAACCCCAAGCTTGAGCAAGGGAACTAACAATGGCGCTTTTATTAGATCCCAGGCAAGAGATAGTTGGCCAGTAATGTCAGCTCTTGAAACATAAAACGACTCAGGAATGATGAATTTAGGAGATGTCTGAGCCATCTCTCTCCCTCCCTCCCTCTCTCACTCTCTATCTTCTCCCTCTCCCTTTCTCTCCCTCTCTCTCTCTCTCTCTCCGACTCTCTCTAGAGAGTGAATGAAGAAGTGATGAATTTGAGAAAGTAAATTTGATTGAATTGTCAAAAAGAAGATCTAAAATTGGGTTTATATGGAAACAGAATCAGCAACGTTCAGAACAGAGAATTGAAGTTTCCTTTTCGTTTCAGCTAGAGACAGATAAAAATGCAGCAATCGCGTCTTTCTTGCTCCCCGCCCCAATCTCTGCCGTCGATTTCTACTGCTTGTTTGTTACCAAAGTCATTATAACAGTATGGCACTGGAGTTGGGGGGCTAGAGATGAGGAGGAGGAGGAGGGGGAGGAGGATAATCGAGAAACGGAGGCGATTGCTGTGCTTAGAAAACAATTGTCATAAATACAGCCGGGGGGAATAGCTTCTTTTATATCGCTCTCTCTGTCTACCCTTCTCTCTCAGTCACTCCCTCTCTCTGTCACTCCCTCTCTCACTATTACACACACACACACCCTCTCTCTCTCTCTCTCCCTCATCTCTCTCCTCTCTCTCTCCCTCATCTCTCTACCTCTCTCTCCCTCCCTCATCTCTCTACCTCTCTCTCTCCCTCATCTCTCTACCTCTCTCCTCTCTCTCTCTCCCTCATCTCTCTACCTCTCTCCTCTCTCTCTCTCCCTCATCTCTCTCCCTCTCTCTCTCCCTCTCCTCTCTCTCCCTCTCTCTCTCTCCCTCTCTCTCCTCTCTCTCCCTCTCCTCTCTCTCTCTCTCTCTTCTCTCTTCTCTCTCTTCTCTCTCTCTCTCTTGCTTTCTTGAAGAAAAAAAGAAAAATAGGACACCAAGACCAATAGCCAGAAATCCAGATATGTCCCAACTGTTTCTCCCGGTGTGTGAAAACAAGGTTTCTTTGTGACCCGAACGCTGTCCAACATATGCTTACAACAGTCCACGGTCACCTGGTTTAAGTCTTTAAGATTTACAAATTACACGTACGGATGTACCTACTATACGAACTACGAAGGTGGTAAATGGGCTGTTCAATACTTGACGGCCCACTTTTGTGTCCCAAGCAGGTCATCTTGCCGGGCTGAAAATGGCCCAGTTTTGAAGTGGGGCCATGCTGTCTGGCTGTTAAAAAAGGGTGGCCAAGAACAACTCAGGCACAAGCACTACGCATGGACTGTAACTTGCCCGACATGGCTCAGACCTAAGTTAGCCTGCGTTCGATCGACACTAGTACTGGTTCGACTCATTCATGATTTTTGTTAAATAACATGTGAGATTCACATCCTAATTCCGTTCAGAATTTTTACTCAAAATAAGGCACAACCCAAATATATTTTCACTCGAATCAATTCTGGCTCGTGCTAGTTGAACCCATGATCTGAGAAGGCCGATTTGGATCCATTGTGGCAAGAGTGGGCTGCACCCATAACCTGACACGGCCAAAGCTGGGTCATTGTGGCAAGAGTATTTTAGTTCACTGTTAAAAAGGCTGCACCCATAACATGTGAGATTCACTAGTACTGTCATGTCCAATTTTGCATGTGCTGGTAAGGCTGGTATTTATCAATGAATTTTTCATTGTACTTTCTTCAAGTATTCAATAATAGGTGTAACAATGGAACTAAAATACTTGATGAACCATCTATAGAAAGTAACTATTTCATAAAAAATACCTTACCTCACTTATATTCTTTGGAGTGGGCCGCTCTCTAATAACTCTCACTTTTTCTTCATTTTATCTAATCTCATATTTACTTATATAAGTCATAACAAAACACACGAACAATAAACTATCACTCATAAAAGTAGATTTTTCAAATTAGTATATAGTTTATTTTTTCTCAATATATTTCAACACCTCATGAATGTGATCAATCGACTTACTAATAATTAAAATGGCATCAAAACTCACCATAATGAATTTACCAATAAAGACCGAAGTACTCAATTCATCAGCCTCATGAATGTGCTCGATGAATTGGTTAATTCAAAGAGTACTACTAACCATTCGTTCATGATGAATTAATCTTGTTAGAAGAAGTTATCATCATGTGGTTTTGGTCAAATATGTGGCTAAAATTAAAAAAAAATGGTTTTTAGTAGCAGTTTATTGAAACTAGCAGTCTGTAATAGTCTAATAGTTTTTTTTTGCCTATATATATATTCTAAACGCTGCAACAGAATGTAATCTGTAAAAGTAAAAAAATCCTCTGTTGCTTAGTGTTTTTTTGAAACTTCTTATCTTTAAACTTTTGTTATTTTTAAAGATATCCAACATTGGTATCGGAGGGAGGTTAAAACAATGATCAGTGTTGAAGGAGAACAATCTAAGACGCGTGCATTCGGCAAATCGATGGCAAGAGGAGACTCAATCCCAATCTAATATCCAATGTTAAGTGAAATGAATTACGACATATGTGCTGTCAAGATGAAGATAATTTTGCGTTCGCTAGGGGTATGGTCAGTGATTAAAGGTGGAGACACGAACGACCAAAAAAATCAAGGTGCAATGGTAGCAATTTCTCAAGCCGTGTCAGATGACGTGATGATGGAAATTTCGGAAAAGAATACGGCAAAGGAGGCTTGAGACTGTATGACTAGCTACATCCACCAGAAAATGCTTATGCGTTACAAATTAAAACCAAAACAGAGATGTCTTACAGTATGCAGCGCACAACAGTTGCGAAAATTCGTGCAGAGAGAAGAGAGGGACGATGAACAGTTCCACGGGTCAAAAACAGTCGCGTGAAAAATAAAATTACAAATCATTTCATATAAAAAAAAATCTGGTTCGTTTAACCACAGCTGGTCGGACAACGGGACCTCCATTATTGTGCTACTGCTGCATCCCTAGGCTTTTAATATTTTTTTTCCTAAACTTACATGAAAATATTAAAAATAGAAAAACATTTTGTTATACAAACAGATTATTAAATAAAAACAAATTACATATACAGCACCAATGGTGTTTATAGGTTATGATTTGAATACAAAAGGCTATCGAATATTTGATCCAAAGTTAAATCGGGTAGTAGTGACACGAGATGTCGTATTTGAAGAAGAAAAGAAGTGGGAGTGGAGCAAATTTATAAAAAAAGAAGCAGGATCAGCAGGGAACACTCTTACAACACACTATTTTACCATAGCATGAACATCTAATACGACAAATCATGAAGATAAAGAGGGTATCAGCAATTCTGATATGGATCTCCCACAGATGACACAAGAATAAACTGGTAACCCATATCAGCATGCTACACCAGTGATGAACACGAGATCTAGAACATCTGTTTCACCATATACTCCAGTAGCAAGTTTTGAAGAATCAGTATCAACCGAAACACTACAACCCTCGACATCCGATGAGAGTTCATTAGTAGGACCACGGGGTATGTGTGACATCAGAAACTTATACGATGCAACAGTCCCAATAGAGATGTGGTATACGGGATTGTGTTTGCTAGGAGAAGAAGAGTCATCAAATTTTGAAGAAGCCAATGCAGATCCGATGTGGAGAAGAGCAATGGAGGAGGAAATTTCCTCTATTCAAAAAAATAAAACTTGGAAGCTCATTCCATTACTTGACAGCCACAAACTCATAGGTATAAAGTGGGTTTACAAGCTAAAGAATGACACTCAAGGCAGAATTGTAAAGTACAAAGCAAGATTAGTAGCAAATGGGTATGTTAAATGACAAGGCATAAACATCGATTAAATTTTTGCTACTGTTGCTTGCCTGGAAATAGTACATTTGTTGATTTCTATTGGGGCACATAAAGGATGGAAGGTACATCATATGGATGTGAAGTCGACTTTCCTCAATGGTGATTTGGAAGAGGAAGTGTATGTCATTCAACCGCCGGGTTTTGAAATAAAATGAGAAGAGCACAAGGTGTTAAAGTTACACAAAGCATTGTACAGTTTGCAAAAAGCACCTAGAGCCTGGAACTCAAAACTAGACAAGTCATTGAGGACACTTGGTTTTGAGAAGTATTCTTCAGAGCATGCCATATACATGAGAAATCAAGGTAGGGGCAATTTAATTGTTGGAGTCTACGTGGATGATTTAATCATTACTGGAGAGTGTATTCAAGACATAGACAAGTTCAAATCACAGATGAAGAAATTATTTAGCATGAATAATCTTGGGTTACTAAGTTACTATCTGGGAATTGAAGTTTGTCAGAATTCTCAAAATATTACACTTAACTAGACGGCATTTGCAAGAAAGGTTTTAGACAAATGTGGAATGATAGATTGCAACCCTTCACAAATCTCGATGAAACATCATCTGAAATTGAGCAAGGAAAGCACAAGTCTACCTGTATACACAACTCTGTACTGAAGTATTGCTGGGAGTTTAAGGTACCTATTGCACACGTGCCCAGATTTGACATTCTCTGTCAGCTTGGTGAGTAGATACATGGAGAAGTCCACAGTGGAGCACATGGCCACAGTGAAGCACATACTATGGTAAGTAAAAGGAACTTTAAGCCTCAGTTACGTTTATGAAAAGAAGAAAGGAAGCTTGAAGTGGATCAGTTACTCCGATAGTGATCTAGACGGTGATACTGATGACAGGAAAAGTGCCTCATGTTTGATATTTTTTCTTGGGACAAATCCTATTAGTTGGTGTTCACAAAAATAGAAAGTGGTTGCATTATCTTCCTGTGAAGTAGAGTACATTGCTGCTTGTGCAGCAGTATGTTAAGGAGTGTGGCTAGGACGATTGTTGACAGATTTGTTAAAAAACCGAAGGTAAAAAGGTGGTTCTAAAGATTGACAATCAATCCGCAATTGCATTGAGCAAGAATTTAGTTTATCATGAGAGGAGCAAACACATAAATACCTGATTCCACTACATTAGAGACTGTGTTGAATCATGAATAATTAAAATCCAACATGTTTGCACAAAAGATCAGTATGCTGATATTCTGACAAAGTCGCTAGCAAAGATGAAGTTCTTGGAGATGAGAGAAAGGATTGGTGTGCGGATCATTAGTAGAGAACAACAAGCTTAAGCAGAAGATTGATGAATTAATCTTGTTAGAAGAAGTTATCATCATGTGGTTTTGGTCAAATGTGTGGCTAAAATTAAAATAATGGTTTTTAGTAGTTTAATGAAACTATCGGTCTGTAATAGTCTAGCAGTTTTTTTGCCTATATATATATATTCTCAACGATGCAACAGAATGTAATCTGTAAAAGTAAAAAATTCTCTTTTGCTTAGTGTTTTTTTGAAGTTTCTTACTATCTTTAAACTTTTGTTATTTTTAAAGATATCCAACATTTCAATCCACCACTGGCTTGATATCTATCTTCATTCACTGCTAGGATAAATTTGAATTTGATGATACTCGCTTCGAAGATTGATTTTGCTAAAGATGATGGATCCATTCAATTGATCTAGAATTCCATCAAGTCTAGGAATTAGAAAAGTTGTGTCTAATGGTTATCTTATGAATATCTCTACTATCAATGCACATTCTTTGACTCACATCTTTTTTTGCTGTCCATAATATTGGTACAACACAAGGACTCATTCTAGCTAAGATATGTCTCTTCTTCAATAATTCTTCTGCTTTTCCCCTCAAAAATGCAATCTCTTTAGGACTCATCTTATAATGGGGAAGATTAGGAAGTCTAACACTTAGGAATCGAATCAATGTGAAATTGGATATCAATCAAATGGAGCAATGTATTTGGTGTCTTGTTAGCCACATCATGAAACTCAAGCATTTGGCTAATAGTTCTTGCACCTCCATTGAATTTGTAATCACTTGTATAGTCCATATGGGCTTCAAGATGGTATAACACTATTTATAATGCAGTATGGTTCCACTAGGCTACTAAATGGTAATTTTAAAATTATTTGTGAACATTACTAATACTATCTCACTAGGCTATGGATTAGTATGCCACTATATTATATTTACTGATAATATTGCTAGTTTGACCTTTATTAGTATATCAACCTATCCATTAACTCAAATATGATGGATAACATTGTATTAAAGTATTAAAACTAAATCATAACAAGTTATAATATATATATATGCACTTAAATAGCATATATTCTAATGCTCATATAATTTTCTCAAATCAATTAAAACAAAGAAAATATATTTTTATTTTAAATCCTTTCGATAGTAGAATAATAATCATAAAACTTAAAATAAGAAGAGAAGAATAATGAATGAACCAATTCATTTATGGTTCAAATAGAGCGTACATGTATATCCATATAAATCCAAAACGAAAAGAGAATAAGGAAAAAAAAACATAAAACTTGAAAGAATAAGAGAATAAGGAAGAACAAATATACAACTTGAAATAAGAAGAGAATAAGGAAGGACAAATATACAACTTGAAATAAAAAGATAATAAGAATAAAAAAACAAAAAAAAAAATTCGCTCATTGATTCCTATCTTTAGAATCCTATTCTTGGGTCAAACTTTCTCATCATTAACCCCTAATCAATCATAAATATGTCATATTTTAAAGAATGGCCAAAATTATATCATTATAAATCTAATTTTAGTAGGAATTAGAAGCATATCATTTGGATCATTCAAACTCAAGTTATGTCATTTTAATGTCAATCTAGTCAGCATATCCAATTCACTCTGTTACATACTATTATATTTGATGTAAAAGGTGTTAAATTCATAAAATTATAATGGTTCTTTCAACTAATTTGTACTGGTTATAAGTTTTCTTCTCCAATTAAAATTATCAAATTTGGATAACTAATACTCAAGTAATGATACAAAACATCTAGACTATTTTAATTTGTAAATATAATCAGATTTTTCTTGCACATAGTTTTACCTTTGATAGATTTCTATGCACTTTGAAATTACAAATTGCATATAATAATTTTAGTCAAATTATTCTTCTATAAGTCTAGTTTATCCATAATATTGAATCACTCAAATTAAATAAGTAAAACTCAACTTATAAACAAAATATCACTACACCCAAAACATAGCATACCCATAGCTTACATATAACTCATATTTAAGATTCTATTCGAGATTCTTTTAGCTATAATTGTGCTTGTTTTCTTCTAAAAAATTTTAGGTTTACCTTTTATGGTTCTTTACTAATTTGAATCACTCAATTTGGATGCATATAACTTAACTTATGGTCAAAACAAAACAAATATATTTATTATTTATTTTTGAAATTTTGTTTTTATCATCTCTTTTAAACTTTATCATTTTTTTTATACAAAAACTTTTCCAAAGTAATCCTAACCCAAATTCACTTTTGAAAACTAACCTAAAACAACTTCAAAATGAACTAGAACCATCAAAATCTTTTTTACACAAGGTTAGAGTTTTTCTCAAAATTCAAAATTATCAAATAGGGAGTAGGGTAAGTTTTCTTACCTTAACTCTCTTCAAAATTTCTCTTCCTTCTACTTGATGACATAAATAAGAAATAAGAATAAATTAAATAAAATCTTGTTCTTCTTCCAAGTCTAAGCTCCATCTCTCTTACTTTCTAAAAAAATGTAATTGCTCAAATGATCGTTCCATCGATAACTTTGATATTAATTCAAATACTAATAGTTTTATGTGTAAGGTCATATCCACATTGGTAAATAACAAGTTTATCCTTGTTGTTTGCTTAATTTTGAGTTTATCATTTTATTCTTTGGATACTTCATTAATTAATTTTCTATCACCTAAAATTAATAACATAACAATTAAAATAATAATAATAATAAAACAAAAATAATAACATAAAATGCTATAAAAAATATAAAAAATAATAATAATAAAGTCATTTTTGGGACATTACAACCTCTCCCCTCTTAGGAGATTTCATCCTCGAAATTACCTTCACTGAACATTTGTGGACATTGCCGACTTCTAATATCTTCACTTTTCTAGGTGGCTTTTTTGATTCTTGTGGTTTCTCCACACCACTTTGATTATTAGGATTTGCTTGTTTCTTAATTCTTTGATTTCTCGAGCCAATATTTTAACAATCTTCTCTTCGTATGTCAAGTCTCGTCGAAGCTCAATAATCTCTGACAAGACCACATGTGATAGTTTTGACCTATACCTTCTTAGCATTAAAATATGGAAAAATTATGGATCTTTTCCAAATTTGAAGGTAAGGCTAATTTTATGTCACTGGACCTACCTTGTTGATGACCTCATATGGCCCAATGAATATAATACTCAACTTATTTTTTTTCTTGAATCTCATGAATTTCTTTTAAGAAGAAACTTTTAAAAATATTTATTTTGCCTATCTCATATTAGATGTCCTTTTTCTTCAAATTAGCATAAGACTTTTGTCAATCTATGAAGATTTTAAGTCTTTCTCTAATCACTTTTACCTTTCATTTGATCTCTTGAATCAAATTAGGGCCAATTATTTTATTCTCACTTAACTTTATCTAGCATAGTGGTATTCTATACCTTCTTCCATAGAGGGCCCCATAAGGCATCATTCCAATATTCAACTATAAGCTATCATTATACATAAATTCAACTAGAGGAATGTATCTATCCTAATATCATTATAGCCATTCAAACAACTTCTTAATATATCTTCTAATACATGGATCACTCTTTCTAATTATCCATCTGTCTATGGGTGAAATGTTATGTTGAAATTCAATCTAATGCCTAAAGATCTTATAGCTTTTCCCAAAATTCATCATAATTTTTCTCTTCTAATTCTCAAAATCATTGGTAAACCTTAGATTTCTATATGAAATGATCATTATTAGAATACTATGTAACTGAACTATTTATATTATGTAGAGCTTTTTCAGCTTATCAAGTGAATAGTAAATTATCACTGATAGGTAGTGATATGACTTAGTCAATCAATCTACCATGACCCAAACTAAATCATGTTTACTTTTTATCATTAGTAATCCGACCAAAAAATTTATTGTGATTTGGTCTCATTTCCACTCAGGTATTTTAATTGGTTGAAATAATCTCAATTGATCTTAATGTTCTGCCTCTACTCTTTGACACACCATACATTTGGTCACAAATTCCAAAATCTTCAATTCTCAATATATATTTTTTGCTACTTAGATGCATAAGAAAAGATCCACTATGTGACTTTTCAAGTTTGGATTTCTTCAATTCATCATCATCGAGTACACAAATGTCATCTTTATAAAATACAAGAATCTTTTCTCTTTCACTAAAAAACTTAGTTTCTTTACCCCATCTAGTCTGACTTACAAAAGTTGAAATCTCTTTATTACTCTTTGTACCTATAACACTCGATTCAAAAAATTTAGTTTTGCTATCAATTCTACTACTATTGCACCATTATCTAATAATGACAAATGAGTATTCAATGCTCATTGTGCTTGTATTGACTTTCTACTTAGAGTGTTTTCCATTATATTTCTTTCCCAAGGTGATAATCAATGACTCAATCATAATCATTAATCATTCACATTCATCTTTGTTGTACAAGTACAACTCTCATTGTGAGAGAAAATATTTATGATTTTAATGATCAATGTAGATGAAATACCTTTCTCCATTAAGATAGTATCTTTATATTTCCAATGCAAACATGATAGTAGCCAATTCCAAATCATACATAGGGTAATTCATTCCATTGGTGCCTCAACTATCTCAAAGCATAAGTTACAACTTTACTCTTTTACATGAGGACATATCCGAGCCCATTTAATTAAACATCACTAAAAATCATATATTCGTTACCATAGGTTGGCTGAGTAAGAACTGCTGCCTTGGTTAAGAATGTTTAAAAATTTTTGAAATTAGCTTGACACTTTTCACTCTACTCAAAAATACCCTATGTATGATATTTCTAGGTGCCTTGGGGAAATCTCATCATTGGGTTAATAATCATCAAAAGTACCTTAACAAATCTTCTATATTTATATGCCAACCCTAGAAAACTATGCACTTCCAAGATATTTCTAGGTGGTTTCCATTCAAAAATCATATCTATCTTCTTTGGATTTGCTCAAATTCCTTCTTTTGATACTATGTCCAAGGTAGGACACTTCTCTCAACCAAAATTCACAATAGCCATATTTTGCATTAATTATTTCTTCCTCAAATTTTCTAGCATTGCCTAAAAGTGTATATCATAATCTTTTCAATTCTTTGAATAAATAAGGATGTCATATATAAATACCCTAATAAATTGATCTACATATGATCGAAAAATATGATTTATCAAGTCCATGAAAGTTGGCAGTGCATTTGTCAATACAAATGGCATTAGAAATAACTTATAAAGTCCATACCATGTACTAAATTCCAACTTATTAATTCCTAACTGATGATACCTAGATCACAAGTTAATCTTTGAAAAGATACTTATACTTTTCAATCAGTCAAACAAATTATCAATTTTAGGCAATTAGTACCTATTCTTTATGGTCATATTATTTAGTTGATATAATCAAGACATAATTGAAGTGTAACATCTTTCTTCTTAATATAGAGCTCTAGTGCTCCTCATGATGATACACTCAAATGAACAAATATTTTCTCTAATAATTCTTACAATTGAAACTTTAATTCTTTTAACTCCACCAGAGCCATTCTATAAAGTGTAATAGATGCTGGAGTGGCACCTGGAAAAACATCAATTACAAACTCAATTATTCCTTGTAGAGATAATCTTGGCAATTCTTCTAGAAATATATCCAAAAAACACAAACTATAGGGGCATATAAGAAGCTAGGTTTTTCCTTTTTCATATCAATTACATATACCAAATAGTCTTCATCAGAGCCATTCTATATGGTGTAATGGATGCTGGAGTGGCACCTAGAAAAACATCAATTACAAACTCAATTTTTTTTGTAGAGATAATCTTGGCAATTCTTCTAGAAATATATCCAAAAAACACAAACTATAGGGGCATATAATAAGTTAGGTTTTTTCTTTTTCATATCAATTACATATATCAAATAGTCTTCACACCCTCCCACCCCATAAAATTAAGGACACAGAGGTATCAAGTGGGCTAGACAGCCAGGGCCTAGCATGAGGCACTGCTCAACTGACCCATTCCTGGTTCAGCACATCATGGTCTAGAACCGTGCATGGGCTCGTGCCATGCCGACTCGAGGCATGGCTCGTGCCAAGTTGGGCTAGAGAATATTGGGCCCCATGCTAGGGCAGACATGACTCGGATGCCTGGCGTGAAGGCATAGCCTAGTGACATGACCCAACACTGTTCCACGAAACTTAGGCTGAGTTTTGGGAATAATATGATTGGACCGAGCCTAACTGCCTGAGCTTCCATGATGCATACCCATCAGGCTCATGCTTGTGCCTTGGCCCTAGCTCGATTCTAAATCATTTTAGAATCGTCAAGCCAAACCTACCCAACGGTCCCAAAAAAATTAAATCGAGATGCATCCAGCCATTGGATGCACCCCCAATAGCTAGGGCAGAAAACCCTATAATTGTCGAGTTTCTGCCCTAAAAAAATAATAAAAAATTAAAAAATTATTTTTTTCATCTTTATAATATCTATATATTTCTCTTTCTCACTTCTCGATCTCATACCTCACATTCTCTTTCTTTCTCTCTAATCTGAAATCTCTAACTCTGAGTTTAATCTCGATCCTTAGCCCTCTCTCATTTGACCATTCAACTTTTAGGACTCCAGTGTAGACCACAAATATCAGATATCAAACATTGACTTCAGCAATCAGGAATCAACATTCCATAGATGGTCAAATGCCAAACGGGTATTATTTTTAAAATTTTATTTAGTTTTAAAATTTTAATTTGTATTAATAATTTAATAACAAATATTATTTAATTGAATTTAGAATATAATTAATAAACTAATAAAAATCTAAAATGATAAACAGTGAATTTAATGATGAGAATGAGATTAATATTAATGTAAATATAGATAATTTAAATATTGATAATAAAACCCCTATGGAAAGGTCTGAGGCTAGGGTTGTCGTTATCTTATTTTCTTCCATGATCTCGACCCAAATATCTAAAAAATAAAAAATTAGAAGAAAATATATAGTTTGGAGTCACTTTAATATTATACAAAATAAAAATATTAGGGGTGTCGATGAATAATTGGCACAATATAAATATTGTAAGAAAATATTAACCTATAGAAATGCATGTGGGACTTGGCAACTAAAGAGGCATGCCGAACAATACACTGAGAAATATAGTGCATTAGATATTATGAAATCCTAATTGGGTGGTGAGGTCTTTAATGTTGGATCTAGTTCTACTACTATGTTGACCCCTTTCATATACCACAATGAGTTAGCCAAAGAATGCATGGCCAAATTGATCACCGTGATGGATATTCCTATTAGATTTTCTAGGTCCACATGTAGGAATGACATGCTAAAATATTATAATATAGAAAAATAAATAATAACTAATAAATTTAGGCAATATAGTAGCATGGTATCCATGATGTATAATATATTGACTAGTCACGATGATGCATCTTAAGCATGCTCAACTGCCCATTATGTAGATTTTAAATGGATACTAAATAAAAAGATATTAGGATTTTTAGAGATTCTCTATCCTCATGATGACCTGGCCATATATGAGTGCATGGTGAGAATCTTTTGAAAATATAATATTAAAAATAAAATATATAGTATCACATTCAT
This sequence comes from Sapria himalayana, assembly GCA_029783825.1. NCBI lineage: Eukaryota > Viridiplantae > Streptophyta > Magnoliopsida > Malpighiales > Rafflesiaceae > Sapria > Sapria himalayana. The sequence goes on from JAREIK010003431.1 coordinate 5,619,889, forward strand.
TAACATATCTAATAATAAAATAGTCATTAACATGTTTGTTATGATCATTAGAAATTGACCATTAAAAGAGTTTTTTTTACATTAGATACATGCATCACATCATTAACCTCAAAGTACAAGTAGGGATGAATAAGGTTTCTCCCGCTTTAGAAAAAAATGTAATTCACTATTATATCTTTAGGTGCCTAGTAGACAATAGAAGTTTGGTAGTCTCTATTTGTATGTAAGTCTAAAAAAGAGGAAGTTCCAAATAGATATAAGACACCATTAGAATTATGCATACCTGATATTTGAGTCATGTATTTGATACAAATGAGTGATATCTGATTACGTTAATAGCAAGAGTGATGAACTTATTATTGATGATACTGACTAGGATACTAGAATTTCATTTATGAAATTCCTAAAAAAATTTTATGACATGATGAACATGTTTTCATTAGTGTACAATTTCCATTGCACTCAAGTGCGTGTGCCACATTAGTGGCATGTTTAGGAAGTTTAGAGATGACTTGATATTTAGTAACAATGCTCTTGAGATGGAAATAAAGTACTTAAAGTACTAGTCCACCACTATATCTTTTTATTGTCTAACTACCTACACGAACCCTAGGATTAAGGTGGAAGGGGTAAAGAACATTTTGATATGTATATCCTCATGCATGAACCATGAACACCAACATGAAAAGTTCATTCATAAAAAGTTAACTGAGTTATTTATATACTACGATACTAGGTATGGTAGTAGTAGTAGCAAAGCTCCGAGTACGAATATGGATACCTTATTCGGAGATGATGACTTCTCCATTCAATTAGTAAGAAGGAAACGATGGGGTGGACTATTGAATAGAAGTGAGATGTCTCAATACTTAGATATTAATTACTGCTAAATCCTATCACATACCAATAGCAAGAACCTTGATATTTAAAAATGTTCAAAATCATATGAGTCCACCTATCCCTTATTGTCTAAGATGACATGAGATTAAATGACTCCTTCAGTGTCGAGCATAGTATCGGAGTCTATTTTTTTTGTTGTAGTCAATGTGATTTTGGATAGGAGGTTGAGACTACACCTAGATATCATTAAAGCACTAGGATGCATGAAGGATTGAGAGGATTCAAGGTTGAGCATCCATGATCGAGGTTGTGCTGGAACAAAAGTGGAGGAGTTGCTAGCAGATTATGACTTATTGAACTTTGAGAAGGTTGAGCCTACTACTAGTGATCCCATCAGATGCTTATGTGATGATGATTAGTTGCATACTCATATGAGTTAATATTAATATTGAGCTATTTTGATAGTTGAGCTTGTTGTATTATTATTATTATGATTGAGATTGACAATGTTTATAATTTATTTTATGTTATTTTTATGATTTGTGAGTTATGTTTATGACTTTGTGTTATTTTATCTATTTTGGATTGAATGATGAATGAATAATTGATGTGTTTTTTTGATATTTTTTTTCTGATTTATATGACTTAATAAATAATATAATATAATATCACACTCACATATCATAAATATTAACATAAAATATGAAATTTGTAAAAAAAATTAAATAAATAATCCACAATTCCCATTCCAAGACCGAGACAGTGAGTCGAGTCACGAGTGTGACTGTGAGAGTTGGTCTCGGACTTAAACTCAAGGTCCTAGCTTCCTAGAACCTATTTATGATAGGACTAAGGTAAGGTGCTAAGCTAGAAAACTAAGCCCGAACCAACACGGATCGGCATGCCCTGGCATGACATAGCCCAAATCGGCTGGGCTCAGCACACCCTGGCACGACCAAGCCCAAATCTAGATAGACTCGAGCTTGCAAACCATGCTAGGTTGACCAAAATTATGTCGTGTCAAGCTTAGCACTACATGGTGGCCTGACTGGGCAACCTAAAATTACCAAACTATATTGTGTCGGCACGACACGACCCATTTGATACCTATAAGGTCATAGTCATTTAAATTTTATGAGATAAATATAGCTAACTTTATAATAATATTGTAGCCACAAAAAATATCTTGCACAATAGAAGGATTGGGCTAATGAGTTGACAGGATCTACTGCCAGTGTCAAGTACCCACTACTCAATGGATACTACATTGTATAGTCTACAATAGTTTGTCATTGGCATGTCACCATTGGCAATGTCTTACCACTACCTACATAGCCCAACATGATCTGGTTTGACCTAGCATTACTAGGCTCGCCTAGTTGAGGATGGTGAGCCATCAAGCCATGTTGGGCTAACCTTTCATGAAGTCTTGATAGCACAACATAGCTTGTTTGACACCTCTATGACTATTTTGATGTTGATTGGGCAATGCACACTAATAATTACATATATTTCATAGCTATTATGGTTTTCCTTAGTCTCATTCTATATCTTAGAGCACTAATACTTTATCACTCATTCATCTATTGAAACAGAATACTATGCTAATTCCTCTACTCTTTCTTTTTGCATGTGTCACATTATCTACTGGATGGTGATACATGCCTAAGACATATCATTCTCAGTAGTCCATATATCATACTTCATGAATATCATTCTACTAATTTTTTAAGATCATAAATTATCAAGTTTCTTTATCAAATTATAAGTTTTTTAATATGAATTTTATATGTTTCCCTAGGAATTCTATGATATCTGGGTTTGATATTTCATTGCATATAATGTACTAGTCTAGAATCTCCCAAAATATAAGTGGAAGACCCATGCTATAATCATGTTAGATATTTTTTTTCTTGCAAACTCATAATTATAAATAAAGATAGTTATTGAATCTGAAATAGATTCAAATTCAATGATCTAGTGGTTAAAATGGGTTGGCCCAAGATCTAATATTTCGTATTTTTAGTATATTATTTGGCATGTCTCTTAAAATGTCAAGTCTCACTATTAGTTTTGAACAATATATTTTTTATAGTATCTACATTGCCATGAATCTTCTTCTACTCATCTAAAAATTTTCTTTATAATTATATTAAAGTAGATCCAAACTATAAAGTTCATCTATGAAGTCTAGGTTTTTTAGGTAAATGAAAAACCTAAAATTATATTAAAGTAGTATTTATGAAGTTCATAGATACTATAAAAGTTCCTTTTTATAGTATCTATGATATCTAGGTTCATGTATGAAGTCTACATTCCCATGAATTTTTATCAACTCATCTAATAATTTTCTTTTTTAATTATATTAAAGTAGATCTAGACTATGAGACTAACTAAATTTGGATTTTTCAGTACATTACTATTATCTAAATCAAAATTATCTAAAATTTTTATTTAAGTTTCATTAAATTCACTAGGATCCTTTTTATTTTTATCATAATTAGTAGATACATAAATAGTAAGGAGTAGAAAAAGAAAAACTTATTAATTAATATATTCTTATACTCTATAAAGTAGTTATGCAATCAGATAGAGTAAATTAAGATTGATGATTATTTAAGTTTTTATACAAATTTTATTATATAGAAACAAATTAAACAAAAATACTAACTTTAAATCTTTGATAATCAATAACAATCAAATTGAGTAAATTATAAATTGATGAAAAAAAATGAATGATATACCTATTTGTAGAAAGCTTATAGATTTTAACCAGTGATTAGAAATAGTTAATTATTGGTTTGAAAGAATCTAGCCAACTAGTGGATTCTATTTAGTGTTGGTGATCGTAAACTTAGAAATATTAAAAAAATATCTTTTAATTATGACATGTCTCATCATTGTCATATGTGTTGGGGACTGACCGAGATATTTCCCAAAAACTAAGAATAGTTATGAAAACAAATTATTGGTTTAATATTTAGATCAATTTGATATTTTTGATCTTTTTAAAACTGTTAGAAAATTTTACCCAAAAAAAACACAGTAGAAAGATAATTTTTCGGGTTATGAAAAATTTCTATCAAACTAAGTAAATAAATATATTTCAAACTATCTAATATATATAAATTTATATTTTTCTGCTTATGCTGGAATATATAAAATAAATACCTCAAATAACACAAAATTACAATAAATATTCCACCCCCAAATTAGTAAAATATTTATACACATACAAAATCTTAATGTCTAAAGTTTTACATGATACATATGAGATGAAATATAAAATATTTGAAAACACAATTAGAATAGTGTTTCACTTCAAGACCCAGTATTTTAGAAGAAATTTAAACACTCCTATTATAATACGAGTATATCATGCGCATGGCACAAACACATCATGAGCACAGCATGATCATAATTTTTTCTGGAACATCACATGAACTCCGCTAGGACTAGGCATAAACTTTGCATTAATCCAACATCCTCCTAAATATAAACAAAAAATGAGAGTAAACTGTATATTGTTAAATATTTCTAAAACTTATAATTAGTTCAGTGATATTTAATAATAGATTTAGAAGAGTAATCAAAGTACTGTGAAAAATAAAAACGAGAATAATTTTCATTTTTATCAACACTAACACACGAAAATGGAAATCCTAAGTATTTCTATTTTTTTCCTTTTTATTTAACGCACACAACATGCACCGAACACACACGTAATAAACAAAAACAATATACCAAATACTCTTCGTGCAAGTAAAACACACATGCTTTGTTCACTATTCAATATTATTGTCACGAACTACACACACACACAACACGCTTTCACTCACACGGGATCATGGGCACTTTTCAAATCATGTCTTAACAGAACATCTCCACTCACATGTGAATTATCTCATGTTTCACGAAGGTCATGTAGACATCAATATGAGATTAAATCTTTCTACAAAAAACCTCAAATAGGATTTCTTCCATTTTTGCAAAACACTCACCACATGCCTTTTCGCATGATGCGTGCATTCCTATTTTTCTTTTTCTTTGTTTAAACGTAAATTTTGCCCAAATCCTATTTCTTTACGTATGCATTTGTATAAACATAAAAACCCAGCTATTTTTTTTCAATTGAAACATTTGTCATTTAAAAGAGAACACTCAATGTCTCAGTCGCATTTAAAAATTATAACAAACCAAAAATAAACAAACCATAATATTTTGATTGCCTAAAACTGGGAAGACCTAACATTAAACAAAATTATATTATATAGAAACAAATTGACCACAATTAGTAACTTTAAATTTTTGATAATCATAAACAATCAGATAGAGTATATTAAAGTTTGATGAAAAAATTAGAAAATTCATGAATCTGAACCATTAATTAGACATAATTAAGGGCGTGTTTATTTTTTTTGGCTGAATGCTGAAACTAATTTAATTTCCACATTCAGCCATTTATTTTTTTTTATTTTTTACTAATTTATCAATGAATTTTTTGAAAAAATAGTTGAAATAAAAAAGCCAAAAATTTTGACTTTTTCCATTCAGAAAAAAACTTACTCCAACACAATCAAAAGTCAAAACCCTCACTTTAGTGTCCGCTTATCTATTCAGCATTAAGTAAAAAAAACAAACGACTTAATACCTAATGCTATTAAGTACTATTTAGTATTAATCTCAAAAAAAATTATATTCAACATTAAGTAAAAAAAAATAAATGCCACCTAATTGTTGGTTGGAAAGAATCCAACCAACTAGTGAATTGTTTCTAGTGGGTTGGGCCTTGGGGGTAGAAACTCAGAATCATTAAAAAATATTTTTTTTATGATGACGTGTCTCATTATGTGACGCATGATTTACCGCAACGGCAATGGATGAAATAGTCATTGCGACGTCAGTGGTCAATGTACCAATTTTTTTAAATGACCTCAAGTTAGGTCCATAGAAACTGACCCATGGGCATCTTAAAAAAGTTCAGAGTGTGTCTTAGATGCATGAAGTAAACTCGGGTCAGGATTTCAGACCAACCCGAACCATGTGGTACACTTAAGTTAGGTTTTTGTTGTGCTTGATGATCCACACGCACAACCTGGGCTAGGTACAACTCATAATGTTTGTCATCTGGTTTAGGGTTAGGCCGCAATGTGCCCAGCACAACCTGGGCTAGGCAACAACATCTGGCATAGTTTTAGCCTTGTCATGTCATGCAAGCCCAATTTTTTCTATGTCATTTCAGACCAACCCGAAATATGGTCAGATTTTTAAAAAATCTTGTGTGTGAAATATAGGTGTCAAATGGGATGGGCAGGCCCAACCCAGCATGATTCAACCCATGCTTAGACCAGCCCGGCACGATTAAACCATGCTTGGCCCAGCACGGCATGCTACAGTATCATGCTTGGGCCCATGTTGGGTGCACCATCAGCACAGGTGCTTGGCATGTGGGCATGACACGCCAACCCATGCACCGAGTGATGCCCACCGAGAGGACGACGTGCCGATGCTAGAGGTGTCAGGCCGGCCTGGCCTATTTTTTGAGCATGGGCGTGCTTTCGTGCTGGGCCAAGCACGGTTAAAGAAAGCCGGGCCCGGCACGGTCCACCGTGCAGTGTCATGTCGGGCCCGCTTAGGTCTGGCCTGGTCGTATGAGCCAAACTAGGCCATACGGGCAGGCAAAAATTTTTTTTTTAATTATTTTGTTTTAATTTTTATTGTAATTATATAAATTATTAAATTATATATAAAATTATAGATAATGAACAATATTATATACTTATAATATGAAAATTGTTAAAGTTTATTAAAATTACAAAGCTAAAATTTTTTTATAATGTAATATAAAATTAGTTTAAAATTTATTAGAATTATATAATAGAGTTATAAATTTTTAAATGAAAAATAAAAACAAAAAAAAAAATAAATCAATAAATTATGTTAAAAAAAATTAAAAAGTAAAAAAAACATAAGCAAACAAAATAAAAATGACCAATCAGCCATTAGATACCGAATGTCCGAACCAAACAAATAAAAGTTTCAATGTAACGTATAAATAAAGCGTACAATCAATAAAATACAAAACATCAAAATCAAAAATAGTAGATCAACATCAATTATCAATCGGCATATCATGAGCATCATCAGCCGCAACATCAAGATCAATATCATATGGATCATCATCATCAGCAATCAACTCATCCGCTATCGTAGTGGATGCGGCTACAGTCCCTATCCCAGTCCCAGCTCCAGCGCGATCATGGATGCTAAACCTCGAATCCTCCCAATCCTTCAAACAAGCCAAAGCCTCAACAATATTTGGATATAATCTCGATCTATTCAAAATCACGTTCACTGTGGCAGAAAAAGCAGACTCCGATGCTACGCTCGAACCGGAGGAGTCAGTAGATCCCGTATCATCCTAGATAGCACGGGAAAGGTGGTCTCATATGATTTTTACCACGGTAATATATCAAGATTCTTAGTATCAGAATATGATAGGATTGAGCAGGAATCGGTATCTAAGTACCGAGAAAGCTCGCTCCTATGTGATGGTCCACCCCTACGTTTCCCCCTCGCTAGCTGAATGGAAAAATTGTCATCTCCGAACAAGGTATCAATGTCTGTAATCACAGTCTCACTACTACCACCACCATACCTAGTATTGTAGTATGTGAACATGTCAGTCAACTTCTCGTGAATGAACCCTTCAGGTGGCTCTTCCAGGTTCATGCACGAGGAAATGTAAGTCAGAGTGTTTTCTACCCCTTCCACCTTAACCCTAGGGTCCATGCATGCAGCGAGGCGATAAAGAGAAGGAATGGTGGACCAGTACTTTAAGTACTTGGTTTCCATCTCTACAACTATATGGCTAGGTGTCGGGTCAGCTCGATGCTTCCTAAACATGCTACTAATGTTGCTTATGCATCGGAGTGCAATGCAAGTCATGGGCATATAAATCGATGAACACTTATTCGTCGTGTCATAAAAAATCTTCAGGAATTTCATTTATGAAATTCCTGAAGCCTAGTCAGTATCGTCAATAATAAGTTTGTCACTCTTACTATTGATGTAGTCAGATATCACATGTTCATGTCCAACACATGATTCCAACATCAAGTACGTGTAATTCCAACGATGTCTCACATCCGATTGGAATTTCTTCTACTTAAGATTCACAGACAAATAGGAACTATCAAACTCTTGTTGTCTGCTAGGAGTGCGAATATATTTTAGTGCATTACGTATATTATCCAATATAGGGGAATACACTTTCATACCCGCTTGAACAATCACATTAATCACGTGACACATGTATCTGACATGAAAAATCTCTTCTAATGGTGCGTCTCTAATATTCCTAACAAACTTGTTAATCGCTACTCCATTATTAGATGCGTTATCGAATGTGACACTAAAAATTTTATTTGAATTTTATATTCCCTAAAGATTTTCATCATACACTCAAAAATGGCCGGGCCATCATGAGGATGGAGAATCTCAGATAATTTTAAAATTTTTTTATTCATAGTCCAGATAGAATCTACATAGTGGCTGGTGAGACATGCATAAGATGATTCATCGTGACTTGTCCAGATATCGGACGTCACGGACACCACTCCACCATATGCCATAAATTCATTAATTATTTTTTGTTTTTCTAATTTATATATTTTTAGTATGTCAATCCTAGATGTGGACCTAGGAATCCTATGATAAGCAGGTTGAAAATATGTCTGCATGATGCGCACCACCCTTGGATCTTCTGAAAATCTGATCGGAAGACCCATCAATTTGATAAGTCTGGTCATGTCGTCCCTACCCAACTCACTAGAGTATATGAAAGGAGTAAACTTTGAGACTGAACTCGATCCAGTCTCAAAAAATGCAGTGCCAAGTTGGGTTTGCCTAGGATCTAATGGACCATGTTTTTTGGTGCATAATTCGACCTGCCTCTTAAGGTGTCCAGTCTTAAAAGAACTCTTACATGTTAAAAGTCTCATACAATATTTGCACTGTGTCATTTCTTCTTTCTCACCCCTAACATTTTTTTTATTTTATTATATTAAAATGAGTCCAAACTAGAAAAGTTCTCCTAATTTTTTTGTTTTTTAGAAGTTTGGGTTGAGATGACTGGAGAAACCAAAGTTTCAGCAGCCTCAGACCTCTGTGTAATATTTTTATTTTCTAAATTTAAATATGCTTCATTAGTATTTGTCATTTTTAGGATTTTTCTTAATCATAATAGTTATTTAAAGACTAGATGACTGATTTTAAATTTTTTTTTTGGTCCATAGAGAGAAGCTAGAGAGAGAGAGAGAGAGAAAGAAAGTAAAAAAAACTTAAAATAAATTACCCGTTAAATTTTTTAAAAATTTAATTGACCCGACTTGAACCACCTGATACGAACTGGCCTAACTAGGTAGATTTCGAGCTACGGGCTCATGTTAGGCCTCCCATCAAAAAAAAGCATGCCATACTAGGCACGACACAATACTTTAGCATGCCGTGCCTGGCACGGCATGCCAGCCTGGTTGGGCCTGAAAAAATTGGGCATGAAAAATTGGACTTGACCAACTTGGCTTTGCCCGTTTGACACATCTAGTGTGAAATCATGTGACACTCACGGGTCAAGTTTCTGTTCTACCTGATCCACATGCATGACCCTGGCTCAACCTATGAATGGTTATCACCTAGGATGTGGCTGTTGATATTGGGTCTCGTCCTAATATCATGGGTTTGATGATATCGAGTTCACTACTGCATATATCTGACTATAATTATCGAGCCATTGGTTTTGATTAAAGAAAGTGCGTGGGCTCATGTTTTTTAATAAAATCAATCTTTTATTATTGTTTTTTATTATGACTATATAAGCCATGTTTTACTATTTTTTGCGATTGATTGAATATCATATTATTTTATTATGATTTATGTGTTTGCTCTCTCTCTTCTATCGGAATCTTTTTCATCTTCTTATTGGATCTTCTCTTCTTCTTCTAAAATCTCTATTGTAATCCTTGGTAAAGCAAGGAATTCTAGTTCTAAAACAACATTTGGTATTAGAGTTGGATGTTTATTTGAGATTAAAGTTTTTTGAATCGATTATTCAAAAGCTTCTCCAAAATAAACGATTTTGAAAAAATTTTTCTAAGCTAAATAGATTTTTCACGAATCTCTTAGATCCAGTGTAGATCTATTTAGATCCAAAGGATTTGTGTTAATTAAACAATAAATTCTACAAGATCCCCAATTTTTTTCCACTCAAATTTCTCAAAAATTTATGAACAGAATGACATCCTAAAATCTAAGTTCATCAAACTTGGAGTTTATTCATATACCCCTGTTTGATAGTGAAAACTTCAATTATAGGTATGTTAAATTGAAAACTCTATTTATATCTCAAGATAAATGTGATCTTGTTGAATCTAGTTACACAAAACCATCAAACTTCTCTTCTCTGGAAGAAAAGAAATTAATAAAAGAGCGAGAGTTAAAGAAATTGAATGCTAAAGCATTACTGTTCATCCAACAGTGAGTCAATAATGCTATTTTTCCTTAGTTATTGGGTTGTACTCAAGCCAAAGAGCCTTGGGATATCCTTAAGCAAGAGTTCAAAGGAGATAAAAAAATTCCAAGGAGATCTTCTTCACTCATTGAGGAATGATTTTGAGAATCTGAGGATGAACAACTCAAATTCTCTTATTGAGTTCTCCACTCAGTTTCTAGATATAGTAAATCAACTGAAAATACATGGAGAAACTATTAATGAAACCCGATTAGTAGAGAAATTGCTCATATGTATGCATGATAAATTCGATTCCATTATGGTTGTTATAGAGGAGACTAAAGATCTATCTGGCTTAACCATTCAACAAGTTCTAAGCTCCTTAAAATTCTATGAGAGCAGAGTACTTAAGAGTGCAGAATCATCTGTTGAATCAGTCATGCAATCAAGATAGGAGACTCAAACTCTAAAGGAAGAAAGCCAAGTAACCGAAGCTAAAAGAAAGGGGTCATCCAGGTATATTTCAAAAAAATAAAAATAGAAATAAAAAAAAACTTTTACATCTTCTGTAGCCTCTAATATCCCTCTTAAGGGATCACTAATCTCTTGCAATATATGCAAGAGAACCAACCACATAAAGAAAAAGTGTTAGTTCAGAAAATAGAACCAATGCCTAAACTATAAAAAGTTTGGGCACCTTTCTAAGGAATGTAGGTTGAAGCACACTCAGTGTACTAGTTGTGCAGAGAAAATAATCTCTGCAGAACACTTGTTCTATAACTAAAACAAATAAAAAACCTTTTTCTAATGTATGGTTTCTAGATAGTAGTTTTTCAAACCACATGTCTGGTAATCAAAATATATTTGTGGATTTACTGCCAGTAGTAAATTTACAAGTTAAATTAGAAAATGATGACCTTGTCCAAGCAAGCAAAAAGGGCAGATTCACTGTTTCCATACCCACATGAGATAAAATTATAAGAGATGTCTTGCTAGTTCTAGCAGTTGACCAAAATCTCCTCAGTGTGAGGCAGTTAATGAAGAGAGGTTTTAGTTTTGTATTAAAAAATAATATATGTCACATATTTGATCAAGAGTCAAAGGACCCTCTCTATATAGTAAAATTGTCTAGTGGAAGGAGTTTTCCACTAACCCTCAATCAAATAATGGACACGACATTAACCATGAATGCTAAGTTATAAGCATCATTGTGGCTTAGAAGGTTTGGGCACCTTAATTATACAAGTTAAAAAAACCTTTTTCAAAATCAAATTGTGAAAGGTGTACACACTAACCTAAGCATTCTCTCTTTTGTTTGTGAGGAATGTGCCTTAGAGAAGTAGTCTAGATAGAGCTTTCCCAAAGACTCTGCCTGGAAAGTATCCCAGTCTCTAGAGATGATTCATGCAGACATATGTGGACCTATGTCAGTCAAATCCTTGGCAAAAAACTATTTTTTATTATTTGTTGATGATTGCACTTAACACATGTGAGTATATTTCTTGAAACACAAATCCAAAATGAACTTAAGTTCTAATTATTAACACACACATAGTCATGACACTGAGGTCTTTTGTGTGTTTGTTGTCTCTATAGTGTTGGGAACTATTTGCGATATAAAAGTAACCCTTCATATCTCTTAAGTATCCATGGTGATGTGAGTGGCTACAACACTGAGGTCTTCTCTCTTATAACATATTGTCGTTTTGATATTAGGATGTCATATCATTGGCACTTAATGCCTTCTTTTAAGAATAAGAATCATAGTCTTATAAATGATCATGTTTTAGTAATATCCTTTGGACCATTTGATATCCCAAAAAACATGTCTTTGAATAATCATCATAGCATTGGCATGAGTAGTCGTGGATTTATAATTTTTTGTAGCTCAAAAATTACGAGTTTGTAAAAACTATTATGGATTTAACTTAAAACTACCAATACATATAAATATAAAGTCATAACATTATAAAACTGACTATGACCTTGAGTACTAGTAAAGTACTTGAATGTTGTGATAAATAAATAATGTCATCACCATTTAAATTTTCTAAGCTTACTATGGTTACGACTCAATGATAATATCATAAATATTGAGAATATGTCATACAATAGAAAGACTATGCTAATTAGTTGGTAGGGTTGTGACATAAAATAATTGCTTCTAACTAATTAGATAAGTTTTGACCAATAATGGTACCACAACTATGTGGTGCTCACTGATATGCTCAACTAACCCCTTTGCTAAATTTCTCAAAAAATTAATTGATTTCGTGACTATTCATTAAAACTCTCTGTAATATTAAAAATCATGAAATTAATACATATTAGCTTCATTTCTATGACTACACATCACTATTAACTAACAAAATACATAAGAATATTTAGTAATTTTTGTTGCAACTAGTTTATACTAAAAGTCATTTATGATTATTTTCTTAATTTGCATCCTTTTGTTATTTTAATAAAAGTTTTTATTAATGAGCCAAAGTCTAAAGATACTTTTTCCTTTTATTCTATTGTTGATAATTTGTTGCATAGAGACTATCTCACACACATAAGATTGGATACCCTATCAATAAGATTATAGTACTAAATTTTAATGAGTCTATCTTGATAATGATGAATGGTAAAATTCTAACTTCTAATATTCGTATACTTAAGTATATTGAAAGGACCAATATGGTGTAATTATTTTGTACTTGTAAAATAAAATACACAATAGTTATTATAAGTATTATTACTCTTATTCTTGAGGTAGTTATTATTTGTATATGTTTGTTAATAGTGATTTTTATTCATAAAGGGTGTAGTCTAGATATACATTTAAAAACTCTATGAATTGAACAACATTATCAATTATATGGTTAATATAGATTACTAATGAAATCCATATCCTATCAAAAGAAATGATGATACTCATTTAAGGAAGTATATAAGTTTTGATATTGCTAAACCCTATAAGTAGATTTTAATCCAGCAATTCAAATATATTAAGTATTTATATCAAAAAAAATAATTATACATTGATTGAACTAGATTATTAGTAATTTGATTCAATCAATGTCTATTTATAATAGTAACACGAGAGCTTAATTTGTGATAAGTAAAAAAAGATATAATATATTTTGAATAATTGAAAGGAGTACAATTATAATTTTGAAGTAGTATGAATTATAATTAATTAAAAGTATTATACAAAAATAATTAATATTAGAAGTCTGAGATTTGATTCGAGTTGGCAACCCTTCTGTAGTTATATCCAAAAGAGATGAAAGAAGTCATATATTTTTTATTTGTTTAAAATATAAGTATATATGTAATCATTATAATAAATTAAATTGTAATCTAATTAATTAGATTTGACTATTAAATCAAATAAATTTTATTCGAATTAAATTAATTATGATTATGTATATTTATATTTTAAATAAATAAATTTTTATTCTTAAATATTATAAAAAATCGAATGGATTGATTTAAATATAAATTAATGTTCGGGTTTGGTTTTGATAATATAAAAGGATAAAGACATTGGTTCGACAATGCTAATCTACTATAGCATCATCATCTTCCTCGAGTTGTTTTGGAACTATGGATATACAGTAGAAGTCCATCCAGTGAGTGAAGCTTAAGGTATGTGTCTTTCCATAACATTTAAAAAATACAATTACAATAAAAGAATCCCATAACCCACAAGTAATATCGACTTAAGTTTTGAATTTTTATATGCCTAACAATGATATTACATGGAGTTTTGGTGATATTTGTGGGTGGATAGGTTGTTTTTTAAATATTATTTGAGAATATGTGATTGACTAACCTAAACATAAGCAATTTGTCACATGTTGGCCAAGTTAAACAACTCGGCTATGTATGTGAAATGTGATGTTGATTTCTTTTGTTTATGGATTGTATTTTGCAATGATTTTTGTATTTTTATTGAACACGGGGTGGTAAAATTTAATCTCATAATTATTCTATAATAATGATTATTTAGTTGTTGGTTGACATTGCTGACGAAAGTGGTTACAGTGGTTGACGAAGGCATATGTAAAAGTAGTCATGGCCAATGTCAGTGTTGTTGACATTTTCAATTGTCAATGAAGGTGATTATTGAAGCAAACAAGGCTAATGGTAGTGTCACTTATATGTTCAGTTGTTGCCGATAGTGGCTATGGAAGAAGTCATGCCCAACAGTAGCACCAATGATATTTTTAGTTGCTAGTGATAGTGACTATGGAAGTAGTTATAACCAATAGAAGGCGGTGACATTTTTAGATTCTGGTGATGGAGAATATGAAGGTATTCATGACCAACATAAGTATCGATGATGTTTTTATAAGTTGTTGACAACAATCATACATACATACATACATACATACGTGTGTGTGTCTATGTGAGTGAGTGTGTGTGTGTGTGATAATATAATAGGCTATTGTTTGAGTCTATTATTTCACCGCGATGATGTTTAATATCAATACATACATTATTTTCATCAATAATATTTGATTTTTATGAAATATACATTAATTTGTATTAATTTTTTTTTGTGTATAAATCCTCATGACCCCCATGGTAAGAGTATCAATCCTTCTTACCAATTGAATTATCCGTGTTGGATACCTGTTGCAAGAAAACATAATGGGTGACTGGCTTATGTGGTTGACCAATTGCAACCGGGCACATAAGCAAGATTCGGCTTACATGAAATACACTAGGCACGGCTAGTGCCATGCTAGGCCGGCGTGATCTAGGATCAGGCATGATTTTAGACCATGCGGTGCCTAACAAGCATGGCTGAACTGTGTCGTAATCCCAAGGAAATAAAATGTCATATCACTTCATAATCAAATCATCGTTCACTATACTATGTTGTCTTTATTATATAAACTACATATCAAGTGCTCACATCAAAAATTATAAACTAAAATAATAACAAGCAAAAAAAAACATATTTGAAATGATGATGGCAAGTGCATGTCTCTGCATACGCTCTCATGTGTCATATGTTGTGGCTGATGCAAGTTCGAGTTTCTGGCCATGGTATGGCTAGTTTCTTCTCAGACTTTCACTCCACGATCTAGTTCTTCCCCTCAACATCGAGGTGGGCAATATGCACCTTTTTTTTTCTTATTTAACTTTTCATGATCTTGGTGGTTACGCCCATGTCTCAGGCTGGCAGCAAGGCGAAGATGATGTGAAACTAGCACTCTCTGTGGCTTTTGCAATCGAGGAGTTTCCTGCTTTGGATACTTCTGCCTTGGATGCCTTTATCCAACAAGCATAAGGAAGAAGATACCGTGAAATTAGTGCTCTAAAGCTTTCATTTAGTGTGCGATCTTGAAATCAGAAATGTTATATCTGACAAGTCTTAAAATTATGCCACTGCCTTTGATCAAGGGCATTTTTGTCTTTTTTACTAAGTCATATTTCTAATATATACATGTAATACAAGGACTTTCTGGGTGATCATTGTTCCAAGGGATATACATGTTACTGTATTTAATATTTTATCAATACATCATAAAATATTAAATATAAAAAAATGTATTAAAATAAATAAGTAAATTAAAGTAAAAAAAACAAAAATAAACTTTTTATAAGATATATAATATATATATATATATATATATATATATATATATATATATATTCATTTATAGTTTTACTAATGAGAATGTTAGTGATGGGCTTTGATTGCACAAGCAAAATTGCAATGTTAAAATGATAAATGTTAAATGGGTAATTTCTCATGCAATTAAAAAAAAAATTAAGCTAAGTTAAAAATTTGAGTGCACAATTACAATAATAATAATAATAAGTTTCTTATTTAAATGTTAGCATTGGTTTCATGGAGCATGAATTTGTGATTGTGGCATAAATTAGTTGGTGCACATTTTTTTAATTAATCAATACATAAGTTATCAATTGTATGGTAGTCTGATCGATAAAATATGATTGATACTTAATTTTGGAGATATGAGTTTGATCCTCAATAATGATGGATATGATCCTTAGAGATAGTATGGGCTTAGGGTTTGGGGAGGGGAATAATAATAATAAATTAGTTTTGTTTTTATCCTCAATTTTTTTTTTCTTTTTTGCTTATCAAATTAAAGATATGAGCAACAATTGTAATTTTTTTTTGTTTAATATTTTGTAAATTGGTTATTTATATAAATTATTATTTCTAAGTTTGTTTTAATTAATTTTTGGGAGATTAATATGTATTATTTTAAAATGATTTTAGATTAAAACTCCCATTGGATTATTGTTAGTGGAGACACTAGCAACAACACCCTCATTATTATTTTAAAATTATTTTATAAATTATTATTTTAAATTTTTTTTATAAAATTTTTTTCTAAAATAATTTTATCTTTCATAATTTTTCTTTGACATTTTGTCATGTGATAAAAAATGTATCCATTGAAAAAAAAAAGAATGAAATATGCACGACCATGGCACAACTTAATACAATTTTTTTTTTTGAAAAAATATGAAATTTTAGCATGTCTCAAGCATGAAACATGATATTAAATGGATTAATTAATCTTATTAAGATTAGATAATAGTGAATGTTGCGACCATTAATTAATTTTTTTTTAAAATGATTAGATCTTGGCTATTGAAATTAATTCTAAAGGCTAGGGACACAAATCCAATGATTGTCGGGTATCTACTCATTTAATATTTAAAAAAAAAAAAAATAAAAAAAATAAAAAAAAAATATAAACTCTTAATAAATAAAATCTATTAATATATTTCTATTTTTATATTTACTAAGATAACTGCCCATTGGTGTGTGGTGGCGGCAAGAGTGGCCTACGGATGGTGTATGTGATGGTGATACCCACAAAATTGGCACAAATTGGTATAACCCAAGACGATCCAACATATTAGGCACGAGTATAACCAAAATCATTCCAGTCGTGCTATGCTATGCCTAGCAAACTATCAATCTTGCCTTAATGACACTGCAGATTTTGTTTGATACCTTTATTACCACATAATCTATATTGAAAAAATAGATTCGTTCCATTTTTTAATGATTTATAGATTGTCCTTAAACTTTTGAAGTTCATACATGTTTTTTATTCTATTTTTTTCAAGGATTAGCGAATGAGAGGCCTAATATCAGCAGTGTTGAAAGTGATCCTTAATGGGTTGAGTCATCCCTGACCCATTTTCCATTTCTATCTTTTTTTTCTTCCATGTCTCAATCAGATAGAAGATAAAAGCAGGCAAAGAGTTGACATAAGTTGTACTTCTCATTCTCTAGTTCTTAACCATGACTTCTTACCCATGAAATCAATTATTGATTCTTTAGCAATATAAAATCATTAGTTTATATATCAAAAAAGTTGGTCTTCATTGTTGAATTAGTGAGAAAGAGTCTAGGCAGAGCCAATGACCAATAAGATCACATGGGTGCTCTTATTGGTCGCCCATAAGACCAAAATTATTCACCCCAATTATTATAATGAATAATATTGATAGATATTCTAAATTGTATGAGTGCCATTAGATGGAAAAGAGGATACACAGCACATACATCACTCTTCTATCTTAGCAAATAAACCTAGGTCATCCTAGTAGAATCATCAACGAAAGTAATGAACCACTTCATTCCATAATGTATAAAAAGTTGGGCAGGACCCCAAACATCTGAACAATCTAAGGTAAAAGGAGCATTACTTTTATTATCATGCAAAGAAAATACATAACGATGGGTTTTTGCCATGACATAATTTTCACAAGCAAAATCTGAAACATTAAAACCAATAAACAAGATTGGAAATAATCTCTCAAGATAACCAAAAAGGGGGTGTTCTAGCCTTGTATGTCATAACTAAGGGGTTGTTTGAAAATGTACTTAAAAAATTCAGCCGACTTAAAATAAAAATTTTCTATGGTTTAAAATTTTAAGTGTGTTTGATAAAAAAATATTTGGAGCTAATTGATTAAACTTTTAAGAGAAATTGTGTTGAAAATTTTAAGTAGGTCGAGACCTACTTATCGTGGAACTCTGAAAACACTAAACAATAGTAATACAGTAAAATGACCAATATGCCCTTAAAAATATCGTGAATCATTTTCCATCGTCGACATGGAAAATAAAAAAAAAAACCCTCCTCGCGTGCAAGTTTATGTTCGTTTCGGAGTGATTTCGGCGTGGATTTTCAGTGAGGTTAATTATTTTTATTGATGTTTAATTTAGAGATTTCTTTTGTATTAGGGGTATTTAATGTTAATGTTGTGAATATGTGTGTTTTCATTTTATTCTATGGATGAAATTGAATTTCCGAAATTGTTGCTCTTTGTGAAAACCATACTTATTACGATTTAATTTTAAAAAATGAAACCAAATGCTTGATTATCTCAATACTTTGATTTCCATAATGATTATATGTTAGATTCCCGAATGGATATTTATTTTTTTGCGAAAATTTTGATTTTCGAATTACTTTTGAAAACTAGAATTTTTGTTCAATGTTTTTGTGCAAAAATTGATTCCCAATATGTTTTTTTGTGTGAAAATTATTGTTCAATGTTTTTTTAATCCAAAATGTTAATTTTTTTCTTATGCTGTGTATTTTTGCTTTTTGTGAGTTTGTGTTTTTCATCCCTACTTCTCTAATCAAATATTTTATTTTTTTTTTAATTATGCAATATATTTCATCATATTTTATTATTTTGTGTATGTTGGTTATGCATGTAAATGAGTTGTATATTATATTTTATATATTAATATGAGTTTTGTTGTTGTATTGTTTGTTTATGCATGTAAAGTTGTATTTATTGTCTATTATTTAAATTGATGAAAGATTATATTTAAAATAACTTTTTGTTACTTATCTTATGTAGGAATGACTTCTTTTGATTCTACCAGAGAAAGTTGGAAAGACCCAACATAAGTTTAAACTTTTTTTAGATTTATGTCTTGAACAGAAAAATATTTTGGGAAAGGGGGTGGGAGCTTGCATGTTGAATCATGGGATAAAATTTCAAAACACTATAAAGAGATCAAAAATTTAAATTTCACTCAAAATTAATTGAAAAACAAATGGAATTATTTAAAACATAAATACACATTATAGTTGAATTTAATAGGAAAGTCTATCCATGCATATAATCCAGTAACAAATACAGTTGACTGGACTTTATAAGAGTAGGAAGAGTATATCAAGGTATAGCTCATTTCTTTTGTTAATTTTTTGAAATTATTAATTTAACTACTATTGCCAAATATAATTATTTGAATAACAGAAAATTCCTGATGTAAAATAATTTCGATATACTGTGCTATAATTTACAGATGAGATGAGATCACTCTTTGATGACATTATAGCTACCGGGCAAGATTCATGAGATACATCTAGACAGGGATTACCTAAAAATGGTATCGACAAATTTTCATCAAGTACTCATCCAACTATAGAGAATTTTTGTATACACAAGGATATAGAGCCAGAATCTTCACCAAGCCCTTCATCATAAAAAAAGTCTTTACCAAAAAGGAAGAACCAAAAGAAAAACAAAGAAGAAGATCTAAATGAAAACTTGCTAGCTGTTCTAAGTACATTGCAATCAGATGAACCTATCATTGAAGAATGTAATAAGAA
Source organism: Sapria himalayana (assembly GCA_029783825.1). Lineage (NCBI taxonomy): Eukaryota > Viridiplantae > Streptophyta > Magnoliopsida > Malpighiales > Rafflesiaceae > Sapria > Sapria himalayana. Next base: position 5,639,866 of record JAREIK010003431.1, read on the forward strand.
GTTGGATGAGATTGCAACTTTACCTATGGATGACCCATTGTGCATTGTAGCTTCTAGCATTTTTTGTGAAAGCAAAGCATATAGAGAACAATGGATGATGTTTTCACAAAAGCCAGAGGCAATCAGAATTGCTTGGATCCAGATGAATGCAAAAAAATTGGGATTACTTTAGTTTTTTTTTGCTTCTTTATTTTAAAGAAAATGCAATTTAATGTGTTATTTTTTGGGTTTGTTTTATACTTTGTCTGCATATTTGTTTGTATTGACATTATTTCTTTTTTTGACAATATCTTGGGGTTCACTCTGCTTGTAATTGTTGTAACTTTTTTTATTGATTTATTTTGAAATGTTGAATATTGTCAAAAGATGTTAAATTAAAAGCAAATAAATATATTGAAAATTTTTGCACTGATTCTAGTTAAGAAGATTACCATGAAAAAATGACTTGGAAGAAGACAATATACCGACTCAGCACTAAAAGGTTGTGCCTATGTGCAAGAAATTTTAAATGGTAATCCATCACATTGTCTTGAAATTCAAAGAATGAATAAGCAAGTTTTTTTTGGGTATTTGTGAGTATTTCAAAAATAGAAAATGTTTGAAAGACAGTTGATGTATCAAAGTTGAAGAAAAAATGGTGATGTTCTTATGAATTTAAATCACAACATGAGAAATCGTGTTACAAAAAGAAGATTCAACCATTCAACTCATACCACACATCATTACTTTCATGAAGTACTAGAGATAATGTTTCTCTTCGGAAGAGAGATGATTGTGCTTACACTGATTAATGAAGTAATAGAAAATCATCTTCATCAATGATTAAGTTAAGTGTTCAAGATAAATAAAATTACATGTTTATTATTATTGGTGTTCCTGTTAATGTTATAATTATTGTTATATTGATATTTTTTTTAATGAATATGGTACAATTGGTACACTTGACGGGATGTTTGTTAATATTGTGATACCATCTGACAAACAAGTTCTTTATAGAGAAAGTGGAAGAGGAGAATGTTATCAAAATATTCTAGCAATATGTTACTTCAATATGATTTTTATATTTGTTTGGACTGGATGGGAAGACATAGCACATGATTCAAGAGTTTTATCAGATACTATGCGTAATCCAAAAAATAATTTTTTAACACCTCCACTAGGTAAGCATTATTCTTTTCTCGAGTTTTTTTTAATAAATTAATATCTAATTTTAAAATAATTTTTTATAGATAAATATTATCTTTGTGATGCTGCATATTTACATACTTGGAGTTTATGGTGTCTTATCATAATGTATGATATTGGTTGCTTGATTTTCGCAATGATGTCTGCCCTCATACAAAAGAAGAGATATTAAATTATGCACATGCTAAATTTAGGAATGTCATTGAGTAATCCTAAAGAGGATCATTGTTATTGCTTTTCAAGCTCATTTTCTAATCCTAAAGAGAATGGCACCATATGCTTTTCAAGTTCAAAGAAACATTGTTATTGCTTGCGCAGCTATACATAATTATATCTGGAAATTATGTATTGCTGATGTTTTTTTAGAGCAGAGTGATAATAATTATGGTAAAAATTCAGAAACACCTCAAAATAATCATGAATGTCTACTACAAGTTGGAGAAAGAGCTGCACAAGCTGATCAAATTTGCATGATTAATTTAAGAGAGGAAATAGCAAATCAACTTGTTCCAAATTAATTTTTGTTTTTTTATCAACATTTTTATGTTTTTTTTGTATTTTATTATATAATTATGGAATTCATGTTTGTTTTTAATTTCTTTTAAATAATAATTAACAATAGCACTAAAAAATCAAATTTTATTAGAAATTCTATTTAATTTTAATAAAATGAACTACAATAATAATAAGGGTTAAAATATAAAAAAATCATTTTTAACTTTCAGTATTTAAAGTTATTAAACAAAATTAATATTTTTAGCATTCAATTTTCAGTTATTTATCAAATAGTTTTTCTATACAAATTTAACACTTATAAAATTCAGTAATTAATTTTTCAACACTTAATTTTTCAGCACTTAATTTTTCAGCACTTAATTTTTCAGCACTTATTTTTTCAGTTTTATCAAATGGGCCCTTTGGTGCTGTTTGATAAAGCACTCAAAAAATTCAGCTGACTTAAAATTAAAATTTTCAATGGTTTAAAATTTTAAGTGCGTTTGATAAAAAAATATTTGGAGCTGATTGATTAAAATTTTAATTGAAATTGTATTGAAAATTTTAAATACTAGTGGCAATGCTTCCCTTCGGAAAAGAGATGATCGTGTCTATCCCGTTTAATGAAGTAATATAAAATCATCCCCATCACGATTAAAGAAGTGTTCAAGGTAAATAAAATTACATGTTTATTATTATTGGTGTTCATGTTATTATTATAATTATTGTTATATTGATATTTTTTAAAAAATAGGGTACAATTGGTGCACTTAACAGGATGCTTGTTAATGCTATGATACCATCTAACAAACAAGTCCATTATAGAGGAAAAGGAAGAAGAGAATGTTATCAAAATGTTCTAGCAATACGTGACTTCAATATGATTTTTACATTTGTTTGGTCTGGATGGGAAGACGTATCACATGATTCAAGAGTTTTATTAGAGACTATGCGTAATCCAGAAAATAATTTTCCAATACCTTCACCAGGTAAGCATTATTCTCTTCTCATCTTTTTTAAAATAAAATCATATTTAATTTTAAAATAATTTTTTTTGTAGATAAATATTATCTTTGTGATGTTGCATGTCCACATACTCGAGGGTTTATGGTGCCTTACCCTAATGCATGATATTAATTGCTTGATTTTTGCAATGCTATCTGTCCTCGTACAAAATAAGAGGCGTTCAATTATGCACATGCCAGATTGAGAAATATCATTGAGCGATCTTTTGGTATTTTGAAAGCTCGTTTTCTAATCATAAAAAAGATGATACCATATTCTTTTCAAGTTCAAAGAAACATTATTATTGCTTGCGTAACTATGCATAACAATATCCGAAAATTATGTATTACTGATGTTTTTTTAGAGCACGGTGATAATGATTATGGTGAAAATTTAGAAACACCTCAAAATGATCATGAAGGTCAACTACAAGTTGGAAGAAAAGCTGCACAAGCTGATCAAATTTACATGATTAATTTAAGAGAGGAAATAGCAAATCATCTTGTAGCAAATTAATTTTTGTTTTTTTATAAACATTTTTATGTTTTTTTTGGATTTTGTTATATAATTATGGAATATGGAATTCATGTTTGCTTTAAATTTCTTTCAAATAATAATTTATAATAGTACTAAAAAATCAAATATTATTAGAATTTATATTTAATTTTATTAAAATGAACTACATTAATAATAAGGGTAAAAATGCAAAAAATATCATTTTCAGCATTCAACATTTAAAGTTATCAAATAAAATTAATATTTTTAGCATTCAATTTTAAGTCATTTATCAAATAGTTTTTAAATAGAATTCAATACTTATAAAAAATTCAGCACTTATTTTTCAGTACTTAATTTTTTCAGTTTTATCAAATGGGTTAAAACTTGCAAAAGCATATATAACAAAACAAATGAGTGCCAAATAAGATGATCCAATTATATAGTAATTTCCAATTATAAGTCGCATATGTTGAATAAATCCAAACTAAAAAACCCATCTTTTGCTATCAGCTTGATCAAATTAGCATCCACGTGAGTTTCTAAATGAACATCTGAAATTTTGTTTCAAACTTAATCAATTTTCATTTATAAAAAAACATAAGTAACTACTATTAAATTTAATAAAATATACAACAAAAACATCATTTCTCAAAAAAGTTAACGAATGATCTTTATCCTTCCCTACAATATTAATAGCATATAAAAGTATTTTTTTTCTAGGAATGATAAAAAAAACTATCTTATTAAGATTGTATAACAAAAGTAACATTAAAAATAATATTATCTGATGAAAATTCTTTTCCACAAAATTTAATATTATTTCGTGTTTGCTATGTTTCCCACATAATGTGTCAAGTGGGCAGGGCAACCTGTGCATGTCACGAGGCATTGCCTAACTGAGTAATAACTAGCTCAGCACAATATAGTCTAAAATTGTGTCTGGACTTGAGTTATGCTGGCCTGAGGCACCACTAATACCTTACTAGGCCAAATGCTGCCATGCCTCGTGCCGAGCCAGGTACTACCCATTTGGTAGACCCATTGGCACGATCAACCGACACATTGACCATGACTAAAGATATAGAATGGGTCAAAGAAAATTGGGTAACTAGAATTCCGTAAACCACCCAAGCCTAGACACTAACTCATTTTTTTTCAAAAAACTAGATTTTTTTTTTAAGTTTCATTTATATTTATCCACCACATCCATGTGAATAGTTTTTTTTTAAATGAAAGTTGCCAAGTTGACATAGTAGATATTGTTGGGATAGAAGTCCCAACAGCTTATTGTTGTGGATTCACCATGAGTCCACACAACGTCTACAACCTACACCTACCAAGAAATGAATGTGCACATGTTCTTAATAATTATGGCTATCTCTTTTGTTGTCAGGTACTTGTGTCCAAGTTCCCTTTAATTAAAAAAAATCGATTAGATCCAAGCCTTTGGAATTAATTCCAATGACTATGGCACAGTTCCAAAGGTCGATGAGTTTCTGCCCATTTAAATATTAAAAAAATTAAAAGAAATAAAATAAATAAAAGAAATAAAAGAAATAAAAGAAATAAAAGAAATAAAAGAAATAAAAGAAATAAAAGAAACAATAATTTTTTCAATAAAAAAATGTTTAAATATATTTTTATTTTTATGTCCCTATGGTGACCACTCATCAGTGTGCGGTGGTGGTAGTTGAGGTCGGTGGGTGGTGTCTATGATGGCGCTGCCCATTAAACTATCATTATCCAACGTGACCTGAGATGACTCGACATATTAGGCATGAGTCTACTTATAATTATGCTGATTGTACAATGTGTAGCCTGATAGACTATTAATTATACCATGCCAGCACGACACAACATTTTTTTCCACTGTATTACCACATAATCTATATTGGGTTTGCCAAATTTTGATAAAGTGTTATTATGTAATGGTTTAGCCTAGTGTGTGCTAATGTTCTCATTGATGGGTTTATTCGAGATTTTTTCAATGGAGAAAAATATATGTCTCAGATCATATTTTTTATATTGGAAAAATATGATTTAATATTTTTTCATTCTCCTAGTTATTGATTTTATAAGTTAGGAAACAATCTTTATTTTTCAAAATATTATCGATCAAAATCAATTTTTGAATGTCTACTAATAAAAGAATAATATTTTTAACTAGACTATTTTGATGTCATAATATTTCATATTAAGTCATAATATTTTAAGTAAACTTGAAGGTCGATTCTATCACAATTGATAAGAACTTTTTGTAAATGGTTTCCATGATCCAAAGCTTAAATAGTTCAAATATAAATAAAGGGCATCCTAGGTAAAACATTTGGGATTTTTTTTAAAATTTCTAATATTCTTCATTACCTACTCCATGATTATTGTTCATCATCTTGAAAAAATAGATTATTCCATTTTTTAAAGATTTATATACTGACCTTAAACTTATCCATTGAATGCATACATGTTTTATTTTCTTTTTTTTTACTAGGAATGACAACAACCGTAAGCAAAAATTATAATGTTCACAAAAATTTAGAAACTTATCCATTATATTACTCACGGGATTAGCTTGATCATACTAGAAATTAAACTAGCTAGAAGTAAGATGAAGCGATGCCTAGTATCAAGAGCGATGAAAGTGATCCTTAATGGGTTGAGTCTGGCCCAATCGATCTTTCATTTCTATCTCATCTTTCTTGAATGACTCTGTGAGATACAAGTTGAAGGAAGGCAATGAGTTGACACAAGTTGTACATCTTATTCTCTAGTTCTTAACGATGACATCTCATCCATGAAATCAATTATGAATTCTTTAGCGATGTAAAGCCATCACTCCATAAATCAGAAAGACTCGGTTTTCATTTTGAATCAATGATAAAGAGTCTAGGTAGGACTAGGAGAAATAACATCAAATGAGTGGGGATGGGTTAGATCAATTGGCTTTTCGTAGTAAGCAACTCTCTTTATTAAACTTTTTCTTTATTTTTACAAAACTAAATTGTAGTTTCTCTCCTTTCTTTTTAGCCAAGCACCGACTTCATTGTTTGACTCATACAACTTGTTTAAATTCCTTGCTAAATATTAAGTTTTTAATAAACAAACTAGTAAAAACTAGAACTTATTGTCTAAGACCACTATTTGCTTTAAGAAATAAAGAGACTTAATCTTTAATCAAAAAACGAAAATCAATTTTTTTGTAACACCTCGTTCTACAAAGTTGATCCATTTAGGAGGAAAAGCATTCTTTTCTTAATAATCTAAACAAGGAAACTTTAATCTATTTTAATTATATGTCTTAATATCTAATTTAATAATTATAGTTTTGCTCGTGAATTTTAATAATGATTTATATAGTTTCTTGAGAAAGAATTATATATTTTGAGAAATATTACAAACACTCAATATTTCTTACATATGATCGTCACACTAATAATGGAGCTTTTATAATCTTAGAAAGTTGCATCGTGTTGATTTACAAGTAAGAATTACATGAGTTTATATAGGAAGAGTTATTAACTATTCCACCAACTCATAAAATATCATGGATGAGTTGATGGAATCTAAGTGAGCCACCATTCCAACAATAGCACATCATGGATGAATAGCCTTAAATGTGGACTCTAAGTGAGCCACCATTCCAACAAATTAAATATTCTAGTTATAATGAGAAAACAATGAATCAAGCCTATAGATTGGAATTAAAATTGATGATTTGTTGTGTTTCAATCATTCATACCAAGATAAAGAAATTAGTGAAAACAAACTCTCATAAAAATGCTAGTGCAACAAGCAAGATGAGTGCCATATAAGATTTTCCAATTATGTCGTAGTTTCAAATTGTAAGAACAAGCATACATTGAAGAAACCCAGACTTTAAATGTCACATTTTTACTTCAAACCTGTTCAAATCATCATCCAAGACAAAAGAAAGTTTCTTTTTTTTTGGAATACGTGTTCAGTAATAACTTTTCAAGAATCAAAAAGCCAAGATGTTGTCGTGTCAAAGCCTCACATAGTGAAGGAGAAGTAAATATAATCCACCCACCAACATTGGGTTTGAAATAGCTGCCAAGGAAAATGAAGATACTATAGAAAGGATAAAGACCATAATAACAGAAAAGCTCAATAAGAATAACCACATAAGGATTGCACTCAAGCATGACAAGAATTTAAAAATCACTGCTTGATTACAAAATTATAACAGATTTATAAAGATTACTTACAAAATGCTAATGAGAGAATCAATTTTTTCCCCTGAAAATTCTCAAGATTCAATTAAGCTCTTAAAAATATCAGGTCGTTCATAATCATTTATATTCCTCATTTCAACACATTACTAAAAGTTGAAATATAATAATAATAATAATAATACACATTAAAAATTTTGAAGGTATACAATTCAAATGTTGAAATATGACAACAAATAAATAACTTTAAAAAAATCATGACCTCATTTCAAAATTTATAGATTTGCTTTCTCTAAACTTTACTAAATGTCCAAACTAATAAATAACACCTCTCATTATTTTATATTTAAAAAAATGCATATTACATCTTATAACTGGTAGCTGACTATTTATTATACACACACACAAACACACACATAAACCTATAAATATATAAATAAATAATTATATATATATATATATATATATATATATATATATGTATGTATGTATGTATGTATGTATCTATGTATGTATGTGTGCGTGTATGTTTGTATGTATAAGCATTTCTATATATGTGTTGGCTTTTACATTTGTATACATATCTATATACCACAAAAATTAAGCAAATTAGAAATGACCAAATCTATTTCTAATTATGTTATTCTCTATAATATGAGATGGAATAAGAAACTAAATTTTTCTAATTCTAAAAAGCTTCATTTTAAATATTAGACATCGAATTTGTTCGAGCATTTCTAATTTGTATGATGGAACATTTTCATTTCTAAACATAATGACAAAATAAGATACTTTGTTTTCATTTCTAATCAAATACCAAAATAGTGATGGAATAAATATGTTATTTCTATTTCTAAATTAGCTTTGGAATTGAAATGACATTTTCCATTTCTATTTTTAGCAACAGAAATATATTTCATATGTATTTCCATTTATGCATGCAATTATACTTTTAAATATGTATACATAAACAATATATCCTTCAATCTAATTTTTTTTACATATATACTACATATACAAAACATTTCCAACAACCCATGTCATATATTTTTAAATAAAATATATAAAATAAAATAACAAATTTCAAACTTAAACCATCTCTATGGCACATATATTACATACATAAACAAGAAGCTGACAACAAAAATCCAACACGATGACGTTGCTTGCAGAAACACCATAAATAACATAAAAAACAATTATGACTCATCGCCGATATGAGTATTCTCCTCTCGAGATATGAATTAATTTTCTTTAGGATATTGAAAAAGATATGAAAACTCAGCTAACTTACACATGATTTTTTTTATCTTCAAACTCTTCTATTATATTTCATCATCATTTTCAATATTTCTTATTCTTTTTTTTCAAATTTTAAATCAATTTTTGTATTTCTTCATTCTTATTTTGTATCTCTTCATTTTTTTCTTTGTAAATTATCTTAAATTTCCAGCATCTTCTCCCACAACTACTCATTAAATAAAATATTATAATTGGAAGATGATGATGAAGCACTCCAAATAGATCCTGGATAAAATATAGATGTTTGGGTATGAGGATTATACACTTGTCTTTTTTTTAGCTCCACTCTATTGGCCTGAAGGTAAATATGCACAACATCAATTTCTAGAGTCTCTATAAAATGATTTGTCACTTAACAAGCAATAACAACCATAAAAGCATATCCCATCCTCTGGTGCTTTCAGAAGAGTCTCTACCATAGTTGCTCTATTTTCTTTTCAAAGAATGAGATACATTTTTCAAACCCTTTCTCTTCAATAATATCTTTCTGAGTAGTAATTTTGCCAAGTGGAATGTTCTTTGTTAGAAATGAATGCTTCACATTTCTCGCTAACTCTTCATTGGTCTCAACCTTTTTCCTCTTCTCTCTTTCCTTCTGCTAACGGTTCTAATTCATCTGGAGCTTCTAGTTCTCTCCATGAGTTTGTCTCTATTGGAGGTTCTAGCCAAGCCTCATCCTTTTGTTACTCATTCTCTTCCTTGAAATCCATTAGGTTGGGGAAATTTTATGGTTCTCAGCCATTTAGATTTGGAAATTGGTTTATCAAAAAATGTCATGACAAAAATAGGGGTGCTAGGGTTTTAGATTTGAATGTGCTACAAGAATAATGACTTTGTTGGGTTGAAAATAGAAGAAGTAGAAGTATAATTGTTTGGAGTTGTTAAATTCAAGTTCGTATGTGGTGCTCAAAATTAAAGTACGTGGGTCATGCCTTAAATCTTGATGGGACCGAGATTAAGTTTCACGTGTCACGACTTTCATCTCCATGGGCTTGAAATTCAAGTGTCCATGTTGTGACTTAATTTCAGCCCACAAACATTTTTTTAATGATGACCCTTTTATTTAAAATTATGTCGTTCGCTCAATCAAAAAAATCCATTTAATTTTCTGATGCAAGTTCACTTTTTTTTTATGTTAGGACAAGCCTAAGTTTGTCGTGACTTAGAGTAACCCTTGAAACCTAACTTTTGTTTATCGTGACTTGCTTGATTTCCAACTTTCGATGTTACAAAATATTGACAAGATCATGACATTCAAAATACACCAAACATGTTTTGATTTGTATTTTCAAAGAATGTAATGCAAAAAACACATTATATATCATCAACGACCTTAATATAGGAAATTGTATAACTGCATAATGTATTCGTAAAATTAAAAATGAATATTTTCAGGATACTAATTTCATAAAATCTTTCATATCATGAATGATGATACAATACAATTCCACTTTAACTAAATAGTTTATAATGTCGTAATGAATAGATGAAAGTCTATTTGTAAATGAGATTTTAATGGAAAAAAGTATTGATGAAAAATTATAATTTAACAATTAACTATCATATTTAATGACATAAGAAATAAAAAAAAATGAAACTCATAAATACATATTAAAATATATAGAAAATAACAAATATTTGCGCGCACACACACACACACATGTGTGTGTGTGTAATTTTAACTAATAAGTAACAAGTATTCACTCCATAAGCAGAATCATATCGATGAAACTCAATTTCTTAGTAAGTTTTATTGATATGATCATTATATTTCTATGTTATATTGATGTCATCAATAAGAAAAATATAAAATCAATGTAACAAGTATGCACTCCATATGTAAATGAAAAGTAAATATCTAATAACCATGGTAACTCCATTTTAGGTTTATATTTCAATGGTTATATCATATAAAAGTTGGCAAAATTTTTGATACTAAAAAAATTAGTGTTAAGGTTCAAGTTTACTTGTCATTTTGTTTATATTTTTATTTGCTATATAAGATCATTGACCATGTGGATTATCATCATTTAGTTAGTGTATATTAGGATGACATTCTCAATGTACATGATATGGATACCAATTATATGAAAGTTTTCATATACTAATATATATTTGACATGGTATCAGAGCTGGGGATATGCACACCATAAACTACAAAAAGAAATAATGGTGCTGCGTGTGTTTACTACATAGTATGGTCAACTATAAATGATAGTATTTTACATTATGATTATATTGTACATCATGAGTGGTGTATTTATGGTGTAATAATCAAATTTTATGTTAAAGTTGTCATCTAGTTTTGGGCTGTTTCAACAAATCCATGGAAAATCCCAAACCCTGACGATAAACAAGATCACAGAAAAATTACAAAACATTTATGTAAGATGTTGATTGTAACAAGAGGATCGGAGTACAATGTAATTCATATGATTATGTTGTACATTATATGAGTAGTTGGAAGACAAAGAAATAAAAAACATACCACAAAGCTTCATTTAATGTAATATAGTGACATAATAATTTTTCATTTCAAATTCAGCTATGGAATTGAATTCCATCGCCAAATTTTGAAATGGATCTCCTATCCATTTCTAAACAAATTGAAATGAAATTAAATTTTATTTAAATTTTTAGACATGTAATTACTTTTAATAATAAATTTAATTAGAAATGGTATTTTCAATTTTACTTTTGAAATGGATCTCGTCAACGTCCGCGTGTGAAAATTTCGATTTTCATTTTAATTCCATTTTTTATTATGTTTTCATTTTATCTTCATTTACTCGCAACTTGAAATAGTTACGAATTATTATTTTGTTTCTAAATCTTGTAGCAATGTTTTCTTTCCATTTTTTTATCCGTTTCTATTACGTTTCTAACATTAGAAATGGAATTAAGCATCTATATTTTCCATTTCTATTTCGTTATTTTGTTGTAGTAATATTTATAAGTTTATGTATAAATAAATTTATAAACATTCAATATGTATGTGTAGGAAAGAAAACACTTAGAACATATAGAGGTATTGAATTTTGCTCACAGAAATAATAATTTTTGTGAACAGAGAGGAATTCATAGACATCTAACTACTACCTACTCACCAGAACAAAATGACATTGTGGGTAGGAGAAATAGGAGTGTAATGGAAATGACCAGAACTCTCTTGAATGAAAAGCACATGCATAAATACTATTGGGCAGAGACTATAAATAAAATAGTATACCTACTCAATAGATGTCCTACTAGGGCATTGGATAATTTCACTCCACTACATGCTTGGAATGGGAGGAAACCCAATGTAAAACATCTCAAAGTATTTGGGAGTGCGTGTTACTCTCACATACCGGAACATACTAGAACCAAGTTAGACACCAAGTGTCTAAAATATATTCTAGTTGGATACAATCTGCAATCCAAGGGTTATAGATTATATTCGCCAGAAACAAAAATATTTCTGGTGAGCAGAGATGTAATTATTGATGAAAATACAAAATGGGAAGAAAGTTGGCAAGATTCTGATGTGCAAGCTACTAGCATACATGGCTGGAATTTAGATGAATCAGCAAGTGATAGTAAAAAAAGCAATCCAAGGTACATTTCTTGTTCCCCTTCTAAATCAGAGTCAGACATAGAGGAATTTTATGACACATTTACACCATTAAAATATAAGTCCTTAACTAAGATATATCAATGATGGAATTACCCCTCTATCAACTATGAAGAGACATTAAATCATCAAGTATGGAATGATGCTATGAAGACAAAAATGTCAATCATTAAAAAAAACCATGTTTGGACTTTAGTAGACTTACCCCAAAATGAACATTACATTGCTGTCAAGTGGTTATTTAAGATTAAAACTCAACTGAATTCTAATCAGCCTTTATATAAGGCCTGATTAGTAGCTAAGGGTTATTCCCAAGAGGCTAGCACAGAGTATTTCAAAACCTTTGCCCCAATTGCAATGTTAGAAACTATGAGATTTATAATAGCTTTAGCTGGACAGAAAGGTTAAGCTTTATTCCAACTAAATATTAAATTAGCCTTCTTGAATGGTAAGCTCGGAAAGGAAATTTATGTAGAACAACTTCTTGTGTTTTTAAAATAATGGGTTGAGCACAATGTTTATAGATTAAACAAGGCTCTTTATGGGTTGAAACAAGCTCCTAGAGCTTAGTATCAACAAATAAACTATTAATTATTGAATCAAGGATTCAAATGTAGTATGAGTGAGCCAACACTCTATATTAAAAAAGCTAAAAATTCTAGAATATTGATCGTGTCAATCTTTGTAGATGACATAATCTTTACGAGTAATAAAATAAAATTAATAAAAGCCTTTAGACAAGATGTGCAAAATAAGTATGAAATGCTGACCTAGGAAACTTAAGGTACTTCTTGGGACTTAAAATCTTTCAAGACTCAAGTGGAGTATCAGTATGCAAAATAAGATACATATACTCTTTACTAGGAAACTATGGCATGAGTGACTATAAATCAATCTCTACACCTCAAGTGAAAACTAGAAATTAAATTTTCCCAAGGCAGAATAGGTAATGGTAAGTCGTACATAAGCTTAATTGGAAGTCTACTATATGTATCAACCACATGACCTGACATAGTGTATGTTGTATACCTTTTGTCTTGATTTATGTATCCACCTAATCATATACTCCTTAGTGCTGCTAAACGAGTCTTAAGGTATCTTAAAGGAACCTTAGGCTTAGGTCTAAAGTACTCCAAAACCACTCACACAAAAATATTTGGGTGTTGTGATAGTGATTATGGAGGATGTCCAGAAGATTATCGAAGTACTTCTAGATACATCTTTAATCTAGGAATTATAGTTGTTTCTTGGTCATCCAAGAAATAATCTTCGGTTGCACTATCTACTACTAAAGCTGAATATGTTTCTGTTTCAGTAGCAATAGCATATGCCTTATGGATGAGAAAACTATTGACTAATCTAGATGAACCTTTAAATGACCCAACTGATATACTATGTGATAATCAATCCACTATATCCATAGCTAGTGATGTTGTAATGCATAGCAGAACAAAGCACATAGGACTTAAATACCATTTTATTAAAGAAGAAATTGAGTCTACTGAAATAAAATTGATTTTCTGTAGATCAGAAATATAACTAGCATATATCTTCACCAAGTCACTGCCTAAAGAGAAGTTGGTGTACCTAAGGGAAAAGCTAGGACTTAAATCGATTACATCAAATGGGGGAGAATGTTGGTATTGAGCCTCGTCCCAATATCATGGGTTTGATGATATCAAGCTCATTACTACATATATCGGACTACAATTATTGGGTCATTAGTTTTGATTAAAGAAAGCACATGGGGTCATGTTTTTTAATAAAGTCATTCTTTTATTATTGTTTTTTATTGTGACTATATAAACAGTGTTTTTTTTTTGTGATTGATTAAATATCATTTTATTTTTATTGTGGTTTCTATGCTTGCTTTCTCTCTCTTCTATCGAGATCTTCTTCATCATCTTCTCAGATCTTCTCTTCTTCTTCTAAAATCTCTACTATAATCCTTGTTAAAGCAAGGAATTCTGATTCTAATACAATAGTGGCAGCATAGGTCAAGACATGTCACTTGTTTTTGTGGCATATATAAGGACCAACTCTTTTAGCCCACCCCTACATCTGGCATAGTTTTGGCCATGTCAGCCCAATTTTTCCAAGTGGAGCCATCAAGCTTGGTTTCCCAACTCTTTAATTTGCCACAGTGTGTGTGTGTGTGTGTGTGTGTGTGTGTGTGTGTGTGTGTGTGTTTGTGTTTATGGTGTATATTGCTTATGTATATATGTATGTACATCATGTTATGTATATCGAAATATATTTTCTTTATGGAAAATGTGATGTCCATGCATACCATTATGTATATACATAAGGTTTTATGCATATCTAAATATATATAATTGTATATTATAATTTATGTATATGTATATATACATTGCATCATATATATCTAAGTATAATTTTGTTTTGGGAAAATACGTACATAACATTTTGTGTGTGTGTGTGTGTCTATATATATATTATTATGTATATACTTCATGTTGTGTGTGTGTGTGTGTGTGTATAAATGATCTATACTTTTTTTTGTAAATTTGTATATACATCACATTATGTACATCTATAAATATATTTTTGTTTTTGGAAACTATGAAGTACGTAATGTATATATATTCAATTTTATTCATATGAGTTACAATGAAGTCTTTGTTTATTGACCCAAAGGGTTTTAGATAGACTTTCATTGTGTATGTATTCAGTTTATGCACAAAAGCCTACTTGGGATAGTGTTTTTTTTTGTGGGATTTAGTGAATTGGTTAGTAGGTTTATGAATCTATTTTTATTATTAATATATATATATATATATATATGATGTATACTATCAATATATATATGTATATACATCATGATGTATAAATCTTATGCATATACAAAACATTTTCCAAAATATTATGTATTTAACGTTCAAATATGCCATGCATATATACATAATTTGTCATGTTTTTTTTTTTTTGCTTTTATTGATGTTGACTTGGAATGAATAAGGGTATTTTGGTTTTATTTTTTTAGTACACCAAAATATACATATTTTAGTTTTGGTGTTCAAGATATTAAAAAAGAAATTGAGATCAAAAGCTTAATTTTCTCAGAAATCAAATATTAACCATTTCAATCATATTTACCTTTTATTTTAATACTTGTTTTATGCTTATAATTGGAGCATCCAATTTGTGGTTGTCCCAATTACTTCCCAATATTATGCACATGATTAGGAACTATTTTACCATTATTATTTTTTAACATAAGTGAGAATTTATTATCCTGATCATGGTTAGTTTTTATTTATAATCTGGCATTAGAGCGAAAATTATACAAATTTTAGAGTGAAATGTATAGTGCGTGCAGTGATGTATAGTGTGTGTTCAATGATGTGGTGTAGTGGTGGTCTAGTAGTGATGTGCACTGTGTGTGTGTGTGTGTAGTTGTGTGAGTGTGTCTCTTACACATGGTGCATTGTGCATGAATATAGTGTTGAGATATGTGTGGTGTGACATGGGTGGACAATGATGTTGTGCAGACATGATTTGGTGTGTTGTACATGTGTGTAGTGGTGGGCAATTAGGTGTGATGTGCATTGCTCGAATTATCAGTATTTAAACCACCACGTGTTTTATCTTTGTGTGTTTGAACTTGAGCAAGCTAGTTATTTTTAAATAAGAAATTGTTATTTACAAAATATGTGCAGAGGTGATATTGTGCAATGGATATGTCATGTGTGTCATGGTAATACAGTGGTGTGTTTGCAATAAGTGTTGTATGTGCTATGCTATGATTATGTGGTCGTTATTTGGGGTTTTACTTATTGTTGCATATACTTATGGAAGAATTAAAATAGATGAGTTATCATTATAAGATTAATCAATATTTATCTAAACGAAGTTAGCAGAGATCTAGTAAAAGGATATCTCATACTATTTAACTATAAAATAGATGAGTTATCATTATAAGTAAGATATTCATGATATAGTACACACACTATAGAAAAAGTAGTCTTGACAAAGCTAGTTGTTGGCATTTCTTTCCTAAGAATAAACTAGGGGCAACACAAATTATTCAACGAACATTGATTAACTACTTGATATATTTAAGGGTCTCACATGATTCCCTTTACTGATCATGACTAAAGAGAAATATATGAATTTGTTTGCTATTAAGATGCTAACTATATTTTACATCATTCAAGCAGTACAACTCTCTTAACTCATCATTTACTCGTGACTCATAGTTTATCAACTCATGAATAGATAACCACAATATGAGTAATTGTTTGTTGTTTATTATTTTTTATGCTTATTTTTTTAACTCATCATGCTTTATTTATTTGAGTATCCAGATATTTATTTTCTAAGAGTTATATTGCTAAATAATTGAATTATAATATCAATGTTTTTATATATTGATACTTTGCATGATTGAAAAACGTCAAGGATGACTTTATTCAGTTTTAACAAAAATAATTTGTATGTCATTGACCTTTTGCTAGTACAATCTCATTATGGTCATCCATTTTTGATCAAAGTGATAGTTTTATATCAATTCATAATATAAAAAATATTTCTAGATTACATTGTGGTGCTTGTCAAATATTAACACATACTAGAGATTCCTACCCTTTTTGATTGTATTGTATAAGTAATAACGTAGTCGAACTAATTCATTCATATATTTGGAAAAATAGTCGAGTTGAAATAAAAGATAACTTGAGATATCTTATTATGTTGATTGATAATTTGTACTCATTATACTATTTTTTTTTTCTTTCGAAAATATCTAATATTTTTTTTTTCACTATTTCATAGATGAATCAAAAATTATTTTAATAAATATGTCAAAATTATAAAAAATAATAATATTCTAGAATATATGTCTCATAGATTTAACACTTATGGTACTAATCATGAAATCATCCGACATACTTCATGTGTTAACACACTTACTCAAAATAGAGATGAAGGAAAGAAGAATAGATATTTATATAAAATAACTAGAATATTTCTCTATGACAAAAGTATTCCAAAATATATTTGGGAAGATATAGTGATTACCACGAATTATCTCCCAATATTTTTGAGTGTTCACTTTGCTCAAGATTTCCTTTCGAGGCATGATGAAGTGACAACCATGGCGATAAAGTATTTTTTTTTTTATTGATTATTCCAATGCCCAAAAGGATACATGTGGTATTTCATGAGATAGATAGATTAATAATTAGTACTAATTTTACCTATTTTAGAATGATTCATTCTTTGAGGAATCTAGATCGTGTGAGGATTCATAAGTGACATATGAATCTTACTTTTCCTTACTCCTCTTAGATCCATTTTGTGCCTTCAACTAGGAGAGATCATCACTACATAGCTACTCTTGAACTTGTTGTATCACATTGTGATGATTTTTCTCATGAATTATTATATGTATGATTTAGTATGGAATTGGTTAATTCTATTTTTAATGGAGAGAAAAGGGTTCCCTTGGAAAAAGAATTATCTCCTAGTCCAAATGATATATTAGCATTTAAGTCTATTCCAATCCCAACTCCAAATGAGTTGGGAGGTGTGTGACTTGACCACTCAAGTCTTCATATTTATTGTAAAAGAAAATAACTTTCACAACATATTCAAAATCAAGAAAAGTTTTCTAACAAGTTAGAAGATTATGCTCTCGGCTCTTTTGATTATGACTTTTGGATTGATATCAGAAAGAAACAAATGAGTTGTACCACCCACCACCCTGATTCACAATTTTGTCATACTCATACATGTTTCCTTCTTTTGACTCATTTATTATTTTTTATTGGTGGTTCTAGGTCCTAGGATATCCAAGTCTCCTTCAAAAATATTATCTCATATAAGATAATATGAAGTCATGATGAAAGAAATAAATATCATCCCATCTAATAAAACTTGGGAACTAATATCTTGGTTTTTGGGAAAGTTTATTATTCATCATTGGTAGGTGTTCACTATGAAAACTAGTCTTTGTAGCAAAGTAGATTACAAAATGGTAAACCTTATTACAAGAAAATTTATTTAAACATTTGGAGTTGATTATCAAACACTTTTTCTTCAATGACTATGCTTTAGTTTGGATATTCATCTTTCTTAAAACTTCTCACATATGATTGATGCATTAGTTAGACATAAATACTTTTTCTTCACAATATTCTTGAAGATAAGATGTATATGAAAGAGTCTCCTAATTTTTAGCACAATGTTCTTCAATTTGCATAATCTAGAAGATCTTATACAGCATAAAATAGGCACCCAAAGCTAGATTTATTAGATTTTTAGCTACTATAATCTCATGTGGGTTTCACAAATATATTACAAAATATTTTTCATTTTAAATGAGACGTTCAAATGGCAAGTTTATCTTATTGATTCTATATGTTAATGATATCCTTATTATTATGATAGATGACAAACTTAGAATGTCTCAACTCAAATTGTATCTTTAGTCTCTTATACTTTAAATATAAATTAAAGGTATTATGATGTCACAAAGATGATATTTATTGGATACACTTTTGAGTTTGTCATTTATGATTGAGATTGATCTTTTATGTTATATCCTAGCAGATATACATATTGAACTAGAAATTTACCATTTATCTAAAATGAACCCTCATATTGACTCAATTACATATAAGAGAATTATGTAAAATTTTAATTATATAACTATTATTGGATATAATTTATACAGTCGCCATAATTAGTTGTTTCCTAAAATATTCGTGTTAGACTCACCTTGATATAGCTTTTCGCATACTTAGACATATGAACAAATCTCTATAAATTAGTATTTTATTTGACAATTAATTTATATCTTCCCCTAGCTGGGAACTTAGACTCCAACTAGGCACTAGCTTGGATAAACATGAGATATGCTATAAATTATTGTACGTTTTTTGGGAAAATCTTGTGTCAAAATATAGTAAAAGGTATAGACAACAATATTTAGATTCGGTGCTACATATAAGATATAGCTCTTTGCATCATGTATCTACTTGAAGAGATCATGTTTTTAGTCACCCCCCTTAATGCTCTTTATTGTTATAGCAAGCAATAAATATAACATTTAATCTAGTGTATATCTCATGAATAGATGAAACACATGAATAAAAATATATGAAACATATAAAAAAAGATTATTTATTTTTCATGGAGACGATCTTGGAAATGACCATTACCATAGCCTATATTTCTACAATTAACAAGATATTTGACATATTTATAAAAATATTGAGATAAATGTGGAAAATAAAACATGCACATCATTTGCATCCATCCAACCCAACCCAACCCAACCTTTTGACATGATGACTAGGATAGGCATTGTAACAATATCCTATTAGAAGCAATAGTTGGATAGAATCCTAACCATTGGAAGCAAGAGCTAGATAAAAACTCAATCGTTATTATTTAATTGTTGGATAGAATCCAACAACTAAATTATCTCTAATAGTTAAAAACAAAAAAAAAACTTTTAAGAAAACTATTAACAAAGTTTTTTTTTTTTTTTTTTTTTGGGAAAATTGGGTCAAGGTTCCCCATTTTAAAAAATAAAATAAAAACCTTAATTTTTGGATTTAGAGAAAAGTAAATGAAACCCAATAAAATTGAGTTTTTTTTTTAACTTAGATTTTAAAACCTAAATTTACCCTTATATTCAGCTAACTTTATATCAACATCATCCAAAAATAAAATAAAATTAAAAATAAATTAACACCATCATGATATATATTGTGATCTATAGGCTCCTCATATACAAGAATAAAAATATTTGAACATATCCTCGACATATCTAGGATATATCTATATTCGTTGTTACTGACACAATGCATTGTATAAAAATATTCATTGATTTATAAATCCATAATTATCACCAAAATCCATAAATATATTGACAATTCTGAAAATATTCATATATCCATAAAAAATAATTTTAATAAAGAAAATATCCAAAAATTTCTATACTATTCTCAGATATAGTAAGATATATCTAAGATATATCTAAATACAAGTATGACATAGCTAGATATATTCAAATATTTTTGATCTTATGACACTATAAGAAATAAACCATTTAGAAATAAAAATTAGAAATGTCCAAATCTATTTCAAAAATTAGCAATAGATTTGAAACAAAATATACAAAATCAAGAAAAAATGAAAACGGAAAAAATTTCCATCACTAAATAGAGACAATTTTTTTTGGAGTTTTTTAATTCCATCGCTAAATGATCTGTGAAGTAAGAAGTGGATATGCTTGCATGGCATTTAGTAATAAAAATATTTACATCTATTTATAATTATAAATGAAAATCATACTCGTTTCTATTACTGTGAGAAATATTAAGTTTGTCGCTATATAAACTAAAATGATTATGTGATGGAAAGTCATTCCATCACTATTTTAGCGAAGTAAATAAATTCCATCACTATTTTAGCGAAGTAAATAAATTCCATCGCTAAAATATAATAATTAATTTTTGAAGTCCACTTCGAAACTTCGAATGTGTTCTTAGGGTTTCGAGGATTTTTTTTTTTTTTTGGTTTGGTTGTGATTTTGGCTGATTCGTGTTTGGATTATCTATCCTTTATATATTGTTCGACACATATTTCATTCATTAATTAAGGTATAAAATTATGATTTTTATTTTATCTCATATGTATTGTATTCAGGGAATAGCTCTATTTGTGCATTTTCATGTTACATTAAATTTTTTTCCATTTTTAATATTTATATTGTGTTCTATCTGATTGATTTTGCTGAATTATTATAAATATAATCGATAAATTATATATTATTTATATTTTTTTACAATTTTTCTTCATATTTTTATTGGTAAATTTTTTTTGTAACCTTATTGATTTATGATAGTTTTGTGTATTTTGTTATTGACCTATAATTAATATCACCAAAATTATTTTGTATTTTATTTCTTTGCTAGAATTACATGAAATTTAATAATTTCAAAATTAAATAACTTATACTAATGACATAATCTTAAAAATAAATAATTTATAATTATTAAAACAATTACTAAATGTTCATTTGTAATAACAATAATAATAATAAATATATATAAGGAGGATATGCAATTAGAATAGTAAAACATAACAAAAAATTGTTAAAACTAAAAAAAAATTAGAAGCTAAACTAAAAAATTATATAGCTAATTGAACTACAATTCACTAAAATAGTAATAGAATAAATAATACCCATATTTATTTTAATATTAAAAAAAATCAAATTACATTTCACATGTGGTATATGCCTATGTATATTACATGCTTCATATAGATTAGAAGAATTTCACATTCATTTAATAATATTCTCCATTGTTAGTTGATTTATTTTATATATTTTTTCATTGATAAATTTTAATATATTAACATTGATAATATATTTATTATTTATATTATATATAATATGTTTATATAATTATTTACTACTTATTATTAATATAGAAGTTAAAAATTATGACACTGCACATTTTTCTTTTTTTCCTTTTTAATGCAAATTCATCCATATAGACAATATAAAATTTTTAGTTTTATATAAATGACAAAAATAAATTGGGAACAACCCGCATTTTTTGATTTTAATCCAAAATCATCTAATAATTATTTTACTACAACTTATTTTTTAGATTTATGCAATTTCATAAAATTATTACTACATCTTTATTACTAAAAAAATCTTTATATATATTATTATAATTCTAAAAATATTAATGTTATATGTTATAGGAATAGAAAATATTATATGACATGATCATCATTGATGAATATAAGATTGAAAGATGAGTTTTTAATTGATAAATTTGTTAATGGGATTGAGGAATATATTACATTCGCTAAAAAACAACATGAATTTATGAAATGAAACAAAAATAAGAAGTCCATGTAATGCTCTTCGATGTCAAAATCAGAGTTTCTATGATGTGAACATAGTGCGATATTATCTTGTAAAAAATAAGTTTGCTAGCAACTATTATGTTTGGAATAAACATATGAAAATAGTTGTGTCACAAATAACTAAGTATTATGTACATAGAAATATTGATTAAACTGTTGTAATAGAATTTGCTAATCCCATTGATGCACGTGAAGCAATTTTGTATAATATTATTGGTTCTTCATTAAATTCAGATATTACTGATGATATCTTAATATCATCAGCAAAATAAAATTTTGAAATGTTAAAGACTTTAGAAGAAAAGGTTTGGGAAGGTAATCTGTATGGCCACTCAAAGTTATATGTGGTGGCCAGACTAATAAATTTAAAGGCAAAGCAAAGCATCATTTATCATAAATGTATAATGATAAAACATGCTAGTTGTTATCTTAATTATTACCAAATAATAATGTCATGACAGATAATTTTTAAGACACAAAGAAGTTAATGCAAGGTTTGGGATTGTCGGTGGAAAAAATATATTACTTCATTAAAGGTTGCATATTATATTGGGGCATATATAGTGAAGCAACTATATATAATTTTTGTAACTATCCTCGGTACAAAAGAAATACAACATGTGAATGGAAAAAAATAAATATTTTTCACAATAAGATGTATTATTTTTCTTTGGCTCCTCATCTATATAGATTATTTACATTAGATGCTACTGCTAATGATATGAGTTGACACAAAGATCATGTTATTGAAGATAGAGTTATGCGGCATTATTTAGATTCTCCTTCTTGGAAAATTTTTAATTATTGTCATCCATCATTTGTAGATTAATGTCGAAATGTTAGATTAGGGCTGTGCATAGATAGATTTCAACCATTTGGACAAATAGGGCAACATTACTTTTTATGACTGGTTATTGTTATTCCTTATAATTTACCACCATGGATATGCATGAAAGATAAATATATATTTTTGTATGTTATCATGCCTGGTCTGAAATTCCAAAAGACAAATTGAATGTTTTTATGTATCCACTTATAGTAGAACTCAAATTTTTGTGGGAGGATGGTATCAAAACATATAATATATATAGAAAGCAGAAGTTTAAAATGAGGGCAACACTAATGTGGACTATAAGTGAATTTCCTGCATATTTAATGTTATTTGGATTGAGTACTAAAATAAAATTAGCTTTTCCTTATTGCATGGAGGACTTAGATGCATTTTATCTGAGCAAATGAGGAAAGACTTCTTGGTTTGATAATTATCATAAATTCTTACATGTGAAATAGATATTTCAGATGAATATTAATGTATTTAAGAAAGATCATAAAGTAATTAAAAGTACACCACCTTTGAGGTTTGGTGATGAAATATTAAAAGTAATTGAAAAATATGAGTTCAAAAATATTATAGATGTTGATGCAGATTATCTCAATATACAAATTTTAAAGATTTATCAATGTGGTTGGAATAAAAAAAATATCTTTTGGGATTTGTCATATTGAAATACAAATTTTATTAAACACAACTTAGATGTGTTGCATATTAAAAAGAACTTTTTTGATAATATTTTTAATACTATAATGAATATGGATAGAAAAATAAAAGATAATGACAAATTAAGAAAGAATTTGAAAGAATTATGCTCATGTCCAGAGTTACACTAAGCGAATCAACGAATAAATTCTCTAAGGTTTATTATAGTCTTGAAAAGGATGCAAAAAAACTTTGTGGCTAGTGGAGCTCAAGTTCCCTGGCGGATATACATCTAACATGAGAAGGTGTATTGATATGAAGAAGCATATGTTATTTAGAATGAAAAGTAATGACTATCATGTGTTCATGTAGGGACTAGTACCCATATGATTCCATAAATTACTTCCACAAAATGTTTGGGAAGCATTGACTGAAATAAGTATTTTTTTTAAGAACCTCACGTATAATGTCGTAAGAAAGAAAGAAATAGAGTAATTACAAATTGATATTTCCATTATTTAATAGAAACTTGACTTATTTTTCCTCCTAGCTTCTTTAATTCCATAAAATATCTCTTAGTCCACTTTCCTTACGAATTCATTATAGCATGTTCTATGCAATATAGATAAATGTATTCATTTGAGAGAGAATATATTTTCTATTTGTTAATATAAAAATTTTAATTTATCTGCCGATTATATTTTTTTCTAATATATATCAAATTTTGATATCATAGAAAATTGAATAACAATATTCGAAATAAAGCCAAAGTGGAAGGATCGATGTGTAATACCTACTTAATTAAAATTTTGTATGCAGTACTTTCAGGACATAATTATATAATCGGCATAAACTATTATCACCAAAGAATATATTGGTAAGAATATATATTTTGAGGAATGGATCAGACGAAATGTTATGCTTCATATTTTCAGACAAGGGGGTAGATCATGTGGTAAAGTAACATCGAGATATTTTTTTTGGATGACATAGAGTATCATGCTGCACACACATATATTTTGTTGAACTGTGAGAAAGTTACATCTTATCTTGAGTAAGATTTATAATAATTTCATATTCTCATTTCTTTGTCATCGTATGTGATATAATATTTTAATTAATCAAAATATCTTCAATTTTATTTTTGAATAATATTTTCTCATGAATTAAGGCAAAGCGAACCTCATATTGATGGTGATTTAATTGATGTAAGGCTTGAAAATAATTTTGCAATATGTTTTGAAAAATATGTTAGTATATATCTTATCATTTATGGCTCTAAATAATTACCTGCAATATTATATATGTATGAATTTGTCTTTTATTATTTTGTAGGCACAATTTTCTTCATTAAATATATGTAACAAACAAATGAAGGATCTTGCAAAATAATAATATCTCTGTCATAATGAATAATATACCTTAATAGTACCTTGTATTTATTTATAGGAGGCTGAATTGGGATGGCAATCGATAGTGTTTAAGGTATTCAAGCGAATGCACAAGAAGAATGATGAAATAATTGTGGACAAGTGCTCAAATGATATTAAAATGAGGTTCTCATTTTGTACTTGTAGTTTATTTTTATAATTGAAAATACTAATAGAAAAAAAAATTAAAATTCATTATTTTGGTATTAAATGTAAATAAAATACAAACTTAAATATATTTCTTTACCATTACTAATGATTTATTTTTTATAAACTCATTAAATATAATTAATAAAATCATATTTAAAATATTTTGGAATAGTGAGAGGAAAGTTTTATTTGCCAATATAGAATTTATTTTGATATAGCAATTAATATGTTATATTGTATTTTAACAATTATAGAAAGCTAAAGAAAATATGGTTACAATTGTTTCACAATTGACATATCCTTTTAGAGATGTGCAAAAGATTGATATTATGCATATTTACCTTCAAGCTATCATAGTAGAGCCGAAAAAATGATGAGTATACGGTCTAGGTATCTATGCATCTGCATTTTATCTAGGTTCTATTTGAAGTTATGCATCACCATCTTCCAATTACAATAACATAGTTGATAAGATGTTGCACGAGGAGATGTAGGATATTCAGGATACACTACAAAGAAAAAATGAAGAGATACAAAAGAAAATTAAAGAAATTAAAAAAAAAGAGAGGTTGAAAGATTAAAAAAATAGAGGTTAAAAGATTAAAAAAAGATGAGGAAAGAATAAAAATATATGATGAAATTAGATGTGTCAAATGGGCGGGTCGGGCTGGGCCGGCCGGCCCTGTTTTTTCGGGCCCACCCGGGCGGGCATGCAATGCCTGGCATGGCACATTTCATTGGAGGTCAGGCTCGAAATCCATTCGGGTCCAGCCCGGTTCGGGCTGATTTGGGTCAATTATGGTCGGTTTGGATCCGGCCGAAATCCTAATTTTTTTAAAAAATTAGGGTTTCGACGCCGCACCGCCACGCCATCATCGCCCTATCTGGGCTTGCAAAGCCTCGCCCGTCGGGCATCAGCTCATCATCCCCCCATCATGACCATGCTCAATGCATGGTCACCCATGTCTTGCCTGGCATGGCGCGTGGGCCGAATCCCTTGGCCCGCCACTGCATGAATGGTGCCGAGGGTGCGCCCGGCACGAGCCCGAGCACAGCACTCTAGCATGCCATGTCGGCCCAGGCACGACTAAACCATGGTGGGCCGGGGCTAGCCTGGTCCGTTTGACACATCTAGATGAAATACAATAAAAAATTTTGAAAATGGAGAAAATAATGTGCAAGTTGGCAGAGACATTATTTATTTCTCATAAGTCTGAAAAGAATCCATCCAAATCTCTAAAAGACAATACTTTCAAAAGAATGACTCATAACTATTTGTGATATATTAATAATTTTTTACAATTTATGTTTTTGATCCAAATTAATGATTTTTGTGTTAGAGGTTTTTAAATTTTGTTATAAATTGTGCATTGAAATTTACGGACATTTATTTTTATTATCTGACATTTAATTTTATCATGGATATTAAGTGAATATCATTTGATAAATAATACGTAGATGTACTTATATGATTATAGATCATATAATTTTTGTATCTAATTGCATATTGTATACAGTATACAGAAATAATATAAATTCTATTTGTACTTGTTGTAGACGATAGAAATGGATTTTTTTTTGTTTCTAAATCCATTTCTAAATAAAAATGGATTCATGCATGTCTTTGTTGATTGATCATACTTTTAAAAATGAATAAAATGTTTCTAATGATTTCATCGCAAAATTAGCGACGAAATCCAAGATCTCTTTGCCGTGCAATATTTAACGAATGATTTTTTTCCCCATCACTATTTATAGAAACGTCACTGCATGATCCATTTCTGAAAATTTACCGTATATGATTATAGAAATAGAATTACTCCGTTTTTAAATCTGTCACTATTCACCCATCGCGACGGATCATATCAATTCATTATTATATATAAATTATAATATAATTAAATTTATTTTTGTAATCAAAAGATTTGAATAAATTAAAAGAATATATAATTATATATTTGAATTAATAATTTACTACGAGCATGTTTCTTTTTTTGGCTGAATGCGAAAACCAAATTGATTCCAGCATTCAGTCATTTGGTTTCTTTATTTTTACTAACTTATCATTGAAATTTTTGAAAAAAATAACTGAAATAAAAAAGTCAAAATTTTAATTTTTTCCATTCAGAAAAAGCTCACCCCCACACAATCAAAATCCTCTCTTCGATCTCCGCTTATCTATTCAATATTAAGTAAAAAAAAAATAAACGATTTAATACTTAATACTATTAAGTGCTATTTAGTATTAATCTCAAAAATTATTATATTCAGTATTAGGTAAAAAAAAAAAACAAATGTCGCCTACATCTCCAATAAATTACATTTCAATATATTGATCATATATTGAAATGTAATTTCAATTTTATTTTTAGTAAATTTTATTACTTAGTATTTTTTTTTTCAATATTAATTATATATTATAATATAACTATATTTAATTTTATTTTTATATTCAATAGATTTTAATAAATTAAAATAACTTATAATTTGAATCACATATTAAATAAAGATTTTACTACATACATAGATATACAATGGATTTGAATAAATTAAAATAGCATATAATTTGAAACACAAACTAAATAAAGTTTTTACTAAATACATAGATATTCAATGGATTTGAATAAATTAAAATAGCATATAATTTGAATCACGTACCAAATAAAGTTGTTACTATATACATAGATTAACAATGGATTTGAATAAATTAAAATAGCAAAAAATTTGAATTACATACCAAATAAAGTTTTACTGTATACACATGATAAGTAAATAACATTAATTTTTATATATTATTTATTATTAGAATGTAATTAAATATATTGTTTGCTTCATATCAATAGATCTAAATAACCTAAATATTTGTATTTAAATATAAATTTTAATACATTTATAATAAATAAATAATATTATAAAATTAATATTTCTTATTAACCAACAAAATATAATTTACTTTACTTTTATTTTTATTATAACATTACCTATTGAGATTTTATGTCAAAATGCTTATGAATATATCCTAATATATCAAACCATGCCCATAAACCAGCTTATCAATATATATATATATATATACATTGCATCATTATATATACAATATATATCATAATATATAGAGTATATCATATCATACATTGATAACTCTATACATACAACCAAATATTCATAATTATATACATTTCACTACACATAATTATATATCAGGATAGATTTCACAATATATGTAACCACACACACACACACACACTATATATATATATATATATCACACCAAGGTAGCAACAATAAAATTTAGGCCTGTTTCTGCAAACAATTGAAACAAAAAAAAAAATGCATATAGTTCAGAATGACAAAAATTGGCCTGCGTGATTGATGATGTACAAGGAAGAAAATGTATGAAAACTTTCAGTCCTGGGAACGACTTCACAAGGGCTCTGGTCCAAAACGTCAGTCCTGGGAATGCCCCCTTGGTGAGAATTCACCTTGTGTCGTGGCTGATAAATATCGTGGGGCTCAAATCTGAAAGCCTTTCTAGTCAATTGCCAGTTGAGCTTTCTGCTTCTCATCCAACAGCTTTAAACACAAAAAAGAAATATGCTATGCCACAAGTCCTTCAGCTACCTACATTCAGCACAAGAACAGAACCATCGCTTAACCTCAGTTCAGGGGCTGCAAGAAACAAACAAATGCACATACTCATACATAAGAACCACTGCTTCAAACTGGAAGTTCAAAATGTTCTTAATTGTATACATTTTTGTGATCACCATATTATTAAAAATCATCTTTTGCTTAATAATGATCCCAATTATGCATGACCGTGACAGACACATCCACAAGCATTATGGTAGCCTGATTGGCAAAAGATGACCTATCATGTGGCTGGGGCAGGGATTTCATAAGCTCCGGCCTTGGGGGCCCCCGAGACCCAAATACAGATAGGCCAAGGGCTAGCGTGGGTTGGGCTTGGGAGGAACGAGAGGGGAGAAGCATTAGGGAAGGAGCCTCGTGCACCATACAAGACCAATAGAATGAATGTGCAAGAGATCGTGTCTAGGGTTCGAGACTCATCGCAGGAGCAGGAGCCTTGTGCAGTGGGCAGAGAAGCATTGGAGAAAGAAGGGTTGGAAGCTGAAAACATACCCGGGAGAATATATTGTCTTCGAAAATGGGAACAGAAAATGGTCCAGATGAGGAAGCCCAACTTTCAGGGATGTTGTCGCTCCCGGACTTGGGCGTCTCAAAGCTTCCGTCGCCATGAAAATCAACCAAATTTTCCTGCAGATTCATCTTTGCCGAAGCTTGGAATCTTGCATCATTCAGCAGATTCACATTGTGCGGCAAATAAGGGTACTGCCCTGGCAGCTGCAGTCCCACGGGTAAGTTTCCATTCAGCTCGTTGAAAATGAAATTTAAGTCGCTTTCTTGGACGGAAGCGGAGAGATCAGGATTCCTTCCCATCCCATAGTAACTCGGATACGTCCCAAAAGATGAGCTCGCAGCACACTCGGCATCTCTGGATGAAGTTATTTGCCCAACAAATCAAGCACATGAAGATACAACACGGCAAACATACAGCAACACATCAAAAGTAAAAAAAAAAAAAAAAAAACAATCGAATATGAAGAAGAAGAAGAAAAAAAAAAAAA
Organism: Sapria himalayana; assembly: GCA_029783825.1. Lineage (NCBI taxonomy): Eukaryota > Viridiplantae > Streptophyta > Magnoliopsida > Malpighiales > Rafflesiaceae > Sapria > Sapria himalayana. The sequence goes on from JAREIK010003431.1 coordinate 5,669,775, forward strand.
AAAGAAGGGCCTGGGGGCTGGTCAGGGTGCACCAAAAGCACAGGCAGGTTAGCCATCAAGGTCCCATTTTTAGAGGCATGCTCACCTTTGAAGAAACATGCTTGGCTCTGGAGACAATAGAATATGTTGACTGTCCTCGTTATGAACCAATGAAAAAGGAGGAAAGGGCTGCTCGGCACCCAATGTGAAAGGAACGCGCATCCCATTTAAGAACTGCACAAAATAATAAATGAACATGATGATGATGCAAGTATTGCACTCCAATGATGCATAGCATCGTGGCTTGTTCTTTCTTTACCTGGCCATTGCATTCCAATGACGCGAGTTGTTGTTTTTCTAGGATGTCCTGCCAAGAGGTAAATGCAAGGTGTCATTCTAAAACCTTCGAGCATTCCACAATATAATAAGAAGATTGTACTCGGTGCAAAAGACTCACAGTTCAGCACAAAATCTGAGATACTAATATCCCCACAAAATCTCTCTCCCTAAAATTATGTCTGGTGAGACTCTAATCCGTGACCTACGACACTTAATTGAAGACACTTATTATTATCACATTAAAACTTGGCTTCCAACAGATACATGCAACACAACAACTTCCTAAACCCAGGTGGTCACTCAGTAATCTTCATATTATTCTTGTCCAAATATATTTATTTTCAAAATTCTCATGAGATCTAGTATGTTTAACATAAAAATCTCTACGCGCAATTTCATGTGCAAAGTATTAATTTGTGTTGTTTTTATTAATCTTATAGCACAATAAGTATACTTAGCTTATAAAAAAGATCTCATATCTATTTTTTTTTTTTTTAATTCATTGATGTTTGTGCGAGACACACCATGATATTAATGAAGATTAGTGACATATTCTTATATATTTTCTAACGCAAACATTATATAAGAGTATTCTAACCACTAAAAATTACCATTCTCAGTTTACAAGACATTTTTTATTCCTCTGTGTTTCTTTTCTTAATCATTTTAATTTAATACTATTTAAAATGTATTTAGAGTTTTTTCTTGCGGGTGGCTAATTTTAAAATTAATTTTTTTTTTTTTGAATTTTTAATTAATTTTTGAGACATCACCCCATTAAGACATCAAGAGACATTGATTGATATATCATATTGGAAGCGGAGCGATGATTATTATTCAAAGAAGAATAAATTATCACTCTTAAGCTCAATGAGGTTCTCTCGGTGAGAATTTGATACTTCTAGTATCAAATATAATAGAATTAAAATTCAACTTCTAGTATCATTGCAACATTCGATTGACACAATCGAATGAAGAATATTTTAATCAATTCATCACAAGTAACAAGAATACTAAGTTGACCAATGAGTTATATGTCTAATATTATCTACATGTTCCAAAAATGATCTCTCGACTAATTAGATATAAATTTTCTACGAATCAAAATATGATTAGCTACTATACATAATCCTATCAATTATTTGACTAAATCATCGATCAAACTTGAGAGATGATATCTAAAAATTTTTTAAAAATCAATAATTAAATGAACATAATTATTCCTGAGTAGATTGACTTAATGAGAAGATAGATCATATGAAGGTTACCCTAATAGTAATAAGTTTTGCTCGTACATACAAGATTGACTATCGGTAAGCAATTTTTTCAATAATCGAGATGATCTTGACAAGATTAATTCTCTATCAATTAAAATTTAAGCATAGCACTATGTGAAGATCTTACTAGATTTTATAGTTACATGAAGGAAAAATTATGTCGACAAACTGCAAATGGTCTTGATTTAGGTGAAACAATCACATAGGTATAGGTTTAATATATTCACTTATATTGTTGTATCTTTTGAACTCCATTTATATGTTTCTATTCACGCTCATTTTATATTTATTTTATTACAATTAGGATAAAAACATCAAGATAACACAACCAAAATGCATTTTATTGCACATGAAATAAATGAATTACTCTAGTTCAAAATAAATACAACTCAAATAGCTATGAAGTCAAACAAAAATCACTTAACTTTTAGGTGTTGCTCAACTTATACGAGAGCAATCTTCAAATGATTTGAAAATTCAATTGATATTTATTTGTATTTTAACATTTAAATTTAATGGAGATTGAGATCCACCAAATACACAAGGCTTCCCATTTTGGCACGAAGTCAAAAAAAGATTAATATTTTAATAATTTTATCCAAACAAATTAATGAAAGTACAAATGATGAATCTCAAACACGAGACTTTCCATACATAGATGAAAACACACATTACCACCTCGAGACATTACCTCCAACATACATGTATAACACATAGGCTTCCCAAATAATTAGTTATCCTAAAATTATTTTTGCTAGAGAAGTCAAATAGGTCGTGTAGTACTGACACGGCAAGTTTCTCTGTAACCTAATGATGCCACCATATCATGCCTGAAACAACATGTCTTGTCAATAATCCATCAGGCCTGGTATGGCCCATTTGGCCCGCAATCAAGTACGTCCGTGTCAGGCCGTGTTGAATCATGCTGATTTTTGGAAAACAGCATAGTGCGGCTAATGCAAGCAGCCAAACAGATAACCCGAGCCTTGAAATCTGAATTGAATTTACATTTGCATGTGCCTAAGTATCAATTAAAATATTTTAAAATTTTAATTTAATATTTATTCAAAATATTATATTTATTATTTATAAAATTATATATCAAAATAATATAATTAAAAAATTCATGTATAATATGCATTACATATTTACATTGTACTATAAATTTCAATAAATTAGAATAAAATAAATAATTAAAAAAATTAATATTCACCCAACTAAAAAATAGAAATATTTAATAAGAAAATAATTCATTTTATAATCAAAAATATAATATGATATATACTCATACATAAAATAAGATAAAACATAATACCATAAGTGCATGACATAACAAGCAAAAATCGAAAATAAAGAAAATATAATATCGTATAAAAACAAAACAATCAAAAATCACATAAATCATTAATTCATATATGTATCACTAATATGGTAGAACAGATATAGGTTATCATCATCATGTAAGCATCTGAAGATATTACTAGTGATAACTTCAATATTCTCAATATCTCATGAATCATTATCTACGAGCAACTCTTATATCTTATCATGAATGTACAACCTCAAATCTTTTTAATATTTTATACATGCAAGTGCATATATGATATTTGATCACATCTCAATATCATACCTTAAATAATATTAACTACCAGACAAAAAGTAGCCTCAATGCTACTCCAGATACTAAGAGAGTTAGTAGATCACGTATTATCTTTAAAATCATGAAATAAGTAAATTCATATAATTTTTATCAAGATAAAATATTTAAATTCTTATTATCATTATGTGAGAAGATAAAATAATAATCAGTATCTAAGTATCATGATAACTCACTCTTATTCAAAGGATCATCCCATCATTTTTATTCCTAACCAACTAAATAAAAAAGTCATCTTTAAACACAGTGTAATGTCCATATTCAAAGTCTCATTATATCTATCATACCTAATATAATAATATATAAATAAATTAGTTAATTTTTTGTGAATGAGACCTTAAAGTTAGTATTTTTGATTCATGTACGTAGATATGTATATGTTAAAATATTTTATCTCTTATACTTTAACAATAAATTCTATAGAGATAATTAAATAATAAAAAGATAAAATAAAAAATTAATATTTTAAATATTTAATTTTAATCTCAATAGTCATGGTACTAAATGAAGAATTACCTATATATTTGTTAAAAAAACTATTAATATTATATATAAATCTAAATATAATATAAATGATACAAGTATACATAGATAAATACATGTTTATCATATCATATAAATCTTCTGAAATTTCCTAAAAGAAATGCATACATCACAGTAAGAATTATCAATAATAAATTTGTCACTCTTATATTTAACATAGTCAAATATCATATATTGATAGCCAACATATTATTCTAACATCAGGAAAAATAATTCTAATGGTATCTCATATCTATCTAGATTTTTTAAGGCTCATTAATAAATAAGATAACGAGACTCATCTTGTCTACTAGATATCCTAAGATATTTTAGTAAATTTTTTATTTTCTAATGCGAAAAAAATAACCTTCATTTTTGCCTGTTTTATCAAGTTAATTGTGTAACACATATACCTAACACAAAAAATCTTACCTAACAACTCACCTCAAATAATTCCAACAAACCTACTAATTACGACTATTATTAAAAACATTGTTAATAATGATAATAAAAATTTTATATTAAATACCTTATTTCATAAAGATAATCATCATACACTCATTTATGACAAGACCATTATAAGAATGAAGAATCTAATAAAATTATAAAATTATTATTAAATTTTCATTTTTAATTTACATAATAGATGATGATGCATGTGAATAATATATCATCGCAGCTAGTTTAGATATGAGACATCACAAACATCAATCCATTATAATTCTTTAATTTTATAATTATTAATTATTTTTTAACTTATAATATTTTATTATATCATTCCTACTTATTGACCTAGAAATCCTATAATAAACAGTATGAAAGTAAACCTGCATAATAATGACTACTTTAAAATCCTCTAAAAAACTAATCAAAAAACTCAAACTATATTTTTTTATTGCTTCTCTCCCAAAATTATTATGATATATAAAGGAAACCAAGAAAATTAAACTAGATATACCTTGAAAGATCTCCCACCACTTAGTTGAGTTCACCTATAATCTAATGAACAATATTTTTAGAACATTAACTAACATATCTCTTAAAGTGATCAGTGCCACATATACTTATATATATATATATATCTTTTAATAATATATATTTTATGTCAAATCTTCTTGTTAACCTAGAAATCATATAATAAATAACATAAAAATAAGTCTGTATAATAGCAAAGTTCATGATGATCTTGATGGTCATTTACATAATTAGTATATTTAATTATTTTTTAAATTATATCAAAATTTACTTTTCATTCTTCTAAGCTTGTTATAATAAACATTTATGCACCGTGTTGACAAAAAGTATTGCAAATTTTCTTATAATATTGATTTGTATTTTTTAAAATATTATTAATGAGATTCATGCAAGTTTGGTTTCCACAAGAAATCCATCATATCACAAGACAAGCATAATTAGTTAACTATTTTTTATTTGAAATATGATATTCTAATAATTTGGTGATGGACAAGCTCTCAAAACCAAAAGTGTACCAATAATGATCATAAATACTTAGCACACAAGAAGGAAAATAATAATTTAGTTTTTTACTTTTGATATTTTGAGTATATAATAAATTATTATGACAAGTTACAAATAACTCATAATAATTACTTGATACCTAAACTAAAATAATTCACATACAACACGTGGACATCTCAAGCAATTAATTAATCAAATATCAACTGATTAAGGTATCAATATCATAATTAACAAACTAGTTATTTATCAATAAAACATATTTTATCAAATGGTGGGTTGCATGTGAAAATGTTGATATGTATACGTACTTTAAAAGACATCAATATATAAATAACTTTGTGGTTATTAATTACCAAAGCACAATTAATCAAAAAGGTGACATTTATATTCATATATCACTATATGATTAATTATTGAAGTATTAACACAATTCATCTAGACATAAAAAAGATAGGTTAAGTACGAATATACTATAAAAGGCTAATATAATTATGTTATTAATTATCATCTAATTAAAACATAAACAAATATGCCAATTTACCTATATAATATATTTGAGATGTCACTAACATTATTAATTTTCTTTACAATTTACTAATCAATAGGTTAACTCATTTTTTTTAGATGCAAAATGATGCATAATACAAAAAAAACCAAAAAAAAAAAAAAAAAACATGTAAATTTAAAACACTTAGGATTGAATATTAGTGCACTTTAAAGTTAAACAATTATAGTCATATAATGATTCATTTTTTAAGGACTTGAAGAAAGTTCAATTTTGATATTTTAAAAACTCTTGCAACTTCAAAAAAATTTATCAAAGCAGCATTGTTCACTATAACTCATGAAAGCAGATGTGGATAAAATAAGAAAACCAATATTTAGTAATGTGAAAATCATTTGTATTTAGTGAATACTGAGCAGTCATAGCATGAAAGCGCTTCAAGCAACTTGTACATATGTTATTCTGAGATGAATTTCATATCATTAAAAATTCATGGGAAAAAACATCCACATTAATGAAATACTATTTGCCTAGCAATGTTTGCATGTTGTTCATGTGGAGAGATTACATGTAGTAAGAAATATTTCTGTTTTATCAACCATCTCCATAACACCCCTTGCCCATTCAAACAATATGAACTATTTTGGTTAAAACTCATTTGCACAAGTAGGGATTTAAGTTTCTCATTTTTTTTATATACAAATTCAAATGAGATTATACACAAAATTTATATGCTAAACAGAAACATAGGTGCTTATTCATAAAATTTTCTTATTGAATATAATTGAAAGTATTCGAATCCAAGTGTTTGTCTAATGAACAAACACAGATATGGCTTTATTAATTTCATATTACAGCCATGCTCCCACCCTAGAGCCCCGGGGACTATCTTAAGTTCCAATAATATATTCTATGCACATCTTCTATGCTCGAATTCTACCATGTAATTCTTTGAAAAAATTTTATACTTAGATAATATATTCTATATACCAATAATATAATAGTTCAATTAACAAAAAAATTATATACATAATCCCGAGGATACGAATTTGATTCCCATGGATGCCAAATAAGCACTTCAAGATCAATTTATCAATTGCTATATCCAAACTATTGGGACATGAAACTTATCTGATCTAACCCTAAGATCCCAAAGCTTATATATAAGTCGAGGAATAATATGAGATGAGTTTTGGGAGGAAAAAAAAATAAAAAAAAAAAAATCATATATTCTATATTTTAGATCTTATATAGATGACTCGTGTAACTAAAAAAAGAAGTTAGATATTAGTTTTCAAAATGGGTCACATATTTTAAATTAAAAAGCATCCTCACTTATTAAGAAATTAAGATATATGCATAATTTCTTAACAAATCATCAACACTGAAAGCAACAAATAAAATAAATTATACTTTTATGTTTTACATATTTGATTCAACTAATACAAAGGGTAGAGTCGCTCAAGGTAACGAGTGAATCAACTAAGAAAGCAACGCTTCATATATTCTATTAATTTAATATTATGAATTCTAAAATAATTTATTTTCATAAATAATATATAAGTTGTGACATAGATTTAGATCACCCTCATCTTGCAAAAAAAGATACAATTTATCTTTTCATAATAATATGGCATTTTGTCAATTCGGTGACTACCAAGCCCCCGAAACCAATAGTTTATCAAAAATAATGAAAAGATGTCCATTAGTAGCTTTATCTCTCTATAAAATTTTGCTAATTATTAAAACCTCATACATTTCGATAATTAATTAGCACACAAATAAATTATCAATTGCGAATCTTTCAAAAAAATAAAAATATCTTTTTTGTTATGATTATGTGCAACTACATAATAACAAACACACCGCATATTAAAAGTATGTATTCGTAATCATATATTGATACAATGACAATCATTTTTATCTAAACTGATTGATTTTAAATTCAAAACTCATTATACGTAATCTTTTGATTTTTAGAGGTAAATCTACTAAAATATTTACTGCTCACATACAACGCACAAAAGCAAGATTCTTCTAGAATATTACCTCATTCATAATTTTTGTTAAGTTTATAATTAATATTTGTGATAGAAATAATATTTTATAATATTGAGAATATATTTTAATGATGAAAATCATAAAAAAAATAACTTTAGTTTTTGCTTGGAAATTTTAATTATGAGAAATCATCATGAACAAGTATAGATAATATTATATATATTATGAAATAGAAGAACAAGAAAGGAAAAGATATAGGAAAAATAGAGAAAATATTTTTTATTCCTTCAAATATATATTAACTCATACTAAAGCTTCATATTTATAAGATTTATTAAATGAATACATTAATATATATATATATATATATAACAATACACAAATAAATATATCAATAAATACATATTAATCTATTCCAATTAATACACATTAATCTATGAATAATAAGAGTCACATGAATATCAATAATCAAGAAATTAATGAAGAATTTATGAACATCCATAATATCATTCATAATACTCCCCCTTGGATATCAATGATACTGTCTCATTAAAATTCTTATCAGAAAAATCAAGTAGGACAAAACTATGATGAAGAAAAAAAAAGTACAGTATAAAATATCACTTTTAATCTCTAAGCATGCACATTTCAATGCTATGAATTGGTCTTTCAAATATTACAGTAGGTAGAATATTAATGAATAAATCTGCTAGATTATTAGTTGAACAAATTGATTGAACATCAATATCACCCTTCTTTATATAAATCTGTTAGATTGGTGAATAAACATGCAGATCTTCATACAATGTCATCGAGATATCCTTTCTAAAAGACAAACTACATGACTCTCGAATATGATATATTACAAATTTTAACCAAAAATATTCTCAATTTACTTCATGAATTACTAAAATCTCTACATAATTAGAAGGTGTGATAGTAATTGATTATTTCGTAGAACATCATAAAATGACTGTATCACCACATATAAACAAATAGTTCATTTGTGATCAAATATTATGAAGATCAAACATATAACCTACATTGCATAACCAAATATCTTCTTGTTGGACAAGAAATATATTTTGTTAACACATATATAGAAAATGATATATCATGTTGTGTATGACTTACAAGATATATTAATGCTCCAATAGCATTAAGATATGATACTTCAAGACCAAAAAGCGCTTCATCATCTATCCGAGATCAAAAAAGATCTTTATTCATATCTAATAGTCATACAACCATTGGAATGCTCAAAAAATGAGCATTATCCATATAGAATCATTTCAACACCTTGATATATAAGCTGATTGATAAACAAAAATTATATTCTCTAAGTGTTCAATCTACAAACCAAGACAGTTTTATTTTTTCAAGATTTTTATTTCAAATTCTTTCCTTAAGTTGCCTACTGTTTCTGAAAGCTCATTTGTAGTTCCAATAATATCCAGGTCATCAAAATAAACTACAATTATTACGAACTCTAATTCAGATCTCTTAAAAAAGATACAATTATATCTTTTTTGCAAAAACATGTACTAAGACAATTATACCTTATGCATCTAGATAATTTCAATTCATATAAAGATGACATAATTTTATCGAGTAAAATTCTCGAAGACCTGAATTATGTGTTGCAGCAACTTTAATTCTTTTGGGACTTTCATATAAATATCACTGTCAAGTAATCTATATAAATAAGCTGTAACTACATCCATTAAACACATATCATATTTTTAATGTATTATCAAGTTAATTAAATATCAAAAAATGATTGCATCCACTATAGAGAATACATCTCTTATAATCAATGCCAAATTTTTGAAAAAATCTGCGTAACTAATCATGCCTTTTATTAAACAATTTTATTTGTCACGTCTCATTTTCACACAAATACTCATTTGTATCCTACAGATTTGACACTATCAAGTGTACGTATAATAGGACCCAAAACTTCATGTTTTAAAAGAGATTCAATTTTGCTTCAATTGTATCTTTCTATTTTTGCCAATCATCTCTCTATCTACATTCCTCGACAGACTTTGACTCAAGATTCTTATTGTCATTAATAATATTGAGTATTACATTATAGGTAAATATTTAATCGACATTGATTTTATTCCAATTCCATATTTGGCCAGTTGTGATATAGTTTATCAAGATCTCTTAATTGTCTCAAGTTTCAGGTACCTAAATTTCTTCTAAAATTATAACTGGAGACTCTTCTAGAGCCATCAATTCCTCAAATTAATCCTTTGATCATTTTCTTTTTCGAGGATGTTTATCTTTGGAACCAGCTGTTCGACCACGTTACAATTATGATTTAGGTTACTTAGCAACAGCTTACCCTACAGAGACATTAATTCTAACTGGAGCATTAGCAGCTGGTATGTAAGATGTAGTTACACTCTTCGAATTAGTAAATACATCTGATAATTAATTTGCTAAATTTTATAAATGAATAATCTTCTAAATTTCTAATTCATATTCATTTGTACAAGAGTCAAAATGAGACGATGATAATTAATTTCAATTAATAAATTTTTCCAAATATTTATTTTCTTTCTTTAAAATTAAAAAATCTAATTTATCAAAATGACAATCAGTAAAACGAGTCATAAATAAATCTTCAGTTGATGGTTCTAAATATTTAATTATCGATGGAGATTCATATCCAACATGTATTATCAATCTTCTTTGGTGACCGATCTTAGTATGTTGTGGTGAAATAATCAGAACATATACCACACATCCAAAAAATCCTTAGATAAAATATATTTAGTTCTCGACAAAAAATTAATTGTAAAGGATAAAACTCATGATAATTTGTTAGGCTAATACAAATCAGTACTGCTACATGCAAAATAGCATGGCCCTAAGCAGAAGTTGGGAGAGCTTTGTCCTCACTAGTAATGAACATGCAATCAATTGAAGACGTTTAATAAATGATTTTGCAAGACTATTTTGTGTATGAACATATGCTATAGGATGTTCAACAATAGTTCCAATAAACATACAATAATTATTAAAAATTTAGGAAGTAAATTCTCCAACATTATCAAGATAAATTAACTTAATCAGATAATCTAAAAATTAAACTTATAACCAAATTATTTGAGCAAGTGCTTAGTTACATGTTGATAACAAACATACAAGTGATCATCTCGTTAATGCATCAATCAAAATTATAAATTATTAAAATGATCCACGTTGTGGATGAATAGGCCCACTTATATCACCTTGTATACATGTAAAAATACAAGGGATTTTATCCTTATTTTTATTGGAGCTGGACTTATGATTAACTTCCCTTGAGAATAAGCATCACATTAGGGTTCATTGGATAAAAAAATCATTTTTATTTTTCAATGAATTCTCACTTGAATTTTTAATGATTCTCTACATCATTATAGACTCAAGATGTCCCAATCGATCATGTCAGGCAATAAAATTATTTTCATCAGTAAACTTCTGATTTACTATGACTTGTGCCTCAATTTTACTTATGTTTGTGTAGTACAAACTATTAAAAAATGAGCAATTTTTTCAATATATTTTTCTTACCTGAGACAACGTTGATAATATATATATACTCAATGTTATCTTTATTCGTAGTCTCAATATGATATCCATTTCGTTGAATATCTTTAAAACTCAATAAATTTCTTTGAGATTTTATAGAATATAATGCATCCTCAATATGAATTTTTGTTCCTCCGAATAACAATATATTAACTCATCAAAACCCTCAATCAACTTTTACTACCTGATATTATATTCACATTTGATCCTTGCATTATTAAAAAAAAATTTATCCTTAAGTATAATATGTGTTAATGCACTATATGCAATACACATTTCATGGTCACCAATTGAGAATTCTGCCAGGTGAGTTTTCATATTTTTCAATATATCTCGTGAAAATCCAACAAAGCTTCGTGCTGATAACGTATTATGAAATAGAAAGACAATAAAACAAGAGATATAAGATAAACATGATAGAGATTTCTTATTCCTTCAGGTATATATTGACTCATACAAATGCTCCCTATTTATAGGGTTTAATACATGAATATATTTATGTTTATATAAATACATCAATGAATATATACATTAATACTCAAATAAATATACTAATGAATACATATTAATTCATGTCAATCAATACATAATAATATATGAATAATAAGAATCACAAGAATATCAATAATTAAGAGATTAATAGAATTATAGACATACATAATATTGTTCATAATAATATAATAATTAACTGACACCTTAAAACTTCAAAGCCATTACTAATAAACATATTGACATCTCAACTAATATATTGAACAAATATCAATGGATTAGCATATCAATATATTAATTAACAAATTAATCAATTATCAAAGAAACAACTTTTACGAGATAAAAAACCGTACAAGGATATCAACATGTTGATGCATTAAGAAAACTAACATGACCCAACAGCCCACAAAGGCGCTACGGCCCCAAGATAAATCTAGGCAAAAAAAATAACTCATGTATAATTATAAAAGTCAATATAAAATAACAAGCTTGGTATTTAGGCACGGGATAATTAATCTTATGTGGGAAGTACCAATAGCATGAGAGTGCTTCAAGTAATTTGTACATATTTTATTCCATGATGATGTCTTGATGTAAAAAGGTCAACTACCATATAGAAAAACTAATTGCTTGAACATGCCCACGTGTTGTTCTTGTGAAAAGAGTATGCGTAGCATGGAATACATTTATTTTATCAATCAACTTCATGATAATTGTTTCATATTAAAAGAAAAAGAACTATTTTTTGGTTGAAACATGTTCAAACAAACAGGGATGTCAATTTTTCAGATTTATGACAGATGACAAAATCCAAGACAAAAAAATTATAACAAACACCATTAAATAAAACATTCAAAATATGATATAATACAACTCAAATTAATTCAATATAATTAGATAACAACAGATTCCTTTGTATAATTGACTATTTCATTGGGATGTTCCACAAGTTGGGTTCACCCATCAAAACATAAAGTAGAATAAATAAATAAAAACTTTACTAATATAAAAATAACAACCTTAGACACTACTTCTCAAATTGGAACGGGGGGGTTGTTTGGGGATGGTAGTTGTAATTATATCCTGTTAGATGTCGGCTCTTTGGTGACTTGTGAACACAACAAAATTTTCAAACACTTGCATTTAGCAACAGGATTCACCCTTCTGAGTATACCTGCCGTTGCATCTGAAACTAATCAGCCTTGAGCATGATTGTTTCTATCCTCCGCATCTCTCCCTCGTCACACGATCAGTGCCAGACTTGCTGGCAACTGTTGGTTTGTCTTTGATCTGTTCTGTCTAAGTTGTGGCCCTATTGCCAAGGTGCATAGTAACACTCAATATATAATACAATACATATAAATTTGAGCAATTTAATTTATAGCAGACAACAATTTGGATGCTCTCATCAAAATATAAAATAATGTGACTAAAAGAAAAACTTAAATAAATGTAAAAGTAATAAACTTCAACAAAGAACAAATTCATATGGAAGAAAGCATGCACAATTTTTTATTATCAATAGAAGCATCAAATCAAAGTCATAAAATATTGTTGTTTGCAGATCCAGACATGAACATTAATCTGATTTATACAAGACCTCTGTTTGATGAACAAATAGAAGGCAAAGGTTTGCTAATTTTTAGAAGAGAGCAAATTCTTGACCAAAACAACATAATTAAAACTTTTCTTCTAGCAATGCATCACCAAGTAATAATACATACCTTCTGTGTTCGAATTCTACGAAGTGATTCTCTGAGAGAGTTTTCCAATTGATCCAAGTGTTCTATGTTGAAGATCCTATCTATATCAGTCCAATAGCTGAAGAAAGAAAATTACTGATTAGTCTTTCAGTTGGACTAAAAATTCTACATTTAAGAGCATCCCCCCACTTATATGGAAAATGGTATGTGCAAATCATTTCATAACAAACCATCAGGACTAAAGTGCGAGGATCAATACACCTTCAAGTACAAGTCACATACATTGATCTTACGGTCAAGATGAGTCATAGCAAGCTACACCTTGTCACGAGATTTAAATTTTTCTAACAATTACATAATTATACAATTAATTTTTTTTTTTTGAATTTTATTACAAAGTTGAAATTTATCATTTTGAAAACTCTTGCAATTTCAAAAAATTTTCTTCGATGTTGAAATTTGTCATTTTTGAATTTTATTACATAGCTGAAATTTATCATTTTTGAATTTTATTACAACTAAAATTTTATTACAAAGTTGAAATTTATCATTTTGAATTTTATTACAAAGTTCAATCAAAATGACTCGATCCATAATATGTTAATTTTATGTGAAAATTTACGTATGAGAATCAATAATGTACTACAAGTGATTTTTACATATGTTAGTCCATTATGATGTTTAATATTATTAATTCTATGTGAAATTGTCTACCTTAATATTAGTATACTACTTTATTGGGAGTACCCACTGAACGGGATATTTATGTTAGATCAATTAATTCCACCATATCCCTTGCCCATTCAAACAAATTAAACTAAATTTTGATTTAATTTTATTTGTGCAAGTAGAAAAGCAAATTTTTTTGATTTTTTTTCTTGTTGATGCACAAATTCAAATGTGATCATATATAATTTTTTATATTCATCAAAAATATAAATACATAACCATAAAATTTTCTTGAATACAAATCCAAACATAAAACATAATTAATTTTTTTACAAGACCGTGTACCTATTTGAAAAACAAATAAAAGAAAGGTTATTACATCAAGAGTGCAGCATATACTTGAATAAAACAATATAGTGGCCTTTCCCAGGTTGTGCCATGGGGCATGCTAGGCCTGGTTCTTCCCGGGTCATTCCACGATCAGGGTTGGGTCACTCGGCCGTTTTACCACCTCAAGTTATGGTTACTACACACGCACATTTGCACTGTACGCACACCATTGTTGCATTTGTATGAACCACACTATACACACACACATCTTTAACACCACATTGCATGCATGCATCTGCATACACCATAGCATGCAGACACACACATTCTTTATCCTCCTCACTAAGGTGAGATAACTACAACTCAGATACCATGATGAATTAGACATAAAAAATAAAGATAAAATAATAATATCATTCATAAAAATAAAAGACTTTAACCCACGCAAGTGGCAAGTGAGTCGGGCGGTCCAGGCACGGCCAGGTGTCAAATGGGCCGGGCCGGGCCTGCCCGCCCGGAACTAAGCACGGTTCGGCCGTACCAAGGGCAACTAGGCCTCATGCCGTGCTAGGCACGGCCCGGTTACGAGGCCCATGGGCAAGGTTAATTGGCATGAACCGAGGAACCGCCAGAGCCCCCGATTGTATTCAAATGCTTCGTCAGGGCGCTGCAGCCCCAATTCGGACCCACAATTTTTTCGACCCGAGTCCGAGTCCACCCCCCAGTGATAAAATTTAAAAAAGTGAAAAATATATAAAAATTTGAATGTGAGCCATTGGATTTCTGTGCCGTGCCTGGGCCGGCCCAGCACCAAAATTTTCCGTGCCCAGTGCCAGTGCCATGCCTGTCCACGGTACCAATCATGTCATGTCGTGCCAAGGCCAGCCGGGCCTCATGTCGTATCTGGCCCAGCACAGTACCTTGACCCGTGGGCACGATACCTCTGCACAAGCCGAGAAACCCCCTCAGCACAGAAGTTGAGCCCAACGGACGAGGCTCAGCCAGCAGAAGTTGAAAAAGAATCACGCGGCACAGCACCACGGCAACGCGCCGCCGAAGCAGCAAAACCCAATTTTTTATTAAAATTAGGGTTTCGTTTTGGCCGGGCCAAACCCGCCGGATTCATGCCACAGCCAATGTCAAGCTGACCTCCAAAGAACCATGCCGGGCGAGGCACGACACCGTACAGTAACCATGTCGTGCCTGGCCTAGCAGGAAAAAACGGTCGGGCCAACTAAAAATCAGCCGGCCTGGCCTGGTCCGGCACGTCCTGTTTGACACCTCTACTTTTAACCAAAGTTATTGCTAACTTATTGTCCAATAAAATATTGGTTAACTCTTCTTGTAGCACATCTAACTTTTTTAATAGATTTTGAAGCCAGATTGCATGATAAACACATAAAGTAGCCACTATATATTCTTCTTCACATGTGGAAATAGTGACAATTGACTATTTATTTGATGCCCAAGTACAAGCAATTTCTCCTATATAGAGTACAAAACCAACGGTATTCTTATGTTCAAATTAATTGTAGTTCGCTTCAATCTCTATCACTATACTCAATAAACTTATAATTATTACAAACAAAATAACACAAACTAAAGTCTAAGTAACTTTAATATAACAAAAGATTCTCTTTACTGCATTCCAATGAGTTGTTAGATTCACCATGTATCAACTAATATCTCTAATCATATAAAGAATATCATGTCTTATACATATTAGGTAACACAAACTTCCTACAAAGCTTTTATATAGAGTATGATCCACACTACTTACTTCCTCATGCTTGGACAACTTAATTTCGCATTCTAAAAGGCATGCCAACTGGATGAATTATTTATCTTAATCTTTTTAAGTACATCCTTAGCATTGCCTTCTTGAGTAATTAGGATCTCTTTCTCTTATTGCTTAACTTCAATGTTGATGTAGAAGGATATAGGCTCATTCTCAATCATCTCAAACTTCTTTGTCATCTCTTCTTTGAACTTGTCGAAAATGTTTGGATTGCTAGCTGTGAAGAATAAGTCATCTACATACAAAATAATAAAAATATCATTATTTTCAATTTTGATATAGATTATATGCTCATATAGACACTTTATAAAATTTCTTCCTTAAAAATATTTATCAATTCATGTATTCCAAGCTCTTGGAGCGTGCTTCAATCAATAGAGTACCTTCTTTAATTTTAAGACTATCATCTTCTCTTTTTACTTCATACCCTTGTAATTACTAAATATAAACTTCTTCTTCAATGACTTCATTTAAGAAGATAAATTTCACATCTATTTAATGTATCCTCCAATTATATTAAACATCCAATGAGACAAAAAATCTAATAATTTCCTAATCAAGCAACTAGAGAAAATACCTCATCATAATCAATGCAAATTCTTTAACTATAACTTTTTATCATCAATCTTGTCTTGTATTTTTTGACTTCATATACAATGCAGGCAGTCTTAAACTGACTATTTGTACCAATTTTATTTTTATGTGGCTTGCATTGGAGGCCACGCCAATTAATAGATATGTAGCCCAAACAGTATAATAACTTCAGATTTTATCCAGAATCTTTTGTAGAATTCAACGATGCGATCGATACTTTCTCACAGCATACTCGACCTGAGCAGTGGTCAAACATACATGACCATCCTTCAGTCTATATGCATCAATGTAATGCTCCGATTTGCGAGCAAATCTACGAATGCAGGTCAGAGAAATGGAACTCAAAGCTGTTGGTACCGTTGTTTGCAAGGTCTTCCAAGAATAGTCACAATGCTTTCTTGTGAATGCTTTGCAGGCTCCCCAAAACATTTCAATGAAATTGAATTCTGAGTGGAATTTTGATAGAAGATTATCGAATGACCTCAGCATTCAACAGTCTCTTACAACAAAGCCTTTTGCTCTGCAAAGTCAAGCTGCAATGCCAACAATTTCCATGCCTCATCTAACTTAATTCCCAAGACAAAAAGTCCCTTTTTTTTTTGCAAAATGGTTCTAACGCCTTTGGGTTTTCCATGCTATGTCGTCATTGGATGAATAATGTGTCCCGATATAAGCGATGAACCATCCATCTCGCATCCGGCAGCAATTCTTGCCTCCATCCTTTAGATTTAGCCAATTGGCAAATAAGGCATCTTCAGCCATAGCATGATGATTGGACGAGTTATCGTATACAACCAATGCTGTGCAGTTTGGATGGAGAATTTCAAATAACTTGAGCATTCTCACTGTTTGATCTGCAAGGTGTTGATTTATAAAGTACCCGTCCTTATTGGATCTTGGATGCATAATGACTATCAAGTCTGCCGGCACCTCAGGATGAAGAATTGCAAGGTCAGTTGGAAAGCAAAGCAATCCATGGCTTAAACCATTATCAAAGCTCCTGGTCCTTTTGGTCTGATTTCTTTGCGGGAATGCTGCTGCCATATGCTTTGAGTACCATCATGTGCTTGGAAGATGCATTCGTCTTGATTAACCCAGATAATCTTTGTTTCTCCAGGATTGAGTTCAGAATGAATGCAAATCTCCATCTCGTCCCCAACGTAAACATCCATTCGACATTGTCATTCCTACATTTCCACTACAAATTAGTTAAGATGAGCCACCACGTCAGGCCTTTCATGTCCATCAACATAGGTGCTGCCCTGCCGATACTCTTGGTACAGGAAATCAAGCTTTGTTAGCCAGTTAATCGTTGTCCACCTAGATACGGTCAGATAATAATCAAATCTAATTTCTGATTTAAGATTGATATTGATCCATCTTTCGAATGATTCAGCAATCCTCTTCTCTGCTGGTGTTGATCGCAAGGATAAGCATGCTGATTTCACGTTTTAATCATCGATTAGCTATTTGATTTTCTGAAATTTGTCTTGATGCAAAAAAGGAAGCTCTAAAAATTTCAGGTAGTTATCTTCCCAGTCACGAATTGTTCAGGCTCGATAAGAGCCTGCCCTGGATTTTCCAAAGACGATGCTAGCAACTGCTTCTGAAGCATGAATCCTAGCTCTTGAGTTACCTTTCAGCATTTGAAGAAATCTCAGACCTGCCAAATATCAAAAACAAGCAATGTTCTTGCATTCTTTTTGTTTTTTTGCATTGTTAACATCGAGATTCATTGACTGTAACTTGCTAATCACTATATCCAGCTGACTCTGAGCTTCAAGCTTAACAGGATGGAATCTCACCTAAACAATTTTTAAATGCATTTAGTTGGTTTATCAAGAAATTTCCTGACATTTCCGACATGCTCTTCTTCCCAAAAAAAGTATCTATTCTAGGGCAGTCAGCAACAGCACGATGACGCTGTTGTTTTTCATTCCGCCTTCGGTGCGTGGTTCTTCTACTATCCCCTGTATATGCTAATCATAATGAATGATCGGCCACTAAATTCCATTTAATCAATAGTTCCTATCGAGATTCAACAATCTCGGGTTTATCAAGCATGTCATCGAGGTCGAAATCATCATCAACGATAGCGATTTGCACTTCAACCTCAAGGTCAACTTGTTGTTTTGCCTTTGCCTGTTGTTTTACTTCCTTTAAAAGAAAAAGCTGGTGCTTCCATTTATTAGGAGCCATGGATTTTCTCTGCAGCCTACGACAATGAAACATGCACCCATTTTCAGGAGAGGGTTGCGCAAGAGGCCCCGCTATATGTATTCCTTAAATTCCTCGCACGTAGTGCCAAATGATCAATCCCCCATACAAAATAAATCCTTAACACAAACTTGAAATTTTTCTTTTTCGTAAAAATTGCTTCGTAACTTTGTTCTAAATCCAAGATCTTTATAATTATGAAG
Organism: Sapria himalayana; assembly: GCA_029783825.1. Lineage (NCBI taxonomy): Eukaryota > Viridiplantae > Streptophyta > Magnoliopsida > Malpighiales > Rafflesiaceae > Sapria > Sapria himalayana. The sequence continues at coordinate 5,689,125 of JAREIK010003431.1, forward strand.
CTGTATTATGTTCCAAGATCCTACGTATACTCTAATAGACTAGTATGTTACCCCATAGTAAAGTTGTCGATTTAAGACTACATGCACTGTATAGCACTTTTCTTTGTTTTGTAGACATATTTCACACCAATTGCCTTGTGTCTTTTTTGAAGTGAAGTTATATCTCATGTGTTGTTCTTCTTGATTATCTTTATTTATTCATCCATAGCTTATTTTTAATTCATGTTTCCTATTACTTCTTGAGAGTTCATATGCTCTCAATTGGCAATGAGGCAAAAGAAAATAAAATTCTCTTTTTAATTACCACATACAATTCTTGTAAGCTCCTATGGCGTGGAATCTTTTCACTTAAGTTTCCTTCTTCTTGAGTACTAACAACTAATGAAGTTGGTGGAGTAATAGGCTCCTCTTCTACTTGTTTTATCATTGAATGTTCCACATCATCTTCTTCGACACATGAGAAGAAGTTATAGTCTTCATCCTATTTTCCTCAGTCTCATTCTTCTTTTTTATCAAATATAACATCTTGACTGATGATTATCTTTTCATTATTAGGATTTTAAAATGTGTAGCCTTTTGAATTTGCATTATAATCGATGAAAATAAATTTCTAACTTTTATCATCTAGTTTGCTTCTTTTCTAGTTAGGGACATTCATATGAGTTATGCTCTCAAACACTATTAGATGAGAAAACCCCAACTTCTTTCCACTCTAAGTTTATTGTGGTGTTTTTCCCCATACGCTTCTTTTCAGAAATAGATTGGATAGATACTTTGCGCATGCAATTGATTCTGCCTACAACTCCTTTGGTAGTCTTTTGCATTTAAGCATGCTCCTCGCCATGTCAATGATTATTCTATTTTTTCTTTCTGTCTCTCCATTTTGTTGAAGGAATCTCATAAATCTGAGAAGTCTTTGAATTTCATGATCATCACAATATTTCTAAAATTTATTCGATATAAATCCTCCTCCATGTTCTAATCTTATGGCTTTAAAAACAAGCTCTATTCCTTCTAGAAAAGGACTTTAAACTTCTTGAATTTTTCAAATACTTCTATAAATAGAACAAAATAATTACTCTTACCAAATAAGTTTATCTTGATTGAATCAGACACAAATATGTATGAGTATTAGTTGTTTTTGAGCTCTTGAGCTTGGCTCCTTTAGAAAGCTCTTGAATTACTTTTCAAATTAACATCATTCACATACTTGATCATGATAACTAATGGCTGGTAGTCCTCTCACCATTTACTTCTTGTAGAGTAATTCCAATCCACCAAATTTAAGATTTCCAAACCAAAGATGTCAAAGCTAAGTTACATCTTTATAACATGCATTTAGATACTTTACAAGACCACTTTTAATGACAAGCATTAATATTTTATTTTTTTGATATCAGCATCTTAGCAATTAAATTACTCTATTCTCTTATAAAGAGAATTATTTTTTAAACAAATATCATAAATTTTTTCTAAAAATTATTCTTAACTCAAGATATTACTCTTTATTTTCGATACACAATAAACATTGAAAATGAATTGATAGTTTTTATTCTTCAATCAGATGAGAATATTACCTCTACCTTTCACCACTACCTTTGATTTAATTTCCAAAACTCACATTACCACTAATTAATTCATCAAGCTCCACGAACATGCTTCTTTTTCCATATATATGATTATTTGCACCAAAGTCAAGGTATCATAAGTTATCTTTACCTCTTGCATTGCTCTTACAAGCCATCATCAAGATTTCATCATCCCGATTTCTTTCTTCCACATAGTTGCCCTTCTCTTCAACTCTTTTATTATGTGAAACTCCACATTCTGAAGTATAAGGTTCCATCTTCTCGATTTGTAGTTCTCTCCCAAGACCTCTTGTTGAGCTTTCTTTTCTTTGGAAATTATTATCATCATCATATGACCTCTAACCTTGTCCACGTCTAAGTCCATGGCCTCCTCCTCGACTGAGACCTCTTCCATGTAGCCTTTATCATTCTAAATGTTTTCTTCTTTAATCAAATTTATTTGAGTCTTGACTAATACAATCTATTTTTTTTCTTTCTATTTTATTCAAACTTGCAAAGAATCCAGTAATAATTTTATTGTCATAACTTCTAAATCTTTAGTTTCTTCAATAATAATGACAATATAATTGAATTTTGAATCTATCGACTGAAAAACCTTCTACATGATTCTTACATCACTTAGCATTTCATTATTTCTTTTCAATCAATTTATCATTGTTATGACTCTAGAGAAGTAGTATGAAATGATTTTTTCTCTTTTCATATTCAAAAATTCAAACTCAACTCTCAAAGTTTGAATACGAGCCTTCTTAACCGAATCTGCTTCATTATACAAGATTTGAAGCTTCTCTCATACTTTTTTTCACAGTCTTCACATCTGAGATCTTTTCAAATGCATTTTCATATAACTATTGATAGATCAGATAGAGAGTCTTCTTATCTCTCTTTCTTTAATTCTCAAACTATCCTTTTGAGCTTGAAATAGAATATCTTTGTTCTTCGATTCTTAGTGATCTTTCTCAACTATATCTCACACATCTTGTTGTATATAGTTTGTTTTGATAAACTATTTTGTATAACTAAAATATTTTTTATTTCAATATTTTTAATATTGGTGCAGGAAAAAAAATATTGAGAAGTTAGAAATACAGCAATAACACAAAAACAATGGTCTCACTACCCAGTCAGTGGCCGAAGAAATTTTTAGAGTAAAACCTAACTCATCTGAGTGATCTGACCAGCTTTATTTATTAATATCATTAAATTACTAATATAAATATACATTCTCTGTTTCTATTTTCTCTAAAGATGTTAAATGAACCAGACCGGACCGGACCGGACAGGCCGTCACGATTCAGCCATGCCAGGCCTGGCACAACACGAGAATTTCCCGTGCCTGTACCCGTACCAGGCCTGCTCACGGCACGAACCATGGTGTGCAGTACCGAGGCAAACCAGACCTCGTGCCGAGTTAGGCACGACACGATATTGTGACCCGTTGGCATGGTAGATCAGCACGAGCCGAGAAACCACCCCAGCAGTTGAGCTCAACGGATCCAAAAATCACTCGGGTCCGATTCCACCCACCCCCCCAAATCCGCAACGATTCAAAAAAATAAAGAAAAAAATTAATTTTTAATTTAAGCCATGGAATTTCACATCCAATAAATATGGGGCATAATCTGACGGCCCACATAATTCTGCCACAAAAAAATTAATAAATTAATAAAAAATTAAAAAAAATTTAAAAAAAAATTCTTATTATTATTCTATAAAAGCCTCCCCTCTCTAATTTTTATGCTTTTCAAAAACATAAAGTCTCATACTTTCACTCAAATCTCTCCTAAAATTCTCTCTTAGAATTTTGGCTCAGCTTTTCGGGACTTACAACTCAGGCTCGGATTTGATTATCGTTTGCATTTGTCATTGAAAGTTAAATTTTTGGTGCACGTGTTTTATCTTTACACAACTTTACAAATATTTCAATTTTTTTAATTAGTTAACTGAAACTCTTATGTCTTAACATAATATTTAAAAATAATTAATTTTTTAATTTCTCTCTCTAATTTATAATCTACCCACTTGTCTAAAAAAACCAAAAAAAATGACAAATACTAATAAAATTAATTTAAATTTAGAAAAAAAAAATCTTGCATACAGATCCAAAACTGCCGAAACTTTGGTTTCTCCGTTCGTCTCAACACAACATCTAAAAAATATAAAAAACTAGGAGAATTTCTGTAATTTTGATACATTTTAATATAATAAAATAAAAAAAAATATTAGGGGTAAAAAAAAAAAATAGCACGATATAAATATTATAAAAAAATTTTAACTTGTGAGAGTTCGTTTGTGACTGGGCACATTAAGAGATATGCCGAAATATACACCAAAAAACTTAGTGTATTAGATTCTAAGCAAAACCAACGTAATAGTATATTTTTTGAGACTAAGTCTAATTCAGTCTCAAAGTTTACCAAATTCATATATTGAAGCAAATTAGGTAGAAAAACATAGTCAGACTTATCACCTCGGTGGATCTTCCGATCATATTTTCGGAAGATCCAAGAAAAGTGAGCATCATACAGATATATTTTCAACCTGTTTATCGTAGGATTCCTAGGTTCACATTTAGGAATAACATACTAAAATATTATAAGTTAGAAAAATAAATAATAATTAATAAATTTAGGTCATATGATGAAGTGGTATCCCTGACATTCGATATCTTGACTAGTCACGATGATACATCTTATGTATGTCTCATTGTCCACTATGTAGATTCTAAATGGACTCTAAATAAAAAAAATTAGAATTCTTTGAGATTTTTTATCCTCATAATAGTCCGACTACTTTTGAGTGTACGATAAAAATCTTTAGAGAATATAAAATTTAAAATAAAATTTTTAGTATCATATTTGATAAAACATCTAATAATGAAATAATAATTAACATGTTTATTATGAATATTTGAGACAAACTATTAGAAGAGATTTTTCATGTCAGATACATGTGTTAGTATCGCATGATTAACTTGATTGTACAAGAGGGGATGAAGATATATTACCCCGCTTTAGAAAATAATTATAATTTACTAAAATATATTTGCATGTCTCGCAGTCAATAAGAGTTTGGTAGTCTCTGTTTACAAATCTTAAAAATAAAAAATTCCAATCAAATATGAGATATCGTAGGAATTACACATACCTGATGTTGGAGTCATATGTTAAATATAAACACATGATATCTGACTACGTCAATAGTAAAATAATAAATTTATTTATTAAGTTCCTGATGATTTTTTATGACACGATGAACATATATTCGTAGGTTTATACTCCCACCACTTGTATTACACTCAGGTACATATGCAATATTAGTAGCATGGTTAAGAAATATCGAGCTGGTCTGACACTTAGCTATATGATTACAGATATAAAAACCAAGTACAAGTACTAATCTACCATTTTATCTTTATATTGTCTCGCTACATGTATAGGCCCTAAGGGTAAGGTGAAATGGGTAGATAATATTGTAACTTATATTTTCTCGTGCAAGAACCTAGAAAATCCACCTAAATGATTCATTCATGAGAAGTTGAATGATATTTTCACATACTAAGATACTTGATATAGTGGTAGTAATTATAAGATTGTGTGTACAAAAATAAATATCATATTTGGAGATGACAATTTTTTCATTCAATTAGCAAGCGAGAAATAATGGGATATACCATTAAATAGTAACAAGCTTTCTCGATACTTAAATATCATTTACTGCTCAATCTAATCACATTCTAATACTAAGAATCTTAATATATTATAGTGGTGAAAATTATGAGTCCACATTTCTTGTGCTATCTAAGATGGTACGGATTTACCGACTCTTTTAGAGTCGAGCATAACATCAGAATCTATTTTTTCTATTCCAGTGATTATAATTTTGGATAGGAGATAGAGATTATATCTAGATATTATTGAGACATTAGCATACATAAAGAATTAAGAGGATTCGAGGTTTAGCATACAGGATCATATTGAGATAGGGATTGCAGTGAAAACAGAGAAATTAATTACTGATAATGATTCATATGATAGTGATTTTGATGTTGAGGTTGAGAATGATAATGATACGCCAATAAATAATTGATGAGGTTGTCACTTGATGTCTGACAATTGATGATTGCGGGATTACGACATGCCGACGGTGACACATATATTACAGTTATACTTATGCTTATGAATTATGTTTGATTATGATTTTTAATTTTGATATTTTGTACTCATTTTTATTTACATTGTATTTATTTTGATCTGGGCATTTGGTTTTGTGACTATTATTTTTATTAAATAAATTGTGTTAATTTTATTTGTGTTTAAAAATTTCATATAAATATTCTAAATTATAATTCTAATAAATTATAATATAATTAATACATAATTAAAATAAATAACATAAAAAATTAAACTTTATAAATATTCAAAAAATTATAATTTACAATTTAAATATTCTTAAACATTATCTAATTTATATTTTATGATTACATAATAATTATAAACAAATAAATAAAAAAATTATATTTTTTTAAAATGGCCCATATAAGCCTGACCCTGCACGGTAAAAACCCGACCGAGCCGTCGGACCATGCCAGGCCTAGCCTAAAAAAATCGTGCTGGACCAGACATAGCACAGTACAATAACCATGTCGTTAGAGGTGTCAAACGGGCCGGGCCGGCACGAGGCACGGCACGGTTCGGCCGTGCCTGGGCCGGCCCGGCACAATAAAAAAACGTGCCCGGGCCCGTGCCTGGCATGAGCCTAGCCGTGCCTGGCCCGGCACGGCTCGTGCCTTGGCACGGCACGCCGGCCCGCGTGCCTGAGTCGTGACTCGTGAGTCGCGACTCACGGTTACGACTCACTGAGTCGTGACTCGTGACCCAACCGGGCCCCACCCCCGGTAAAAAGACCGCGGGTCGGGTCCAAACAGACCCGCCCCGCCCCGCCTGCCCTGCCTTGCCGTGCGCCCGTGCCCGAGCGGGCCGGCACGGCACGGCCTTGCCGTGCCCACGGGCCGTGCCGTGCCCGAATTTAAAAAACCGTGCCGTGCCGGGCGGCTGGGCACGTGAAAAACGGGCCGTGCCGTGCTGGGCCGGCCCGTTTGACACCTCTACATGTCGTGCATGGCTCAACACGGTAGCATAGTTGGGCAACCTAAAACCATGAAATTATTTGACACATAATTTTCTCTCTCTATTATTTTTCTCTGTGGGAATAGTTTTTTATCTCTCTTCTCTACGTGATTTCTTCCCAATTGCTGCTCATATACTCTATAAGATATTAATTTAGTTATAATCTATAAACTATGTTGCACGGACACGGATACGGACACGGAGATACGACACGGCAGGATACGGGGACACGGCAAATTCTAAAAAACTAGGATACGGATACGACTAGGATACGTCATGATAAAAAAAATAAAATTAAAAATAAAAATTATTAATTATAAATATTAGGTATTTTAAAATAATTTAAAATTCTGTATTTTAAAATAATGTAAAAAAAATTTAAACCCTCTAACACCCCCCACCACCACCCTCCCTTTACAGTTTCGATTTTCGAACTCTCCCCCCTCCCGATACAGATTCTAAAACCCCCCATTTCCTTTATAGAATTAGGTTACCTTAGGTATTGTCGGCACCTCGGCGGTGTGCTCCTCCCCTCCCCGTTTGACGCAATGACAATTGACAACTATTTCTCGAAATCGGCTTGTCGGCAACTCACTATCGGCGGTGTGCTCATCAATTTGTTGGAGATGTAGGAGTAATAGTTAATATATAATATATTTCCGACGCGTTAGAATCGTAAAAACGTGTCAGTTGGTAAATGACGCGTCTGTAGGTAAACGACGCGTCTGTTGTTAACGACGACTGTTTCCGAACAACGCGTCGGATGTCTCTGACATGTATCCGACCCATGTCCGACACGTGGACACGGCGACACGGGTCGGACACGGCGACACGACAGTTCCTAGGCGTATCCGTGCAACATAGTCTATAAATACATAATTATTTTTCTGGTAAATGTAATTAGTCGTGCTAAATGACTAGTGAACCACATTATATATGTATTTCTACTGTGATATTTGGATTGTGAATATATATAATATATTATGCTGTGAATTTCTGTTTATTTTATATTCGCCTAAGATCAAATCACAAACTACACGTAAAAATATCCAACACATCTTGTGATCCAAAAAGAACATTAACTTGATACTCCAATTGTCATAGTTACTCTTGTAGAATACTAAGACTTGGAAGAGAACCATACTGCTACTTGTCATCTCCATAAAAAGATATTAAAATTAAACTTTGAATGAAGAAACAAATACTATAAGATCTAGGAACTCAAGACTCCAACTATCTAAATTAATAAGATCTCATGAAATTTTTTTTTATGTGAAAGATCAGTTAACACTATGACCATAGAGCATACTTAATAATTTGGAGACCCAATAATCTACTCTCTGATACCAATTTTTTGGGGGGAAAGGAATAAGACATGGAAAGAACCTCACACTCACTCAAAAAAATACTTAAGAAATACTTCAATCTCTTAATGAATGAAATGATTAAATACTAACACAAAAGGAGTATTTATAAGTTTAAAAAATAAATCTCAACCACACAATTTTAGCCATTAAACTCTCAACTAACTTGAACCAAGTTTTCACCTAACTTTGATTTTTTCAAAATTCAAAGTTATCATGATACTTCTAGATAATTTCATATAAAAAACATGTTTATATTTCAAATCCAATAAATTATCACTTTATTATTGTTGGAAGATGAAATACTCGGATGAAATAAAAATTACATTAAAAGAGTATTTGCAAATATATTCAATTTTGTTTAGTGAACAACAATTTAAATACAATTCATCTACTACAATCACCAATGAAAATCATCTAATTTTTAATAAAACAAAAGAAATAATTGACTTCATAAAAGATAAAGAAAAAGCATCAATGAAAAAAATGGCTGCATGAGTTATGGCCCACAATTAATTTCACAACAAATGTTGAAGTATGAAAGATATCTGCACAATTTGGATTTGAAATTAAAAGATTGAAATGAATCTAATAATGTAAAATATTATTTATGGGAGCACCTTAGCCTCCTGTGCACTTCAGAAAGTTGCTTCTGCAATGACTGCAATTGGCTGGCCAGATCCTGCTATAAGTTGTTTTATCATTATAAAAATTGTGCCATTATAAAGAAAAATAAAAAATAACCAACAAAAAAAATGTTGATCAACAATAATAGTTTGCTAATTTAGAATTATTTTATTGAGTTCATACCTCTAACGTCTGGCAGCTGAAATAAATAAAAACAAAAAATAAACAAAAACAAAAGTCAAGTAACAAGTTAAATAATTGAACTTAATAACATAAAATGGGTGTTCTTTAAAAAAAATGAATATATTACCTAGAAACTAAAAAATCTGCAATATGTACTTCGTGATCCAGCTTTTTGAAAGTTTTTTTCAAGGCCTTAACTCCCAATAAAAACACAAAAAAAATGAAATGGGTACAAAATATTTTAAAAAATAGGAGTAATAAATACATATTGACAAGAATAACTCACTTCCAGGTTTTCCAATTTTCTGCATTGATCAAAAACCATAACAAAAAAAAACATAAATTCACTTTTATTCAATTATAATCAAAATCAAAAAGATAATACAAGAAAAAACAACAGCACCTCTTCGCCCTTTCTTGAGGTGTTAATTGCGCAAATTTTGCAATGATTTCTTCAAAGCTACTCCAAAATGAGCAAAAGAAAAAAAAGAACTGAATTTAAATAACAAACACTGCTACAAAAAAAAAAAGAAATTGTGGGAAGTCTTCATATTTCTCAAATTTTGATCAAAAAAAGTGTCATAACCAAATTCATTGTCCATGGTATTTTCATATTACTTCCAATTTTGTATGAATTGATATGAATATGCATATTGATGATACAAAAATTGTGCACATGTTAAAGATGGAGCCTAATTAGAGCTCTTCTTTCGTAAAGAAAATTTGATCAAATTTTTGTTTGTATGAAAGCATTTTATTGATGAAACCCATGGTACCCCAAATGTGTTTAGGCATGTCATCTAATATTTTTCTCCTATAAATATAGGCTTGTGGAGTTGCAATGACAAGAAAGTTCTATCTAGGAATTATATAATTAAGCATGATGATAAACAATCTAGTTGCTAGCAGTGTGAATCTTCAACAAAAAGACTAGTCAATATTTCATTTTTATCATTTCTATTTTTCAAAAAATAGTATAGAGTTAGGATTAGATTTCAATAACAAGAAAATATGACATAACCTATGTAATTATATAAAAACTAACCCATCAAATCTCAATAGAGCTTCAAAGTTTAAAATATTTGGCTAAAATAGTAGTAGAATAGATAATCATCTTGCAAATCTAGTGTTGCATACATATATTAGAGATGGATGTCATGATTTAGTGTGATGACAAGTGATTTCTTCCAATGATAACAAGTCTTGAGTTTGAGAATGGTCAAATATAACCTATTCGATTGAGATTAATCTCTTGGAGAGTTCATGCTATGTAAAAACCTTGTGCAAAAGATAAGACCTCTGAGGGTGGCATAATGAATTCATTCAATGATGTTTGATGAAATATAATGCATATTTTATAGAAAGTAGAAAGTGAATCATCTATGTTGCTAAGTTGCACTTACCATTTCTCAAAAAAAAAAAAAAACAAATAAATTATCTAAAAAAGAATAAAATCACTTAAACATACAACTTAAAATTTACATTCTATTCTAGGTAATGCACACAATGTAGCAACAAAGAGACTAACATTAAAGTTAATTAAAGTTTTGTCATAAGTATGTAAAAAACTTTTTTCACTTAATGATGGTTCAAGGTATTTTCGTCATGTCCTAATTTTAACAATTAGGTTAATGTCCTACTAATTTTATTAGCATTGCCTAACTGTTAGGAGCCAATAAGAATGGTCATTGGTGCTTCCACAAAGACAAAAAATAAAAGTTTTATGATATTAGAAATAACATTTTTATTAAATAAGTTCATTTGGGAGCAATAAAAATGTTAATTAGCACTATAAAATATATTTGTAAAGCATCAAAAACATAAAAAATATAAAAAAATAGTTTCTAAATAATCATTGATGCACAACTTTCATTTAATGAAAAAGCAATAGACTCTAAGTCAATTTTTCATATTACAACACACCACAAAATAATAGAAAAGTATATATAAAGGAGTTTAAAAAAAATTTATCTAGCAAATAATAAATTCCTAGAAATTGTGGATATTGAAGATATTCATCTAAAGTATTAAACAAACATGTATGAAAACATTAATAAAGCAAAATGAGTTATATAGTTATATATGAAGTTTTAATTTAGTAGGAGAATAATTGATAAAAAATAATGTGAATTTTGAGGATGTATGAAAGATTATGAGAGAAGACATGATTGTTGCATGAGATAACAAAATCATAACTATTTATGTCATAATGATTTTTATATAAATAATTAGTAATACTAATTATTACAATGATTTCTCAATCATGAAAGTTAGAAAGAAATGAAGTTACACATTAAATAATAAAATCTCAAACTTAAATCTATAAAGCATCACGTCTAAAAACTACAAATACGGTAGTAGAGAACCAAGTACACAAAAGTTAAATCTTATTCAAATAGGTGTTTGGGGTACTAATTTGTGATTCTCACCATTATTGCTAGAGAAATATGAGTCTATTTCATAAGGGATAGATCACATATCTCTAAGATTTTAAAAAGTGATAGTGAATATATAAAATAAAACAAGATTAAGGATCAAAAAGCTACTATCTCACATCGGTGGTGAATATGAAAGTATTAAACACAAAAAAATGTATTATGACAATGATATTAAATTAAAGAATATTCACAAAATATCACAAAAAATGAAATAGCAATCAAATGAATAAAAAATTAATAGAAAAAACTAGAAACAAGAAGTTCCATGTAAAATGGCCTAAAAATGTAACACCTTACTTAATATATCAAGACTATACACTTGAAACACGTTTCAAAGGAAGTAAACATATAAAACTAGTTAAAATGATCATCTATAACATCTAGATTGTGTTCATATGTGCATATCAAAAATCAAGTATACCTAAGGTTAGTGCAAAATCTCTAAAATACATATTCATTAGATATGATGTGATAACTATGAATATAGATTTTAGATAGACCAAAATACGAAATTTATTAGAGACAAAAACATGAGATTCAAGCAACACAAAATTATACATTTTGATCCTAAAATATCAATAGAGAGTAGCGACTCCCAACAACCAAGCATATTTCCTCAGCACAAGGAATTCACTACAATTGATTATCAACTATTAAAAGTGTTGGTACTTGCACCTCTCTCAATTAGAGTGCCTAGTAAAATTTTAATGCACAATAGAAAGCACAAATTTGTTATTGCTCCAAAATAAAAAAGAGTTCAAATATGGTGATCATAATGACAACATATCAAAAAAGTGATGATAATGAATATGCATACAAATTAGTTGTGGGAGAAAGAGATGAGTGCCTTCTAATTAAGTCGATCTTGGAAATTACCAAGTTACAAAGTGGTATGAAAACCTCACCAATGATATAAGTATATGAAATCAAAAATGAGCATGATAGATCTAAGAGAAACAAGACAAGATTGATAGTCAGCAAGTTTCCACAAAAGTATGCTATTCACGATAGCAATGTATTCTCTTGAATGATAATGTTGACTACAATCACGATTGTATTGAGCATCATTGTAACTTATATCTCAAACAATTAAATAAAAAAATAATCTCCTTTATGGTGATCAAAGAAAAATATTTCTATCAAAAAACTTGAAAGATTTGAGATCAAAAAAAACTATATGTAAATTGATAAAAAATTTTAATGCAATATTAAATGGTATGTATGATTATGTAAAAAAATTTTATATTATATGCGTATGTTAGAGATCATGTCTTAATACAATAATAATATTTTTATTCAAAGATAATAAATATAAAGTTAGAGACTCATTAGATATAATATCTGACTTTCAAAGATAAAATTATTGAGATATTAAACTCTCACAAACTTCACAATAAAACAGAAATCTTATATACTATGTGTGACATCCAATACTATATTTAATGGGTAGAATAAATTTGATGCCTTCAGAATCAAAAATAACTACAAAAATTATAATGCAAATCATTAATGTTATATTAAGAGAAAAAATCTAATTAGATCATTGTGCATCCTTGTAATGACAACATGTAATACAAATAATTATTTTTGCTTGAGATAATAATTATGTGCATGTATTCTTGTCCCCATTAAATTTCATTTCAAGAATTTTTTTGATGGGTCCAAAATTTTCATCTTAAATTCATTGGATTATTGTCTTTTTTAATTTGTTGTTTTTATTCATGTCTTGTCTTACTATTAACATGTAATTTGGCTAATGATGCACCATTTCATTATAAAACAAATGATATTGTTAGGTAATATTATGAAATTAAACTCATCAAAAATGAATTTAACTCTTACTAAGATTCAATGGTCCAACAATTCAACTAAGATGGTACCCAAGCCCATCATTAAAAAAAAAAACTTAAGTTGTTTGCAATTTCAATATCATTTTGGAAGAACTAGAGATGACCAAGTAGTCTCAAGGTAAGAACTTATTAAAGAAAATTAAGCCAGCTTAGAATGCTTCTTTTTTTTTGTATGAATATTTTATTTAGTAGGAGCACCTAGGGTTCCCCTAGTGTGTCTTGCAGTATCATCTAAAATTCTTGTCCTACAATATTTACACGCTTGTAGCATTACCACCTAGATCAACTCATATATCAGATCTTTTTTATCAAATTGTAGTCATTTATTATGAAATCAATGATTATTTTGCTTTTTCATTTTGCAATCTCTGTTAAATATTAATATTATTAGCAATGTAAAATAAAATTTACCTGAAAAAAGAATAACATACATGCATCGTGATAAACAAAATGCTCAAGTTTATTAAAACAACCTAGTTGCTTATTGTAAGTCTCCCTGTTTAATTATGATGGGCTTTTTTTTAGTTTTCATATGTCCCAATAGCATCAAGGTAAATGAGTCAAAACACCTGTGATTTCCAACACACAAAGATGGTTTTCCAGTGGGGGAAAACACCAAAAGGATAATGTCAATTCCACACAGTATAGATAATTCCTTGGCCTTCTTCATGATGCCAGATTTCCTTTTGGCATACGTTGCTTGACGGCCATTAGTAGTCTCCAACTTCTTAATCTTTAACTTTACTCGTCCCATCCTACAATTTTAAACCAGCATGTATATATAGATTCTGTTTTGTTTGTTGACTATGTAGATTTCCATAATTAGAAACGTCAATAATGTGAGCTAAAATAAGATCGTACCAGATGGTGATAAAAATGAGTCAACGCGGATCGATTATGCCTTAACGGGTACCTTGATTGCATAAAAAGAACGGGTACAGAAATGATAAGGTAGAAGCAGATTGATTCGAACTCCAATAAGAGATCTGGAAAAAAAGAAGATAAAGAGAAATGGACATCGCCAGACGCCAGATAGGAGAGAGAGATGAAGGCGGAACAGAGGAGCTCAGAATGAGAATCCTCGCAAGACCGTAAGCTGGTAAGCATTGATCCCGGAACGATATGAGCGGCAAAAACCGTGGACCTAAGCAACTGATTGAAATTGTACCAGACAAGCTCCCTTGAGAGGAAGCCTGCCATCGACATTCTCTTCCATCGCAACCGTCCAATTTGACCTGTTATATATGTCGTTAGTGAATATATAAATGAAAAAATTATAGTTAATAGATTGATATTGTCAATAATTAATGATAAACCAATAAGATTTATAAAATTAGTATATGCAAAATTAAAATTTTGAGATAATTATCCCCTTACTAAATACCACATTCCACAAGACATAAAAAAAATTGGAAAATTTAGAATTTTATATACCAATATCAAAATAATTATTATTTAAGTATCCAAAATAATATTTTAATAAAATATAGACAAAACTAAAAATATTTAAAATTTTATGCATTACATATTGTAATAACTTTTATACCTTTGATATTATTAAAAGCAACACCTCAACATTTAAAAAAAGAAATAAAAATAGTAATTGGCATCATGATATAAAATATGTATATTGTAAACATTGTACAAATATATATCACGATGTCATCATGATATATAGATTATATATATACATATCATGAATTAAGGATGCATATATGTCTATCAACAATTAAAACATTATTAATTATTAATAATGAGAATGTTATTAACAAAGTAGTGATGATCCATTATATCATATATTATATCTCATTCAATACTTTGCTCAAGAGTAAGTAAGAAATAATTATATCAAACATCAAATATAGAAGCTATGCTCATGTGCAATGCATTTTATGAAGTAGCCAGATAAAGTTTCACAACTAAATTTTGTAACTTTGTAATGGTGTCAAAAACTTATCATTTATGATGCATTCTTAAAAGCTTGTTAGGTGAATGATATGTTCAATGGAGTTTCATAAGTGTATAAGACATAATAAAGTATGACGTGGGTTCAAATATCAATCTCACATGAATTATGTGTGCAGTCTAATCATCTAACAGTGAACTAACTAATGTTTGGGTTGGGTAGATAAACTTGACCTTCAGAAATATTCTTAGACTCTAGAGTTAGTTCATTTGCTTATGTATGATGATATTTTTTTAGTATTTAAATAATATTATGTTTGATTATTGAATATAAGTGTAAATTAATGTGAAAATACTCTAGTACTCTTTTATCATACAAGGTGATTATTATTCTTAAATCGTCACAACAAATGATGATCCTCTCATGCTTTGTGTCCTTGATGTTTTACTATTAAAATTATACATTATCTCATTCACGGGTGATTGGTATGTCTACTCATTTTTAAGCAGTATATTAAGTTTCATCGATGACTACTTCGAGTATATATTTATATTTTTTAATCTCTAATATCATCAAGATGTAAAATAATGTAGAAATATATATATTTGTATTTTTGACTTTATAAGCACCATAATCACATCAATTAACATATAACTTCTCACAAATCTCATATATATAATTCATATAAGAGTAAATGACTTATAAGACATCACTACCATATGAGATAACTTCATTTACATATGTTTCATGATTTATATATCATCATCCACTATGGTTACCACATGACTCACATATTTTGGTGAAACTGCTAGGTTAGACATTCTACATAACTCACACAGTATTTAAAGGTTGGTTCTTCTGGAATATACATAATAGATTGGTCAAAATTATATTTATATTTATAGCTTTATAAGTATTATTCTTGTAATAATTAAACTGACATCAATCTCAAGTTTTCACTTATAGGTTTGTCTCATATATTAAGATTAAAAGAATTGTTATTTTCTTCTTAATATATATCGTTAGTATATCATATGACTTACTTATCATCATCCATCATAATCAACATATATATCTTAGAGTTTAGTTATAAATAGCATCTACATCTATTAATATTCGAACCATAATATTACTATAAATAAAAATATTATACATTCACATCATCATAACACGAATACATTAAAATAACCTTTAGTCCTAATTTAGCTTGACATTAGAAAAGAATTTATGTGAGATATTTAAAGTGATATTTCATGAAATCAAAGGTTTCCAATGACAACCCTAATGAAGCCTTAAATCTCAAAACCTAACCCAAACAATTTCTTATTTACATTCACCTTGGATTTGCCCCTAATTGAGAGTTGGAAGTCATACTACCTAGAATTTTCTATGATCTTGGCGAGAAACCTAATTCCCCCTCTCCTCTTCTTTTTTCTCTAATGGTTGTTTATATACTTTGAGGTTCCATGCAATTCTTTAAGTTGTATCTCATGGCATTATCTTGAGTTCACAACCTTATTGTCTCAGTGAATCTTCTTTGGGGTACAAAAGTCAAGGCAGCAAAAGAATATTGTAACTCAAGTAATTCTTTTATAGAGCACAAAAGAGTAGTGGTAGGAATATTGTGATAGAGGGGTTTCCTCATTAGATCACAAAGTTGTGGCAACAAAAATAACATGACTGAGATAATTACTATCTTAAACACAGTCATGATGGCAAGATTGACCACGACTTAGGTATTTAATTTTTGTAACACAAAGTCATGATAGAAAATTTTATCATGACTAAATATTACTTATTAGTATAATGACTTTATATCAATTAAGTTGTAATGTTAGGAAAATATTATGACTAGTATTACTACTATGATACTTGGATTTCATGACATGAAATTAAGGTCATATCATCTTTGTGGTTTAAAGATAGTGAAGTCATAACTCAAAGAAAATATTATAATCATGAAGATAATATTATATAGTAAGAAGATCACTACAATTTAGTGATAGAGTACGGACATACAAAGATTATCATGATTTATTTTGTAATGTCATGACTAAGAAAGGATACTACAACTATTCAATAAGCTTGTGAAAAATATAATCAAGTCATGATATGGGAACTATCCTGATTACCCATTGATTTTCTCTCCTCCTAGTCATCACTCCACCAAGTTCATTAATTTCACTTAAAATACCTCTAATTTTATATTTATTCATTAAATTCCATCAAAATAGTCATTTAGTAAAAGTATATCTATTTAAAGCTCAATACATATAAATACATCAAGATTTACATGTCAAACTACCTAAAAATACTAGGTAAGTGGAGTATCAAATAAAATCTCATACTAAAAATATTGATTATCCTTGAGTAATGAATATATCTCTTTCTCTTTGGAAATCTATTGGGCCATCATATCACAATGTAAAAAGTATAACACAACACAAAAGAATAAGAATTGTTATGATTGGGTTTGAGTGTTGCAGTGAACTATTTTCTATTGGATATGAAATCTTGAACCTATTGATTTGTTATTTTGCATATAAATCATTTGTTGCAATAAGTTTTTTTTATCAGAGTTGAAATTACCCACTTGGGTAACCTCCCAAGAAGTATTATGTTTAACATTATTAGTTAGACTAATATTTTCTCTTGTACTCCACCCTTATTAGATTTTTCTAACTATGACTTAATTAAAGTTGTTAAAACTCAAATTTTGTTAGCATTTCAAACTTAGATTGTTTTTCTACCTTATAATATTTCAATACCTATCCATTTGCCTTTATTTCCATTCTATTTTCTTATTTAATTATAACTACACTAAATGGCATCATAGTTGTGATTATAAATAGTTCATACCACTAAGACTTCAACTTTCTTACAAATAACTTAGAATGTGAGTTGAAAATCAATATATTCTCCTATTATGGACTCTTTCCTTTATATATTCTTATCATGCCATTTTTTATGTTGTCTTTGTAGATATGAGTATTTTGATATGCTTTATTCCTTAATTTTTATAGTTCACTCATCTAAAAAACTTTCTTTTCTTTTATATTCTTTATTTTATTGCCCACCAAAATTGATATTCGAGTTCGACTAGTAAATGAAAAACCTTCTGAAAAATAAGTCTATAAGGATAGATACCCGGTGGTACCTTGAGTGTTGTTCTATGTGCCCACAACACTTCCTCCAACTATTGAGACTAATATTTTATCGATCAGTTAATTATCTTTTCTAATATATTTTTGATTTCCATATTTGATAATTCTGTTTGCTCATTTATTTATGGATGATATGGAAATTCATGCTTATGCCAAATCTAATTCTTAGTCAAGTAACTACCAAATAATTTGTTATAAAAATGACTTTCTTTATCACTTATGATATATCATAATGTGTCAAACTACATGAAAATATTAATGTAGGAAACTCACAGCTATATTTGCATCATTATTTTGTTACTATTGCTTCAACCCATTTAGATATTTAATTTGATACTAATAGTATGTACTATTTCCTAATAGATGTAGGAAATTGTCTAATGAAATCTATTCCCCATACGTCACAAATGTTTACTTCGAAAATATTATTGAGCAGCATCTAAATCCACCTAGATGAGTTACCCAATATTTGGTATTTATCATATTATCATACCATGTTCTAGCAATCTCTAAATAATAATGGCCAAAAAATTATGATTGCAAAATCATTTGGGTAGTTTTGTTATCTCTAAAATGCCCTCCATAAGAAGAAAAAGTAGTAGTTAAGGATAATCTACATATATTTATCATCTAATACACATCTCCTAATAACATAATCCACACTTCTTCTAAATAAAAGTGGATCATCACAATGATAATTTTGTCATGTCATGCAGAATTTTTTTTTTTAGTGTGACATGAGAGAGTGTAAGAGCATCACATGCTAAATAATTAACAAAATTGGTATACTAGAACAATTGAGCTTTCAACATTAAAATTTACTCATCTAAGAAGTTTTCCAAAATTTCAGCTCCTCTTCCAAGGTTCCCATTGAATTCCAAGTGTGACAAATGATAGACTATCACATTGTTGTTCTATTTATTGTCTCTTATCTCTACATGAAATTATTGGAGCAAAAGAATCTATATATCTTATTAATCATGTCTTAACTTCTTTATTTACCATTAAGTACCACATGACTGTATGATCCATATAAATTGTATATTTCTTCGAGGATGCATGATTGGGAACTTATCATATTAAAACACAATACTAACATCTTGTTAGTAGTTGTATAATTTAGTTGTGTTTCATTTAATATCTGACTATCATATTGAATGGTCATAAAAACCTAGTCTCATTTCTACCCTAGTACAATCCCGAGCACATATATACTTGCAATATGGTTTTGGCATTTTGAAAAATTGTTAATAAATCTTCAATAGAACTCAACAAGTCTAATAAAACTATGCATCCCCTTGATAATTATAATGTGAGGTAAATATTTAATTACTAAAACTATCAAGTTGTCTACCTCTTGTTGTCTAGCAAATACTAAATATCCCATAATGATCCCATCTTATACCATGAATTGATATTTTTCCTAGTTAAAAATGAAATTATTCTTTTATATTGGCTCAACAAAACTTCATAGTTTTACAAACATCCTTCAAAAGAGTCTATATAAATAGAAAAGTCATTCATAAATATATTCATAATTTTTTATATTGAGATCAACAAAGATCATATTCGCATACCTCTAAAAAGTAATAGAGCATTGCAAATATCAAATGACTTCATTTGAAATGCAAAAGTTCCATATGAGAAAGTGAAAGTTTTTTTTTGATCTATTAAGTCAAATAAAATCTAATTGTATCATAAATATTCATCTAAAAATTAATAGAAGGAAATCCTCAAGATTCTATCTAGAATTTGATCCCTGAAAGAAAGTGGGGGGTGATCCTTCTTCATTTCCTTGTTTAATTTCTAATAATCCTTATATATGTGCCATCCAATAATTACATATGTGGATATATATTTATCATTCAAGATTTTCATTACCATCACACCTCTCTTCATTGGTACTATATGAATCGAACAAACTCATGAACTATCTGATATGATATAAATAATATCTATATTGAGCTATTTTACTATCTTCTTTTTTACCATATCCTTTATTACTAGATTCAACCTATGTCTGATAATCAAAATATTAAATAAAGTTAAAATTTTAAGGAGTAAATATAAGTGTGTCTGCTTGTGTTGGAGTATATATCAAGGATATTTCATTAAATTCATATTTTAAGAGATTTAAAAATTTTAGTGAAATTATATAGAAATTAGGTAAAAATAGATGACTTAGTTAACCAAGGACTTTTAGGGAAGAGAAGTTATGAGAGTCATGACAATTATCTTGTGATGACTTATACACATATTCAACAATAGCTTTATGTAATTGTTATGTCCTTTCTTAGTCATACCTCTACCAAAATAGTAATGGCATTTTGTATACAACATAACTTTATCATTGTGTTGACATAATCATTTTATTATGTCTTACATTCATCATGGTCATGATATTTTTTTAGAGTCATGATTGTACTAGCTCTAAATAAAGTGTCACTACACTAAGACCAAAGTTATAGAGTTAATTCCTAGTACTATGACTTTGTGTTATAAATAATTTTTCTTAGTCATAGAAATTTCAATGCCATGACACTTAGCTAGCAAAGGTAAGACCAAAGTCATGACTAATTCTCAATGCAACTACTTTGTATTATAAAGAGTATAGCATGATCATTCCTACCATCATGACATTAGTGATCTAAAGGAGATCCAAATAAAAGATAAAAGTCATTACTTCTAGCTGGCAATGTGACATCTTACTTAAATTATCTTATAATGTTTTGAACTATATAAGCTACACTTAAAAAAATGAGGATGAGAGAACCATAAAGGGGAACATGATACACACACAAAATACTAGGTAACTATTGTGACTTTGTTATGTTATATAATTTTATTGATTAGATATATTCCAAAAGCTCAATAGTAAAGATATATTATCAATAAAGATCATAAGTATATGAGTCATACATATATTAAAGAAGGATTTTAATATAGATATCAATCCCATAATGATTGTATTAGCAGTTCAATCAATTGATAGTGAGACAACATAATTCTAATTGATAAGATCATCAATTTGATTCATATGATGCATGTTCAAATAATTTAATTCATATTAGATTTAGATATAAAACAAAGATTGGATTATTATTGGAATGCTTCTTTTTCTTATTGGCATACAAGGTGGTTATTATTATTGGGCTCATCATAATGATAGTCCTCTCATATTTTGTCCCTTTAGTATTTTGCCACTAAGATAACAATTCATCTCTAATCAAAGTTAATTTTTAGGTCCATACCTTTTAGGTATTTCATCAACTTTTCTTGATGGTTGCTATATATATATATTCTTATTTTTAGATCTCAAGTGTTAAAAGATCAAAAACTAGTGTAAGTTATAAGTATTTGTACTCTTAACTTCATAAACATGATATTTATATAATTAACATATGTTTTATTCAAATCTCACTAGTGGAAACCATACAAGTGAAAAAAAATCAAGGGTTGTCACCACCATAAAAGTCATATCTACTCATGCATATCCTAATAACTTGTCATTATCTTTCATAGAGATGATGTGACTCACATACAAAGGGTAAAACCCTTAGTAGAATATTTGAGTAAGAATTCATATCAATTGAGAATTAATTCTTTTAAAAGATGTATAAAGAAATAATATTTAAAATTATTCATACTTTCAACTTCAACAGTCAAAAGAGATGTCACTTTATTCCTACCATATGCATGAGTGAAGCTCATGAATTACATATCATAGTTCACCACAGCAACATACACAAACCTGCTGGTGATTCAATTCATAATTCAAGTTCTATTTAATCAATATTTCTATCAATTTTTAATTTACAATATAAATCAAATACATCAACTAATCATAAAACTATTTATATATTGCATAAATCATAATTCTACATATCCTAGACATAAATTAGTCTGACAATGGAAAGAAATTTAATTAAAGTATACAAGAAGAAGTCTCATAAATCTCAAGTTCCCAATGACACCCCCATGAGAATCTATTATTGATTTTCTGAATCCACCCTTGAGAGGAGAAGTTTGAGAGTCAAGTCTCCCAACTCTAGGGTTTTGTTTTTGTGTTGCATCCCTTGCTTGTCCATGGATCCTTTAGGGAATGTGAATTTTTTCTAGTGGCATAAGGAAGATGCTGTGACTTTAGCTTTGATCTCTCGAGCTTGAACTGATGATTCTAGAAAGTGGTCATGATTTTGGAATATTACTAAATCTTTTGGTAAAAAAAATCATAGTACTAATATGTGTATTTTATCTTTGTAACATAAAGTCATGATGTTGGGAATGATCATGACTTTGACGTTGATCTTTCTTTTACATCAAATGATTGTGGCACTAGGCATGACCATAGCTTTAGCCATGATCTTTCTTCTATATCAGAGGATTGTGATACTAGTAAAAGTATTGCCTTTGGCTTTAATATTTCTATTTCTAAAAATAACCATGGTGCTAAGAATATTCTTGGCTTTGACCTTTTTCTTTCTCATGTATCAAATGGCCATGGCATGGCAATGGTCTTGGATTTAAAAATTATCTCATACATCAATGTCATAGTTTTGCCTTCTCTTGAGAGAAAAAATCATGACATTGAGAAGTAGTCGTGCTTGAGTAACTCTATTTGTAATATAATGTTTCCTAAAGTCATGGCATTGGATATTTGCCATGACTTTGACCTAAGTAATATTGGCTCTATAACAAAAGTCATGACTTTGGAAAAAAGTATATAAATTCTTGGTAAAGATAAAAATTATTGTGCTTGAAAGTGGATGTGACTTTTAGTACTAGTGTGGTACATGGTTACTATGTTAAATTAATATCGTAGTCATTTAATTGTTATGAGATAAATATGACTATGACTCAAAAATAATATCACTAATAAAATAATATATTGCATAGTTAAAAAATTATGATAATGACGTGGTAGAACCGTGATATACAAAAGATTATTATGACTAAATAAGTAGAGTTTTAGCTAATAATTGATATCAAAACTACTCAATGAACTTCATACCACCAAGTCACCAATTACCTACAAAAATACCAATTTCATGACTTCATCAAAATTTAGCAAAACTCAAAAGTCATAAAATTGATCAAAATATCAACCATTTTCATATTTATACATTATCTAATATCTGCACAAATGCACAAAAATAATTAGTATTTTACATTAAAAACAAACTGTCATACTCAAATTATTATTTTCCCATAAGAAATAACCTTTTTTTTCAATAAAATATCTAATATATCATATCAAATAAAATATTTATCTCTACATCTAGGTTTGAGTGTTGTATCTCAAAATAGTGGAGTAACTTTTCATGTACATGTTGACAATCATAGTGGGGTTTAAATTCTATGATTATTCATATGAGTAAGTTAGGTGTGCACTATAGTTTATTTGATGGATATATGATATTTATTGCATCACACATACGAAAATGTTACATAAATGAATGATTAATCAAAAACTTACATTTAGCTTCATTTCGATTCACCACTTTCTCTTCATAGCCTTAGGTAATATCTAATTTCTCCTACACCCCATTGCTTTCTTTTATTCATAATTGAGGGTAAAAGTTAGGCTTGTACTTCCACTGAAATCATGGCTTTGAAAGGTATTGTGATGCGGAAGTCTTCATTTATAAAAAAATTCATAGTGGGAGTCATGATTTTTGGAAAATACTCAATGGGAGCTGTAACTTTTTGAAAAGTCACATCACTATCAATTCTATAATTTTTTGATTAATCTTACTCTATGTGTTGCACTTCTAGCTATTTTCTACTTTAAAGTAATTGTAATGAGCACTTCTTCCTATTTTCTCAATATCACTTAGTAATTCATTAACTCCCGTATCTTTCATTAGTAATGTTAATTATCAAATTTTATTCGATATATTTTTCATTATTAAACTTGTATGATCATTTCTCACTTCAAGTCTCTCTATCTAAGTATCTTGGTGATTATTTCTCCTACTTAGTTTTGTTAATATAGTATTTTTTTTGTTATCTATTATTGACTTTTCTTCTCTTTTTGAAGGTTGACAATTTGAGCTTGATCCACCTTAATTATTATTGCTCATTGAATTATTCCCAAAGTTCCTCATAGTATTTTATAGCTCACTCTCATAGCCTCCATACCAAATATTTTCATGAAATCTCATGTTTTAAATTTGAATGATAATGCATCGAGATATTATTATTGGGGTTTAACTATGTTTTATTTGCTTCATAATCTATTAGTCTCCTCTATATGATAAACAAGAACTAAGTCATTGGATTGTAACTTCTTTTGATCTTCTTCTTTTCTTCTCTTGAGTTTCAAGCTTCCTTAGAAAAACCTCTATTTTTATTTCAATTATAAAGAATCAATCTAATTCAAATACTTGGACATATCTTCTCCTAAAGGAATGATTGGTTGGACTTTGATAGTTATTCTTTGCTAACTCCTCAAATAAGTAATTGGCCACCTTTGGTAGTGTATTCACAATTGAACCACCCACAGCCACATTAAGCATATACCTCATTATATAATTAAAACCGTTGTAGAAAATTTGAGCATAGAACTATAACTTAAACTCGTGTTGATGGTACCTCTTCAATAACTATTTAAAATAGTCATAAGAAACATAATGCTTCATAATCTCATACTCATCCTACTAGAACTAGTTTATCATGCTTCATAATTAAAAAGTGAATTGAGATAGGAAAAATAATGGTAAAAAACACTCTTACAAGTTCATCCAAGCTTATCCTAAGATACATATAAAGTCTTCATGCTTTATCTCTTAATCAAAATGGGAATAGATGTAACCTATTCACATTAGTGCTAACTTTGTTCATCTTTAATATACCACAAAGCTCCAAAAGTATTATGACGTATTTGTTTTGGATCCTCCAATATTTTCTCACTGTACTAGTGGTGTTGAACCATTGTTATTAGACCTAACTTCAACTAAAAAAATCATTTCATCGATTATATCTGAATACTCGATTAACTATCTATCATTATTGGATACCAATTAGGGGTGTCAAACGGGTTGGGTTGGGTTAAATGGTTACGGGTTAAATGGGTGACAGGTGAAAAACATGTAAACTCATATACGATATGTTTAATAAATGGGTAAAAAATCAAAACACGAACACAAACCATTTAATAAATGGGTAACACGACATGACTCATTTAACATGTCTAATTTTAACGGGTTGGGTTAACACGATAAACCACTCATTTGACCCTTTTACCTATTTACTACACATTTGACCCATTTAACATGGCAAACCACTCGTTTAATCATTCACCCGTTTATTTAAATGGGTAAATGGTTATAAATGGGTTAGCATGTCTCACATGAACATGACCCATTTATTAAACATGTTAAGCTGGTTGACCCATTTATCACCCGAACCCATTTAGGTCTCACCCAAACTCATTTAATCATCGATTAATCATATCGTGTTGAATTTTGACAAGCCTAATACTAATAATCTCCTATTGTGTAGTAGTTAATGGGTTATTGAAAAATTTGTCCATCATAGTCTTAGGACTCTCAACTATTGCTAGTTCTTTTTATTTGCTATTTGGTAGCTCTCTATTTTGAAAAAGCTCTCTTGGTTCTCTTTTTTCTGTCCATAAAAGTTAGCTCAGTCTTAGAACTTCTACTCATAAAATTGTGCTAAAAAAGCAAAATAATGGAAAAAAACAAAATACAACATTTTTACAAATCAAATAATAAAGCTATTGGATATAAAAAAATTTATCAAAATAGGCTATTTAAACTAATAAAAAAAGAACTATCATTTCTTAAGGATAATTATGTTGACTCATATTGACTAATCAAACTAAATAATTCTCAAAAATAATGCCACAAACTTATTGTAACTTTGTTATGTTGCCTACTTTAATAAGTTAGACATTGTTTTAAAAGCTCGTTAGTAAGAATATCTTATCAACAAAGAACCACAACTATATAGGTCATATATATAGTAAAAAAGACTTTCATCTAGATTTCAATCACATAAGTAATATATCAACTATTTGGTCAACTAAATAGTGAGACAACATAATTTTAATAAAGGATATATTTAAGGATTTTGGTATGACTCTTCAATTCTAGGGTTTTTCCACTTGATTTGTATGATGCATGTTCAAATAATTTAATTTATATTGAGTTTGGAAATAGAACAAATGTTGGATTGTTGTAAGAATACTCATTTTTCCTAATAGCATACAAGATAGTTATTATCATTGAGCATATCTCAATGATGGACCCTTCGTAGTTGCTTTCTTAGTATTTTATCATTGATACAATAAATCATAACTATTTGAGGTTCATTTAAAAACTCATATCTTTTAGGAAACTTTTCAACTATTCTTGATGGTTATTTCATATGTATATTTTTATTCTTTAGCCTCAAGTATCATAAAAACAAAAAATTAATATGGTTTATAAGCATTTATATTTTCAACTTCACAAGTACATACTCATATAATTAATATTTACTTTTCTCAAATGTCACAAATGGGAACTATACAAGTGAAAATAACTCAAGGGCTATCAATAACTTGTGAGTCACAATCACTCATACATATCTTGTGGATTATCTATTACCTCCCGCCATAGTGATGATGTGACTCACATAATAAATGTGAAACTAATAAAAGACTTTATTTAACATTCATGTCAATCAAGAATGAGTTATTCTATGATATATAAAATTGATTGACATGTAAAATTATTTATACTCTTAGCTTCATGATGGTCATATTGGTAATGATTAATATACCTCAATTTTTGGGTTTAACATATATGTTTATCTTACATATTACAGTCAAAAGAGTTGTTAGTTCTTTCCTACCATATATATTAGTGAATCTCATGGTTTACCTATCATAGTTCACTAAGACAATATGCACAAACCCACTAGAAGTCAAATTCCTAATTCAAGTTCTATTTAATTACTATTTCCAATAATTTTCATTTCATAATATAAATTAAACATACCAATTAATCATAAAACTATTCATACAGCATATAAATCATAATTACCCAAATTATAGATCTCAAATTTTCCTGATATTGGAGAGATATTTAATTGAGACACAAAAGAAGAAGTCTCATAAAATTTGGATTCACAATGATAGCCCTCATGAAAATCTCAGGAGAGAAACCCTAATCCAATATAGTTTGCTGATATTCCAAATCTACCTTAGGAAAGGAGGTTTGAGAGTCATATTCTCCTACTCTAGAATATAGTTTTTGTCTTATTTTTCTTACTTGCTTGTTAATCCCATAGGAAGGGAAAAAATCTACAAAAGAATTGTTGTTGCACTTTGCTTTTGGGCTTGTGCTTGAATAAGAAGAAGAAGATATTTAAGTCTTTATCTTTTTTAGCTTTTATACTTCATAAATCTGCATTTTCCAAGCAAAGCATTATGGCTTTGAAAAGATACCTTGACTTTGGCCTTGGT
Organism: Sapria himalayana; assembly: GCA_029783825.1. Classification (NCBI taxonomy): domain Eukaryota; kingdom Viridiplantae; phylum Streptophyta; class Magnoliopsida; order Malpighiales; family Rafflesiaceae; genus Sapria; species Sapria himalayana. The sequence goes on from JAREIK010003431.1 coordinate 5,716,847, forward strand.
CTTTTGAGATCAACATCATGACACTAGGAAGTCATCGAGGCTTGGGAATAGCTTTTAGTCTTTCTATATCAAAAAGTTGTGACACTATGAAGTGTCCGTGGCTTGTATATTTTATATTTGTAACACAAAGTCATATTACTAAAAATGGCCATGATTTTGGCTTGAATCTTTCTTTTGTATCAAATAGATATGTTACTAAGAATATACATGACTTTGGTTTGGACATTCTTTTGTATCAAATGGTAGCGACACTAGGAATAAACATGGATTTGGCCTTGATCATATAGTATCCCAAAAGCTTGTTGGTTAGTTATTCAATGTTCAAATTATCAAATATTTTTATATATTTTGGTGATTTGTAATGATACATAGGCATTAAAATGAGATAATTATGGATTAATTTTATGAAATTAGACTTTTAGTGAATGTTGATTAATAGTTATGTAATTGATAAGTTTTTGAAGGTATTTAACTTAGATGTAGAGTATGAAGTATCACATAGTTTTAGCATCTATTCTTTGACAAAAGTTTATCGAATTAGTCATGGTAATCTTTGTTTGTCATTATCCTACTAACTCATTAAAAAAATCTTTCTACTAGGTTTCTTTATGGATGTTATATTATCATGGACTTGTAGCCAAACTTATCTTATAAAATTTAAATGGCTATGATATTAATTTTATGTCATAACAAATAAATATCCTAATAGTACTAAAAGTTATGACCATATCTTAGCACTCTAAATTTATCTTTAATATGACTTGGTAGTCTCAATTCCAAGTTATAATCTTTTTACAAAGACAAATTTTGAGGTAGAAAATAATTAGAGAGCCAAAATAACTCAAACTAAAGTCATGACAAGTATTCAGCATGATGACTTACAAAATGGTATAAAAGATATTATTCAATTACAATTATTTTCCAAAGTATCAACCCTTGTCATCAAAGAAGGCAAAGCTACAACTTTGATATTTGAGTTAATTGTTAGTGTCAAGGTATCTTTGCAATGTCATAACAATATGATATATAAGAGAAATGAATGTTAGTATCATGGCCACTCACAACACCAAGAATGCTTATCACACATGAAATGTCATTTTTATGTCATGATTATTTCTTAGCATCATGGTCATAGAATACACATGAGAGACAATCTTAGTATTATGGAAATTTTACAATACTATGGTCAAATGATGATCAAGAAAGATAAATTCCAATACCATGACCAATTCCTTTCATCGTGATCATATTACGATATGAGAGACCATTCACAAGTTGTAGGAATTCCTAGCACCAAGACCCTTATTGAAGAATAAAAAAGACAAATGCACGAAGTTATGACTATTTTATAATACTATAACTTTGTATTAAAAAGATATTAGGGCCAAGTAATTTTTATTATCTAGTATTATAATCTTGTGTTACAAAAAAAAGTGAGATACATTCCAGATTCATGACTATTTTCTAGAGTCATGACCTCAACCTTAAGAAATAAATGTCAAAGTTATAGTTTTTTTTTCTTAAAGCAATGGCTTCCTATTTGAAGTAATGTAGAAATTCTTGAGCATAAAAGAGAAAAATAGAAATATTCTAAGAAATCTTTCTATTCTTCTTCTTCCTTCATGCAATAAGAAAAGCTACAATGCAACTATTAAATCTTGGGGGCAAATTTCACACTTCCTAGAGGCTCCACCAGTAAGTAAGGGATGTAAAATTTAATGTCAATTCATAGAGTTGAGAAGCAAAGCTCCCAAATCCCTCTCTTTAAGGTAAATCTAGTAGTTTTTATCAAAATACCATATGGTCTAGGATTTGTGTAACTTAGTTTATTTATGTGATGTGATAATGTTTTTATATTAATAGTTGTGTTTTGATTGATGTTGTGTTATAAATATTGATGGATAGATAATTAAATAGAATTTGAACTAAGATTTTAACTATTAGTAGGTTTGTGCAAGATTGTCATAGTAGATAGTGAGAGATAAATTATGAGACTCATTCATACATGCTATAAGAAAGAATTGAAAGCCCTTGTAACTATGATATATGAGATAAACCTATACGTCAAAACCCAAATGTTAGGTATGTTAATCATTTATGAGCATGTCACTTATAAAGCCGGAAAGTGCAAATATTTTTACATGCTAATCCAATATATATGTCTTAGAAGAATTGGTTCTTAATTGAGATGAATTTTATATAGAATATTCTTTTAATTATTTAACCTTTAGTATGTAAGTCACATTATCACTGAGTAGGATAGTGATAGGAAACCCTCGAGACATGCTTGAGTATATTGTGACTCATGAGGTGGTGACAACCCTTGTGAGTTACTTTCACTCGTATGATTCCCACCAACAAAACTTGAGAGAAATGTATATTAATTATGAAAGTATGGTGCTTACAAATTAAAAAAAATAAATACTTACAAATCATATCAATTCTTGGTATTTATGATACCTAAGATTAGATAATAAGAGTGCATATATAAAGTAACTATTAAAAAAGTATATGAGTTACCTAAATGGTATGTGATCATGAATGCCTCTTGAGTAGAGTCAATGTATTCACTGTGGTGATGTACCAAGGTAACTATTATAAAATGACTATCATTGGGAAGATCTCAATGGTAATAACTATCTTATATGCTATTAAAGTAAGAATTCATTGTACAACAACTCAACCTTAATTACACATCTAAATATTATAATTCAAGCTAATTTGAGCATACATAACATGAATTAAATAAACAAACTCATAAATCTAAGATGATTCCATAATCCAAATATTTATTTTAATAAAATTGAATTATTTTATTATTGAATAACTAAACTGCTAATATAATTTTTATGGGATCAATATCTAGATGAAAATACTCTTTGCTACTTATATGATGTGTGAACTTGCAAATCTATATTAATGAGATACTTTTACTAATATGCATTTGGGACACCACCTAACTAATAAAATCAGGTAGCATAACAAAGTCATAACAAATTTTTAGCCTCATTACTGTGGATTATTTAATTTGGTTAGTTAATGTGAGTTGACTTAATTATCTTTATATAAAGGTAATTCCTTTTTAGTAGTTAAATATAATTGAGTTTAATAAATCTTCTCAAAACTAAATGCTAAGTCTTATTAACTTATTTGGAAAGTGAGTAGTTGTATTTTGCTATTTTGCTTGTCACATTTTCTTTGTTTCTTTTTTAAGTACCATTTTATGATCCAAAACATTGGGACTGAGCCAAAGATCTAGGATTGAGCTAGCCTCATTATGAAATTATTGGAGATGATAAAGAGCGTCAAGGTGGTAATAGGAAAGCTGTCTAATAGCTCATTCACCATCATACCTTATGAGACAATTGGAGGCCCATAATGATGGATAATTATTTGAGTATTCAATTGCAATCAATGGAAGCAAGCTACTTGAGTTGAAGTTGAGACTTATAGCTATAGTTTAGTAGCACTAGTATAATGAAAAGGTATCAGAGGGTCCTAATGGACATATCATGATGGTTTTGGAGCAGAGTGACAAAGTAAAAATGAATTTTTTTAGCCTTGATATAATAAGGTTGTCTATTTTTATTTCATTATGGGATATGGCACAATAGTTAGTTCGAGTGTTTACTTCATTGCTTTATTAAGAGTTTGGATGAACTAGTGAGGGTATTTCTCACTAAGTTCTTATTGCCTTAAATTATTTCTCAATTATAGAGCAAGATAAGCTTGTTTCTACAAGATGAGTACGAGACTCTATGTGATGCTAAGGACTATTTTAAAGAATTGTCAAGATAACCTCGGTCTTCATCTCTTGAACTTGAAGTTGCAACTCTAGAAAGTGACCACAACTCTGAAATGTATCTTAATCTTTTTGTAACACAAATTTATGATATTGTGCAATGTTCAAAAATTAGGCCTAATGTCTATATAACACAAAGTTTGTGATATTAGAAATGGTCATGACTTCAGCACTCATCTCTCTCATTCATCATATGGTCATGGTACTAGGATTGTTCTCTCATGTGCATCATATGGACATGATACTAGGAATCATTGTGGCTCTAGTATTGGTCTCTCTTAAACATCATATGTTTGTGGTACTATAAATGATATAACAATGGGAATCACCTCTCATGTAAATCATATGGCCATTGTGATGGGAATGATAATAACATAACAAATGATCTTTCTTGTGTTTCAAATGTCCTTGGTGTTGGGACTAGCCACATTATTGGTCTTGCCTTCTCTAATATATCATATGAACGTAGCACAAAAAAATACCATCGCACTAGTAATTAGCTCTAACATAAAAGTCATGACTTTGCTTTCTTTTGAGGATAAGATTCATGACCTTGGGGAATGCTTATACTCAATTAAATTTTCTATATAACATTTCATATTAAAAGCCGAGTGCTGAATAATTATCATACCTTTGGCTTGATTAGTTTTTCCTTTGTAACTTCCTATAGCTCAAAATTTATGATTTTGTAAAAATATTCAGACTCTATTAGAGACAAAAAAGCCTTATTAACGATAAAGTCATGGTACTAGAAAGTGACCATCACTTTTAATACTTATGGGATAATTTGTTACTACGATATAAAATTAATATTACAACTATTTAATTATTATGATATATGTATTATTATGATTCCATGATAATATCATAACCAGAAAAATATATTATATGTTGAAAGATTGTGTTAACAAGATGGTAACATCGTGACATACAAAAATTGTCATGACCAATTTGGTAAAGATTCAACTAAAAATAGATGTTGAAATTACATGTTACTCCACAATCTACCAATTAGCTAAAAATTTCCAAAAATCTATTGATTTCATGACTATTCATCAAAATCTACCAAAACTCCAATGTCATAAAATTAATTTATATATATCACATTATTATGTTTATATATAATCTAAAAATACTAAAATACTCAAGAATATTTGTTATTTTGAATACTAAATACTAGGAATTTCCAAAACTTTAATAATTTTCTCATACATCCAATTCATGACTTTGCCTTCTCTTGAGAGCAACAGTCACAACCTTGGTAAATAGTTATGCTCGAGTAATGTCATCTATAATATTATATATCCAAAAGTCTTAAAATTAGATAATTGCTATAATATTGACCTAGATTATTTTGGCTCTATAATTTTCTATAACCCAAAAGTCATGACCTTAAAAAAGGAAATGACTTTAACTCGAAATTAAAAATATTGGTAAAAATAAAGTTATGATCCTAAGAAGTGATTATGACTTTTATCACTAATCAAGTGCTTGGTTATTGTGATGTGAAATTTATGTTGTAGCTATTTAATTATCATGAAATAAATGTGTCTGCAACTTCAAGATAACATCACAACCAAAAACAACATATTGCATAGTTGAAGGATAATATTAATGTACTAGTCAAGTCATGGAATATAAAGATTGACATAACTAAATAAGTAGATTTTCAACCAAGAATGGATGTCAAAACTACTCAATGAGCAATTAAGTAAAATTTCAGCCAAAAATAGATGTTGAAACTGCATGATGCTTCACAATCAACTAATTAGCCAAAAACCTCCAAAAATCTATTAATGTCATGATTATTGATCAAAATCTACAAAAACTCCAAAATTATAAATCATCCAATAATTGCCTATTTTCCTACTTGCACATCATCTTCAAATACTACAAATACATAAGTATGTTTTTGTATTTTACATACTAAATAGCAATGTAAAATTCAACCGCTATTAAGGAAAATTCAAAGTGAACAAAAATCAACATCAATTGGAATTAGGATTCAATAGTTAGAAATTAGTTGGGTATTCATTAGAAATCCTCAAATCGCATGAGATGCCTCTCAACTCATCTCATGAGATTTTTTTTTCCAATGTCCGACTAAATTAAATTATAGAGTTAGTAATATAATTGTAGTATGTTGAATGAATAAAATCATGAGTTTATATTTGGTTAATGTATTGTTTGGATGTTGATAGGTAATGAAATTAGGATATTCATGAATATGTATATTTATGCATGTTAATAATAGTTGATGGTAATAGGTAAGTCATAAGACATACCCATGTGATTCAAATAAAAGAAAATGACAACTTTTCTAATCTTAATATGTGAGATAAACCAAAGTGTGATAACTCAAAATTAAGATATGTTAATTAATCTTAGAGTAACATGAAAATTAAGTAGAATATCTAACCTAAGATTTTTACTATCATGTGGGAGTTGTATTCTGATCATGGTAGATAGTGATAGATATCCTACAAGACACACATAAAAGTGGGGGAGATGCATTTGGTGGTGATAGCCTTATGAATATTATTTCTACTTGTATGATGTTCATATGTGAGATTCATGAGAAGATATTTATTAATTATCATAAGTTTGGTTCTTACAAATCTGAAAGTGCAAACACAAATAATACTATAATATATTGCATCCTCAAGACAATTAGTATTATAAAATAAGTAGATGCATAAATAGTTTTTACATGGAATAACATGTTGCTTTGGTATTAATATATCTAGGGGACAACTATGAAAAGATTATCCTTGGTAGTAATAGTCCAAGAGATGATGGCCACCTTGTATGTCATGAGGACACACGAACATTTTCACATTATAGAAGAGATTGTTAATTCTTCAATACTTCATTTCATCAATGTCTAGACCCCTTATGCCATCATAAACATTAAACTTTATTTATCCCTCAGCGACAAAAAGTGAACTCTTATTTCTTGAAGTCGATGAGAGCTTGTTCTATGGCCAAATAGAGGCATCCCAATATTAAAGGTGTATAGTTATCCTCATCCATATCTAATATAATGATATCTTCTAAAAAAATAAATATATTCACCTTAACTAATACATTTTTTAATGATTCCATCTAAGCACATGATAATCTGATCTACCATTTGGAGTGAAAGAAATATTGAAGAAATTTTATCGAGATTTAATCCGTGAACAATTTACAAGGATATAAAGTTGATATTTGATCCCAAGTTACATAACACCTTATAAAAAGTATGATCTCTAATGGTGCAAGGCATAGTAAAGTTTTAGAGTCCCTCAATTTTCTCAGAAGTCTTCTTTAAATGATTACACTATATTTCTCAGTCATATTCATGATCATGTACATATTCAACTTCCTTTTACTACCCATTATATCTTTCATAAGTTTCATGTAGTTTAGCATTTTTTAGAGCTTCAAAAAATAATATGTTCACTTTCTATTTCTAGAATATATTATGAATTTTCTCAAAGTATTCATTCATTTTCCTTTTTCTAAATCGTTGAAGAAATGGAAGATTTATTAGAAGCTTACCCTTAGCTTAATTAAAATTTATTTATTTACCTCAATAGTTTCGAGTATTCTCTATCTTTTCCTCTATTTTTTCATTTTCATTTTTCCCATCTTCAAGTGAAACCTAAGCTTGTATTTCTTTTGGAGTCCCAACCTTGTTAGGTGTCACCCCCAAAAGTTCTAGAATCCTCTTATTTAAAATAAATATGTAGCTTCAAATTTATGACTTTTATGAATGTTATGATATTATCACCCCCAAAAGTTCTAGAATCCTTTTGTTTATTATACCTTATTAGATATTTCTCACTTCTAAGCAATATTAAGAATTAATTTTTTAGATTTACTTTCATATCACTTGGTAATTCATTTAATCATCTTCCCTTCATTGATAAGACTAATTGTTAGAGATGATGGGTAATATTTTTCATTACATAACTCATTTAATATATCTTCACTTCAAGAATACCAACTAAATGTCTTGGACATCATTATTCATTTTCAACTCTACCAAGATAGCTTGCATCCATTATTCCAAATAAATATAGTTTCTCCTATATGTAATGGTTGGAAATTAAAAAGTTGGGCCTCCTTAATTAATGTAACTCACCATATTGTTCTCACGATTTCTAGAAGATTTTCTGATATTCTATATCGTACTCCAAAAGCTTCCATACAAAAAATTCTCATGATTTACCATATTTGGATGGTAATACGCTAGGACATTCTTATTTGGTCAAAACACATGCCCTTTTCTTTGTACTGGTTGACTTTTTCTATTTGGTAAATATGGTTCGAGTCCACCAATTCATGCAGATATAAATTGGTATTCTTTCTTGATATTCTTCTCTTTTCTCTTTGGATGTCAAGCTTCCTTAAAAAAGATTCCATCTTCACTTTAATTAAAGTAAATTGATTTGACTCTAATATTTCAGCTTGCCTTCTAACAAATGAGCGATCAATTGAAGTTTGGTAGATATTTTATTAGTTCCTTAAACATATGATATGCTTCTTGCTACAATTTATTCACAATTGACCCTCTAGCAACTTCATCAACTATGTATCTCATCATATAGTTCAACACTATAGAAGGCTTGGGCTTGAAACTATAATTCAAATCCATGTTAAGGATATCTCTTCAACAACTCTTTAAAATAGTCATAAGAATCATATAGATTCTCATGCTCATTTTATTATAGTTAGCTTATCTTGCTATGTAGTTGAGATATAATTTGAGGTAGAAAAAATTTTGTGAGAAAGACCCTTACTAATTTGTCCCAACTATCAATCAGTCCCAAAGTAAATATTAGAATCAACTCAATGTCATATCACTTAATAAAAATGGGATTACTAATAAGCTTATTATGTTCGGGCTCACAACTAAAAATTATGATAATACCGATCAAAGTACCGAACATAAAATTAGTCTGTAATTGCTATCCAAAACATGACTAGTTAGCAACCAAAATAAGGTTTAGAAAAAAAAATATTTCCGACCAAAATTCTGACCAAAGACTGACCATAATTACCAACTAAATATTTTTGGTCGGGAATTAGTCTGTAGGGTGTTTATCAAATATGGTACCGACCATTTAATGACCTATCAATATAATTGGCCGATAATTACTGACCATTTCACGACTAATTTAGAGATCCAAACAGGCGAATAGGAGAAAAATACTTCCGATCAAATTCCCAACCAACTACCGACCATATATTACCGACCATATATTACCGACCAAATATAATTAGTCAAAAATATGGTCTGTAAATTAGGATGGAATATGCAAAAAACATTCTCAAAAGATCACTGACCATTAAACAACCAAAAATATATAACCATTAAAAATGGTCGGTACAATGGTTATCCAAATAAGCATATCTTTGTTCTTACCGACTATTTATCAACCATAATTTTGGTCGTTAATTCATTGTTTTAATTTTTTGATTTGACAAACATTTCCTAAGTCATTAACATGTAAACTTGTGCAAAGCCCCGTCGTTTTATCAAATCAAATCCGATTATAAGCATGAAATCACAAAAAATTGATATTTCTTCTGAATCCAGGTAAGATTTTCTTTGTTCTTCTCCTTCAAATTGCTTATACGTACACATCTACGTCTCTTTGAATTATATATAGACATTCAAAATTTCTTTTTTTCGGTATATTCAGGTATTAGGTTTTTATGTTCTCCTCTTAATTTCTTAATTTATGCTTTGATTTCATTTAACATAACATGATTTTGATTCGACATAATTAATTAAAATGTAATTTTTCATATTTTATAATTTGTTCATCTACTGTTTATATTATTAGGGTTTTGGTGATTTATGTATATATTAGTATGACATTATGTATAAATGTCTATACTTTGATATATATATAATGATTAATTTTAAATCAAACTTTTATATAATGTCAATCATAAATGTCTATAACAGTGTATCCATGTATCCATACTTTATTGCATAGTTTCTCTCTTTGTACTTCTTGTTGATAAATAATGGTTTTGTATTACTATAATTTAATGATCATTAAAATGCAATCTGATATTTACACAAATTACTAGTGTTATGGCTAATCATTCATGTAAGGGCAATACATAGTTTTCCATATGGAAACAATTGACTTTTTTTTAATAAAAATAATACAATAATTTTATGTGTTATGGAATATACTCCACATTTTCACTTGATATATTAAGATACCTCAAAATAAAAATATTTTAAAAAAAAATTCTTCCTTTTAAAAAAATTTAATTAAAGCATACCCCAAAATTTAAAATAATTATGTTTTAGAGCTCTTAAGTAGCAAAATCCAGAATTGCATCTCCAGTCATTAAAAGTTTTCCACCTCTTCCTACCACATCATCATTAAAAAAATATAAAAATAAATATTAAAGAATATTTTTGAATAGTATTTTTTAAAATAAACATATATATACAGCATACATTATTTGTAAAAATATATTTTTCAAAACATGTACACCCAAAATGTTTAGCAAAGAATATATCTTGTAAATATTTTTTAAAAAACATATACAATATTATGTGTTTATATATATTTCAAAAAACATATATACATAGCATCCATTTTCTACTTATATATGTTTTTTTAAATATGTGAATACACAAATATGTTTTAAATAAATATATATGGTATACACTTTTTGAAAACATATACAATATGTTGTGTGTATACATTTTTGAAAAAACATATATACACAATATCCTTTTTCTATGTGTAAATATTTTTTTCAAAAACATATATACATACATATAATACGATTTCAAAAAACATATAAAGTGTATATATATTTGAAAACCTATAAAATATTATATGTATACACATTTTTAAATATAAAAATATATATTGCGCTTACATTTTCTATGTAGGTATATATACACAAAATACTATATTAATTATATATATTTTTTAAAACATTTATAAATATACTTTTCATATATGTTTTTTTAAAACATATATATAGTTTACGTATACTCAATACTTATCTAAAATAGTTGTTTTTTTTTTGTTTTTTTAATGATGATTACAAACATTTTTGAAAAAAAAAATATATACACAATATTCACTTTTTGTGTATATGTTTTTTTTTGAAAATGTATATACACAAAATATATGCATAATTATAAAAGTTTTATGCATAATTATATATAAATATTAAATTTACAGCTTATTTTTAATATATACTTGTATATAGTAGTATATAAAATAGTTTTTTACTATATATATACCTATACATTACTATATCTATAAATATATAAAATTAAATGAACAAATATATATACATACAAGTATAAATATATGTTTAACTATATGTGTAATTATATGTATAACCACATGTAACAATATTTTTAATTACATGTATAACAACACACAAAATTATGTTAAACTATATGTGTATAACAATAAATAAATATTTGTATAACTAAATAATTATCTATATAATTATATATAACTATATTTGTAACTATATATAATATATTTATTCATATAATTAAATAAAAATATTTGTTGATTTTTTTTAACTAGTTATGGAAGACTATCGTGAATGGATGTACAATTGTCGAATAGTAAATGGAATGTTCTCTAATAAATGGGGGGATAAAGTTGATGAATTTGTTGAGTTTGCTCTGAGACATCCTGAGTGTGTGAATGGTGGCACATATATAAGGTGTCCTTGCGTTTTAGTTAAATGTCAGAATAAAAAGTTTTTGTATTTTGAGACTGTGATGATGCATTTGTATAGAAATGGTTTTGTGGCGGATTGCTATGTTTAGATATACCATGGTGAGAAGCAAGTCCACTAGAGGTGTTCAAGTTCACTATGGGTGTCAGTAAGTGAAATTGATCAGATGGTCTTGGATAATTTTAATCACGCTACATACCATTAAATGGTTTTTGATGTTGCGGGTCATGAATTCAACCTGAATGAGGAACCCAATGCCGAGGCAAGGAATTTCTATGACATGATTCGAGCTGGAGACAAACTTGTATATGAGGACAATTCTAAGCATACTCAACTTTTCTGTAGCTGTGAGGATATTAGAAATAAAGTGCATACATAGGTGTTCATTGGCATGGTTTGATGATATGTCTAAATTCATTCAAGAATTGTTGCCAAAAGATAATCTGATGACATTGGATTTCTACAGCATGAAGAAGTTAGTTAGAGGCTTGGGATTACCCATACTGGTCATTCATTATTGAGTGAACAATTGTATGATATACTGGGGTGATGACAGTGACCTTAACTATTTGTAAAATATGTGGGCATGTTCGATACAAGCAAAAAGTTAGGGGTTCTAGAAATAGATTGTATATACGTAAGTTAAAGGTGCCGTATAAGAAGATGTACTATTTTCCAATAACACATAGGTTGTAGAGATTGTATGCATCAACCACAACTGCTAGTAAAATGAGGTTGCATTCAGAGCATCATATGGAGGTTGGTAAGATGTGTCACCCTTTTGATGCCCCTACTTGGAAATATTTTGATGAGTATTTTCCTGATTTTTCTTCTGAAGTTTGAAATGTTAGGCTGGGTTTCTTTGCTGATGGTTTTTAGCCATTTGATCAATATGGACAGCAATATTATTTGTGGCCTATGGTGGTGACCCCATATAATTTGCCTCCAGACTTATGTATAAAGGAGGAATTTATGTTTTTGACTGTGTTAGTGCCCGGGCATACGAATCCAAAGGGGAATATAAATATTTTCTCGTAGTCATTGATAGCGGAGTTGAAAAGTCTTTAGGGTGTTGGGGTTCAAACTTATGATATTTTCAAATGGCAAAATTTTTAGATGCGCGCTACCCTCATGTGGACCATAAATGGCTTTCCAGTATATTCTATGATGTATGGGTGGAGTATAACTGGTATGTTGGCATATCTGCATTGTATGGAAGATTATAATGCTTTTAGATTAATTAAGAGCAGAAAATTGCCATGGTTTAACAACCATTAGAAGTTTTTTCCCATTAATCATCCGTATCGACGTGATACCAAAAACTTCATTAAAAATAGAAAGGTTACTAAATAATTTTCGGGGGTTAGATCTGGAGATGATATTTGTAGGAATTGAATAATAGAGGCTTGAGAAAGGTAATAGATGTTGATGCTGAGGTTATGAATGCAGCTATATCTAAGACCTGTGGGTGGAATAAGAGTATTTTCTGGGATTTGCCCTATTGGTGTGAACACTTGCTCAGGCATAATCTTGATGTTATGCATATTGAGAAGAATGTGTTTGACAATATTTTCAATATAGTGTTTAACATTCCAAATAAAACTAAGGACACTTTCAAGTCAAGAGATGAGTTGAATAAATATTGTCGTCATCCTCAATTTGCAAAAAATCTTGTCACCAATAAATAACATGATGTGCCATTTGTTCTTAATAAATTATAGAAGAATGTTGTATTGGAGTGGGTAAAAAAACTAAGATTTTCAGATGGGTATGCTTCTAATCTGGAGAGATGTGTGGATGCGAAAAAACTTAAAATTTTTGGCATAAAGATTCATGATTGTCATGTATTCATGCAAACGTTGTTACCAATTACTCTTCGAGAATTCCTGCCTAATAAAATATGAGAGCCGATAACTGAGATTTCTTTATTCTTCAAGCAACTGACTTCATCATCATTGACTGATGAGGAGTTGAGGAATTTGGATGAATAAATTCTGTTATCTTATGCAATCTTGAGAAAATCTTTCCTCCATATTTTTTTAACTCAATGGAACATCTTCCAATGCACTTGGCTTGAAGCTAGGATTGATGGTCCCGGTCCATTATCATTGGATGTAACCTCTAGAAAGGTAATATTAATTAACTAAACCAATTCTTTTCTTATATATATATTTATATATACACAAAAATGACTTGTAATTTTCAATAATTTTTTTGTAGATACTTGAGGAAAATAAAGCATATAATAATGAATAAAGCTCAGGTAGATGGTTCTATATCAAAAGGCTATATTATGGATGATGCTGTAAAATTCACATCATTATATTTCAAAGATGGAGATCCAACTCTTCCACTTAAGAAAAAGTGGAATGAGGTTTATCTTTATGACAATGTGGATAATGATATTTTTGAAAATTTCAAGCCTCGGGGTAAAGCAATTAATGCTGAAGTGAAAATGTATCTAGCTGACTATGAATATACTGCTGCTCATTTATATGTCCTAATGAATTATCCAGATGTTCATCCATTCATTGAGTATTAAGTATTTTCTAATAGTCAAATGACATCTATAAAGCATTATAATTTAGTATTTCCTATGAATTTATCAATACTTTTTTAATTTCTTTTTTTAATGATTTTGTTACAAATAAACATAAAGAGTTTCCAAACATGGATAAAGAAGCTATCAATGTCGTGACAAAGCAAGAATTTTCATCATTTTTTTAAAAATACATATGTTTACTTATAATGAAAATCACAAAATAATTTGTTTGTTCTAATAAAAATTTATAATTATAATCTAAACATTCTACTTAATTTTGATTACAAATTTATAATCGTGCAAATAAAATTTCTAATCAGTATCTTCGAAGTATAGCATGAGGTCCCCTAAGAGAGGTTAAAACATACAATGGTTACTGTGTGAATGGTTTTAAATTTCATACTTAAATCATATGGTAGCTACCAGGCAACAGATAATACGGAGGTATGCATTAAAGGATCCGTATACAATGAAACTGAATATGACTATTACGGGATTCTAGTCAAAGTGATCGAGTTAGAATTGATGCTGTCCCGGTAAAAAAATTGTTTTATTCAAATGTAAATGATTCAACCCAACACCAAATGTTGGTATTGTTGTCCATCCACGATATAAACTTGTCGATGTGCTTGATAAAAAAATGATTCAACAAGTATAAACCTTTTTTCTTAGCAGTACAAGCATCACAGGTTTATTATTGTGAATATACGGGTCGGACTAGTCCTAGAAAGGATTGGAAAGCTGTGTGCAAGATAAAAGTAGGGCTCAAATTGACATCCCCACATCACCAAGTAATAATTTGATAGTTTTAGCTTTTCAAAATAATGATAATGATATTATAATCGAAGTTGTGGTGTGGGAGGAAGATGACTTTTTAGTCGCATCTTCTGAGATGGATACAAGTGGGGATGTAGATATTGATGAAAATTTAATTGATAATGAGGAAGAAATGAGTGATGAACAGGAGTTTGAAAATGATGTTACTACATATGAAGAAGAAGACGAACCAGATTTTGATGATTCTGATTTAAATGAGTAGACAGTGAGTTTTATGTTATTTTAATTGTTAATAATTTTTGTTTATTTTCATTACCTTATGTATTTTTTACAAATATGGCACGTGTACGAGGTAGAGGCAGCACATTGCAAGGTCATAGGAGCTATGGTTTAATTAGCACGGCCTCATGTATGCCCGAAACTGGTAAAGGATCATGGGTGGATGGGATGCCATAGTAGACAGAGATGATTGTGAATGTTTGCAGCAGCAGCATCAACTGACTGATAAACATAATGGTCCTGAGATTTTGATAAATAATCAAGAGACGTGGGAGGGAGAGGAGGGAGAGAATGGAGATGTTGGAGAGTCTTCCTCAGAGCACCCTACAGATGAGAGTCTCTCTATTGCTCAATTTGATCCGACAATTGATAATCCATCAGATATAAAACTTAACAAATGATTTATCAATTTATTATTTTATTTATTCCTTGCTAATAAATTTTTGGTTACAGGATGAAGTTATAGGCTTATAGCCATTTGATTACATTTCTAGGATTTTGAGGATAATTTTCAGGAAGTCCTTTAAACCTAATGGGCATAATTGGAAGTCACTCACACATAAGACCAATTGATGATTCGGAGAGAATTTAAGATAAAAATTACTACCTAAAAATTTTTATAATTTTTATGTATTCATTTGTTTACTGATTAAAAATTGTTTCTTTATAATTATAAAAAGTTTACATGTGCACACAGCCAAAGGAGGCAGTCAAAAGTGTGTTCTACAAACATGCTGCCAGTCGGTATAAATATACCATGTACGAGATCAAATATAAATGATTAAAGAAGAAAGAAAAATATTCGAGTGTAATGGATCATGTTTTCAAGGAGTGGCAAAGCAGATGGGAAGATCCAGATTATAGGAAGAGGTGTGACAAATAGAGCGGCAATCGTCTCTCAGAGTGGGCTAGGAAGGGTAGTGGCATGTCTACACACGCTTGTGGATCTCGCTCTATGGGTGAGCATGAACGAGCATTTGTATTATTTCTAATTTATAGTTTTTATGTTTATTACTTTGTGAAATGTGTTCAATTATGTCTAAATTTCATTTATCATATGAAATTTTTTTTCAATTTAATTAACGTATCTATTGTGTGTGATTATAGACATGCAAGGGGTGTAAGAAGTACAATGCTCCTTACTTATTCAAATACCTGCACACGAAAGCTCATGATGATCAGACTTTCGTTGATCAGAGATCATGTGTAGCAAATGTAAGTTTAAATAAAAAAATTAACTTTTCTTTTTTTTTGTTTGTATATAAATCGAAATACTTTTCGGATATTTTTATTAGGCGAGATATGAGAAAATGTTAGTTGCTGCGACTCAAACATATTCCCAGTCTACTTCACATTCATGTGATGGTGCAACAGGCAGTTCTCATTCATCCGCTCCACCAGTTGATATAAATCAAATTTGGTATGCGGCTGTTGATGGCAAGGAGAAGATGCCCGTCTATGGTGTCATCATTCTACTCGCAAAGATGACTAGACTATGAAGCTGAATTTTTTAGATTAGTTTTGAATTTGTTCTCGAAGTTGGAGGAATTTCAGGATGTGATGAAAAATTCGATACAATTTTAGTTGGTCGATACCGAACGACACATGATCGAGTATGAGGATGATAGGGATGAGTTGCATCTGCATTTTGACTAGCTTACAAAGAAGTTTTAGGAAAGAGGACAATAGTTCAACCCTGAAGATATAACTCGGATTGTTCGGCATAATGCTCTAGCTATAGTATCTACTCCATCACCTACATCAGTACATGCAGCAACTGCATCAGGACTAGCAGCAGCAGACAGCTCTATCCCAAAACCCAACATCTCACCATGTGCACCAAAAACATCACAACATAATGATTATGAAATTAGGTTGGACGATTGAGTGTATTACACACATTTTTTTCAATGTCTTAAACTTAGATTTTGGATTTAATTGTTTTATTTTCTCTTGATATTATTAATATATATATGCAGTATATATAGTTGTTTGCTAATGTTAATTGGATTTTTTTTTGTGTTATTTGTAAATGTTTCTGCAGTAACTGCATCAAAACTAGAAGTGAATTGGATATTTTTTTAATGGTATATGCTATAGTTTCTACAGAAACTACAGAAAACCTGCTACAAAAATTTGGTCGGTAATTACCGACCGAATTGCAACCAAACCAACCAAAATTGTTTAATATCAATGGTCGGTAAAAGGTCACCAAATGATCAGTATTACTTTTGAAGATCAATTACTGACCAATGATTTTAAAAGATTTTGGTCGGTTTTTTGTCGCAATTATTTTGATTATTACTGATCATTTTGTGACTGTTTATTGACCCAATACTTTTGGTCGGAAAATGGTTGGAATATAGTCGGTAATTTTTTGTCGGTATATGGTCTCTAAATGGTCGTTAATTACCGACCATTTAGAGACCATGTACCAACCTAATTATTTTAGTCAGAAAATTGTCAGAATATACTCAGTAAATGTTTGTCGGCAGAGGATCGGTAAATGATTGGTAATTTATCGACCAACTAAATTTTTATCGGTAAAAAAACACCGAATTAGTGATCAAATAATTATTCGGTAATTCGGTGAATTTTAGTAGTGGCTAACTCCATTTAATTTTAAAATGTTGCGTAGCTTTAAAAATATTATAACATATCCATTAGGATCAGTTGATGCCCTTATATATGCTATAATATTGAACCATCACTATAAGACTCGGCTTCAACTCAAAGTAGTTAGCTTCTAGTAATTGCAATCATATACTCAAATTGCTATCCATCATCATGGGAGTTCAATAGTCTTACAAGGTCTGGTAGTGGATCGATTGTTGGACAACATGCCCATTACCACCCTAGGCTTTCTGTCACTACTAGTGCCTTCTATAGACCATTCATCAACTCATTTTCTACTAAAAGTTCTTTTAGTTCTTTTAGTTTCTAGGTCCCGAAAGTTTAGCTCAGTCTCAAAACTTTGGCTCATACAATGGTGCTAAAAAGGAAAAGTGTAAAAAAAAGAGCAAATAATATAAGCAAAACCAAATCACAACTATATACTTTCATATAAGTTAACACCACTTAGTAATTAGATTCAGAAAGATTTATCAAACTCAATATTATCTAAACTATTAAAAAAGGATTATCCTTTTATAATGACAATTATGTTAACTCATGTTGACTAACAAAAATAAATAATATATAATAGTAGTGCCAAAAACTTGTTATGATTTTATGATGCCATCTAATTTTATTAGTAAAAGAATATCCAAAAAACTTATTAATGAGAATATCTCATCAATAGAGATCCACAAGTACACATGTCATTTAAGTAGTAAAGTATACTTTAGTTCAAATATCAATCCTAAGATGATTATATTGGAAGTTTAGTTATTCAATAAATGGGATAGCTTTTTTTAAGTAAAATGGATCTTCAGATTGTTAGATAATCTTAAGTCCATAATTTAATTATGTAATCTATATCATAATGTTTAAGTTTCTCAACTTATAGTATGTTGGCCGCATAATAAATTTTGAGTTATTGTGTAATAACTTCTGGCCTTAATATTGGTCCTCATATTTATACTCTTGATATATTATCACCACGATAATAATTTACTTCTACTCTAGAGTAATTTATAATTTCACACCTTTTAAGCAATTTCGTCAAATTTTCATTGATAGTTACTTCATATGCATACTCTTATTTTTTAGCCTCAAGTATCATAATGACCAAAGATTGATATGATTTATAAATATTTTTACTTTTAGTTTCGTAAGTAATATACTTACATAATTAATGTAAAATTTTCTCAAGTTTTACTAGTAGAAACTATAAAAATAAAAATAATAATCAAGGGCTATCACTATCTTCTAATTCATCATACACTCACATATGTCTAAAGGAATGTCTATCACAATCATCATTGGTGATGATGTGACTCTCATATTAAAGGTTAATTTCTTGGAAAAATATTACATATGACATCCATCCTAATCGACAATCAATTCTTTTAAGACATTTATAATGGATTGGTATGTAAAAGTTTTTGCATTTTTGGTTTTGTAAGAACCATACTCATGATGATTTAAATATATATCACACTATATATTATACATATTTCAATTATAAATAGCCAATGTTACATCATATAAATTCAAATTACACAAATCCTAGACAGAGGTTTCAAATGGTTCGGGCAGCTCGGGCCCTACCTAGAGCCCAGCCTGGCCTGGCACGACACGATCTAGGACCATGCTATGGCTCATGTCAGGTAGACTCTCGGCATGACTCATGTAATTCCATGCTGAGAAATTTATGCCCGTGTGTTGTGCTAGGCGTGACCTGGGTGCCTAGCATGTGAGCACAACACGGGGCACAACCCGACACTTGCCCTAGGGATCCATAATCTGGTTGAGACTCTAGACCGTGCCCGAACCGATGCCCAGCACAATGTTTGATGGGTAATGTAGCGATGATGAGATGCCTGATGGGTGATGCAACTAGTTGAGCGAGTTAGTGAGAGTGTCTACTCGTCTTTGGGGAGCGCCCGTATCCCCAAACCCTAGCATGAACCGACCTAAAACCTGGTTGACTTCGGGTAGAGGGCCATACTGGGCATGCTCTCCAGGGAACCATGCCATGCTACACATGACATGGTTACTGTAGCATGTCGTGTCTAGCACGACACAAGGGCCCATACGGGCCTGAAAAAATAGGTCGTGCCGGCCCAACAGGGCCTTTTTGACACAAGTAATCCTAGATCCATACTAATTCCTAAACCTATCTTAGATATGATGGGTTTGAGAGCCAAGCCCCCTAACTCTAGGGATAGCATTAAGTCTCACATTTCTTTTTGCTTGTGGAACCCCTGGGGAATGCAAAATCATCCCTACAAATTAGTAGTTACCATAGGTTTGCTTGTTCATGGAGATAGAGAGAGAGAGAAAAATGAGAGAGATATCAAATTTAATTTCTTTATCTTTTACTTTTATACTCAAGTAATGCTACATTACTCTAAATAGGAAGAATCATAACTTCGATATTCATCTTTTAAGCTTGAGATTATGACTCGAGAAAGTGACTATGACTCTAAATAGGAAGTCATTGACAATAATCATGATTTGGTCCTAATATCTCTATAACATGAAGTTGTAGTAATGTGAATTGACTATGACTTTAGGTATTTATTTTCTTATCTTTAATAAAGGGCTATAGTGATGGAAAATAGTTGTGACATGGTGAAAAGCTTATCATATTAATATGTCACCATGACACTATGATAATTCATGGCTTTTGAACTTTCTTGATGATTATATGGTCATGATACTTTAAATGTTTATGGTAGTGAGAGGGTCTTGTGTATCTTATGGCTATAGTAGAAAAAATATGCCATGACATAAAAGTTTACATTCATATGTTCGGGTGTTCGTGGCACTAAGGTGACCAAGATACTGATCTTCTTTACATTACTTATTTGTATCTTTCATTTTAGTGTTTTATTTTTTTAGCCATAATCAATAGATAAAAACTATAAGACTAAGCTAACACGAGACTCATAAAGAGAGAAAAGAAAAAAATAGAACTTCGAGAGTATAAGATGAATGCATGCAATCCAATGTAATGATGGAGCTTATTTCTCACCAAATAGTGACTTCTTTCATACCTAATTGTGACTTGAATCAGTTCTATTATTAAAATATAGTAAGATATGGAGATCTAAGATCATGGAGCCATGTAGGGACCACATTTCATAGTTCTTATATAATCTTCAAAGCTTCATTTGAAGATTTAATCACTAAATTACTAATGCGGACAAGGACAACAAATGAAGTGGAAGAAGATATGTTGAGAAAATTGAAAAGGTAACTTAAAGATACTAATGTACCATGCTTAAAGGAATGTGCTAAATTAGAACGTCCGGTAAGTGAAACAAATTGTGATAGAGGTGAGAAAGAGTCATGGAAGTTGAAAGAGTTATGACATATCATAATATCATGGCCAAAACAAAAAAGAAAAAAATTTGTGCACTCAATACTAAAAAATATATGAAAGACTATTTAGTAATATGTTTATATACATATTGTTAAATACATTTATATATAGTTATATATCTATATATATATGTATATTAAATATACGTTGTTAAATTTATATATAATTATGTTTATGTATATTGTTTTTTTAGTTATATATATAGAGTAAAATACACTTATATATGAAATTCGAATTATATCACACAAGCATATTGATGTATGGCTATGTTTAAATACACTTATTTAAAATACACTTATGTTTATGTATATTGTTTTTGTATACTATTTATATATAGTTATGTTGGCATACCTAAGTATGTATACTATTTATATTGATGTATAAATGTATACTAGTTATGTAGATATCAAGTCGGTATACCTAAGTATGTATACTAGTTATGTAGATATCAAGTTGGCATACTTAAGTATGTATACTAGTTATGTATAAAATACACATGCATATTGATGTATACTATTTTTGTAGATATCAAGTCAACATACCTAAGTATGCATACTGTTTATATTGATGTATAAATATATACTAGTTATGTAGATACCAAGTCGGCATACCTAAGTATGTATACTAGCTATGTAGATATCAAGTCGGCATACCAAAGTATGTATACTAGTTACGTATAAAATACACATGCATATTGATGTATACTATTTTTGTAGATATCAAGTCTACATACCTAAGTATGTATAATGTTTATATTGATGCATAAATGTATACTAGTTATGTAAATATCAAGTCGGCATACCTAAGTATGTATACTAGTTATGTATAAAATACACATGCATATTGATGTATACTATTTTTGTAGATATCAAGTTGACATACCTAAGTATATATACCATTTATATATTATTTTTGTATACTGTCACCATCAAAATCCACACAATGACAATGCATTATATCACAAATGCATGAAGTATGTATACGAATAAGTTTATATACGTAATCCAAGCATACCATGGTGATTAAAGAATATTTTCGAAAACAAAAAAAAACATAATCAAAATGCTTAATCTTCGATTAAGCAATCCAAGATAATCGATGAAAAATAAATGTATAAAACATACATCAAATCAATAACAAATTAAAAACCCAAACCTCATTTAAATTTTATTGCATCGGCATCGAGAGATAAGTGGCGAAATGCGGAGGACTTCGGTTCATGTGTTAGAGATGCATCGGCGTCAAGAGATAGAATGTATATATTAAGAAAATATTTATATTTTTAATTATTAAAACATTAAATAAACAATATATATATAATACAAAAATACTCATTAATTATATTTACTATCAAAATTTTTTCAACAAAATTAATGTGCATGTAGCAAGGTACACATGAAAAACAAATACCTTACGATTTTTTATCATAATATTAATTAAATAATAAATATATAAACAATTAAAAAAATATATGTTTAGCCTTATAAAAAAAATATGAAATAGGTACAAAATTAACAATCTTCATATAATAAGACATAAAAGATGATTTGTCTTCTAGTCACTCGCCTAAGAGTTATAAAATACTCTTAATGTTAAAATATATAAAAATTTATATTTTATGATTCTAAATTTTTAAGAATTCATATTAATTTTTACGAATATAATATGAAATAATTTTAAATGCATAAAATTTCATGTTATTTGATATCATTAATAATTTTTAAAATTCAAAAAATTACTTAAAATGAGAAGATAATTAAAAAAGTTATATTTATTATTTTAATAAAAACTTAATGTTAAAAGCTAATTGTAAAAATATTACTGAATTATTTAATCTGTATAAATTTTAGTAGGAGCAAACATCTATGTATTTATTTATAAATATTAATTTTTTTTCTTTTAACTTTATTGAAAAATTTAAATTTTTATTATATTTCAAGATTTTAAAAATTTGTATTATTTATTTTTTTAAAAGTTTTTTATAATCATAAAATTTTTTTATACTTATAATAATATTAATATTTACTAGTTTATTCGTCAATTCAGATATTTTTGAAAATATTTTTTATTTTATCATACAATGAATTAATTTACATTTATATTAGTAGTAATTTTAATATATGTTAATTTAATTTTTAAAATATCGAAAAAAATTATTAGGCCTATTGAATTTTTTATTTAATGTTACTTTAATACAAATTGTTTAGTTTCTTAATTAAAAATTTTTAAAAAATTTTTTGTATACTTTTTAAAAAAAATTAATACATCATAAAAATAGTTATTTTAGTCCTTATTAATATAATTTTTTTTTGTATTATAATATTTTTTAAATTATTTATTCATAATATCATTTTTTATGATTTTATGAGGAGAATGTATCTTTCAAGGATTCCTCATCTATAAACCATTAATATACATTTAATAAATAAAATTAAATAATTAAATATTGGCTAGGGAAATTCTATCGCTATGTCCGGGATTTAATTAGCTAAAAAAGTTGAGTTACTAAATCCGTCGCTATAATCCAGATATAATTAACTAGGGAAGTTATGTCGTTAAATCTGTCGATATATTCC
The DNA here is from genome assembly GCA_029783825.1 of Sapria himalayana. Classification (NCBI taxonomy): domain Eukaryota; kingdom Viridiplantae; phylum Streptophyta; class Magnoliopsida; order Malpighiales; family Rafflesiaceae; genus Sapria; species Sapria himalayana. The sequence goes on from JAREIK010003431.1 coordinate 5,740,546, forward strand.
GGATTTAATTAGCTAGGGAAGATCCGTCACAAAAATTTGTTGCTACATTCAGGAAGTAATTGGCTAGGAAATTTATGTCGTTATAATCGGTCGCTATTTTCAGTATGTAATTAGCTAGAAAAATTCTGTCACAATATATTGGGGTGTAATTAGCTAGAGAAATTCTATCGCTAAAATCTGTCATTATGTTCCTGATGTAATTAGCTAGAGAATTTCGTCACTGAAATCTGTCGCTATGTTCAGGATGCAAATAGCTAGGAAAATTTCGTGGTTAAATCTGTAGCTAAATTCCAAATTTTATTAGCTAGAGAAATTCTATCTTAAATCCGTACCTTTATTCAGGATTTTATGAGCTAGAGAAAATCTGTCGCTAAATCTATCGCTAAATAAATGATTTTATTAGCTATAAAAATTTCTTCGCTAAATCTGTAGCTAAATTCCAAATTTCATTAGTTATGAAAAATTCATCGCTAAATCCGTCGCTAAATTATGGATTTTATATAGCTAGAAAAAATCACTCGCTAAATTCCGGATTTTATTAGCTAGAGAAATTCTGTCGCTAAATCCATCGTTAAATTCCCCGCTTTTCTTGAGCAGAATTTACGAAAATTTTCCATCGCTAAATCCATAGCTAAATTCCCCGCTTTTCTTGAACGGAATTGACGAAAAATATTCCATCGCTAATCCATTATAAATTTCTATTTCAATAAAAAATCATAAATCTCTTGCTATTCTCTAGCTAATCCCTCATAATTTTGCTATGGATTGATCCCTAGCTAAAATTCCCTAACTAAATGAACATTTTCTTGTAGTGTAAGTTAAGCAATTCAAATCAAGGCACAATATTATGATATTGATATCTAAAATACTAAAAATAAAACTATTATTTTTCAAAGATAGTTACCTCAATTAAAGTTGACTGACCAAATTAAACAATCTTAGGTAATGATACCAAAAACTTATTAGGACTTTATTACAATTTTTAATTTGTAAGATTCGGCAAGGTCTTGAAACCTTATTGGGTAAAGATTTTTCATCCAACTAGTCACATAAGTATATGGGTCAAACAAGTCGTAAAATATATTTTTTATCCAAATATTCATCTCACAAAGATTATATAAGTAGATTGATCAACCAATTATCAGTCGACTATTATTCTAATTGAATGGATAAGATTAGGTTTTAGGTAATATTCTTAAATTCCAGGATTAGAATATTCTATTATGCATGATGACTTATCTAAATAGTTTAGATATTATTGTACTTACTTACAAAACAAATTTTAGATTATTATAGAATGTCCTAGTGCTTTATTGGCATACAAGATTGTTATTAACTATTGAGACCTACCTATTCATGGTCCTCTCATAGATATCCTCTTGGTATTTTACTACCAAAATAACAAATCATTCATTATCATGTGGTATTTACAAGTATATACCTTTTTTGATAACTTATCAACTGCTATTAATAGTTATTTCATATGTATAATCTTATTCTCTGAACTCATATGTCATATAAACATAAACTAATATGGTTGTAAAAGTAATTGCACTTTGTCTCATAAGCACCATACTCATATAATTAACATATGCTTTATTTTAAAATCTCACTAATGATAGCTATACGACAGAAAGAAACTCATAGAACTATAACCACCTTAAGAGTCGCCTCCAATCATGCATGTCTTATAAATTATTATCATCTATCACGATGATATGTTACTCACATACTAAAGATCAAACTCTTAAGAAAATATTCTATAAAAGATTCACATTAATTGTTGATCAGTTCTTCCAAGACATGCATAATGGATTGGCTTATAAAAATGTTAATGCTATTGACTTTGTAATTAGTATACTCACATGATTTACAAACCATAATATTGAATTTTGATGTATAAGTTTTTTTCGCACATCATGATCAGAAGGATTGTCACTTTCTTCCTAACATTACATGTGAGTGTACTTTATGGCTTACATATTATTATCATCATAATACCTACAAATCTATCAATAATAAAATCCTAATTTCAGTTCTATGTAAATACTACACCAATCAATATCAAAACCATAACAAATCCAAGCATAAAATTTATCCATTATGTATCCATCACACTTAATTAAATACAATAATCATAGACATAAATTTATCTTGACATTAAAAAGGAATTCACATGAGATAATTGGAGATACATATTTTGAAATTTTCAATTCCAAATAATAGTCCTCATGTGTTTAGAATCAAACCCTAAATATACAATACTCAATCATCTACCTTGGATTTTTTCTTAGGGTAGGTCAAAATTCATGCCCCTTGCCCCCCTCGTTAGAGTTTATACTTGTGTCTTGCATTACCCCTTTATTGGTTGATCTCTCCTATGGTTGAATGAAATTTTATTATCAAAATCCAAGCTTTTACATTTTTTTCTTATACCCTAGAATTTTTTTTGAAATTCAAGTTTTTTCCTTTTATACTCAAATGGCTTGAAGTAAATTTTAAGTCAAAAGTTGTGACTCTAGGAATGAGTCGTAATTTTCTTTCATTCTATTTTTAGAATGTAGTATTGGGAATGGTCATAGCTATATATTTTGTCTATGGAATACAAATTCACAGTGCTGGGAATAGGATGTGGTTTTCGTCTCTCTATTGTATTAGATGGCTATGACACTGAGAATGAGTTATAATTTTGGTCGCCCTCTTGTATTAAATAGCCATAGTGTAGGGAATTACCATGGCTATACATTTTACCTCTATAATAGTACGTCACAGTGCTAGTAATAGTCATGGTTTATGTATTTTGTCTCTTTAACTCAAAGTCATGGTATTGGAAATAGGCCACGACTTTGGTCATTTCTCCAAAGTAGAGGGTTGCATCCCTAGAAATGGTTGCTGCTCGAGCATTGAATGACACCATGATTTTTACCTTATACTTGATGGCTCTATAATGAGAAAGTCATGGTGGCTTCTAGTACAAGTAAGGTACTTGGTTGTTATGACGTAAAATTAATATTACAACTATAAAAATATTACTGAGCTAGTTTATTGTGACTCCTAGAAAGGTCTATATCCAAAAAAGATATGTTGTACAGTAAAATAAGTGCGTCAATGAGATAGTAGAGTCATAGCATATAAAAATTATGATGACTATTTACATAGAGTTTTGGCAAATAATTGATATTAAAACTACTATATAATTCAATAAGATGAAACAAGGTCATAACATAAGGAATTTTATGACTTTACATAAATTTTTACTCTCCTCCTCAATAATCCATAAAATTTTTATTTCACACAAAAATCACATAATTTTATTATTATTTATCATAATTTATCAAAACTATAATTTAGTAAAATTAATAATTTTAAAGCTCATATCTATACAAATGGGACATGAATAATCACCAAAATAACTAGTTTTTTTTAGTATTAGAAATACTGAATAGTACTTCACAAGTGCTAAAAGGCACTATAATCTTCTAGCACTATAACTTCCCCATTACAGAGTCACCGAATACAATGCAAAGTTAGTATGTTATTCCTAGTACTATGACTTTTAAGTACAGAAAAATGAAGAGAGTAATAATTAAGTCATGGTCATTTACAGGACTAGAACTTTCTACTCTTGAGGAATGACCAAAGTTATGGCTCATTCCCATCACAACAACTTTGGATTACAGAGATGAAGTACACAAGAAGTGGTCATTCCTAGTATCATGACTTAGTATTATAGAAGCAAAATAAGTAGTTGCGACAATTTTCTATGCAACAACCAATTGATACACAAGATAGCCCAGAGTTGTGGCCTATTTCTAGTACTACAAATTCATATTCTATAGATGAAATATACAGCCATATTTATTACTAGCTTCATAGAATTTTAAAAGATAGAAAGAGGACAAAGTTGTGGCTCATTCCAAGAGTCTTGACTTTGTATTATAAAGATCAAAAGATAAAATTATAGCACTCCTAAAAGTCATTTTTAAACTTAAAATTTGCACTCAAGTATTCGAGTATAAAAGTGCAAAACATGAAAATTCAAAAAGAATTATAGGCCACGAAAAAATAGACACAAAGCTAGGGGTTTTGGAGTAAAGTTTACCCAATCCTAGATGAGATCAAATAGTAGGGATGATATGTTATTTTGATAGTAAAGAATAGAGAGGATAACTATGAGGGGACCAACAATGGGAAGGGCTCAATATTTAATAACTATCTTATATCCCAATGCACTAAGATATTTACATTATAATTATACCTTTGTTTTATAAATTATAACCAAACATGATAATATGCAAACTATTTAGACAAATATCATGTATAATAAAATGAACTAAACTTTAGAATCTAAAAGTCCTACCAAAAATCCAATTTTATTCTATCAACTAGAGTAGCCATTAACTGATAGTTGATTGATCAAAAATCAACACAATCCCTATAAAATTGATATATGGACTATAAAGTATACTTAATTACTTGTATAATACTTATACTTTTGGGACTGGTTAGTCGAGAAATTTTTTTTCAATGAGGTTTTATGACTTTGCTTTATCCTAAAAATTAATCATCATAATAAAGTCAATAATATTAGGGATTATTTATTTGATTAGTCGATTTAATTGATGTAACTATTTTTTAAAAAATATAGTTCTATTTTTAGTAGTTTGAATATCAATATCATAATTTTGTGCCTTTATTTGAATTGCTTGAAAAATGTGTTTTATTTGTATCTTTCATTTTAGTATTTTTTTTATTTTTTTAGCCATAATCAACAAAGCAAAACTCTAAGTCTTAGGAAAATTTTTATGACCTAGAAAAAGAGAAAATCAAAAGAGAACTTTAGGAGTAGAAGATTAATGTGCATAGCACAATGTATCAACATGATGGAGCCTATTTCCCACCAATTAGTTAGTTTTATCTCATACTTAATGGTAACTTGAACCAGTTCTATTATCAGAATATAGTAAGCTATAGAGATATGATATATGTGATATATGAAAAGATTGCAATTGATAGTCCTTATCTAATCTTTGAATCTTTATTTAAAAATATAATTACCAAGTTGCTAATTAAGATAAGGAGAGCAAATGAAATGGAATAAAAGTTGGTAAGATAACTAAGAATAAGACTTGAAGATACTAATTTGGACATGATTAAAGAAAGTGTTACATCAAAACTTCTAGTGACTAAAATAAATCTATCCAATAGCAAGAAAGTGGTCAAAGAAGTTTAATGAGCTACAACATATCAAAATATCATAGTCAAAACAACAATAAAAATATTTTTTTACTCAATACCAATATTGTTCTATGTGGAAACTACTATTAAGGTAGTCTTCCATATAGAATTGTTGGATGAAACTTAAAATACAAGGAAAGTGAAAATAAAAGACTACATAGAGAAATTGGCATGGACTGCATAAGTTATATACAAAGCAAATACATTATCAAATGCTTAACTATAGACATTAAACATAGTGTTGCTTGAAAGGTAGTTTAATAAATTTATTTTTTATTGCATGAGAAATAAATTTTTTGTTGTTGTTTGTTGTATATGGACCTTACCTAATAAGTCTTCTTAACTTATTTGGAAAGTAGATAGTTGTATTTTGATCTTTATTTGTATCATTTTCATTTTTAGCATCCTTTTTTTTGAGTCGAAGCTTTAGGATTGAGCTAATCACTCTGAACCTAGATATCAAAAGAACTAGAAGAATAATTATTATTCACATAGCTAATAAAGAATATATGGAGGAAACTAGTAGTAATAGAAAGCCCCATAGCGGTAATAGGAAAGCTATCCAATAGTCCATCCACCACCATACTGTAGGAGACTATTGGAAGCTCATGATGATGGATAAATAATTTAGGTAATCAATTTTAACTGGTGGAAAGTTAAAATTGAGTCTTATAACTATGGTTTAGAAGCATCATTATAGTATAATAGTATCAGATAATCTTAATGGACATGTCATAATATTTTTTTAGTTATTTAACATGGTAAAAATGAATAGAGTTAGCCTTGATGTTAGCTTATTTCTAATTTCATTAAGTGATAAGCATAGATTTGATTTTGATGTTTATCTCAGTATAGAATTGACAGTTATGATGAATTAGTGAGGGTGTTTCACACTAAATTTTCCTACATTAAATCACATCTCAATCATGGAGTGAGATAGTATAATTATTCAAAAAAAACTCTTAAAGAAATAAAAGTAGTTACTATATTTTGTGCTAATAAAGATCATGCCTTTCAGAAAGCTTTATGTGATTTGGAATCAAGTATCAATTACTTGAAGATTGAATTTTAACAAATATACTCTAGCATCTCTCTCACTCCTCCAAATGGTAGATTAGACTATCAAATGCTCAAATGGGATTATCAAAGTTGTATTAGTTAAGTTGAGTTTATTTATGTTTTTAATAGATTTTGTTGTATTAGATATGGAAGATAATAACTATACACTATTAATTTTTTAATTGGATTTTCTTGAGTATATTTATCGAAGTCGTATAAGACAAGTCTTTATCAATATCAAGAAATAGGATTTCATTCTCCATGTTGATAAGGAACAAGTAAAGTTTAATCTTTATAATGACTTATAAGGTCTAGATGATGATGAAATGAGATATTAGAGAATAGATAATCTTTTCCATACTACAATACAATAAAAGGTAGATTTCTAATAAAAAGATCTTGTAGAAAACTATTAGAGAGATGAAGATGAAAGATATGAAGTTGTAATAGTGATGAATATGAGAAATATTAAAAAAAATTATTCTAGAGTTGCAAAAATGAAAAATAGAGGATGATGACTACAATGTGATTGCTACATTCTTCGAAGTCATGACCTCAAGGAAATTTTATGTTGACAACTCTGTGAAAGCTAGGAGAACAATGAAGAAAGACGAGGCTAACATATACATTATGAAGGAACCAATAAAAAATAAACTCATGATTTTGCAAAGTATCATAACTTTGCTGTTACAAAATAAAAATGACTTAGAAAAACTTGAAGACAAAGATGTGGATGTGCACAATGTCACAACTTTGATCTTGCATAAAAAAATGGCTAAGCTTGAAGACAATGTTGCATGTCACACCACCACCTATGGAGAGCAAGGGTGGAGGTGTCAAATGAGTTGTGTCATGCTAGCACTACCCATTTTGTCTAGCTCATCTAAGCCATCATGTCTTGCATAGCATGACAAGGTGTTTATCATGGGCCATGTCATACCAGCATGATTCAAAAAAGGGATATCCTAGCATGGTTCAAAAAATGGGTAGTTTGGCATGACCCATTGGCATGGCTTTTAGGTGGGTCATGTTGGATTGTGCTAGGTCATGCCAAGAGGGGTGAGGCCTAACCAGACTAACCAAGGTGGGGTCATGCTAGCCTCGGTTCACTCCAATATATCCTGGGTATAGTTAAAGCTAGCATAGGTTAGTCCAAACTAACCTAGGTTAGTATAGGAAAATCTAGGTCGGGCTAGGCTAGCCGCTTTGGCCAACTAGGCCAAAACTGGCCCATAATAACCATAATGTTGGGTCATGTCATGCCAAGTTTCCCGTGCTAAAAAGATTGGCCTAACATGACCCAAACCATGCCATGTGCTGGCTCATGGCACTTCTAGGCATGGTTCTAAACTATGTCATGCCGTAGCTTATGGATAAGCTACTCAGCCTAGTTGATACCTCTAAGCCTGGGAAACTTCTAGAAATATTAAAAAAAAACTTTTCTTTCCAAGTAAAGTATGAAAGGTTCTTGAGAATTAAAGTATCTAGAACCTTCCAAGGCTCTAAAGGATTGTAAAGTGTCTAGAACCTTCCAAGGTTCTAGATACATCCATCGACATGTATAAAAGAGAGGGTGACCTCATTTGTAAACCACCAAGTTATAATTTTTTTTTCTTTGAGTTATAATTTTCTTTTCTTTTTAATGTTCTTTTGAGTTCTCTTTGCTTCTAAATGTTGGTAGGAGACAAGTACAACTTACAAGACAAACAAAAGACCGACTTAACAATATCTAGGGGATGAGTTATCTAAGTATTACATAGCAGCTTAGCAGAATTACTACCATGGAAATTGGTATTAGGGAAAGGTTGTGAGTCTAGATTAACAAAGAAAAATAATGGTAAGCTCTCACATGGAAGAAGTTTTCTATGAAGTTCAAGGAAGGGACCATGATCCTCCCACCAAGGGCAAGGAAAAGAGGGATAAATCATGTGATCCTCTTGCAAGCTTGGATGGTCAGGTGGCTAGCCTAGAGATTGCTATGGTAGACTCCAAAGAGGGAATAAACCTCATAGAGCAAAGCATGGAAAAGGTTGTAAAGGATCTTAAAGTGTAGATTCATAACCTTCAAGAGGGGATGCAAAGCTTGACAATCCCAATGGTATTATATGAGGAGTTCATGAGAGTCTTAAACATGCTAATTAGCTTGGAGTCAACGGTGGAAGTCTTGATCAAGTGTTAAGAGGAATTAAGGCAAGAGTTAGTAATTTATAAGGTAGTATTATGAGCTCGGATGATGGTCATTCATAAAGCACCGATAGTGGAGGTACCAAAGACACAAACTTTTAGGGGACAATGAGATGCTAATGAATTAGACAATTACTTATGTCACATAGAAACATATTTTGAGGCAATTGTACTAACTGATGAGGTAATAAAGATTATAACTCTTTATCTCATTGATAAAGTGCCATTATGGTGACATGGAAGATTCATGGAGATAGAATTGTGGATGTACACAATAGATATTCAGGCTGATTTCAAGAAAGAAATCAAGAAATTATTCTATCGAAAAGATGTAGTATATTTGACCCATAAAAAGATGAAATATCTCAAATACATGGGGTTAATTCATTATTATACAAGGACTTCTCTTTTCTAAAGTTTGAGACTTCTCATATGAGGGAGGATGAATTTTTCTTTAACTTTATGGACAACCTGCAAAGTCACTTAGCAACTGTCATGGCAATAGTATAGTCACTCATAGATTTTAAAAATGGAGACTCATCTCAAGTCAAACCACCACTCAAGGGCAATTATGCTAAAGGTGGGGAAGATAATATGCCCTAGAATTATAATGCTAAAGAAGGATCAAGTGTGACCTCTACTAGCAAATAGTGGAAGAGTTGAGATAAGCACAAATATTTCAAGTCAACAATTAATTATTTTCTATGTGATGAATTACATTGGGCTCATAAATATCCCAAGAGAATGGCCTTAAATGCTATAGTCAAGAGGAAGATTGAGCAAGAGGGCGATGATGCACACATGGAATTCATATAGTTATTAAATTCCTTCAAGATCAAGACAGCCAAGGAGCAACCTTGATGTAGAGGACTTATGTATGTGGAGGCTAAGACAAGTGGAATGTTAACTAAAGTCATGATTCACACTGGTTTCACACATAACTTTATCTTAGAGGAGGTGACAAGGAGACTCAAGCTTTAGACATCTAAGGTGATAGGTTGGCTCAAAGAAATCAATACTACTGCCAAGCTATCACAAGGAATAGCTCGTGGGGTAACGATGAAGATTGAAACATGGAAAGACAAAGTTGACTTCCAAATAGCAACTATGGATGACTTTGAAGGTAGTAATTGAGATGAATTTCTTATGCTAGATAATTATTATGTCCTTATTTTTTATATCCTCAATAACTAATTTAGAAAAAAGATGCACCATGTATAATAGCTACAATCATCAATAGTAAAGCTAAGAATCAAATAATATCTGCTATATAAATAAAGTAGGGGTTGAAAAAATTAAAATGACCTACTTGGAATCTCTTAAAGAAGATATAATTGATCTTTTGGAAGATTTTATACTCATAGAAGTCAAGAAGGTATTTGGTGAGTTCAAAGATGCAATGCCAATGTAGCTCTCCAAAAGGCCCCCACCAAGAATAGAGAAAGATTACATTATTGACTTGGAGTTGAGAACCAAACCCCTATCATGGTGCACTATACGATGACACCCCTAGAATTAAAGAAGTTAGAAGGCAACTAAAGGAGTTGTTAGATGTTGGATTCATTCAACCATCCAAGGTCTTATATGGTGCACCAATCTTATTCTAGAAAGAAGTATGATGAGTCTCTATGGATGTGCATTGACTATTGGGCGCTCAACAAATTGATGATAAAGTATAAGTATCTCATTCCTCTTATTATTGATCTATTTGACTAACTTGGTAAAGCAAGATATTTTACTAAATTTGATTTACCATCCTGGTACTATCAGGTGAGGATAGTTGAAGGGGATGAATCAAAAATAATATGTGTGACAAGACATGGCTCATATGAGTTCTAGCGATATTATTTGTTCATACTAATACACCTGCTACATTTTGCATATAGATGAATAAAATATTATATTTTTTTCTTGATAGGTTTATGATAGTATATCTAGATGATATTATCATATATAGTAATATTTTAGAAAAATATGTTGACCATTTAAGGAAAGTATTCTAGCTATTAAGGTAGAATAAATAATATGTGGTAGAGGAAGACATATTTTTTTGATCTAGAAGAAGTGGGTTTCCTAGAGTATTACATTAAAGATGGAAAACTTATGTTTAATGAGAATAAGACCAAGACAATCTAGGAATGAGATCCCCCAACTAAGATGACAGAATTAATATTTTTCCTAGGCATAGTTAACTATTACCATCAATTCATTAAGCTATATTCAACAAGAGCAACTCTATTGATGGATCTTCTTAAGAAATATAATGCATGGACATGATATGATAGGTACCAGTAAGCCTTTGATGACTGAATAATACTATAATGGAGGAACTAATATTGACAATACCTAATCACATCAAGAAATTTGAGGGACACACTGAAGCTTCTAACTTTGCTATTGGAAGATTCTTATACAGAAAAAATATTTTTTAGTTATTGAAAGCCACAAGCTCGATGATGTGAAGAAGTGATATACGATCCAAGAAAAAGAGATGATAGAAATCATCCAATTATTGCTGACATGGAGACACTATCTATTGGGATCACATTCTATAGTAAAGATGGACAACATTATTACTAATTACTTTCTAACCTAAAAGAAACTAAGCTCAAAGCAAACAAGGTAACAAGACTTTCTAGCTAAGTTTGACTACACATTGGAGTACAAACCAGGTATCACTAATCATGTTGCTGATATCTTGAGTTACAAAGCAGAGCTAGCATCCATGACTAGCTAGCCTCAAGGAGAGATGATGGATATCATAAATGAGAGGTTACAACATGATACAACAACAAAGAGTATCTTATTTTCCAATGTCATTAGGGAAAGACAAGTAATTTTGGATGGAGGATGACCTATTGTACACAAAGAAAAAGTAGTTTTATGTACCTAAATGGGAAAGTATCAAATAGAATTTCATCAAGTTGTGTCATAACTTTAAATGGGCTAATCACCCAAGAAAATGATGCATGAGAGTCTTACTAGAGTTTTTCTACTATTGGCCACAAATATTAGATGATGTTGAAGCTTGTATGAAGACTTGTCTTATATGCCAATAAGACAAAGGGGAACAACATTATCTTAAAAGATTATTAGAGCCACTATCTATAACATAATGATCTTGGGAAAGCATAATCATGGACTTCATCATTGGCTTACCCAAATCTAAGAGACATGGATTAATCATAGTGGTGGTATATCATTTATCAAAGTATATTACTTTCAAAGTAGCTTTTAATAATTACATAGTATAAGAGATATTCAGGTTATTCCTTAAGAACATGGTAAAATATTGGGAACTTCCAAAATATATCATAAGTGATTGTGATCCATACATCACTAAAAAATTTTGGATGGAAATCTTCAAGCTAATGGGTATAGTGCTCCACTTCTATACTAGCTTTGTCTCTTAGACTAATGGGATGACATAATGGGTGAATATACTATTGGAGCTATATTTAAGGTATTTTGTGAGTGCTAATCAGAGTGACTGGCTGAAGTTGTTGGATGTAGCCTAGTTCTCTTATAATCTACAAAGGAATGAAGCAACTAAAAAATTTCATTCAAGGTTGATTCCTCATGCCCTAGCTGGAGGGTACATAGGGAAGAGTCTATCAACCTACAAACTTGCTAAGGAATGACATGAATAATCTGACATAGTATGCTTATACTTTGAGAAGGCTTTTAGAAAAAAAAAAGTAAGCTGACAAGAAGGGAAGACATGCTAAATTCTAGGTTGGAGACTTGGTGATTACCAAGCTCATACCACAATAATTCAAGTCATTTCAAAAGGTACATAAAGACTTGTAAGAAAGTATAAAAGGTTCCTTTCTCATACGGATAGGTTGGTAAGGTATCATAAAAGGTCAATCTATCACTGAGTTTAAAGATTCATTTAATTTTATATATTAACAATATCAAGCCCTATCATGAAGATAAGGATGATCTAGACCAAGGGATTTCTAAGATGGCACCATAATAGTAGTGACATATTATAACAAGGAGAAAGACTACATCATGGCCAACCAAAATATGAGGAAGAATAACATTCAAACCTACCAGAAATACTTAGTAAAACATTAGGTACTAACAGAAAGTGAAGCTAGTTGATAACTACCAACAATATTATAGTAGTTCCAAGAATAAATTGAGTATTTTTTAGGTAGGAAAATTAATGAGGATGTCTACATCATTAGTGGGGAAGAATGTTATGTCACTACCTATGGATAGCACAGTAAGCTTCAAGAAACATGGAGACCTTTCCTTCCAAGTAAAGTGTGAAAGATTCTAGAGAATTTAAGTGCCTAGAATCTTGTAAGGCTCTAGAGGATTATAAAGTACCTAAACCTTCCAAGGTTTCTGACATATCCATTGACATGTATAAAAGAGAGGGTGACCTTATTTGCAAACCACTATGTTATAGTCATTTTTCTCTGAGTTATAACTTTCTTTTCTTTATAGTGTTCTTTTGAGTTCTCAATTCTCAAAACTATTAGTAGAAGCCAAGTACAAGTTGCAAGGAAAGCAAGAAGTTGACTTAAAAATATCCAAGGGGTAAGTTGTCTAGTGTTGTGGGGAAGCTTAGTACAAATACTAAATCCATGAAACATAGTTTTGTCTAGCATCATAACTTTGGGGATATATAATAAATTAGTCCATTAGAAGCTCAGGATAAAGTAGTGGCTATGCACAGTACCATAACTTTGGAGTTAAAAAACAAAAATGGAAAGGAAAAGCTTTAAGACAAAGTCATCTTTACTCAGTATCATGACTTTGAGGATCCATAAAGAAAAGGGTAATTAAAAACTTAAAGGAAAAGCAATGAATATACTCAGCATCATGACATAGAAGATCCAAAAGAAATAGATAAATATACACATCCAAAGACCCATGAGTAAATTCATATAATTCAAACCACATCATGACTATTTTTAGATTCTATGATACTAAAACCTAGTCATAAAATTATTTATAGATGTTGAAGAATTTATATTATGAATGTGAAAGTTATTGATCGATGATGAGAAATTATTTTAGTTTTAGAGTTTATTTAGGGTTCAACCAATAGAATATTTGTTTATATTTTAGTAATTTATGATGATATGCAAGCTTCCAAATTGAGAAATTATAAATTAATTTCATGACTTGATATTTTGGTGAGATTTGATGAATAGTCATGATATTGATAGATTTTTTATAGTGTTTGGCTGAGAGGATATAATATAGAATCTTACATAGCTTTAGTATCAATTATTGGCCAAAACTATCTAATTAGTCATGATAATCTTTGTATGTCAAGACCCTACCAACTCATTACCACAATCCTTCCATTGTGCAATATAATCTTTGTGGCTGCAATATTATTAGTCACAATCATACTTATCTTATCAAATTAAATGATTTTAATATTGATTCTACATCACAATAACCAAGTATCCCTCTAGCACTAAAGGTCATAGCCAAGTCCAGCATTGCAATTTTATTTTTAATATGGTTTGGTCGTCTCAAGTCAAAGTTATAATATTTTTACAAAGCTATGATTTTTGAACTATATAAAATTACAAAGATAATACTACTCAAGCCAAAGTCATGTCAATTTATTTAATACCATGACTTTTTGGATACTAAATATTAAAAAGAAAATTACTCGAATATGAATTATATTTCCCAAGGTTGTGACTCTTATCCTCAAAGGAATGTAAAATCATGACTTTTACATATGGACTAATTGCTAGTATCACAACATCTTTGTAATACCATGACTACATGATATATGAGATAAGTGAATATAGTGTCGTAGCTACTCACAACACCATGGATACTTAAGACATATCAAGGGAAAATTATGTCATAGCTATTTCCTAACACCACATCCATGGGATAGAAAAGAGGAATCTTACCAGTGCCATTGCAATTTCCTAGCACTACATATATCAAATAATTAAGAAAGACATATATCAATATAGTGATTATTTTATAGTATCGTGGTTGTATAATAATATGAGAGGCCCTTCACTACATTATGACCAATCATAGGTACCATAGCCCCTTATGAAAAACAAAAAGATAGATGCGCAAAGTCATGGTTATTTCACAATACTACAACTTTGTATTACAAAGATATTAGGCCTAAGTCAAGATCATTGCTATGCATCATGACTTTTTTGTTATATAAAGATTAGGATATATTCTAGAATTATGGTTATTTTCTATATAAGTAACCTCAAGCTTAAGAGATGAAGGCTAAAATTATAATCTTCTTCTAAATATCACTACTTCCTACTTAATGCTCTAGTATAAAGATAAAAGATAGAAAAGTTTGAATATATCTATCATTCTTCTTATTTTCTTTCCATGCAATAAGCAAAGCCATGATATAGCTACCAAACCCTCATGGTGAGCTTTGCACTCTCTAGTGGTTCCATAAACAAGCGACATAATACTTAATGCTAATTTCTATAGTTTGGGGTGTAGCTCTCAAACTCTTACTCTCTAAGGTATATTTAGAATTTTTACCAAAATAACATGTGGACTGATATTTTTTTAAATTAATTTATATGATATGATAATAATTTTTTTTATTAATGAATAAATTTGATTGATATTGTGTTATGAATTTGATAGATATGTAATTAAATAGAACTTAAACTAAGGTTTTGAATATTTGTGAGTTTGTGCAAGATTATCATAATGGATAATAATATGTTAACTATGAGGCTCACTCACACATAAGATAAGAAAGAAGTAATAGTAATTCCAATCATGATGCATGAGATAAACTTATATGTTAAAACTTATAATTTGAGAATATTAAGTCATTATGAATATGACACGAAGCCAAAAGTGTGAATATTTTTATATATCAATCCATTGTACATGTATTAAAAGACCTAGTTTTTGATTAGGATGAATATTATATAGAATATTCTCTAATGAGTTTTATCTTTACTATTAGAGTCACATTATTAAAGAGGAGGATAGTGGCAGGCAATACTCTAAACATGCTTGAATATGCTATGACTCACAAGATGGTGATAGCCTTTGTGAGTTACTTTGTCTTATATGATTATCACTCATAAAACTTGAGGGAAACATATGTTTGTGACACCACATCCTCCAGGGGGGTCCCATTCCATTTCATCATATAACAAAATGTGTAATAAAATAAAATTTTCTCAAATATAACATATATTTTTCTTCTTTATTTTATTTGCTCAGTGGAATAAAAGCACATAATATATTATTCAAGCCATAATTGACTTCTCTTCACACGTGTGATCCTGCATATGGGTCAATCATCTATCTTAGACTTGTACCTGAAAGGGGTCCCGTAATAGAGTGAGCAAAGTTTAATAGAGGTAAGCTCTTACAAGGATGCTCTCTACCTAAGTGCACGTAAAACATCATGCATATATATATATACCTATTCAAGTACAATGTTTATATGAATGTAATTATAAATGAAAAATTTATATGCCCATATTCCTAAGTCTCATCGACTCCCTCACACATATCGAAGCCAAGTGTGATATATTATATATAGATGTAGATATATGTGTGTGTGCATGTGTGTCTATAGAAATATATATTTTTTGGAATTATTCTGGAAAAATGAACCTCCTTCGTATAACTATATTGGACATTTTCTAATAAAATATTTTGTTTCCTTTGATATTTTCCAAAAACCACCACGTAACTCAATCTGGACGTTGTCCCAATTTGAGTTCGCATATTTATATTAGCCATACTCCTAAAAAAATTACCACGTAACTCAGCATGGATGTTGTCCCAATTTGAGTTAGCATATTTATATTAGTCATGCTCCTAAAGAAAATACCATGCAATATAAATATATATATATATATCATGCACTCACAGATTTATATGTAATGTTCCCGTGCATATGAAATGAAAATATACTTTTTACAATTAAACCACATTCCAGACACAGTTATAATCATCCAAACCCAATTCACACTACAATATATTTTACTAACTAAAACACAAAAAATTTTTACCAATTAACTATTTCCAATAAAATTTTTAAATAGTTCGAATTAAAATATAAAACATGATCATTTATGGCCTTTAAATAAAAATAAATTCTGATAGGAGAAAACCATTATCTCTCAGAAATTTTCACAAAAACTTTATTAATTTGTTATCAACCTGAAGATCTCGTCACGTAGAGTAACTTTAGTTCTTGGACTATTTTATTCCAATTTCAGAATAATCTATTATGATCAAAAAAATCAATGAAACTTATGATTAAAAGAAAACCCGGAGGTATGTTTTTATTTTTTTTTGTCATCTCATTTTCCGGATTCCCGTCATTTTTATTATTATTATTTTATTAAAATAATATATTTAAAAAACTTATTATTATTATTATTATTTTTGTATGTGTGATGCTTAGAGCATGCATGCATAGCCACGTGATGACGTCATGGCATGCTCTTTTTGTTTTTTTTTTATTTCCTACTTATTCTAATAATTATTTAAATAATTAAAAAAATAACTAAATTCGGACTTCCTCAAAATTTGATGAAATTTGTCACTGTAACTATATTTTCCAAGTTAAATTTAATAATGAAATTCATTTTATCATCAGGGTTCTCAAATTTTTAACTTATTTTTCTTATTGCACAACTTACTATTTTGCCTATTTTTTTCAAAAAAAAATCATATTATTTATTTATTTTTTTTTCTAGGATTTCACATGTTTGTAGTGTGAGTATGATAGTTATAAAATCAAAAGTGAAAATACTTATAAATCATATTAATCTTTGATCTTTTTGATACATAGAATTAGAGAATAAGAATGCATATGAACCAACTAAAAAAGGTAGTTGATGAAATTGCCTAAAATGTATAATTTTGTAAATGACTTTCATGAAAAAATAACTTGTTGTCTCTATGGTGATGTATCAAGGAAATAATTACATGGAGACTACTCTTGGAACTGACTTAATGGTGATAACAACCTTATATGCTGTTAGAGCAATGAACTATTATATAATACTCAAATATTTGTTCTATGTTTAGACATAATATAAGTCGAACTAATTCAAATACATCATACAAATTAAATGAATAAACTCATGGATCTAAACTTGTTCATAATCCAAATATTTATTTTACTAGAAATAAGTTATCTCACAATTGAATAACTGAACTATCAATATAATCTCTATGAGATTAATATCTAATCAAAAGTTCTTTCCCCCGGCATGGCATGAGCCATGCCATAGACCAGCTCAACTTTGATCCCAACATAATTTTGGACCATGCTTCATGTCATGTTGGGCTAGGCATAGCTGAATCATGTTGTCCCATAGGCCATGCCTAGGCTACCCGATCCACTTGACACCTCTACCTAGAACAGTCATCAATGTCAATTGGGGTTTCTCCTATCAAATTCATTATTGCCCCTTGATTAGAAAGGTTTTTTTGGTTTCCCTTATAAGTCAAGGAAGATGGTGTTATTAAAGTAAAATACACAATAATAATTTGAAATTGAAAATTCTATAGCAATAAAGTAATAAATTAGATAATAAAATAAAATACAATCTAAATAGACTTGGGATTAGAGATGATAATAAATGAAAAGAGTTTTTTTTATTAAATAAAAATAAGTAATCTCAAATGAATTTTTGATGTGGGCAAGAGGACACTTCACCTACCATAGTTAACCCTACATTTCTCTCACTTGAAGTTCACATTCCACATACTACTTATATTTCTACTAGGCTAATAGAAAATAAACACCATAAAAATATGTGTTTTTTAATGGCTTGTGAGTACATCTGCTAGGTTATTCTCCATATGAATTTTTTGTATATCTACACTTCATTCATCTATCTTTTCTCATACAAAGTGATTTATACTCTAATATATTTTTTCTTCAAGTGAACTATTAGATTCTTCGCTATGTACATAACACTCTAACTATCATAAAATAAATTAATATTTTTTTGTTTATGTTTAAGCTCTTCCAATTATATTTGCAACTATATTTTCTCTTCACTAGCTTATGTAACTGCAACATATTATGTAATTATCATATAAGTAGACATGATAGATTATAACATTAAAATTTAACTTTCTGATCCTCTAGTAAGGATAAGCACATAGGCAGTGATATATTTGTTATTATCAATATATTTTGCATAGTCTGAATCAACATAATCTCTGATAATAAGATATGAACTTCCATAATATATTACAATATTTGAGGTATTCTTCTTATATCTCAAAATTTTTTTTACTACGAATTAATATTATTTACAAGGATTTTCCTTGTATTGGCTAAAATTATCACTATGTGTGTAATACATATGGTGTTGTACAAACCATGACAAACATTAAACTTTCAATAACTAATACTTAAGGTACTCGAGATATTTCTATCCTATCTATTTCATTACTAGGACTCCTGCTTATTGAAAACCTAAAAATAATAGAAAGAGAAATAGAAATTAACTTACAATCATGCATAATGAAGCATCAAAAGACTTTCTTGATTTAATTCTTTTGTGAAAGTCATTCTTATTATTTCTATTTTTGGTTATGCAATTAACATATCATCTACATATAATAGCAAAATAATAAAATCATCATCCTTAAATCTATTATAATATACATGATGATCTAAATAAAGTTTATTATATCCAAGACACATGATGAAGAAATCAAACTTATTATACCAGCATACTCAAATCATCATCCTCAAATCTCAGTGCTTGTTTGAGGCCATGTAAAAACTTATTCAATCTATAAATCAATCATTCACCTACTTTTTCTTTAAAACAATCTAGTAATTATATATATATCTATATGTATGTATGTATGTATTTCAAGTTCTCCATGAAAAAACTCAGTTTTCACATATATTTGTTTTAATTATAAATCATATGTAGCATATATTATCAAGACTACTCAAACTATTACAAGTCAAATAATAGGAGAAAATTATTTATTGAAGTCTACTTGTTCGTTATTATTACATTTGATCTTGTACACCCATCTACTTATAATGACCTTTTTTCCTTTTGGTAGTGAAACTATATCCAATGGGCATGTCTTGGTTCTATGGAGAGCTTCAATTTCTTCATGCAATATTGTCATACTCTATTCTCTATTCTCTATTTATAAATACTCTAAGTTGATAGCTCTATATTCTCTATTCTCTATTTATAAATACTCTAAGTTGATAGCTTTCTATTCTCTATTTATAAATAGTATGTAATATTTTTCTCTATATCATACTCTAAGTGTTAAATTGGTTCTCTCATCTTTCGATTTGACCATCATCCCTCAAATATCTCAAACTTATCTTGCATTTATTTGTTGTGCTCTACTAATTCATGTTTTGGTTGTTTGTTTCAAATCAAATTTATAGTCTTTATATTATCTCCTTGTAGCATGTTTTCTTCAAAAATAATATATCTACTAATGATATGCTTGTGGATGGTTTCATCTCATGAGCGATATCTCTTTACACCATTAGCATATCCCAGTAATATGTGTTCTAGATTGTGAATTCAATCTTGATGTTTCTTGGATTTTATACATGACAACACAAGACTTTCAAATGAATGTTAGTGAGTATAGTCAGTTGAGCTAACTTACTAGTCCACATTTCTTTGGCATTTTCAAGTCAATCATATTTGATGGTGACCAATTGATCACAAAATCGAAAATCATGTCTTTTTCTACTCAAAACAACTTGGGTCATTCTCATAGTTCTTAACATGACTCTATTACTACATTTTATAGTGGAGTATATGCCATTACAATTGCATACTACTTCTTGATACCTTTTTAGTAACTACAATTATCAAATTTAATATTTATATATTCTCTTACATTATTACTCCTCAGAAGTCATAAACTTGATCTTTTATTCACCTCAAGTTCTACTTGCACTTTAAATATTAAAAAAAACATGTCCACCTTTCTATTAATTGAATACGCCTGACATCTCCTAGAGTAGTTATCAATAAAAGATACAAAATATCTTGAATCTCTCTCTCTTTTTTTTTTGATAAGTAAAAAAAATGCACTGTAAAATATATACAAACTAATCTAACATTAGATTGTTCCAAAGCTTTCCGAATACAATAAAAATCTCAGATTTAATATTTCGCATAATTGTGCTAGCGTATCTCATTTTCCCTTCATGTAATCTTGTGTTTCTCTCTCCAAATGCTATAAGCTGTGGTTGCAAATATGGCTTTCTTAATGATGCTTGCTGGAAAATTAGGAGACTTCTTTAGCAATTTAAAGTGCTAGATATATTGCATTCATCATGTAGAATATGCGCCCATCTTTTCATTTCTTGCCAAATTTTTGTATCCCGAGAGAATTTGCAAGCTGAATTCTACGGAGTGGAAAACATTCTATCTTTAGTTCTAAGCTTCCTTAGTTTTGCTATCCACGAGAAAATTGAATGCTTAGGAATGTAATCTTTGAACCAAATGACTTCTAGCCAGATCATGTTTTTTTTAGGATGTGAATTTGTGAGGAAGTTATAGGCCTCATAAACAATTCTCCCCTTGTCCCCCCAACACCTCACCAGACTCTTTGCTTGCATCTTCCCACTTGAGTTAAGAATCAGGAAATCACTTGTGGAAATTAATGATTTCCAGAAGGGAGGATCTCCTTTAGAGGCATTAATATTCTATACACTGAGAAATGAGATAGGTATGGTGTATCCATTTTATCCATAGAGTATCTTTCTTTTTGGAGATGCGTCATAAGGTCTTAACGAAGAAAGCCTTATTCCAAGTGATAGAATTGGTGCTTCCCAAGCATCAAAATGAAGTAGTTCTAAGATAGATTTACTTCTAGTATAGAACTTCTAAACTTTAATCTATATTGCTTACTAGTAACATAATACTCACAAAAGGGTAATGAACCTTTTTTAGCCTTGGAAAAAACTCGTGTTCATAAAGAATTTTTGAATCATGGTCTAACATGTAGCCAAGTTTATGATGACACGTCATCATTAAATGTTATATTGAAACCTTAGATACTTGTCCTTCTTGTTGTATTTATCCTCTAAGCTTATATAAACTTGTTCTGCCCCATGAATGATGCATATTGTGTTATCATACTTTTTAATTATGATTTTTCAAATACTAGCATTTTCTAAAGTATGCTTATTTCTCATGAACAAATATCCACTCGAGATAGATTCATATTTTTGAACTATTCATTTTGAAAAGTCATATGTGGTGTGGCTTCTAAGTTTATCAACTAAACATCAATAATTTTTTTACCTTCAATAATTATTGTCTCACTATATAAAATATCATTATCATCTAGAGTACTTGCCACATAATCCTGAGTATTTGATGACTCGTATTTTTTTCTTCTAATATTTTTTTCTACTCTTCTTTTATAATACCAATATTCTTTTTTACATGTCCTTACTTTCAATAATGATGACACTTTACTTTCTTCTTATCCAATGATTTTGTCATATTCTTAGTTTAATTCTCAATGGAATCACGTTTTATTTAATCTCCTTTAGAGATAATCAAAATATCAATCTACTGAGATAAAAAAATATTCTATTTCTTATTTTTATATCTACTTTCTTTAATAAGTACATTAGTCACAACTTCATTAGAGATCAAATTTTCACTCATAACATCTATGATCAAATTTATGATAAGATTATCATATGAATCTAATAGACTTTAGAGTAAAAATTCAGCATATTTTTTATCTTTTATTGTAATTTTTTATCTAATAAACTATTGAAGTGGATTCAAATCTTTAAATAGTAAACTTTTTTTTTCAAGAAGATTTTATGACTTGACTTCATACATATGTCAAGATATCTCAAATCATTTTTGGTGATTATAATTTAGAAATACTTGACAATATATTATCTAGTACTGCCAAATATAAACTTGCAATATCATCACTATCCATTCAATCTCATTTTTTATCTTTAATATTTTTTAGCATGTTTTCAATTATTTCTAGGTATTTTTTTCTTCTAGATAGTTTTTATCTTCATCTTCTATAACCCTAAAATTTATTCTATTGAATTTTTCTACTTCAAATTTTATTGTCATTAATTTTACTTTTATAATGAATAGTATATGGAATTAATAGTAACTATGTATATTAAACACATCAAAAAAGTTCTCAAGTGGTACAATGGTCATAATAGTACCTCTTAAAAGCTACTTGCTTTGAGGCTCTTATCACTCTTTTGACATAATATTTCATTGCATGCATTAGTTACCAATGTTCTTATCCTAAACTTTACCTTTGATAATGTTATTAAAATAAAAACCATACTAATAATTTGAAATATAAAATTATACGATAATAATATAAAAAGTAGACAATAAAATAAAATACAAGTTACTGACACATAGAATTTGAGATGATAATAAATGAGGGAAAATATTCTTTTATAGAAAAAAATAAGTAATCATAAATTATTTTTTTTTATATGGACAAGGTGGCACTTCACCATCCCATCATTAACCCTATAGGCAGGATGATACGAGATGAGGTATTTTGTTTGTTTGAAGCTACATTGCATGCCCCATTAATGTAGTGCGATCGAAAGAGAAGACAACCAAGTAGGAACTGGCACTTGAAATTCTAAAGGACTTGAGTACTAGGTTATATGTCTGATTTTGGGTTATAATTTCAATTATCATCAAGTGATCAAGATTAATCCTCACACAATTTTTTTTAAATAATATATTTTAATTTAAATTGTCTCGATATTATAATTAATATGACTCATTTAATTTAAAAACATTTTAAATGTAGCCAGGTTTATCTTAAAGTTATAGTACTTGGACTAACAATTGTGAGTACAATATGGGTTGACGTAACAATTCACCTAATTTATGGAATCATTTTAAATTTACTCGTAAAATTAAAATCAAGTTTTTTTATGGAGTTTTGTATGTAAATAATACGTTTTAAATAAAAAATCTAAAATAATTCAATAGCCACCATTCATAATGCAGGCTATTGAATTTTAAAAAATTTCAAATGCCAGCATTGGGAACGACAGCTATTTAATTAAACCTATAATTAGAAATTTTTTAAACTATTTTTTACTCGCTATTATCTATCATCGACATATGCTTTACGAAAGTGTCATTATATTTTGCATGGATAAAATACTAAAAGCGAGGTATAAGTTCGTGGTGCACTAGCTCCGTGGCACTTTGGAAATAGAAATGATAAAATTAGGGTTTTGAGACACTAAAAGCACGAGGAGAAGTGAAAAACAAAAAGGACATCACAATCCAAAGTAGTCTACCTTATACAATCTAGCAATTTTTTGAACGTAAAAAGTGCAAATCTAGAGCACAAACCTCATCAGGTTGCTTAGCACACGAGATCTCATTTTTCAGGACCCATAGAAGATTCTCATCCATAGTTGGCTTTGTCGCAGTAGATGTTGAGAGAGGGGAAAATACAAGAAAGAGTGGCCGATGGGAACTAATATACCAACATCACCAAACAGCAGCGAAAATGGAGAAGTTTGAGCTAACAAATGATCTGATTCACCTAGTAGAGGGTAAGGCCACAGTAATAGCAGTCGTTCCCAATGCTGATATTTAAAATTTTTTAAAATTCAAAAAATAATATTGTGAATGCCGGCTATTGAATTTTAAATTTAAACAGCGTGGTAATGATCATCGTTGTGAACGAGGGCAATTGACATACTATTTTCAAATGCACTAGTTTGGTAATATTTTTAAAATATCATTATATTTTATATTTTTTATTTAAAGCGTATTATTTGCACAAAAACTATTTTTTATGACAATAGGCTTTTTATGAGGAGCGAGGTGAGACCTTATGATGGGCACCCGTGGGTGTTCTTTTTGAAACCATGTCCCCCCCTAACCATGAATCACACCACCTCCCACTAACCAATCTCTCCCTCCGCTTGCTCCCTCCCTCTTGTGAAACCAAACATCCACACGGTTTGAATAAAAAAGAAAGCCAAGAAAGTAAAAGGCGAAAAAGGTGATCGAAAAGAAAACAATGCGACCTTTATTACCTCAATTAAAGTGAAGATTAGCTTTCCCACATGAAGTCTGGATATAAACCAAGCTAGTCCATGATAGAATTGCAGATGTACTAAGATGGGCTTGTGGAGCTTCCCTACAAACGCCACCAATCCATGCTTGGATGATCAACCTCTAACTTTCATTGAATGGCTCAAGCCACCATCTACTCCGTCCCACTCTTCCTCCCCCACTCCTTCTTACTCGTCCTTATCCTCGTCATCATCAACTTCATCCTTTTCCGTGACCCAACAAGCAGGATTCCCAAATCCCGCAGGCTTTCTCGATTTCCCTTCTTTCTGCCTCCAGCTGCAGCAGAAAGAATACCAGCAAGAAGACGATAACAGCATCAAGTGCTTGCCCCTGCTGGATCAGCTCACGGATAAGAAGCCATTCAAATCAGAAGAGAGGGTGGGTTTTAGAGACGAAGAGATCAATTGGGCTCCCGTGGCGTTGCATATAGGGTTGCCTAACAGTAAGTACTCTGAACATCAGGTAGACACCGCGGGCGCTGACTTCGAACGCCACCATGGATTTCACCATAAAAGCTTTGCATTCAGTACTTTCTCTCCCGATAGCAGGTTTTGGATCCCAACGCCCGCTCAGATCCTTGTTGGACCCATGCAATTTGCTTGCCCTATCTGCAGCAAGACCTTCAATAGGTACAACAACATGCAGGTTAGTCCCCGCCCCCTTCCCGCCCTTCCCCTCGAACAAACTAATTACATGAAGTCAACAATTACAAATCTTCTGCATGCTTATGGCTTGATCTTTTTGATAATTCGCATGCTTTTTCCTCCACGATCTTCCTGCAATTAATTTGAAAATTGGCATCTGAATTAAACCACGGAACAGTAACCTTCCATCGAGCGTCAGGGTTAGATGTTGGGGTCACTTCCGTTAAGCCAACCAAGTAATGGATGCCTAAGCTTGCATTATCGAAATTAAAGTATGGTTTGATTGTTTTGACTTTACTGCCATGATGCCTGAATTGTTTTCCACAGTCATAGCATCCATCGTATCTGCTATTTTATTACGCTACGGTATCACTTGCATTTTATTTTGCTAAAATAAGAAATTAATTAGTAATTTATTGTTCACAATTCAGCAGAGATGAATGATTTGATAGAAAATTAATGTTTTAAATTTGTCCTTCATAAAAGGATTAGTAAAGAAGATCCAGCTTCTTAAATAAAAGCTAGCTAGGTTTCTTGGAATTTACTTCCCTAGATTTAGGGTTCTTAGCACCAGCTTTTGTAAAAAAGTTATTTATTTTTAGAAAGATCAACCAAAAGATATCGCATTTTAGCTTTTCTTGATTTTTCAAAGATCTGTTTCTGCTGTTCTTTTACTAGCTAGCTATTTCTTTATCTTCTTTTTTTTTATAAACTTAGAATATTTATGTGTTTTATATGTTAGAATCTACTATTTCTTTCACTAAATTAGCCATAAACACTTCTACACACACATTGGGTTGGAATTTTTTTGGGTGATCGATCAATTCTAATTTTATAGCAATGGCGTCCTAGGGTTTTTGTTATTATTTTTGGCTTGTTGGTTGATGGTGATACGCGGGCGCAGATGCACATGTGGGGGCATGGATCAGAATTCAGGAAGGGGCCGGATTCATTGAAGGGGGCACAGCCAGCAGCCATGCTGAGGCTACCTTGCTACTGTTGTTACAATGGGTGCAAGAACAACATCAATCATCCCAGAGCGAAGCCCCTAAAAGACTTTAGAACCCTTCAAACTCACTACAAAAGAAAGCACGGGGCCAAGGGTTTTGCATGCAGGAAATGCGGCAAATCCTTCGCGGTGAAAGGAGACTGGAGAACGCACGAAAAGAACTGTGGAAAGCTCTGGTACTGCAGCTGCGGATCTGATTTCAAGCACAAGAGATCGCTCAAAGATCACATCAGATCGTTCGGAAGCGGCCATTCTCCTCATCCTTCTCTCGAAGGCTTTGAAGATGAGAAAGAATGCCTCGTCAACTCTGACAATGACGACTTCTCGATCTAGTTGCTGCCCTACCCTCTCTCCCTCTCTCTCCCTCTCACCCTCTCTCTCTCCCTCCCTCCCTCTCGCATGTTGATTCTGTTTCTATTTTGTATGTTTCGCTTCGTTTGTTGGGTCTGGCTAAAGGCTGGCTGGTGCTCTTTGACAAAGAGTTTTCTTAAGATACGTCCATGGATGGATGCCTCGATGGGAGAGGAAACAGTTTGTCAGTGAGCACTTGCCTTCGAAGATGAACATTCACAACTTCAGATCGGCTCCATCTAGCGGTGAAGTAGATGAATTTTCTTTCTTCAATCTTCCTCCTGTAGTGTTTTCTCGTTGTTATTATCTTGGAGAAAATTTCTCAGCTTCATTGCGAACTTCCAGTCTATCTTTTATGGTTATGGTTGCTTTCCTAAAACATGTATGTTTTTTGTTTGGCTGTCCTCTGGATTAAACTTCGAATAATTCATCTCCTTCTGGTTTCTTTATACCGCGCAGATGACTGAATTGACTGAAAAGTCTGACATCAACCGGATCTGATCGAATGAGGCTTCTCCTTCAAAAAATATTTTAAAAAAAATGCCCCAAATTTTCATAATTTGAATATGATATTCGAAGCCTTAAAATATTTATGTTTTAGTATAAATTAAAAATAAAATCCTAAACCATCCTTCTGTACACTTCACCATATATATATATATATATATATTTATTTATTTATTTATTTATATTTATATATATACTGACATGCACTGGACAAAAGACTTGTTTTTAAATGATGAGCGCTAAAGATTGGATATGGGCTGAAATTATATTTATATCCTATTTACTAATATTTATAATCTATTTTTTGTGTTAATTATTTTCATTTTATTTGCAGATTTAGTTTGTATAATAGATTTTGTGGAATAGTGAGAATGATGATTAAATATGAAATATTTATATTAACTTGTATTTCAGTGAATATATGTGTAATATGTTATAATTTTGGATTTTGGGTTTGATTTGGATAATCTAAAATTTTATATTTAGCCTGCGATGATAATTTTATTATGGTTGGCATAATGACATTATTTTATTAAAAAATGTTGGATAAATATAATATTTATCAATTTTTTATTTTAATTAGCAACACTTTTTTTGTATATTAATATTTATTTTTTCTAATAAAATTTGTTAGACATATTGGATAATTATGTAATTTTATGTTTATTAGTTATTATAATGTATATGTAATATTATATTGTAAAATGGAAGTATTTTTCCATTTTGATTTTGGAAAGACATGTTTTTGTTTATATTTTTCATAAAAAAATCTTAATTTAAAATAATGTTTGTATTAAATTTTTTTATATTTTAATAATGTAATATGTATTAAAAAATTGAATTTTGTGATGTGTAACTTTTTTTCATTTTTTTTTTTGATAAAACACTTAGTTAAAATCACATAAGTATGTATTATAATTTTTAATTTAAAAAAAATATGGAAGTAAATGTAAATCATAAACGGAGCAATGGGCCGAGCCCGGGGATTGCACCGCCCCGCCCCATTTATGAATTTTTCTACTCACCCCATGAATTTTTCTTCCATTTATATGAATTCTAATTTTCTAAATGATTCAATTTTTTAATTTCTTTTTTTTTTTAATTTTTAATCCAAATTTTAAATATCCATTCTATCTTATTTATTTAATATAGTATTGAATATTGATGAACAATTTATTTTGTGATTTTATCTTTTAAATAAATAAAAAATTTCGAAAATCTGTTAGGTAACATAGATATAATTTAAAAATATTAAAAATTTATTTTTATTTTTTAGTCAAGCTGGGCTGGCATCGCAAGTCACAGTCTGTTGGCCTACCAGTTTCTTGCCAGGTCAGTTGATGTGGGCAATGGGTGCTTGCCACGTATCCATGCATAAGTACTTAAAATTTTATCAATTTATTTTTCCGGAAAATTATAAAAAAACAAAAAAAAAAGAACCGGATTTATGAAATATGTAATATAAAAAACTGAATTTACATAAGTATAAAAAAAATAAAAAAAAATAAAAAAAAATAAAAAAAAAAAAAAATACAAAAAATACAAAAAATACAAAAAATACAAAAATACAAAAAAATAAAAAAATAAAAAAAATAAAAAGAATAAAAAAAATAATATGATTAATAAAAAAAACTACATCTTTAAAATTTATTTGGTGCCTAAATCTTGAATTTCAAAATTACTATTTATCTGGATGTTTTTTTCAGAGATCTTCATGAATTTAAATTAATAAAACTTGAATTATTTATAATAATGCACATATCCATTGATATTCATTTGAATATGTTAAAGTTTATATTGATGCATTATAATCCACTAAAATATAATCATTTTTTTTGCTTAGTTTAGCAAAAGGCAATTATTTATAGTTGTCACAAAACTCAAGTATTTTTAAATTTTGCAAAATAGTCTTAAATTAGAAAAATTATATACCAAGAAATACATATTAGTAGCACCGTAAGATATTTATAAGAATTATAAATAGAGTATTATTAAAATATTATCTGTTTTATTGTTCACAAAATCAAATATAATATTATCATATCCAACATCAAATTTCAATATTATATTTGTTGAAATTCAAATATATTTTATTTTATCCATAAAATTTCATTCTTTTTTAGGATATTGATTAGTATAAAGTATAAGATTATTTAAATTTGATAAATATATTAATAAATTTTATATAATCTCATATAATTTCTACGATGGTAAAATTAATTTCAATGTGACTTATATTATTAAATTAATCACAAATATATGTAGCATAAAAAACTTTATTTGAGATTTAATAGTTATGATGAATAAATTATTATTAAAACATTTTTAAAAATATTAATTGACGGTCAATATTAAATAATTTATTTTAAATTTATAATACTATAAAATAGTCGTGAGACATACATATGTGATTTAAATATTAAAATAAATATAATTTCAATGAAATTAAGTTGAATTTACATGGTATTCAATATACTATATTTTAAAATTTTAAATTAATTGTAAATTTTAAATTAAGTTGAATAAATAAAATTTTAAATTAAGTTGAATTTTAAATTTTAAAATTTTCAGTACATCTTTTAATGTCTCTCACATACTATCATTTTTTTACTTTTTATATATACATATACATACATATACATATGTGTGTGTATGTGTATGCGTGTGTATTTGTGTGTATTATTGAACACTAAGTATTTAATAGGCTTTGCAAATATAATTCACACTTTGATATATAAAAAACTTTGAATTTTATAACTTTAAAAGGCAATTTATTTAAAGATTCGAGTTTTAGAATAAAAGAGAATAGAAATTTGTATCAGAATAAATTAAACTTAATTATATTTCAAGTAAATCAAACCTTTCATGAACAAAAAAACAATTAAAAAATAGTTTGAACAAAAACAAAAAAAAGAAATAAAAGAAAAAAGAAAAATATAGCAGTCAAATTAATTGTATTGTATCAGAACACCAGCAGATTTCCTAAGGCGGGAAACTCGCCTGCGATGGCCACGACCTTGCTTGTGCTGTTCCCATTCATGTCCTCCCCGCAGCACCCGACCTCCACAAGCCTGTGTGCCAGTTGCTAATCAAGGTGCTGGGTGGGCTCAGCGATCCAAAAGCTCTCAAGCATGATTACACTAACCTTGCAGATGAATTGGGTCCACAGGTTCCTCCCGACCAGTTTCAGTTCATCACGAGGCGGAGCCGGAGGAGGCGCAGGCTCCGACCTCGGCCCAGAGCTACCATCTTCTTCACTTAAGAACGATTTGATAATTTCCACGGCCACGGCCACCACTTCTGTTGACCATTTCTTGTTCGATCTGCCTGCCAAGAACACAAATCGAAAGACAAGGAAAGAAACAGCCGTTCTAAATGCAGCTCGTAGCACATACAAGAAGCAGATTCCGTTGCGTCAATTTTATGTATGTTCCATGAAAACGACGCATGGAGTCGTGTGAGCCTTCGCTTCTGGTCAAAGAAGCACATGATAGGCACGAGAATTTATGATAGACAATAATAAAGAGCATACATGAAGCATAAGTCTACTACTTAGCATAAAATCTTAGATAAATTAATATTTAAACATCATTACCCTAAAAAATCAAATAGAAATTAAATCTCAAAAACGTAATAAATATGAATATACAATCTCGAATGACTTATCATAAAATTTCTAGTAAATCAATATGAATAACGTAATAAAATATTTTAAAATAATTAATAAATTTAAGATATACAATATAAGTATTTGTGATATCAAATATCTGGATTAATCGTGATGATATTATATTCATGATTATAATATTATAAAAATTAGGATTTAATGAGGTAATTTATCCTCATGATGATCCCGTCATATATAAGTGTCTGCCAAGAATTTTTATAAAACATGATATTTAAAATAAAATTTTTAATATTATATTTGATAATATTTTAAATAATAATATCTCAATTAATATATTTATGAAAATTATTAGAGATTAGTCATCACATGAGATTTCCATTGTTAAGTATATGTATCACATAATTAACATAATAGTACAAAAAAAAAATCACAATAAAAAATATAATAAATTCACTAAAATACTTAAAAATACCTAGCAAATAATAAAAATTTTATATTATATATTTGCCAATGAGCCTAAAAAGAAATGAATTCCAAATGGATACCAAATATTATTGAAATTATAACTACATAATATTAGTCTCATGTGTTAGCTACCAACATGTGATATCGAATTAAGTCAATAATAAAAATAATAAAATTAATATGAATAATTCAGATAAATGTATAAAAATTTTATTTTTTAAATTAATAAAGATTTTTTATTATATGATGAATATGTATTCGTTTGTATATATTTCCACCACATTTATTTCATTTAGGTGCAAATACAACATTAATGCAGTAGAATTTATTTAAATTAATACTCGGTAGATTAATAAATTCTCTAATATAATATTTTTCTTTGGTCGTAACTTGGGCTAATTGAAAAATCATCAATTTCAATAAGAAAAATAAATTGATATATTTTTAGAAAATCTCTATATAAATATATGATCTCATTAATATCATAAATTAATAATTCTTTTAAATTACTAATATTCATTATTTATGGAGGTCTAGCTTTTTATGTAATATTCATTATATCACTTCTTAAATATATAATGTTCAGTATTTTTTTATAATTAAATATAATTTATTCTTTATATTAATTAAATAAATATGATATATAAACTCAATTTGTAACCTATTTAAATTAATCTAATCAAAATTCAACAAATTCAACTTTGTCAGGTCAGGTTTGTAACCTATATAAATCAGTTTGTAACACCAGAATTCAACTCTGTTGAATTTCAGTGGCCACTAGGCCACTGCCTAACTAACCAATGCCAACCATAGTGAGGGGGCACAAGCAATGGCCTAGTGTCATGGCCAGGCCAAGCCACGGGTGGCTTGGACCATGACTGGCCCGACATTCTTGGCTAAGGAAGTCGAGCCATCAAATCATGCCAAACCCAGCACGGCCATGCCACCAAAATTCATGTTGTGCAACCCCAGCAAGGCCCAATTGACACCTCTATATTAATATATCATTATAACTATATAAATATATACATATATCACTATA
This sequence comes from Sapria himalayana, assembly GCA_029783825.1. Lineage (NCBI taxonomy): Eukaryota > Viridiplantae > Streptophyta > Magnoliopsida > Malpighiales > Rafflesiaceae > Sapria > Sapria himalayana. The sequence goes on from JAREIK010003431.1 coordinate 5,772,770, forward strand.
TATTGTTATATCTATACATATATAGATAGGTGCATAACTATATAGCTATAAATATATAACTATATAATGATGATGTGTGTGTGTGTGTGTTATATAATGATATGTATAGATATATACATATGTAAATGTTATATATATATATATATATATAATCTATTTTTAAGTGAACAGTATTTCAAAAAACACTGCTCATTTGTTTTCAAAAACATATTTTTTAGAAAATTATTTATTTAACATAAATAAGGTAATTTTTGTATTAACAAATAGACATAATCTTAAACATTTTTAGTTTTAGGATCATTTATCTTAAATTTTTTTTAAACCAAGACTTTTTTTATAATATTTTCATTTTGATACCCAAAACCATAACTTACCTAAAAAATAATTTTGTTACTTTTTAATTTTATAATCTATCACCCAAAAATATTAAACTTATAGGCATTTAATAAATAATATATTATAAGTGATGAATATCATGATAATGATATTTATTTTTTTAAATTAACTTTATCACTTTTACTTTTATTTTATTTCTATATTTTTTTCACCATATTCCAATACAAATCTTCATCATGAAAATAATAAAAATGACATACATTATTATTTCTCAGCATCTTAATATAATAACAAAATTATATTTTTACCATTTTATTGAATTTCATAAAAATAGATAAAAATTAATTTTTTCATTTAAAAACAAACAATATAAGATAATAACTAATAAAACTAACAAAATTAGAAAACACCCCACGAATAAGTATAACAAGACCATTAGGTATACGCACAAAAAATTCAATACGAACAGATCTAGTAGCCTACCATACAACATCTAAAAATACACCACTAATGGCTTCCTCCCTGTCTGAGCACCCATGTCAGCTCTTTCACCACCGCCATGTGAAAAAATCTAGTTGGACTAATCATACTAACTTTATTCTATTTGAGTGTAACTGCAAATACATACATCTTCCTTTAATGAATCTCTAAGAAAATTAGAAATATTCTCTCAATAAAAATTTGGGTCCATAAAATAGTGTATTGCTCCTCCAATAAATATGGCAAATCCCTTTACACGATGAAAATTTGGGCCTATGCAAATAAAAAATATAATAAATTTGATCACCCAGACTCTCCATCGATCTCTTTACACAATCATGTCCAATAACTAAATTCCCAATGAAGTAACTCAATAAATATGTGTCTTTAACTGAGTTATGGCCATCTTTTTTCCTTCAAACACACATTTTCTCTAGCACTGATGCACCGTGCACCACCCTTCAATTACAATAAATGCTATGATAACATATGAAAATTAGGGTTTTTAAGAATTAGAGTTGGGGTCATGAAAGAGAAAAAGAAGAAAAATAACAAGAATAAAAATAATTTTTTTCAATAATTTCAATAAATGAAAATAACATATAAACTCAAGTCGTGACAATCCACATTTTAGGTATTCGCATACAAATTGAAAATAAATAAAATAAACTAGCAAATAATAATAAATCTCAACCCACATAATGAACCTTATATATAATTTTCTAACAAATTTTTTTAAAAAAATATAATATTCAAATTAAAATTTTTAATAATATATTAAATAATATTTTTATAATGAAAATACAATATAATTTTTTATAACAATAAGAAAATTTTCACATGTAAAATTTGTTATATTTAGATTCGTTCGCCACACTATTAATTTAATGTATATGCGATTTTAATATTAATATCATTATTATTAGAATATATTCAAATTTTTATAAAATTTATCATTCATTTAACAAATTATAATAATTTTATATTTTATGTAAATTAATATATTCTAAAAAAAATCTCATTGTGATATCTAATATTATTAGAATTCAACATACCTACTATTCAAATTTTATGTTGAAATAAAAATATTCAATCATATTTAATAAATAAAGAGATTATTGAAATTATAATTTCTATTGTTTAAGAGATAATTTTTTTATTTTTAAAATTCATGATTATTTTCAATAATACCACTAACATGTCTTCTTATATATACACACTTACATCTTATATTAGACATAAATATATCTGTCACATGATTGATATATTTCAATAATAAAACATATTACAAAAATTTTATTTTTATATTTAAAGAATAATTCAATTAGGATGTCAATGTCTAGCATTATTAAATTCAACCTACTTAATATTAAAATATTATGTATGGTACAATAAGATTCAGTTTGATTTTGTAAATAGTAGTATCATTAAAATTATAATAATTTCAAATTTTATTAAATAATTTTTTTTAAAAAAAATATTAGATATTTTTTATGATACCACTAAAATATAATTTTTAGTACACGCTACTACATCTCATATTATACTTAAATATATTTATTATATCGAATTGAAATTCATATGAAAATTGAAAAAATTTAAAATTTTAAAAAATAGCTTAACTACTATATTGTTTAGCTAATTACAAAGATCTAATAATTAAAATAGAATGCATATAAAATATTTTAAATTTAATAATTATTTATATGAACTTGCCATTGAAACCAAATTTAATAATTATTTCTTCATAAAATTAGCTAAGAGAAAATGATGAATAAATTCATTTAATATGTATAACCTTTCGAAACATTAGACATTTATTTATCAAAAATTGAATCTACATACAAATAATGATATTTAAGATATTTATTAATAATTAAAATTGATGGATAAAAATTATTTTTCATATATTTCTTTTTTTTCAAGAAATTTGTTAAAATATTAACTAATTTTTTTATTGCCTTTAATCCTTTATTATTTGATATTTATTATTAATTCAATTAATTATTGCATGCATAATATATGTTTAAACATTAAAAAAAATAAAAAAAATTATTTGAAAATCAAAAACTCAAGACAAATCTAATTAAAAAAATACAAAAAAAAATACCAAACAAAACTACACAAACTACATAATGAGAAACCATTGAACAAACAGGGGTGAGCCTTTAGGTATTGGCCAATTTGCACATAGCATAACAAACTACATCCTAACCTGACCACCACTATTGGAATGAGTAGTCATGGTACAGAAATTATATAGTGTATCTCTCAAAATTTTTTGAGAATACTTGTATTGCTCATAAACTCTCTTCAAAATATAATAACTATTTACTCTTGAGTTAAGTACTCATGAGTGAATAATAAATAAATATATATGATATAATTATTTACTCCTAAATTAATTATTGAATAGTCAAAAATGAGAAAATAAGTTATGAAAACAAAAATACCTAAAAAATATTAAGCATTTGTTACGGTCTTACCAAAGAATAAATCTTCATATTCCCTAAATTATCTATAATATTTTTTGTCTCATTTATAAAAATAACTTCTAATTATCTCTCTGCTATGACTAATATTCTAACATTGTGCAATGTATTGAGAATCTCTTATTTCTGTCTCTACCACGACGAGCACTTCCCATATTACCGAGGTAAGTATTATGCCAAGAAGTTGTTCTTTCTATCTCAACCCAACAATCACATCAATTTCTAATGAGAAAACATCCAAGAACTAGGTAGATTGAAGGCAAAATTTAGTAAAGTGACCAATTATCTACTTTGGCTCTCTAAGCTCCTCAAATATCAATGTTATCATCTAAGAGACTATATCATATATCCGCATGGTCCAAAATAAATAAAAAAATATTGTAAATTCTCATAACACACCTTGAATGTAGTACAAAAGATACAAATTTAAGAATCTCGATAGATTAACACAAGACAATGATTAATTGAGAATTAATCAATAATCATGTCTTATCCATCTCATCACTGAGAGAATCATCTATCATATGATCAAGTAACAAGTTTTTTTTTTTGACTAAAGAACCACACATGAACTTCAACATCTCATTCTGCATAATTTCTCTATCATAGCTCTTACATAGTAATAACTAAAAAATTTATATTATTCAACTTATAGTTGTTAAATCGAGATTTAAATCGGGAATCAGAATACTTGATGAGTAAATCGAGAATCAAGAATTAAATCGAATCGCGAATCGAATTTTTTATGATTTTTTTTCACGTTAATTAATTCCTATTTACTACAGTTGCTAATCTTTTTTTATATTTTAGTTTTAATTTTTGCAATTTTTTTTTGTATTTTATTATTTTTTCAAGTTAAATTCGTAATACCAAATGTTGGGGTTATTTTTTTCACATTAATTAATTCTTACAGTTGACAATTTTTTTTGATATTTTATTTTTTATTTTTGTGACTTTTTGAAGATCTCGGTCCCTTGAAAATCAGTATTAAATCAATTCATGTGAATTGATTCACGATTCAGCGATTTAGTCTTTGATTCATGTATATTTTTGATACTTTTAACGTGTCAGATTGTTTACCCAATGAATCGTGAATCGAATCATAAATCGAATTATGAATCATACGATTTTAATAACAATGATTCATCTAACAACAATAGCATATGAGGAAAATATCACAGTAACAACATGCATGCACACCACCACAAATACAATAAAATATCCCAAGAGCCACAGCACACAATCACACCACATTGCACCACATCATAACACCATATTGCATCGCATTATTGAGCATTCACTACACTACACCACAACACAAGACCTGTCACACACACCACCACACCATCGAACAACACAGACACATTGTCATGCTAGACATGGTCATGCACAAATTATCACATGCACCACATTATATGGTTACATGCATCATACACATCAAGTCATATTGCCTTAAACACACCAACACTATCATGCATCACACAATTATGCACTCGCATTCTCCCTTAGAGATAAGCAACCTCTAGCTCTGATATCATAATAAAAAATAAGCATATAAAAATAAAAAACTCAATAAATGATTTCATACAAAAGGAATATGTAATCATAACATATATATATATATATATATATATATATATATATATATTACAACATGTTTTATTCAAACAAATAATGAATTTTATGAATTTAATAAATTTGAAAATTTTGATGATATCATGAGCTTGATGACCTAACCTACTATGAGTCTATGACTCTTCCTCAATAAGCAAAAAACATAGAATTAATAGACATGCATCTAATTTATGGATACATTTCAATATAATAAATAAAAAATAAAAATAATAATGAATAAAATGAAAATTTTAGTCTAATATAAATATTATAATAAAATATATTTGCAAATTTAATAAATGATATGAGTCATCTAAAAAGACATTCCAAATGACAAACCAAAATTCATAATGTACTAGACCCTAGCATTCCTAGCATACTGTAAGTGACATTGAATCTAATTATGTTCAATCATAGCATTCAAATGCAACAAACAATTGATAATATAACAGTTAACAAGAATTATAGCGAGTATGTGGCTTCCCTAAAATTTAAAGTATTAGCATATTTCATTCAAAATTATATTACCAATAACTCTCTTATCATATAATTTACAACATAACTATCACTCTATAATATCATAAAAAAGTATGGAGATCATACACAATACACAAAGTTCCTACTTTAACATAGGACTTGAGAGAAACAAATATCTCAATAATCAAAGCACCAAAAGTCACAGAAGCTGAATCTGATGAGTTTCAAGCTTAAGACCTAATGCCTTTAGACAATGACATTAGTTATCATATTAAGACATGATCTTTAACATAAGCATACAATACAAATACTTACAAGATGATCAATCATTCCAATATTATACTCATTCAAAATCTTAAGAATTCTTATGTCATCCAATATATTAATAGTAATATAATCGTATACATCATAAAAAAGGCAACAATAAAAATACTTAATAATTAAAAAATTTATACCATAATAATATTGTATGTGATCTCATATATATATATATATATACTACAAAGTAATTATAAAAACTCGAGTCAAAATATTAATGTAAAATTCCATAGAAAACTCAATAAAAATCATGAATATATAATGAGATGTTATAGATAGGTTTGGATAGGAACAACCCACATGTTGAGTGCTCCCATCCATAAAGCATTAAATAAAAAGTAGGAGACAAACTCAAATTGTAATACTTTCTCTTAAACTGATACATAAATATCCAAAAAATTCCAGCTAGGAGTAAACAAAAGTAAATTGAGATCACTTTAAGAAAATATAAAAATAATTATTTCAGGCATAAAGTACACCAAAGTACAAAACTCTTTTGTAGCCTTGAGGCACAAGACGCAATTAAGGCACTAATTTTTTTTAGGTGCAATTTGCATAAAAAAAATAAAAATTATATATTTTACTAAATAATTATTTATAATTTTTATTTATTAATAAAATAATATCAAAAATAAAAATTAAACATCATTAGTATTTTCATTATCACGGTCATTCAAAATTATAAAAGAAAATTTAATTTCAATAATTTAACAAATAAAGTTCAAAATTTAAACTTTAAATATATCACATCAAACATAATATTAAAATATCACCAATGATTTCCTTCATACTCATAGTCATAGGTCTTCCTCAATCCTATAAAATCATCATCACTATATTTCATTTCATCATTACCCTTGAATTCTCTCTCACTCTTAAACTCTATCTCATTTTCATCAATTGAAACAAGAATAAGAATATATTTTGAGCTTGATAACGTTGACTTTGATATTGATGTTTTGATTGTACTTATTTTAGCTCTAGTATAAACCTTAAGCTCTTCACCTAACCAAGCTCTTGCAACATCACCTCATGTTAAATCAACACCCTCAAATACCATACCAACTTCTACAATATCTTGATCTTCTATTTTTCTCATTAATCATTTATTATTATCATCCATATCTTTTAAAAAAAATAAGAATAATTATATGATGCTCATTTATTATTTAAGCATTGATATTCTAACTTATTTCTTCTCTTGCTATGAATCTGAAAAAAATATAATAAATATTAGATTATATATTATATTAAATAATATAAGAAAGATATTCAATTCATATATAATAATTTAAATTCTCAAAAATAATATAATTCCTTTTACAATCAAATGTACTACATGTTATGTTGAGAATCCACAATATAAACTTTTACAAATTTTATTCAAATATATCCCATCACTCAACTATAATTAATATAAATAAATTATCAACTGAATATTTTATATATAATAATTTAAATGCAGTAATCAACAAAAATTAAATAACTAGCTTAGAAGTTTATTCGTTTTTCTAATGACAAATTCATTGTCAAAATAATCTCTAGCATGCATCTACAAATCTAATTATGATATAATAACATCTTGTTTACCTTTTACTTTCATCAATTTCGAGATATATTTATATACATCTTAAAAAATCTTTGAATCTATGTCCACTGCTAATTAATATGAATCATAATAGAATTTGGGTTCAAAAAATATCCAATTAAATGCAACAAGTAATAAATCTGAATCTCCCACCTGCTAACAATAATTTTTATAATTTCGTTATATTTTTCTTCTCCCATTAAGACATTTGACAATCATTTTTTTTTCCTTTTTCATGACAACATAAATATAACTCATAAAAGGTCTCTTTTCACCATCTAGCAAGCAAATAACACGTACAATACCAAGAATGTCCGACATCTTCAAATAAAATACTAGAATATTCCAAAAAATGAGGCATAAAAATTATATTGGCTATATATTTTCCATGGTTATGAAAGGCGCGCCTAAAGCTCGGGCGCCACCACTCCCGGAAAAAAAGCCTCGCTTCAGGCTAGGCGCAGGCGGGTGAGGCATAACAGGCATCGGACAGACGCGTTGTTATGAAACCAAGGCGTCGGATAGAATCGTAAAAACGTGTCAGTTTGGTAACCGATGAGTTTTTACGATTCTGACACGGCTAACGGGGAGGGGAGAGAAGTTGGAAGCTGAGGACGAGGAGCACACCGCCGAGGTGCCGACAGTACCTAAGGTAACCTAATTCTATAATCTGTAACAGGGGGGGGGGGCGTGTTGGAAGTTGTAACGGGAGGGGGGGTTCAAAGTATAATTTTAATTATTTTAAATACAGTAACGGGAGGGAGCAGGGGTTAGAGGGTTTTAATATATTTTTTTTATATTTTAATTATTATTGTTTATTTAATATATATGCAAAATATAATAAATAAATAATTTATTTATAATTTTAAATACATGATTTTAAGAATAATAATAAATATGCAATATTAAAATATGAAATATATAAATATAAATACTTTTTTGTAGTATGTAATATTTAGTAATATATAATATGTAAGTATAGGGAAAGAAGAGAAGTATAAGGAAATCATGGAAATCATTGATAAGAGGTGGAAGGTTCAACTTCATCGGCCTTTGCATTCAGCTAGGTATTTTTTGAACCCACAATTCTATTATGATACAGAAGGATTAGGAATTAACCTAGATTCAAAAATCTTTGAAGATATATGTTGCATTTCGAGATTGGTGAAAAACAGAGATGAACAAGATGTAATTATATCACAACTTGACTTGTACATGCATCCTAGAGATCATTTTAGTAATGAGTTTGCCATTAAAACAAGGAAGACTAAACCTCCAGATTAGTCCTTTAGTTTTGTTAATTAGTGCATTGAAATTATTATATATGTTTGGTTAAAATAGGTAAAATATTCAACTAATAATTTATTTATATTAATTGTAGCTGAATGGTGGGGTATGTTTGGATCAAGTTCTAGAAGTTTGCAAAAGTTTGCATTGAGGGTTCTCAACCTAACATGTAGTGCATCAAATTGTGAAAGGAATTGTAGTATCTTTGAGAATGTAAGTTACTAAAGCAATTATATGCAATTGAATTTGTGTCTTTAAGTTACAACATTATTTAATATAACTTAGATTCTTCAAAACTAAAACATTGAGATATAATCATGAAAACTATTTGTTTTTTCAGATTCATAGCAAGAGGAGAAATAGGTTGGACCATCAACGCTTGAATGATTTGGTGTACATTAAGTACAACCGAACCTTGATGAAAAAATACCCTGAGCATCATACCATTGATCCCATTATCTTGAAAGAAATAAATGATAGCAACGAATGGTTGATGAAAAGAATGGAAGATGAAGGTGTTGCAGAAGATGATTTGGTGTTTGAATGTAATGATTTAACATGGGGTGATGTTGCAAGAGCTAGTAGAGCTGAGGAGCTTAGGGTTTATACAAGAGCTAAACCAAGCAAAATACAAACACCAATACCAAAACCAAAGTCAAGACCATCTAGCACTAAACATACTCCTACTCTTGCTTTGATTGATGAAGATGAAGAGATGATCTATTCATCGGGAGAGGAAGATGAAAAAGAGGAAAAGTGAAAGATTAATGATGAGGATGATATTGATGAAAACTTTTTTGATTTAGATTTAGATGTAGATACATGAGTGTTTATTTTGTTTTAGAACTTTGAATATTTGTTATTTTGTTTTGAAACTTTAAATGTTTGGATGATGAGAGCACTATTAATATTTGATTTTTATCTTTGATATTCTTTAGTTTATTATTAGATAAAAATTAAAGATAATATTTAGTAAAATATATAATTTTTATGTGTATTAGGCTGGGTGCGCCTCAAATAAAAAAACCCGTGCCTCAAGTGTGCCTTGCGCCTTAAGGCCCCAAAAGGCTTTTGCGGCTCAGTGCGCCTTACGCCTTAAATAACTATGATATTTTTTCTGTTTATCTATTGCCCATTTACTTTCTGTCTAATCTGAACTAGTAAATATCTTCCTTAAATTATTTTTTGTTCATTGAGACAAGATAAGGTTTAAAAGACCATTGCAAAGCAAGTCTTTGCAGGGCTTAATAACTCCTTTTGCTTAGTAAATCACATTATCATATTAAGCAATTCTACTCTATTATAAATATATTCACTTATAAATATGGCTTGCTCTATTGTTTTCCTAATATGTAATAATTTTTTAATATTTTCCAACAATAAATCAAGATAATGTGCAACATATGGTGTCCAATATAAACGTTACCTTTTTAGTTTCAATAATCTTATATAAAGTTAAAATTAAGCATAAATATAAAAGTAATATGTACTGTGTAATGAGTTAAATAAATAAAAAAATTAAATTAAATTATAAATATATGTTATCATATAATTTGAAATATTATCTATTATAACTTAAACAAAAATAACATGAAAAAATAGATTAGTATAATTTTCACCAACTTAATATATTACCTTATTATTATTATTATAAGACACGATAGAATATTAATCAATGTTTAAGTATATTGACAACTCATTGAGATGAAAAATGAGTCATGCTAACTAGGTATGAACTAGCATGCCAGCTAATGAGGGTTGCATAGCATGGCCCAGTGATCCAGTGCCAACCTAGCTTATGTCGGGTCAAGTAGGTATATCTTTCAAACCTGGTAGTACTGGCCCATGGACATGACTCATGCCTAACACAAACTACTTAGGGGTGGTCCATGTTGCATATATATATATATAATATAATATATGAAATCAATAATATAATATAATATATGAATTTTAAAAAAAATAGCTTAAATAACATTAAAAACATCTTTAATTTAAAACTACAATATAATTTAAAATATATTAAATAAAAATGAAATATATTCACATTTTAAAATGAAAAAATCATCATAAATAAAAAAATGAGCTAATTATAATACTCTTGATGCTATATAATGATCACAATCTACCATTATATGTCTATTAGATTCTGATCTTCACGGGTCTAAATTTCTATTTTATTATTTAATTTATTTTTTTGTTCTAGAACTAAAAGACTTATATGTGCATCTTCTTAATTTTTTAAGCATGTCAAAACTTTTATAAAATTTTATCCTCCTATTTGAAATGATATTCACATCAATAAAAAAATATTCAAATATTACACTAAATATCAAAGTAATCAATAAATCACGTGTAATTTTAAAAACACAAAATATAAATTCATATAATTTTTATTAATATAATATATTAAAATTTTTTATATCATTGTGAAACAAGATATAATAAAAACCAATGCACAACTATATCAATATCTCACACATATTTGATAGCCCACGTCATTTACCATTAGTAAACTAAATGAAAAAATCATCACTCCAAACATTACATTAGTTTTTGTACTCGAAGGCTCGTTAGTACTACCATAAAAATTTTCATAATATTTAAAAAAATTTATAATCATTCATAAATTTTATTTTGTTTCTTGTGATCAAATCATGCAAATGCATATGAACATAATTTTTTCTATCCCATAAATCTTAAACTTAAGATATATGCAAACAACTAAGTAATAAAAAAGTAGAATGATAGCTCAGTATTTTAAATATTTTTATTCTCTCTCAATAATCATGTTATTAAAATATAAGTATTATCTATATTAATAAAATACACTATTCATATTTCATATGCACATAAAGAGAATACAAAATGTGTGAGTGCATACAAACAAATTCAAGTTCGTAGTATCTTAAAAAATGTATATGAATTTTAAAATAAAAATTATATCTTAATCTAATTTATAATTATTATTTCACTAGTCTATTTTTTTTGAAGTCTAATATACATATTAATAACCAACATATAAATCTCATATCAGGTATATTGAATTTCAATAATATTTCACAACTAGCAGGAATTTTTTTAGGTTTACTAACTTACATAAATTATAAAATTATTATTATTTGCTAAATATCCTAATATTTTTTTAAGAATTTTGAATTTATTATAACGAGTGACAAGATAATTTTAAGTTAGCTTGTATTATTAGCTATAATATAAAAAATCTCAGCCAATGAACCCTCTCTTATAGTTCTTACAAATATATTTATTGAGATATCATTATTTGTATTATTATTTCATATTCCCTAAAGAAACTCATATGACTCACATATATGACAGGTCATCATAAAGATATAAAATATAACGAAAACTATATTATTTTTATATTTAGTTTTCAATTAGAATTAATATAATAAATGATAACACAATCAAAAAAAATATTATCATGACTAATAAATACATCAGACACCACATATAGCACTCTACTATATTTTCTAATATTATTAATTATTAATTATTTATTAAATTTATAATTTTTTATTATATCAATCATACAGGTCAACATAAGAATTTTATGATAAATGAGCTAGATATATGTATACATATAATGAAGAAATATAAGATCTTCCAAAAATTTAAGTTAAATACTCATACTAGAAACCATCCAAATAATTCTCTCTTACAAACTTATTATTATAAATGAATAAAATCATTGAATTTAAAGTTGATCCAAATTTAATTATCTCGCAACTAAGTTTAGTTTGTCTAAGATCTAATATATCATATTTTTTAGTGCATTATTCGACATATCTCCTAAAATATTCAATTACATCACTAGTTTTACAATTATAATTTTTTAATAAAATCTACAATGCATTGAATTTTCTTAAATTTCGCCAATATTTTTCTTTTTTATTTTATTAAAATAGGTTCACACTATAAAAATTCATTGATAAAACTTATGTTTTTCAGGTATTTAGACTAACTATGACAAGGAGACTTATCAATTTAAACCTTTCAATTGGACAATTGGTATCTAAATCAAAACTATTAACAACATTAATTATGTAATACATATATTATATATTCATATAACTTTAAGACTAGTATCTAGCATACAACACAAAAAAAGTTATGAATATATACATTGCAAAAGTTAACATAACCTACCATGATAATTCTGTGGATCATGGTTTATCAGATCAAACACCAACCACAAGTTACCAAATTAAATTATTAATGCAAAAAATAAAATTTTAATTATTAATACAAAAAATTAAAAATTATGTCTTTTGCAAAATTAAGAGAATTAGAGAAAAAAAATATGATATAGTAGTTTAAATATGAATATATATATATATATATATATATATATATATTATTTATTTATTTACAAGATTTTTAAAAATTAAGATATTCTTTTGTTAACTTTTTTTAGATATAAGACTTCTGTCAATTGGATTTTGTCCCATCCATTGGAGACATAATCCAAAAAACAAAAGAAGCTTAGAGTCTTAAAAAAAAATTAAGTGCTGAAACATGCATGACACGTCAATGATCATTCTAACTATTGACATCGTGTCGCAATGGCAAGATTGTCAGTGTGACATCAAAATTCAAATATTTTCCAAATTAATTTATGATAAAATCGGGTCAATTAGGTGTCAATCCATACCAACTAGATTTCATTTAATGGGCACTTGAATTGCACACAAGATATCTGGACAATTTTAAAAATTACTATAATGTGCATTTCACATGTTTAGTCAAATCAATTTTTATGATTTTTACTCGAGCTCAACCCAAAACCACAACCCATCCACAACCCAGACACGATCCAAAACCATGACCTAGGCACGACCCCAATTTTTTCACCCAATCTGGTTTTGAAAAGCACAGATCAAGCTAGAGCTAGTAACAAGCCGAACTAAGTTTTGAATATTTTAAGCTCGGCTTGTTAATTTATGAGCGAGCTCGAGCACGAGCCGAGCTTTTGAATGAGCTTAAAATCAGGTTCAAGCTTGGCTTGATAATAAAAAATTTGACTTGAGCTCATGAGGCTCATTTTTCATATGAACGAGATTGAGATTAACCTCAAACTCAAATCCAATTCAGAGCACCAATGCGCAGAGCCAAAGCCAACGAACGAAAGGAGAGATCAACGAAGAAGGAAGAACAAAAAAAGAATTTGGATGGTTGTCAGCTGCCGTTTGCTAGAGCTGGTGCAGTGGGTGGTGCTTTCAAAGTATAGGAAGAATTTAAGAATATGATTTTTAATTTTCAAATTGACAATGACAAAGAAAGAGAGAAGATCGAGCGAGGCATCTGCATTAGCAGCTATCGGCAGAGAACTGAAGATTTTTATTTTGGGTTGATGCAACTAATATAAACGATGTTGTTTTTTAATGCCCAGACTCTGATGGGATCGGGCTTGGACTTGAAATTTATCAAGCCTAAATTTAAATTAAGGGTCAAGCTTGACTCATTTAGCTAACGAGCTAAGCAGAGCTAAGCAGAGTTGAGCATGAGTAGCTTGGCTCATTACCAGCCCTAGATCAAGCACTCAGGCCATGCCGAGCTAGTTTTGAAAAGTTGACCTTGTAAGGTCATGCCTAGGTCACTTTTTGCAGACCATGACCAGGTCACCTAGCTCATTTTCCACAGCTGTCTATAGCTCATTTAAAATTATAACTTGAGTAAAGTCATGAACTGTCAAATCTTCTAAACTTAAAAAATATTTCATATCCTAAAAATCTAACTCATTCCAGAATCAAGATGATATGTACTTATTAATATATATGATAATTTCATAAGAATATTATCATATTACAAACCAACAAGCTTAGACATAATAGATAGATGATTCCTAGTTACTGGAGGCTCAAGAGTGATTACGTAGAAATAAATAAAAATAATAGATCAAGCTACATTTTTTGAACTCTTAGTTTATTTTTTTTTTTGTCTCACTAAAAAATAAGTAATGCTAAAAAATAAGTTATGCTAAAAAATAATACTAAAACTCACTAATATTCTACTAGATTATGATAAAATATTTGTATTCTTTTTGAATACTAAAATAATTAAAAAATACATATTTTAATAGTCTAGGTATCATCTTAGACTTGAAAAAAGATCCTTTACAAAATAAATAATCTCAAAAATATTGAGTGATAAATTGAATATATTTTTTCTAATCATTCACAATCATAAGGGGAAAACAATAAAAAATAATAAAATAAAATATTTAATTAATGAGATAATTTATAATTAATACCAAAACACCCCAAGAACATTTCGAAACAATCATACCAAATAGGAATATTCGAGTTATCTTAACTAAATATATATTATTCATTTTTATAATCTCATTCTATGATATTATGCTGACACATAAAATCTAATATATGATCTAGTGATCAATACAGCATAATAAATATTAAAAATATCTGACACATACTCAAATAAATAGTCACTCTCAATATTTTTATATTTTTATTAAATTAATTTTATATTTTTTTATAGAATAACAAAAAAATGATCAAAAATAGAAAAAATCATCAAGTCGAATGCAAAAAAAAATATTAATAAAAATGATAAATATTTTAATTTTTATGTCAAGTCTCGTCACTATTAGGTACTCAGATATATGAATATATCAAATTACATGAGTCTTTACTCATATGAGTTTGGCAAGCAAAATAGGAAATACAATCTTTTACATCAAAAAAAAACTAAAATCTTTGATATGTTTAAAAGATTAAAAAATAGACATGTGAAACTTCAAAATTTATAAAATACATTTCACGAAACTAGTAAGAAATTAAATTTACATATAGATCATAATGTTCATGTTCAAGACAATAACGACAAATAAAATTTTATTATGAATAAATTCATATGATGAAAAAATTTATTCTACTGTATTCCTTTTCTTTTTTCATGTAATTTATTGATACATTGACTAATTTTTTTATTCAATTATAATCTAGTTTTTTTTGTAAGTCACTGATATTCAGTGTCCAAGATATTTACAAAACAAAAATAAAAATAAAATAAATATAATTATAAAAATTATAGAGTGAGCAACCAATGAGCCCGATCCCACTACACTACTACACATCACCCCACCTCCTACAAGACAATAATGCATGTTGTATTGTATCCGTTATACAAATTATAATCTAGCATAGTGCCTAGAATAAAATGACACAAAAATAGAGAACAAAAAAGCTAACACAACTTGCCTGAGAACGAATGAGTCTTCTAGTATGTGTTTTTACTTTTTCAATGGCTTCTGCGAGCATAATTTTGAGATCATAATCAAGGAAAGAAAGTGTTTCTTCTATATTTCCAAGCAATTCTCTCTTTTCTCGATTTCGTAACAATTTGAGAAGAGATTCTTCAAGGGAATCCAATATGTTATCACCCTTCATTTTGGTAAGGCAAGCGCTAAGAAAATCATCAAACTCTCGTATACCAATGGCTTGTCGCAATCCTTGAGTATAATTAGCATTCGGCTTGTATATTTCATAGACTTCGGTGAGCAATCCACTATTGATCATGCTATCAACCCTTTGATCGACGTAGGAGTCCAGCACAGAGTTTGCAACATCAATACATATGAAGCAGCAATGAAATCTGCCATTGCTGATAGAACCCCACTTCTGTGATGAAATATGTGAGATGATTACATCAAACAAGAACATGGTTTTCTTACAAAAAAAAATTAGAAAGGATTACAAACCTCAGCAGTCTTTCCTTCATAAATCTCGCTGGGAAGAATACCCAATTGCTCATACAATCTGAGAAATTGGTTAATCTGCAAATAAGAAAGGATTCAGGCATGTCGAAAAGAACACTTCTAACAATTTATAGAGCACAATTCAGCAGAGTTCTATATTCCACCAGTTGTTAACATAAAAAACACATGGAAAAATAAAACGAAAATCAGAACAAGATGTAACAATCCTGAGGCAATAAATGTGCATGCAAAACTCTGTCGGATGCGAAGAAACAAATTCGAAACCAAACTTTTCTGTTATTATTTGGATGAACTCTGCTTGCCGCAACAGGATCGATACGTTTGAGGTCCTCATAACTGTAACAAATGTTTCCTCCTGTGGAAAACACAGCACCCAATCCATCAGTTTATCTGCTATGGAGATCCAGAAGATAATGAAATCCATAGCAACTAACAAGCAAACCCAAATAGACAAGCGACGGGGTTGTTGGCCTGTTGCATACCAGTGCAGCCATTGAAATGATCATTTGGACTTAGATTTTCAGCTGTATCATCTAAAAGATACGGGCTCACAAGAGCCTAAAAATGGTTGATAAACAAAAGGGTGGTTAAGAATCCATTTGGATTCTGAAATTCATTGAAGAATGAAAGAAATACAGAAGATTAATGCCTGAATGTAGTAATTTGTCCCTCCGACAACAACTGGCAAGCAGCCACGCGATGCTATTTCATCTATAAGCTGGAGGAAGGAAAACCCAATTGAAGGCCAGAAACAAAAATTGACATCAGAAGAAGATGGCAGGAGGGTTTCATCTATAAAAACCAATAGTAACAAAAACAAGACAGGTAGAGAAACAAACTGACTGTAAGAGCAGAATCCCTAAACTCCTTGACAGTGTATTCTGTACATGGGCTTACAGTCCCCAATAGATGATGGGGCACTCCTGTAAAAAACACATTTCAGCAGCTTTGATGCAAAGTGAGATGAAGCAGCACCCATGAAGTAAAGTGGTGATTTCTAGTAACTAATGTGATTAACTAGCAGTGTAGGATTACACAATCACCAACACATCGAATCTAATAAGAACTCATTGCTTAAATATAGTTATGTGAGAATAATATTAGAATGACTGATAATCTGGGACATCCTTGTGTTGTATACATATAATAGAGATCATGCATTTGTGTGATGACAAGTTACTTCATCAATGTGCAGTAAATCTTGGGTTTGAGACTTATCATATGCAGCCTTTCTGATTTTAGAAAATAAGACTGTTGAGATATTAACCTCTTCTATACCTCACAATAAAACAAGAGCTTTGTGCAGTGTGTATGACCTCCACCTCATATGCTAGTGTGATCCACTAGCACTAACACTTTAAAACTTTTTTTCGAGAAATTATTATCTCATTTTGAGCTATTTTTTTTTACATAAGGAATTGATATTCATAGAGAGTATTTTTGCCAAGGAACCTTTTTGCTCATCAATTGGAAGCTTATTAGTGAGAACATCAAGCCCATTGTAGACCTGCATGGAATCAGCATTAACAATCTCCATGGGAAAGTAGGTTGCTAGGTCAGCTGCTAGCTTGGACTTTCCTGAACCAGTGGCACCCATTATCACCACCACCTTCAGCTTCTCCCTTTCCATCCCTATTAGGATTCCCAAAGAAAATTTCACAGCTTCAAATAAGTTTATATAGTTCAGTTGAATGGCTAAAATCAAAATAATCCCTTGCTACCTTAGTCACACAATACTTGCTTGTTTACTCGTTAAATTTCAACTTCGGAAGCACAAAAAAAAATGTCCAAATTGACATGTATTAATGCTTTAATTTATTGAACAAAAAGTGTGAAAATTAAGCAACGTTGCCATCTGATTTATCAAAAAAAAAACATAAACCCAAAAATCCGATTGACCCAACCCAATCAAACCCAAAAATAGAAAAAACCATTATAGGGCTGTGGATTGATTTTTTTCAACCCAAATTTATTGAAATGGGTTTCAGGTTATAAATTTAAAACCCATTAAACCCAACCCAACTCATGCATATATGTCTTAATTATATGTTTGTCTATATATATATATATATATATATAGTTATTTGTGGTGTTATAATATCAAGTATGTATTGTAGATTAAAATTTTGAAATAATGAAGGCATAAAGTCAACTTTAGAAGAGAAATACCATGAGATGAAAGGTTCGATTATATTGAATTAAAAGAATTTATTATTTATAATTTGATTAAATAAATTTTGATTTAATTTTTGTTACTTTTGATTTTATTTGTGTTATTTTTTTAAAAGAAAATTAATTTTTTTAGTAAATTTTAAATTAATAATTAGGCATGATATGAACTCATATTTAAAATAATTAAAATTAATATTTGGACATAAATTCAACTTGAGGACCAATTTATAAATTGAATAGTTGAATTTAAACTCAATTTGATGTCCTACACTCCTCCTCGATTACCCAACCCAATTTGATTATTATTGGGTTGAGTTGGATTAGTTTGCAACAGGCTATGGGTTGGATTGGAATTAAATGCGATCAATATGCCTTGCTCATGTCGATTATTATTATTTTTTTAACCTGACCAACCCAATTTATGTACATCCATAAGTGAATGCATCGCCATCAAAAATGGGGAAAATTCTCATCTTGAAACTCATTCATATCTTCTTCGTCTTCTCCATGATGGTCACCATTCAGCATGAAAAGGCAAGCCCTCTTGCAAAACCAATTGCATGAAAGGCAATTTCATTGCTGGGCTAACTTTCCAAGAAACATACTTATTTTTTCCTCAGATATATTTTGATTTCTTCATCAATCTGCATTGCTCCATTTAGATGACTTTATTTTATTAAAATAGCTGCAAAATAATAGGAGAGAAGAAATTGAAAAACATTGATCTTTATTTTGAAATTAAAAAGCTTAAATCTTTTTTTGTGACAAATAACATGTCTTGTCTGGTCACTGGTAGCACACTCTCACTAGAAGTATCTTTCTCACCCACACCACCAAGAACCTTAACAAAACTATGATCTGATAACACACCAAGAAATACCCCACTATTCTTCCCAAGATTAATCATAATGATAATGTTGGGCACAGGAACGGATTCATTTGACAATATATGAGTAATAACTATACTTGATTAAGATACTATCACTATTGTTTCTAAAAATGCATGCAAAAAATTACAAGCATGTGCAAATTAATCTCATAAATCTCAATAAAAAAATTTGACTTGGATTAGGGTGAGTGACGAGTTTGATTGGGACGACTGATGAGTTGGGAATTGTCATCCATAAAGTAAAAAAATACAAAATAATAAATAATAAATATGAACCATTTATAAAACCTTCAGAATAATATATAAATATCTAAAATATTAAACTTAGAGGAAAAAAAAATTAGCACATACCTTTTCAAGATCTTCATAAAAATATTTATTAACAAATCAATTATATAAACATAGATTATAATAATCTCATTCTTAAATTTATCCATAAGAAAAAAAGTATCCACATTTATATACATCATCTACTTATAAAATATTAAATTAAATATTATTTTAATTATTATCTGACTATCATAATTGAGAATAATAAGAAACGTAAAAGGATATCTAATCTTCTTATAAATATATTTAATTTAAAATATCTCACAAATATTTATCGTCATCACTCTTAATCCTAGATTTTTATTAGATCCTAAAATAATTATTTCTCTTATTTTTTGGAATAAAAAAAATTCCATGGAAAGTATAAAAATTTATAATAGACCACATCTTATTATAAGTAGATATCCAACTTGAATCTGAATACTTGACTAATGATAAATATCTGTGATCACTAAATAAAATATCAAGGTTTAAAATTTATTCGCATACCATAGTATGCGAACTATTCTATCAAAATAAATTTATCATGAACAATCTATGAAACAACTAATTATATTGATACTATAAATTATATCTAATTTAATAATAATCAAATATATAATCTTTCTAATCAATTACATACATGACTTACTAAGGCTCTCAATAGACATAAGAATCAATACATGAGTTACTAAGGATATCCACTATATCACAATAAAAAAGACTACATCTTTTATAACTACATACATCTTTTATAACAACACAATACACGTCCAATGGTAGGTCACTTTCATCCTAAGAAAGTAGTTGAGTATTCTAAAATATTTTATTTAAAAGTATGACTAAATATACTGATTGAGTTATGATAAAGATATGATATCCAGCACCTCTCCTGAGTGTGTCTCATTCTCCTAGAGAAAGAACATGCCAATATTATCTTTCTGTCTCTTGGGGTGCCTCTACCCAATCTCCGAGCTCTCTTGTTGCCACTATGTGACAAAGATGATGCAATACTATGACTGAATTGAAATGATCTCACATTAAATCCAACTATGTTCTCTTGTTTTTTTGTTACAGTACATTTTCACATAAATATCCTAAAATACAATGTTAATGCAAACATTTTAATTTTATTTATTTCACAATATTTAAACATGCAGACTATTTTTGGCCAACCACCATGTCTATACCACTGCCATCACCTCAATTGAGGCTACCGACACCATGTCTGCCACCACCATGGCCAAAAAAATTGAAGTTGCTGAATTGAAAATCACACCAACATCATTGCCATCACCTCAGCCACAAAAGAAACCCAAAATATCCATTGTATATGGATATTTTACTATCATATACAAATGTGCTATAGTCATCATCACAAACCATTAGTTTTGCTATTGCCAACATTGCCAAATGATACATCATCCGCATAGTGCAAAACCAATGACATTTCACCAAAAAGTAACCTATGATTAATGATATTATGTTAATACTCTCCTAGGATTTACTTTAGGAAGGAGTTGAAAAAGAGAGACAAAAGAGAAAAGAAAAACATTCATAAAAATTATTAAAAATAAAAATTTTAATTTTTGAATAAACATAATCATATATATATGTGATTTGAAGAATCACAAGTCAGATACTCTTAAACAATAAAAATAAATAAAAAAATAATAAACTAAAAGCTCGATAATACTAATTGAACCTTCATTTTAGGTTTCATTAATAGGCAACTATAGTATTCAATGTTGTATTTGATATTGTCATTGGAAGAAGACTCCACTGACTACCAATTGAATTTGAAGTACCTCAACAAAACCTATGACTATTACTTCAACACATGATCTGAAATATATTGATATCTCAATAATTTTACCACTAAAAATTAAAATAATTACATCTCATAATTCTTTAACCCAAGACATATTATCTTTGGCCAGATACGCTTGCTATTATGCTAAAGTAAAATTTTCAATATATATGCAATACAAAAACTTTTCATATGATCAATCATCTCTGTATTATTTTTGCTCAAATATATTTATCTTATAAATCATTATAAGATCCAATCTATTAGTATTTGAGTAATCACATTTATAATATTAAATGCATATTTAACAATTATACATAGATATTTAATTAGTATTTCAGCACCCATGTACATTTTTGTTGACTATGTTTAAGATGGGGGAGGGGTGTATATGTGGATAACATTTTTTGTTTAATCTCATTAGAGGTGTCAAGTGAGTCAAAAAGTTTGAGCACACAGCAGTGCATATCCCAGCACAACATAGTAAAAAACCATGTCTGGATCATAACTGTGCCATGTCATACCGGAGCCGAAAGTGTCTCGTGCCATTGGCATGAGTTTTTTTTTAAGCAATTATTTTTTAATGATTGCTATATTATTTCTGCTTATTTTGAGTGGATAGCGATAACCGACAAAATAGTGCATGTCAATGTCTTGCTTGATGTAATAAAAAAAACTTTTTTGAATAAATTTTGAGCCATTGCATTACGTCCAAAGGCTCATTTGCAAAAATTTAAAAACTATCAAAATTTTGGCCTAACAATTTAAAAAAATTAAAAATTATATTTTTTTATTAAAATATAAACTTTTTCTTTAAATACCTTCTTGATATATTTTTTTATTAAAATATAAATTTTTTTAAATACCTTCCTGATATATTTTTTTCATAGTTAATTTGTAAACTTCTCTCCTCTCCTCTTCTCACTTTGAAATTAATATTATGCCCTATTTGTATCAATTTAAAAACAATTATTTGTCGGAGCATCACTATTAGTTTTGTGATGAGCTGCAACTTTCAAGTACGAAAATATAAAATGAAAGTTGGAACATCAAAGGTATTTACTGCACATTAAAAAATAAAATACATATTATGATTACGTATAAGTTAATTAATTTTATTTAATAATTTTTATATTATTAAATAAAAATTTAAAAATTACTACTCTCCTTCTCTAACTTCTAGCCCATTCTCATACATAAAAAAATGATAATTAGTAAATTAAAAAAAATAAATTAGATCTAAACATAAATAATAATGACAATTCGATTGAATTTGAATATCAAAAAGCAAAACTAAGTTCTCTCTCATTTACCTAAATAACCTAAAAAAAGTAAACTTCAATTATTTAAACATGATTTAACATAATAAAAATAAAGATAATAATAAAGAAAATTCAACAGAATGTTCAGCTTAAAATATATGTCAATTAATATATCAAAAAATATAGTATATTAATTATCAAACAAACTCAATTTAATAACAAGATATTAAAAGTTATAATAAATTAAAATTCATTAACCCATTTTATTTACAATAATAAATTTGAGAAGAAAAGTATGACAACATTAATTACTAACATGAATTTTTCTATTAAAATTTTAGAAAATCCTAAGATAATTTATTTTATGCAAACCTACTTCCAACTTGATTATGAGTTATCTTAGAATTATTAAGTTAACTAATAAAAATGATATAATAAAATATTTTATATTAAAAAATAATTAATAATTACCTAACTTACAAATAAAATTGAGTAGTCTTCATGATGTTTGACATGTATACTAGTTGTGATAACACTTCATTTGCATATCTTATCACATATTATATCAATTCTAAGTATAACCTTAATAAAAAAATTTTAAAATTTTTAAGAATCTTTTATCCTCATAATGATCATATCATATATAACTATTTGAAAAGAATTCTTGAAAAATATAATATTCAAAATAAAATATTTATTATCATATTTGATAATAATTCAAATATTAATATTGTAACTATATTATCATTAATGTGTTTATCAAAACTATAACAGATAGACCCTTATTTAATATTTTTCATGTTAAATATATATGTCATATAATTAACCTAATAATATAATTGAGAATAAAAATTATTTTTCATACATTAAAAAATAAAAAAAATTACTAAAATATCTTATGACACTTAAAAGCCAACAAGAGTTACACACTCTTATTTGTCAATGGATCTAAAAAAGAAAAAATTCTAAATAAATATTAAATACTATTGAAATTATACCTACATGATATTAAAAACATATATTAACTATCAAAACATAATACCTAATTACATTAATAATAGAAATTACAAACTTATTAATGATTCAGGCTAAAGAGACATTTTATTTTTAAAATTTTTTATAATATGATAAGTATGTATTCATGTGTACACTGCACTATTTATATTATATTTAGATACATATGTAATATTAATAATATATTTAGTAAGTATTAAAAATATTTTAATTTTTAAATCATGACTAATAAGATAAAAATTAAGTATTTATAATATTGATCTTCAATTGAATCTCTTTATTACTTAACAGTTTATATGAATCCTAATATTAAAGATAGAATAGATAGAAAATAAATTAAAATATATATCCACCAGGATGAACCAAACAGAATATCGGGATAATTAAATTAATAAAAAATTAGATAATATCTACATATTATAATACTAGGTATAAAAGTTATAGCAATGCTTCAAGTATAAACATTAATAATATATTCAAAGATGACTTTTTTATTTAATTAGTTAGGGACAAATGTGAAACAACATAATAGTCTAGTGAATAAGAATGAATTATTCTAATATTTAGATATCAATTACTACTTCATCTTATCACTTGCTAATAATAAAAATTTACATATATTAAATTAGAAAAAATCATATTAATTCATATATCACATACAATATAAGATAATATATGATCTATTGATTTATCTACTACCCAACATAATATCAGAGTCTATTTTTTTTATAATTATAAATATTATATTAGATGAGAGATTCAAACTATACTTAAATGTCATAAAAATACTTTTATGCTTAAAGGACTAAAAAATATTAAAATAAAAAAATTACTAGTTGATGATAACTTACATAACATCAATAATATAAATATTAAGACTATCATTAGTGCTAACTTCAAAATCAAAATTGATAATCCAAACTATATTACAAACATAAATTGATCATAAATATTAAAATACTAACATACAAATTATTGATATTGTGCTTTAAAAATTTTTTAATTTATTATTATTTATCAAATTGTGAAATCAAAAGTTGAAATAAGCATTTTTTTAATTGAACTCTAAAATTTATTCATCTTAATTTATAATGCAGTGCTATTTAATTTAATATGATAAATTATACTAATTAAAATTTTATTTTAGAGTTAAATTATTTGAATTTTTTAAAAAAAAGTCAATGCTACAGAATCATCGGAACTGCCACTCAACCATTGGCTGGTTGGGAAGTAGTTTGTCACTATTTGTGACTGGAACAGTCAATGCCCATTGCCACTCAACCACTGACCAATTGGGGTGTGGCTTGTGGCCATTGCACTGGCCAGTGGCTAAGTCATACTACTGCTAGCCAGGCCCGACACAACATGAAATGCCCAATTGAGAAAGGCAGGCCATCAAGTCATGCCGACATGACATCCCATGAAAACGTGCTGACACGGCACAAGCTGAACACCAATTGCATGTCGTATTCGACACGACACAATGGCCCGACTAAAAACCAAAATTCAGGTCATGCCAGCCCGACATAACCCATTTGACACTTCCAAGTCTCATGCTTCTCATTCGATGGACAAAATCAATAAGTTGCGAAACAAAGTTCTATTATGGTGTGGTAAGGAAATGTTGTGTTAGATATAAGATTCTTCTACTGCTTATAGCTTGCTTATGTATGGCTAGCATATAGGTAGTCAAAGCTCTAGCTTGTTGAGGCATCTACATGGATGATTCTTAGCTGCAGTTTGTTCTCTTCATGTCCCTCATTATTTGGTAAATTTCAAATGCATAGCTATAGTTCCCAAGCTACAAATTTTCAAGTTCTTATGACAGATCTTGTGAGAGGAAAAGGAAGTCGCTTTGGCCTTGAAGCAGTTTGGACAGGCTATTGTCTGTACTGATACTGCTGCAGAAGCTACTAGATATGGCTTTACACCAGTGGATAACCCATAAAAGCTCCTAATGGCGGCCATAGTCTCCCTAGGAGATGAAATCATTGAACTTGAGATCCCACCCGAATTATAATGAAGTCAGTTACAAACTGAATTTTGCTTCCAAACAGTAGGATAGTTGCTCAGATGCAATGCTATTGTCCTGACACTCATTTTTTTAACATGCCGAACAGGACACGAAATCATTAAAGCGGAAGATGGAAATCTAGGGAATTGGCAAGAAAATGGACGAATTAAAACATTTCATATGGAAGGATAAAATCAAGGTTCCTCGTGGGCATTTGATCTTTTAGAGAACAAAGATGCTGATTTATTAGAGTAGAATGAGTATGCTGTATATGATCAAGAACAGGTATCCATGATAAGTTTGAATACAAAGGTAAATATATTATCTTCTCAGAAATCATTTGTAAACCCTATTGAAATGGAAGACATGCATCAAGTTATTGGAGAGAGTTAGATGGTAACTGAGAGTCGTTGAAATTTTGTTGCATATAATCATCAGTTAGCCTATTGTTGGAGGATTACCTCGCTGGGTAGGTTCGCATAATCATTGGAACATCACATGGAAAAATTTCAATGAACACCCAAGCATCATTGAGGACAAACCACTGTGGTTCCAACGAAAACTACCACAGGGCATTCGGCTAAGCTTCTTAGGGAACCTCAGATGAAGAACACAATTCTACAAACTCATGATGTTGCAAACCCAAATCCACCTACAGACTCTCAGTTGCCATCTGCATTTTCGGTCGGCTAGAAGATATCCCAGTCCCACCGCCATATATTCGAAGAGAGATCAATATTGACTACGAATACTTTGGCGGAGAGGATGAAAGGTGGTGCAGTAGTCAGCTTGCCTCTTTCAATCATCTATTGTAGCAAATATTGTTTTCCTAGCTTGCTACAAAACGAAGGAACAATTTACAAATGCAACCTGCTATGCTTGAGAATATGAAACTTACTTGATGACAATCCAGTAACGAAACAGAAGGTCGGGCCAAGCCCGCTTGCTCAATGTCAATGACGGAGGTGAGCCGATAACAACTGTCTTTTTCTTTCTAGTTCGACAAACCCATTTAAGCTTTTTAAGCTGCTTGAAAGAGTATTCCTTTCAAGTTTCATTGTATCGTATGTGCCATTGGCATGCCCAAGTCATCTTCCTTGTCTGTCTAGATTATGCTATTAAGTCTCCCACCATGCTTACATACGATATGGAAGTATTAAGTCAACAAATAAATCACCTATTAGTAAAATTTCATGATTTAGTTTCCCTAAATATGTATTAGTATCTATTAAATTTATTAATGCTTTTGCACCTACTTGGATATTGAATTTTATGTGTGTTCATTATAGAGGTCTAACATCATGAATACATGATGTTAGCCCTCTATAATGATTTCTATTTTCGCATAGCTAGAAATATCATAAACTATTGTTATATTTTTGTGGATGATGTCAATTTCAATTTCTACCAATGTGTTGTATTTATATCCATCTTGAGCTTTTCAAATTTCCCAACAATTATTGAGGAAAGTGTTTTCCTTGGTCATTTTTCAATTGAAAGTTTTGGTTTTTCGACCACCATGCATGAAGCCTTACATGGAGGGGTGAAGTGTGGTGCGATATTTGTAACATTTTTTTCATATGTTTTTTATATTTGTGTTGCTAGAGTATTCATAGAAAATAGATAGTCCTAGCTTTCTAACGAGTTAGAGCAAAAAAGGTATCTAGAAACTAACATGATCCCTCTCTACTCTGCAAACACGTGTCTATTAGAGTTCTTTTTTCAAGCAAATGTGGGTTTGTTGAATCAATCTTTGATGGGTTGTATCTTTTTCCACATGTTTTGGAAGAGAAATTTTATAATTTTATGCTTACTAACCTTTTGTTATGCTGAGTGAATTATGAATTATCCATGGGGTGTCTTTCCAAACACACAATGAATCCTAATGTATAATGCTTGAGTCACTACAAAAAAAATCTCATATAGCTAGGGACAATTCCTTGGCTATATGGAAAATTCCCATCGCTAAAAGGTAAATAGCGAATGAATACCAATTGATCGTGTCATTTTCTAAAGTACTTCTCGCTAAATTTTAACTACAAAAATTTTCCTAGCTAAAAAATTAGCGATGGAAAATTCTCTCTCTAAAAAAGAAAATTTTCGTTGCTAAAATATCAATATAAACGAAATATTTCGTCGCTAAACAAAAATAACAACTGCTAAATCCCTATCTAAAGTACCTAGCATTAGTAAATTAGCGACGGAATATCCATTGTTAATTTTAATATTTCCCTAGCTAAATTAGCTAGGGAAATTTCCTTCTCTAAATTAGCAAGGGATTTTTCCCTTGCTAATTAGCTAGGGAATTTTCCCTAACTATTTTAATTTCAAAAATATCTACAGAATTTAAAAAATTTTAAAATTTTTTAATTAAATAATTTATTATTTTTAAATCATATTGAATAAAAATTGAAACTATAAATAATTTATAATAAACAAAAAATAAAATCATTTAATATCTTATTCAAATTCAATATTTTACATAATTATAACAAAAAAATAACAAACTTTTATTTTTATTCATCAATATATCTACCGACAGTGCATAAAGTATAATATATCCATTAATTGATGTTGTTTTCTCTCTCTCTGCTCCTCCAAGCATCATTTTTCTACTGCGACAAAGCTATCTGAGTCACGACACGTAATGTCTAGTGAAAAATCCCATCACTTATAGAAGTTTTGTATGAGGAACAATGCAGCATCATATCTATAAGAAAATTAAACCACTCGGTCAAAAAAAAGTTATGTTTTGATACATATATAATCCTGTAGTATATATGTAAATATATACTAGCAATTCACTCGTACATATATTACTACAGTATATGTACATATAAATAGTAGTATTAAGTATATATATAAACTGAGTACAAATATACTTGATATATACGTACATAAAATATTGCAGTATTAAATGTTCGTATATACCGACTTTATTAGTACGTATATATCTCAATAGATGCTGTTGTTGCTGCTCCCGCTGTCGCTCCTGCCTCTGTTATCATTGCCGTTGTCGCTGCCAATACTTCTGCGCATGTCACAGCCGCCGTCGCCATTGCTGCCAAAGCTGCAGCCGCTGGCTGCTGCGATGGCTGGCACTACTGCCGCTGCTGCCGAAGCTGCAGCTGCATGCCGCTACTATCGCTACCGCTGCTTCCTGTACAGCTGCTACTACCGCCACTGATGCTGCTGCTGCCGCCGTTGCCACAGCTACCTCTAATAATAATAGGCGTTTACATACCTATAATAGTCTAAAACTCTACCCAAAAAATTTGAACAAACACAAACATATTCAGTTTTTATAGACATGAACAAACAAAAATTACAGTTGAATGCAATACAGTTTTAAAAAAAATAATTAAATAATTTAATATTTTAAAAATAAATGTACTAAAAACAGAAACTATAAAAGAAAATTTTAAATTAAAAAAAATTTCATTCAATAACTTATTCTAATACAATATTTTAAATAACAAAAACAAAAAAATAATAAAAATTATATTACATCTTATTAATCAATGTATCTGGCGAATATGCATAGAGTATAATCTATCAATGCATTGATGTTGTTTTCTCTCCCACTACTCATCTGATCACCAACTTTCTGCTACGAAAATGCTGTCCGAGTCACGGTGCTTCATATTTGTTGAAATATGTATTCACTTATACAATCTTCGTATGAAAAACAATGCGATACCATATCTGTAAAAAATTTAAACCATCAAATCAAATCAAAATAAATAAAAAATAACTATGTTTTGATAAATATATATTACTGCAGTAAATATGTACATATATACTAGCATTTCACTTGTACAGTTATTACTGCAGTATATGTACATATAAACTACAGTATTATGCGTACATATATACTGAGTACATATATATACTCAGTATATATGTACATAAAATAATATAGTATTATATGTACGTATATACTGACTATATACGTACGTATATGCCGCATATGTTGCCGTTGCT
The DNA here is from genome assembly GCA_029783825.1 of Sapria himalayana. Lineage (NCBI taxonomy): Eukaryota > Viridiplantae > Streptophyta > Magnoliopsida > Malpighiales > Rafflesiaceae > Sapria > Sapria himalayana. Next base: position 5,802,578 of record JAREIK010003431.1, read on the forward strand.
GTTGCTCCCGCTACCGCTGCTGCTCCCGCTATCTCTGCTGCTCTCGCTATCGATGCCACTCCTGCCCCTGCCACGGCCACTGTTGCTATCACTGCCGATGCTGATGCCACTGCTGCTACCACTGTCGATGCTGATGCCACTACCACCGGCACTGCTCCTCTGATGCTGCCGCCGCTGCCGATGCCGCAGCTGCCGGTGTCGATGCCGCAGCTGCCAGTGCCAGTGCCGCCTTTGTCGGTGCTGCAGTTGCCGGTGCTACAGCTGCCGCCCTTACCACCACCGCTGCTACCACCGCAGCCACTGCTGCAACACCTACCACTGCTGCAGCCACTGCCGCTGCTATGGCCGTTGCCTCTTCCACTGTTGCCACAGCCATCGCTGCCACCACAGTCGTCGATGTCGTCTCTTCTGCTGCTGCCACTGCTGATTATGGGCTTTTATATACCTATAATATGCTAAAACTCTACCAAAAAAATTAAGAGACACAAAAACATATTCATAGATATATAAAAACAAATATTATAGACATAAACAAACAGAAATTAAAGTTTATTCTCATACAGCTTCACCAAAATCCAAAAGTGTCCAGCAATTATGTTTAGAGATAAAGAGAGTGCAAAAAATATAATGTTTTTAGAAAAATAAAGATAAAATAAGCTCGCCCTCTTTTTCATAAAGCTGAAATCTGTAAATATGGACCCATGCATTGGAAGAACCGTGGAAATGTCAGAATGCTTTGAATCATAATTTTTTCTTTTCTCTCACATAATGTGTCCTGCAAAGATTCATAATTTGGTTAATCGAAAAAGCAAAGAACAAAACTAGAATAAAAAAAATTGATACTTGCAATAAAATATCATAATTATTTACGACACATAGAAAAAAATAAATAACAGTTCATAAATAATTATCATGCTCAATCATTCTCATAATTTGTAGGGAATACTAGCCTTTCATGCAAGGATTCGCAGCTGGATCTCGGAATCCTATCTGATGCGCCAATGCCACTAATTGTGACTCTATATAGGAAATTTGTTGTTGCATTGATTTTTAAATTTCTTTAATTTCTTGCATTTCTTCCATCAAATTAGTTATCTCTCATCCTTCTTTTTCAGTTCGGTCTCCATATCTACAATAAATTCATTTGTTTCACGTGATTGTTGTTCGACCGCCTCATCCACCATTGCTGAGACAGATGAATTAGAAGCATGATTGCTACAATTAATTGCCACTCCCTTAGAGTCAATTCCGTACACTTGCTACTTCTTTCAACCTCCTATTATCTCCTTAGATCATAGTCAATTGATTGAAGATTCATAGATTCCTCAACTTATTGATGAGCAGTTATCACACGTTCCTCCATTAGGTCCTAAGATAAAATGGAGATAAAAACTATTCTAGATTTACCAAAAATAAAATAAAAATTTTGCATTCAAAATAATTTTCATAATATAGTGTAGTTTTATAAAGTCTAATTAATATAACAATTTCTTATTGTAATAATCTGAGACTTGTTGCCAACATACTGACCATCCACTTCACATGCATCTTCCTGAAAATCTCATATAAATTTAGATCTCGATCCAATTCTTCAGCCTAGAATATGTTTTTATTAATTCATAAAAAAACAAATGATAAAAAAATTTAACAAAATTATTAAAACCATGGAGAGATTATATTTATTGGACTATTAGGACAACCACAAAATATAAATATGTTTAGAATTTTAAATTTGTACGAAATCTCGAGAGTGCTTGATGCTCGACTTTGAACCTCCTGTGTGTCGACAGATTCCTGTACCTAGTCCAGCAACCTTACTTCGTCAATTTTTGCTGGTAATATCTATTTTTTTTTCACATATGGCTCCTCCCAATAATTAAGCCACTCAGGCCAGTCTTCCTCGGATATAAAATAAGTCCTTTCTTTAATTTTCTTTAATTTATAAACAAAATCAAAATATCATTGAGATGCTTTGATCTTCTATAATGACTTTATCTTTCCATCAAATTTGAGTGGCTATGTGCACTGATTCTATAAAAAAATGACAAAAAAATTTATATTAAGAACAAGAACATAATTATTTACTGTTTGAATAATAACAAACATAAAAGTTAAGTAATTAGATAATTATTTTTCAATTCTCTTGTTTTCTTATTTTTACCAGAAAGTCATTAACATTTGATTCCTTTGTCGATTGAGAAACATTCTTCCAAGAGAAAGCTCTGGCATCAGTCATTTTCTTGAAAGCCTTTGTAATTATAGTCGAACACTTGTGAGATGGAATAAAACTGTACAAATAAATAAATAACATAGAAAATAAGAAAATCATAACAATATAAAAAAAACCACTAACATTAACATCAAAATTTTTTTTTCAAATCATTTTTACATTTTTCTTTTACCTCTCATCCACAATATCAATTTCTAACTTTACACTGACTTCAGAGAAAAGCACATCATTTGATGATGTCGTTGGTATTGTAAATGGGGGTACAATCAGTGTAAATTATTGTGCAGAAGATTGAGATGGATCAAAAGTATGAGCAGGAAGTACAATCAGAGGTGAGCTTACATCTGATAAAGGTGTTAGTAGAGGTCTCAATGATGGTGATGGTGATAGAAATGGAGATGGTGATTGTGATGTTGAAGTCAGGATATGGTGGCTATGAGCTAGTACTGATTCTGCAACATTATGTAACATACTAGTTGAATTTGGTTAATTTCTGTGTCCACGTCCAGCTTCAGCATACCACGTCCTTTAGGCGTCATCTGCTGTACAAAATAAAACAAAGAACAGAAAATAGAAAAATGATGAATAAGAATGCATTTTCGAATAAAACACACCGATAGATTGCAATAAAATATATAATGTCTTTGATAGTTTAAATTTAAGATAAATTTATAACAATTTAATTATAGGCATCACTATCATCCTCCAATGAATCTTTTGATATTTCATCTGATTCCGATAGAAGTTCGAACTCATCTTCAGATAGAAATTGATCATCTTCAATTTCTATTGTGTCACCATTTGAGTCACATAAATTTTCTGGATCTTCATCTACATTCAAAGGCTCAATATTATTTATGTCATCTTTCTGGAATGTCGGTGCAATTTCTACGTATGCACTTCTTTGTTGCGATGGTGATACTTCAAATTTTGATCGCACTTTGATCTTGCAAATCACCCACCAATCTTTATTTTCATGAGATAAACTTGGATATGTACAATAATATACTAAAGCAGCTTGAATTTCCATAATAAATGGCTCATTTCGATTATATATGTATTTTTGGTTAACATCCACTAGCTTATAATCTGAATGAATCTTTGTGCCCACATTTGGTGTAGGATCAAACCACTCGCACTTAAATAATATAATCCTATTATTTTCGAGTCCAGGATACTTCAGCTCAATAACTTCTTTGAGTTGACCATAATAATCAATCTCATCTACACTATGTTCTACGCCTTTAATGCATACACCACTATTCATTGTTATTTTAGCAGAACCATGCCCGATTGTGTGAAATTTATATCCATTAACAAAATACCCAGGATAGGTTGTCACATATCGAAACAGGCCTATACTTAGATTCTGAATAAAAATATTTGAATTTCCATTTGAAGGAACAATTACCTGTTACATTAATTAAAAAAATTGATATTAAACTCTAAAAGATAAAAATAAATAAAATAATTCAAAATTTAAAACTTAATAATTCTCACATAATTTTTGAACCAAATTGCAAATTCAGTTTCTAGAATATAATCGACATCATTGCTGTAAATTGATGGTTGCCTATATTTTAACCCATTCACACAATATCTGTCTTACCTTCTTATCAAGTGGGTAGCAAGCCTTAGGGAATTTTCCTGTTTGCTCAATTAGTTTCAATTCAGACCGTCGACAGTAATCATTCAACTTTTGTCTTGATTTTAAAGTGTCTTTTGTTTTTCCATCTATATTAAGGACGATGTTGAAATCATTGTCAAAAATATTTTTTTCAATATGCATTACATCTAAGTTATGACGAATTAAATTGGACTTTCAATAGGGTAAGTCCCAAAATATACTACGTTTCCTCCAGCCAAATAATTTGCCTATTGGTCCATTACTTTCAGTAGTATCCTTTTCAGTTACCTTCTTCAAACCCAAACTATGAATTTATGTAATAATATCATCTCTTGAACGAACAACTAGTGCAACTGTCATCACATTTTTATTTCTTTGAAATGTAGTTCTATTTCTTCGAAATGGATGATTCGTAGGTAGAAACTTATGATGGTTATCAAACTATGACTGTTCACTACTAAATTTGAGGGTAAATGCATCAGAATTTATCATGCAATATGGGCATGTGAATCATCCTGTAGTACTCTAGCCAAACAACATTGAATATGCAGGAAAGTCACTTACCGTCCACATAAGGGCTGCCCACATAATGAAATTTTACTTCTTTGAGATATCATATGTATTCACGCAAACATCCTATAAATGATTTAACTCTGCAAATAAAATACTGTAAGAAAATATTCAACATGTCTTTCGGATTTTTTGGCCCTGGAACTAATATTGACAAAAACATATATCGCTCCTTCATACACAACTATGGAGACAAGTTATAAGGCGTCACTATCACTGGCCATGTTGAATACTATTGTCCAGATTGCTCAAATGGCTGAAATCCATCAGTGTAGATACCCAATCTCATATTTTGACTTTCTGCTGCAAAATCTTGATGTATATAATTAAAATACTTCCAAGCAGGTGAATCTGATGGATGACGCATTACCCCTTCTTCAACCTCATGCTCGGAATGCCATCTCATATCATTTGCTGTAGTATTTGATGCATATAGTCTTTGTAATTGAGGAATTAATAAAAAATAAAACATCTTATTAAAGACAACTTTCAATTTTTTTTATGTTTCTACAGCACGAGGTGCCTTCCTAAATCGATAATGGTCACAAAACTTACAACTAATTAAATCACTATCATCGCCCCAATATAACTTGCATCCATTTAAACAACAATCAAATTTTTTCACTGGTATGCCCATTCCTCGTAGTAACTTCTTAGTGTTGTAAAAGTTGTTAATGATCAAATTATTATCCGAACAATCTCTTTCATCAGTTATGTTACCTAATCAAATAATTTCTTAAACATATGATTTTCTGACTTAATGCTCATTAGTCGAGCCACAAGTGACAATTATGAACATGTTTTACAACCAGGCCACAACTCTTTATCTACAACTTTAAGCATTTCATAAAATTTCTAAGCTTCAGGATTAGATAGTTCATCCATGTAATCCATATTGAAGTTAGGACCAGCAGCTTCCATGATCATTTTATGGTATGTGTTTGACGATTCTTCACCACAAGCAAATGATTCAATACCCTCATTTTGGTCAATATTCAGAACCTTTGTACTTTCCCCATGATAAATCCAAACAAAATAATTTGGCACAAAGTCATATTTTTCCAAATGATATCTTATAGTGTTTGCATCACGAAAAGGGATATTCTGACACTTTCGATGATTACATGGACACTTAATTTTTTCTCCATCCTTCGATCTCGATTGACTACATGCAAAATTGATGAAAGTTTCAAGCCCAGTCAAAAAATATTTATTCAAAAATCCATTAATAACCCTTTTGTACATCCACTGACAATCTGACCTCATTTTGTCCTATTTTATTTACATAAAATAATGCCCAATCATTAATATAAATAAAACATTCTATTACTTCAAAATATAAAAAGAATAAAATAAAATTACTTATAGATGAATATTTAAAATTTAAATATCATGAATATAGAGGCAAGCCGTTTGCACAATCTACATTAATAGATAACGTATTTTTTAGCACGATAAAGATTGAAAGATATCACAGTTATACTAGATAAAGGGTGCAAAGTACAATAATGCACAAGAAATGAAAGCAAAAAAAATACATTTAATGTTTGAAGAAGGAGAGGGTGAGAGAGAGAGAGAGAGAGAAAGAGATAAGATGGGGGGAGAGGGATAGAGAAATAGGGAGACGGGGGGAGAGAGATAGAGAGAGAGAAAGAGATAGAAAAGGAGGGAGAGAGAGTGGGAGAGAAAAGGTGAAAGGGAGAGATGGGGAGGGGGGAGAGAGGGAGATAGAGAGGGCAAGAGAGAGGGGGTGGAGAGAGAGAAAAAGCAAGAAAGAAGAGCCAGAAAAAAAATAACATAAGAGAGAGTGTGACACAGAAAAAAAGGAAGAGAATGGCATAAAGAATTATAGAGGGAGAGAGAGACACATAGAGAGTGCAATGTTAGAATGAAGAATTATATAAAAGAAAATATAAGTTCTTCTACATACCTATCAAATATTGCATTTTTTCTTATACATAAGTTCATATTTGAGCCAAAGGCTCAATGGCTGGGATTAGGTAAGAGTATGACTCTTATTTGTATTATACCATATATGAGCTTGATCAATAGACACTCTCATGGTACGTGCTTACATATTGTTGATATTATATCTTTAGCATTTTTATTTCAAGTTGGTGCAACAAAATAGTATTATCCCATATATAATTATATGTTAGGATACATATAGTAAATGTAGTTATAAATATTTACATTTAGTTTAACATATAATTATATATAGATATATGCATACAAGTAGTTACAAGTAAATATAAATAAATGTATACAAAGTTATAAACAATTATATAGATTTACATATATGTATACATATATGTTTACGTAATTAAAAATAAAGTTATATTTATTTATATAGAGTTTTTATAGTTATACAAATATTTATATATAGTTATACACATTTAGTTAAACATTATGTTGTATGTTTTTATACATATAATTATAAATATAGTTACATATGGTTATACATATAGTTACACGTATAGTTAAACTTATATTTATAAATGTGTGTGTGTGTGTGTATATATATATATATATATATATATATTCATATAATTTCATATATTTATATATATAGTTATATATAGGTATGGAAATGCTAAAATACATTTTTTATACTAATATATAAAAATGTATATTAAATACATGTTAATTATATATTTAAATATATTTATGTATAAAGTTTTATAGTTATACATATAGTAAGATAGAATTATTTATAGTTATATGTTATTATACATATAATATATATAGTTATAAAAATTTATATATCATTAAATATTTAGTTTATAAATATTTATATACATACACATATAATTAAACATAATGTTTTATGTTTTAATACATGTAATTATAAATATAGTTACATGTGGTTATACATTTAGTTACACATATAGTTATACTTATATTTATACATGCATGTATGTATATTTATTCATATAATTTTATATATTTATACATATAGAAATGTATAGGTATCGATATAGTAAGATACATTTTTATATACTAATATATACAAATGTATATTAAATATAAGATGTAAATTATATATTTAAATATAATTATGTATAAAGCTGTTATAGTTATATATATAATAATATACAATTATTTATAATTATATGTTATTATACATATAGTATATATAGCTATTAATATTTTTATATATTTAAACATATAGTTATATATAAATATATTCATACAAATAGTTATACACAAATATATAAAGTTATCAATAAATATATAGATTTACATATATGTATACATAGTTATAAATATAGTTATATTAATGTTGTAGAGTGTTATATAATTATACAAATATTTATATATGGTTATACAAATATTTATACATAGTTATACACATATAGTTAAATATAATATTGTATGTTATTATACATTTATTTATAAATATATTTACATGTGGGTATACATATAGTTACACAAATACTTATAATTCTAAACAATTAAAATAATCAAATCCTACTTGCGTTATAATGATAAAGATTTTTGAATCCAATATTTCTAAAAAGTTACTATTAGATGGTTGGTGGCATCATTAAATAGGTGTAAGCCCTGGGTTTAACCTATCATTGTTCTTTGAAGAAGTATATTTTGGTAAACTCTATGAGAATCAAAAATTGATTTTTGATTTCCGAAACTATTATTTTAGATTTAAATTTTTTAAAAACTTATGTGAGATAAACAAAGTTGATGCATTTCGAGGCAACAAAAGTGGATAAAAGTTATAATATAATAGGAAAAAATGTTAAGGGGAACCAACATGAAAATAATTATATTTTTTTACAATTTTTAATTTTAATATAACATTTGGGGATCCAAATCCAAAATATTTATGATTTGGGTCTTCCAAATTCCTATAATGATAATTACATTCCTTTTTTCATACGGAATGCATATACTCAAGTATGCATATGAGTTTATGTAGAAACTCATTATTTCGCAAATAAAAACATATGCATATGGAGTTCATAAATACTATGTATGCATAAACATATGCATTAACTATTTTTGTATACTGAGTAAGCTGAAACGAGTTTATGCATAATGTTTTTTTTTATTATATTGGGATAATTATGAGTATCCGAATATAGGTACTAAAATATAACCCAAATCATAGATATTTTTTCTTTGGATTTCATTACATAATTATCCATTGCGTGTGTGTGTGTGTTAAGGATGAAAATATTAAGTATTATTATTATTATTAGTGTTGTGGAGGAATTCCTTTTCTTTTTTTGCAAAGTTAGATAAAAGTTAGTGCTTTTTGGATGCAACAAATTATAAAGAATAGTACTTTCATTGTCAAGAAAATCTATTTAATAAAACTTTAAAATTGAACTAATTTAAGAAAATACTTCTCGGAGTAATATTCCTACCTTTTAGTGGTAACAATGCATAATATTAAATTATTTTTGTTATTTTGTTTTGTAATTTAAGAGATGCAAGCCTAATATTTTTTTCTATTTGAAGATTAGAATTATTAGGATTTCTTGTAATGCATGTAATTACTACTTAAGAGCAACAAGGCTACTCTAATTTCTTCATCATCTTAAACTTTTTATCCTTCTATTACTGCTTCTTCTTCATTTTTTTCTACTTCTTGTTCTTATACTGCTACTACCACAAATGAGTATCTACTTTCAAATGAGAATGCTCATTTATAGATGAGATAATATTTCTCTATGTTTTATCTTTAACATGGTCTATAGTATATTCCATTGTACTTTCTCATTAATCAAAGATAAACATATAGATTATAGTTCAATTGAGAAAGCTTACTAATAGATGAGTATCTAATTGCAAATAGAGTATAAAGGGTAGATTAATTACCAATTGTGCAAGATTAATAATAGATGAGTATCAACTTACAAGAAATAGAGATCCATTTGTTAGAGCATATGTTTGAGTGGTTGATTTGTCATTGTTGACAACTTCCTTGATTTGATAGAGCATAGTGATATATGTATTTCACACATCAACCATGATACAACATCAATATACATTTTTTTACAAGGTAAATGGTCTTGATGTTGGTAATATATGTTCTACAAATCATCTTCATTGGAGAAACTAAGTTCTTGAAAGACTAACTATGGTCTTCTTTAATGATACTATTTTCTCTATGACATGATTAATCAATCAAAAAGTTTGGTTGCCTAACAACAACAAATCAATAGAGTAAGAAAAGACATGAATATTCAATTGATATGCCTTCCAATCTCAAAAGATTATCAAAAGATAACCATCAATGGGTTTCAAACCTATTTGAAAGATATTATAGCTCAAATACCAAACCAATTAATTAAATATGATAATTTTGAATTAAATCACAAAATTATTTATCATTTTCCCAAACTATACTTAATAGAGTTGAATTAATAAATATAAAAAAAATATATAAATATTCACATTATTTTTATTACACGCACGCACGCACATACACACTACAAAAATTATGAACAGATTAAATAAAAATAGCTTTTCTGGATTTTTCAAAAATGGCGTTAAATGCATAGCACATAGTAATTTTAATAATGTAAAAATTATTAAACACATACACACACTACCATAAAATAAACGAACACAACAACAAACTTATACTATCAAAAAATACACTGCTAAAAAACTTACCATAAATAACACAAATTATGATCATACACACACTCTCATTTTATCATTCATAAAATAGCAAAATACAGATTAAAACTATTTATTTTTGAATAATTATTCTAAAAATTTTATTTTTTAGAATAATTATTAGAATCATCTTGTTGTGCTCTTCATGCAATATAGATAATAAATCAAGAACATATGTATTTTTTGTGCTCCTCACTCAAGAACACCCGTGAACAAAAACATTAGCAATGGGCTAGAATAATTGAAGTTTTAAATAGAAATATTTATAACCATGACAAAAAAAGATACCAGCAAACTATAGCATCAAAATCACCCAAACCATGATAAAGAAGTTCACCCACTTAATACCACCATGCCCAAACAATGAATAACAATTTTTTCATTTCACATCTATGGTAATAAAAAAATTATAGATATAATAATGTTTAAATAGTTCATGTATACTTTTTTTATATTTATATATATATAGTTATGTTTAAACACACTTATCTTAAGAAAACTTATATTTATGTATACAGTTTTTGTATACAGTATGTAATTATTTATATTAAAAATTTTTTTAATTCGGCATACCTACTGTGCACCATCAAAATCCACACAATGACAATGCATTATACCACAAATGCATGAAGTATGTATACGATTAAGTATTTATACACAATCCAAGAACACCACGGTGAATAAAGGAGAAGAATTTCGGAAACATTAAAACTTAAGCTTAATCAAGTTAATCGATGAAAAATAAATGTATAAAATATACCTCAAATCAAATAAAAATTAAAACTTAAACCTCGAAATTGAATATATGTTGAAGCGTCGGTGTCGAGGGATGGATGGCCTTCTGCGGAGGTTCGCGTCACTTAAGCGTCGGTGTCGAAGAAGATAATCGGTGTCGAAGAAGATAATCAAATTTTTTATATTTTAAATTATTATAACATTAAATAAATAATATATATATATATATATAATCAAAAAGACTAATTAATTTTATTCACTATAAAAATTTTTTCGAACAAAATTAATGCATGTGTTGCAATGTACAAATGAAAAATAAACACCTTAAAATTTTTTATTTAAATATTAATATAAACAATAAATATATAAACAATAAAAGAATATGATTAGTCTCATAAAAAAATCAAATAGATATAAAATGAACGAACTCTATATAATAAGACATAAATGAAAAGATGATTTGCCTTCTAGTCAATCGCCTGAGAGTTATAAAATACTATTAATGTTAAAAATATATTAAAATATATATTTTATCATTTTAAATTTTTAAGAAATCGTAATAATTTATACGAAGATAATATGAAATAATTTTAAAGGCATAAAATTTCATATTATTTGATATTATTAATAATTTTTAAAATTCAATAAATTACTTAAAGTGAGAAGATAATTAAAATAAATTATATTTATTATTTTAATAAAAACTTAATGTTAAAAGCTAATAGTCAAAATATTACTCAATTATTTAATTCGTATAAATTTTTTTAAGAGCAAACATCTATGTATTTATTTATAAATATTAATTTATTGTCTGTTACCTTTAATAAAAAAATTATATTTATATTATATTTCAAGATTTTCAAATATTGTATTATTTATTTATTTAAAAGTTTTCTATAATAATAATTTTTTTTTACTTATAATAATATTAATTTTTACTAGTTTATTCATCAATTCAGATAATTTATAAAATATTTCCTATTTTATTATATAATAAATTAATTTATATTTATATTAATAGAAATTTTAATATATGTTAATTTAATTTTTAAAATAAAGAAAAAAATTATTATACTTATTGAATTTATTATTTAATGTTATTTTAATACAAATTTTTAAGTTTATTATTTTAAAATTTTAGAAAAAATTTTTGTAAAATTTTATAAAAAATTAATACATCATAAAAATAGTTAATTTAGTCCTTATTAATATATATAATTATTTTTTGTATTTGGATATTTTTTAAATTATTTATTTATAATATAATTTTTTTATGATTTTACAAGGAGAATGTATGTTTCAAGGATTGTTCATTTATAGACCATTAACATACATTTAATAAACAAAATTAAATAAAATATAAAAACTAATAAAAAATAAAAAAAATTATATAAATAAATATTGGCTAAGAAAATGTCGTCGCTAAATCCGTAGCTAAATTATTGATTTTACAAGGTATGGAAAAATTATCACTATATTTCATATTTTACTAGCTCGAAAAAATTCATCACTAAATCCATCGCTAAATCATGGATTCAATTAGCAAGAAAAATTTCATTGCTAAATCCGTCGCTAAATCGTGAATTTTATTAGCAAGGGAAATTCCGTCGCTAAATTTGTCGCTAAATTGTGGATTTTATTAGCAAGGAAAATTCTATCGCTAAATTCATCGTTAATCATCAATTTTATTAGCAAGGGAAATTCTGTCACTAAATAATAAATATTATTAGCGAGGGAAATTCCGTTGCTAAATCCATCGCTAAATGATAAATAGTATTAGTGAGGGAAAATCCATCGCTAAATCCGTCGCTAAATAATGACTGGTATTAGCGAGGGATATTTCATTGCTAATCCGCCTGTAAATTCTCCGCTTTTCTTGAGTGGAATTTACGAAAATTTGCTGTCGCTAAAAACCCCGCTTTTTTTGAATGTATTTTATGAAAATCTTTCGTCGCTAAATCCCCCTCTTTTTTTTATAGAATTTACGAAAAAGTTTCCGTCGCTAATCCATTGCTATTTTTTTTTTCGAAAAAAAAAATATTAATCCCTTGCTATTCCCTAGCTAATCCATTGCAATTTAGCTAAGGATTGATCCCTAGCTAAAATGAAATTTTCTTGTAGTGAGTCCATCACCATATTTTTTATTAAAATTCTTCTCTACATACTTGAATCTTCATTCTTTTTGTATCGTATATGTTTTTACTGCAGCATTATTTTTCTATTCATTAATTCCACCCAAAGATCTTCCTTGTTTTTGACTTTCCACCATATTTTGTAGCTAAATATATTAGCTATGATGGATAGTTTGTGGATTTCAAGATCTAATTCCTTATATGATATACATATATGTCATTCCACTAGATCAAATAAAGTTTGTGTTTCTTTTCCTTTGAGCCTCATAAAAAGTTTGAGATGTACCTTTTAAGTTCCTAAATAATGGACTTTGGGGATTCTATTGCCTTTAAAGTGTGAATAATTATACTTTGTAGTAGTGTCTTATTAGGGTGAGTGGCCCAAACATATTTTGTTATTGTCTTTCAAACCCAACATTTTATTGTAGATGGCTCAACATATGTCTATGAAGTATATTATTTTGTGTATACCTTCATATATGGGGCATCTAAGATGTGTCATACTATCTTTCCTCCTTTAAAAGTCGAATAATGATTCATTTTTTTATGACTATGTCTGATGTTCATGACTTTTGCAAACATTAAAGACTAGCATTTACCTATATTAATTTGCTATCTCATGTGTCCCTCATATTTTTTTAGGAGATTCAATGGATGTTTCAAGGATGCTTTGCTACCATTTATGAAAATGCTAACATCATCCACAAATGATAGGTAGGGATCAAAAGAGTATCTATTGGATTCATAGAGAGGATCTCCATGAAGATGATAATAAGAAAAGGGAGAGAGAGAGCCACCTAGTCTTAATCCCTCGTGTAATTTAGAGTATCCATGAGTTTCTTCATTTATAAGAATGAAAAACTAGTTGTTAGCTATACTTATGTATACTAGGTCTATCCACTTCTCTAAGAATCCAAATATTTTCATTGAATGGCAAAGTACATTTTATTATATCTTATTAAAAGCATTAGTCATGTCTAATTTAATGACTATGTTGTGCTCCCTGCTTTTCTTTTTTATATTAGACATCATTTCTTGAGCAAGTAAGATATTTTTGGAGATAAATCTTTTAACAAATATTGATTATTCTTTAGAATTGATTTTTGGGAGGATGGTGTAATATATGTGTGAGAAGTTTGGCAATAATCTTATTTATAACATTTCAAAAGCTGGTAAATCTAAGATCTATATAGGTTTTGGGACTTTACTTTGTTGGGATAAGTATTGAGGTTGTGCTTATCCATGCATTTAGCATTTCAAATCCACAAAAGAAACATTCTACTACTTTTAACACCTTTTTTTTTATTATTTCTCAACATTGCTAGAAAAATATAACATTTATGAATCTAGTCATGTTGCACTTTTTGTCATCAAGGTTGAAAATATATTTTATCTCCTTTTAGAGGAGTATCTTGGTGAGGTTCTTATTTTTTTTCGTTCATAATTTTTAAGGCATTTGATCTAGTAAATCTTGTAGATAATTCTTGGCACTTAAGGCACTAAATATTTTCGAGTTCTTTGACATGTATTTATTATTGTGATTCTACATATTAATTAGAGTATTTATTTAAAAATTTTTACTAAATATATCTTCTGATAAAAATTAATGAATATTAGTGAAATCATAATTATTTTGGATGAAATTAGTAGACTTAGTAGGGCTAAAACTTGGAGGAGAGAATTGATGAATAGTCATTATATTTTTCATATCATGACTTGGGTACACCTTTTAGAACTTACTGAATAGTTGTAGCATCCTTTTTTGATCATAACTCTACAAAACTAGTCATATCAATTTTTATATGTCACATATCTACCATCAAGTTGTCACACTCTTTTCATTATGCAACATAGTCTTAATAGCCTTAACATTTTTTTTGAATTCATGGTGGCATAATTTCTAAAATACTTAATAATCACGACATAATTTTTATGTCGTGCTAACCAAGTATTTCTCTAGTATAATTATTTATGATATTTTTCAAAGCTAAGACTTATTCAATACAGAGCCAAAATAATAAGTATTTTGAGTTGTCATTGTTTTTTGGCATGACATTTTGTTCTATAGAGCAATTACATTTGTTGTGAATTTTCCAACACCATGACTTTGTGCTCTAGAGTGAAAACATCATAGTTGTGGTCATTCTCAATATCATAATATTTTGCTATATAGAGACAACATTAGACATATCCATTCTCATAATTGTGATGCTTTGTTTCATAGAGAATTTGTCTCATTCATGGCATTCTCATCACTATAATATCATGCTCTACAAGAGAGTTACTTGAGTCATGACATTCATTTTTGCCATAAGTTTTGTACTCCAAAGAAGATCTGATGAGCCCAAATAATCATGATTTCAAGCTAGTGCCGCCACTTCCTAATTTAAACATCATAGGGATTCTCAAAGTAAATAAGCAATACTTATATGATTTTCAAAAAGAGGAAGAGGAAAAATAGATTTTAAGCCAAAAGTATTAACAAACCCTTTGCATGATTTCAATTCCCAACCCCAATTAGTTGCAAATCCAAGGGGAATGCTAGTAATATTTGATTGAGTTTATATTTTAAAACTTAGATCATTACTTGGGCTTTTATAGGAAATTTTTGATTCAACAAGATACCTCTCAAAATATCTTGCACAAAATCTTCTCAAATGTTAGGTTTTCTGATATCTAAAGTTAGTATAACATACTTGTGTGTGATGAAAATATAATTTCATATAGTTTATATTTGTATATAAATTGTGATTTGGATGGTGATGAATATGAAGATTAATTAGAACTAAAATTGAGGGTTTTTACTATATTATAGATTGATGTGTATTGACCATGACAGACAATGACAGGTTTTGCATGAGACATACTTATGTGATATAATAAGAAGGAAGTGGTAATCATTCTAATATTAATGTGTGAGATAGATCTATGTGTGAAAACCAAGATCAAGATAAGTTTAATCATTACAAGTATATTACATATGAATCATGAACATACTTACGACCAATCCATTATGTATATTCTAGAAGAACTGACCTCAAATAATGTGACAGTTAAGTAAAACATATAACCTATGAGTTTTATTAAAGTGTGATAGTCATGTGTCAGTAATTATGGATGGTGATAAGTCACATGACACATGAAAAAAGAGGTACTTCTTATGGTGGTGATAACCTTGCAAGAAAATTAGTTTTGTATGATTTTCATATGTACTATTCATAAAAATATACATGTTAATTATCATAATTATAGTGCTTATGTAGCCAAAAATACAAATATATTTATTACCACACTATCTCATATTTTTAAAACATTAGGAGTCAAATAATAAAAGTATATATTCGAAGAAATCATCAAGGGTAGTTAGTGGATTACCTAAAAGGACTAGGTGTATGAATAACACATAAATAGAATAATGTATGGCTTTGATACTAAAATACCAAAGGAATAACTATAAGAAAATTATTATTGATAGTGATAGTCCAAGGATAATAGCCATCTTGTATTCCAAAAGATCACTAGAATATTTTCATACTAATTTGTCTTTCATCTAATAATTAAATATAATATTAACCAAATACTAATGAAGTATCATTATGCACAAGGATATAAGTCAACCTTGGAGTCTAGGTATCCCCATAGGATAATAGTCTAAGTATCCCTCTGTAACAAAATGTTATAGTACTAAGAATGACTATGACTGATATATATTATATGTTACATTACTATGAATGACCATGAGTTTGATGGTTTCTTGTTGGAGCACAAAGTTGTGTTATTAGAAAAGCAATGACCAGAGTAAATGCATTCTTGAATGAAATGTTATGAAAAAAAATAATGCAATGACTCAAATACTTGATGTTTTTGCTCGGTATTGAATAAGTCATGGCTCTATAATTTATCATGACTAATTGTACCAATGTGGTACTTAGCTATCATGACCTGAAAATAATATCATAGCTATTATGAATTTTAAAGATAGAGTGGCCACAACTCCAAGAAAATATCATGGAAATAAAAATTATGTTGTACAATAAAAATATTATGATAACTCGAAGATATAATTATGACATACAAAGATTATCATAATTGATTTTATAGAGTTATGGCAAAAATGATGCCATAACATTCAATAAGATTTGGAAAGTGTACCTAAGTTGTGACATATAAAATATTATAACTTTTCATTGCTTCGCTTATCCCAAACTTTTGCTACTCAAAATCTATATATTTCATCCAAAATAGCTATAATCTCACTAATATTTTTCAAATGTTTTCAAAATATATATTTAATAAAATTTCTAATAAACAATTAAATAAGTACAATGACAATAATAAATAAATGTCAGATTATTAAAAATATACAATATGTAGTGTGTAGAATTCTTACACTACTAGGCTACATTGGGGAAACTATGTTTTGGTATCCCATGATGAAAATAATTTTTTAGGAGCAAATTTTTTTTATTTTTTAGTTATGTGAATCAAAAAATATTTGTATTTTTTGACAAAATAATACATCAATATAAAAAAACCTCACTCATACCATGTCAACACTTAAAAATAGGAAACATATATTTTAGTATCCCAAAATAAAAATAATTAAGTTTTAGGACCAATCTTTTCTATTAACTTTTTGGATACCAAAATTAGAAGTATTTTAATTTTAGTTCACTCAAATACATAAACCCTACACTACCCTTGACATTGCACTGTCATCATTCCTTATATGAAAAAAAAGCATAAATTACAAAATAAAAAACTATATACACAATGTATATATAATACATATTATTATATAAATACATATAGATATAATGTATACAAATATAGAGTGTATATATATTATATATATTTATATCATATATATATATATATATATATATAACATATATACCATATATACATATAATATATATTTGTAGCATATATGCTATATATATATATACAACATATATCATATAAATAAAAAGCATATATCTTGTAAATGTAAAATATATATCCTGTAAATATACATCATATATATTGTATTATATACTTGATGAGCTAAAAGGTAATCAATATTGTAGTATAGTTTCTTTGTATATTTTCATGTTTATAAGATGAATTTCATGGCTGAATGATAGAAATTTACTTTTCTCATAGTTTTATAAATTCTCAGTCAGAAGAAGAAAAATGACAGCAGAAATCCAAGAAATTGGTTAAGTTAATTTTATTGTGACATAATCAACTCTATTGGGACAAAATTATGAAGAAGAACTAAAAATTAAGTCACAATCAGTGAATAATATTATAACCAAAAATAGAACAAAAGAGAGACATAGTGATCATGACATATTTTTCAAGCGCCAAGAAAGAATGATTTATGCAAGATCATGATAAAAAACTATTGTCACAACAAAGAATAGCAAAGGATCCCAAGATAGAAAGTCATAACATCAGAACTTGGTCTCGACAACAAAAATTGGTTGTGACATCAAGACTTGGTCTTGACAATATAAATTGGTCATGACATCAGAATTGGTCGTTAGAACTTATTCTTAACAATATAATTGGTCATGATATTAGAAATTGGTCGTGACATTAGTATTTGGTCATGCTAGAGAAACAAGAAGAAATAAAGATTTGGAGGACATGAAAATGAATTCAAAGTTGGGCCAATCATTATGGGTTTTACAAAAAAAAAACCCTAGAGGCTATGGTTAGCACAACCCATATAAAAGTGTATTCTTCTTTGCGAAATAAAAGTTTACAAAGTGACCCATGAGACTGGTAGCTAACGACTCTACTTGAATTTTTTTTTCTTCCTTGAGCACAAATCTAGAGTAGATTAGTGTTGATTTGAGTTGTTTTGTCTTGGATCTGGAACTTTACTTGTTAGAATGTGTAAATCTAGACAATTGTTGCTTAATTTTTATCACATACTAGTTGTATTGTTTTTAAAGCATGAACAAATTACTAATAAATCTAATGATTCAGATAATTATAATCACTTTGTTCTTCACAATATGTAGTCCATCGGCGATTTCAATCTAATAATATCTAAACAAAATCATCACTAAATTGATTTAGCTGTTAATCATGTTCTTATCTACATGAATCAGTGAGAGTTCTTCAACTACAAAAGGTTAAATCTAATGGATTAGTGTTGAACTTCAAGTAACTTGTTCATAATATATATACATACATACATATATATATATATATATATATATATATATATATATATATAAACATATAAAAATACATAAAAATATACATATATTAACACATACACACACACATGTGAATTTATATATGTATATATGTATATATATTAACATGTTTATATCTGTACACACACACACATGTATATGTGTGTGTATGTTTATTTATTTATAGATAGATATATATATATATATTTATTTATATTTATATCTTTACATATTTAAAATATATATAAATAAATAAATAAATAAATAATATATATATATATATATATGTGTGCATGTGTGCGTGTGTGTATTTATGTATATGTATATATGTTTATATAAATATATATACCATTCATCATTTTTTCTAATTGATGTATGTAGCTAGTGTGGTTTTGATGTGATTTTAAGCTTGAGGTTATGAGTTCAAATTTTACCTTAGTTAGTTTAGTAAATACTGCGATATTCTTAATTTTTTAATTTTTTTGAAATTGTTAATAGGGATAAAATTAAATTTTATATTTTTGGACTTTGGGGCACAGGAATGTAGTTATTTTAAATTTATGTAAATTTTTTAATTTTGAAAATAAAAATTCAATCTTTTTAATTATCAGTGTTTTAGTGCATCAAAAATATAAAATATCACTAAATTATTTATGTTCGATTTAATATTTTAGAATTAAATCATTGGCTCTTGGATCAGGGTAGAATCGGCATTTCAAACAGTCATTGTGTTATTAATGCAACAAAAGCCACCATCACCCACCCGCACCGCCGGCAAGGAAATTGAGGCTGTCAAACAGCCCGTGATTTGCTGCCTCATGCCTCCCTTCCTCTTCCTCTCTCTCTCTCTCTCTCTCTCTCTCTGTGGCGAGGAAGAAAAGTGTTGCCGGTAGTGATCCTTGTGCAAGAAAGAGAAGGTCTAGCAAAATGGCAGGGTAACCCGGGTGGTCAGTTAGAATGGGTTTGCTAAATGCTCATTCTAACGAGCACCATGAGGTAGCAGCCGTGGTTTGGTTTTCTTTTTCAAACATCTGGACATAAACCGATCTGAGCCACACTAAGCTGTTCCGTCTCTGATCTCCTGTTAAATGTCGTTTGGTTTGTTTATGCACCATTAAACTTCTTTTTCATCTTCAGATCGGAAGTGTTCTTTTTGAATTCCTTAACTTGATCATCTCAAGCTCAAGGGTAACACCTGCCTTTTCTTGAACTTGCCTTGCCCCGCCGATCCGAGCCGGGCAGGACCGACCGGGCCTGGCCACCGTGAACCTGCGATGATGTTTATCATAGGGAACATTATATCACAGGGAAGATATAATGTTAGTTTATCATATAAAATACTAATATTATATATATAGTTTGTATAAACATGGAATTTATTAGTTGCGCATAGTTTTTGTTTGGTTTATTTATTCAGATTTTTGATTATGTAGGTTTTGTGAAATCTTTTTTCTATTTTTTATTTTTTTATTTTAATATATTTTTTGTGCTTTGCTAGAATTGAGGTTGCTCTGAAGTTCAAAAATGTAATTTTTGTTCCATCTTTTATTTTTAATGTTTATTCCAAAGTTTTTTTGTTTGGCTCTACTTAATGAAATTTAAATATTACGTGGTTGTATATTCAATGTTTATATCTATAAATGTTTATCAATTAATGTATATATTTAAAATAACTTTAAATTAATTTAAAATATAAATGTACATTAATATTTTTAATGTAACATTTGTTGTATATAGCTGGATGCTACAAGGTTGTTTTTTTATAGAAGGGATGAGTTTGGATCTCCAAAATCCTTCACATTTAATCTAAGTTTTATTACTTATTTTTTTTTTATTTTTTATTAGTTCATCTGTACGGTAAATTCAGGCAAAAATGAATTTTTAATTAATAGTGCATATAACAATATAAAATAATTTAAAATCATTTTAAATTATTTTTTATTAGTTTTATCATTGGGTTATTTTTTATAATTGTCTCATATAATTCACATATGCTAAATTAGTTTCAATTACGAGTTTTATGATATAATATGCTTTTATAAATATGTTAGGAGGAATTGTATTCTGGTGCACTCCCAAAATATTAATAAAACACATCTTTTAATAATTAAAAAAAGTTACTAAATTCGTCACAAATTAAAATTTAATGCACTTAATTACCCTTCATCAAATCTAAAATTAATTTTCAAAATTCTTATTAAATCAAAGTAATGGTATATTTCTAGAAAATATTATTCATAAAATCTTAGTATTAATATTATACATTCATAAAATTAATTGGTGCTTATGTAAAAATATGCATTAATATATATTTTATGTATATTATATATTGGTAGAAATTTATATTTTAATTTTAGTAGAAATTAATAATTATTAATATTTTAATAATTATTCTTTAGTATGTTATATATATGAATGAGAAAGTAAGGGTCAATGTACTCAGGATGCTGCTCCATGTAAACATGTTCACCAGCATAACCATTGAAAAATATAATTTTATTTTGGAATCAATGTTGATTACTATGCAAAATAAGATAGATAAATTGAAAAGAAATCTTTTTGCCTACAAGGGATCTTTTGGCTTTCAAATCACCATCAAAATTGGCCCAATGCTCTCATTACGGGTGAATTCCCTAAAGCTAAAAAAGTTTATTGGTACTTGAGTAACAAAAGAGGTTGATAATTTTTTTTGGGGAATAGAGTTATATTTATGATTGATAGGCATTATTAGCAATGCAATTAAAGTTAGTACTATATATATATATATATATATATATAGAGTAGATATTATACTTTTTTAGTAGTGACAAAGATGGGAGATTGATTGTGTTTATGATTGAAAATTATTTAAATAGAAATTTCATTAATACGATCATCTAGAGTATGCATAAAATGAAGTTAGTTCTAAGTTATAGAGGCTAATCCAACATACATAAGTAAGAGAATATGTACATAAATTTTCAAAATTAATACTTTAAATTATTTATCTTGATGAGAATGAGATAATATTTCCCATTATGAATAGTCACAAATCTTGGGCTAAGTAAGAATCACATAGTAGAGTCATCAAAGGTCTCACCCATACAATGTTGGTAGTTAAATCCTTGCTAGAATTCAAGCAGGTGGATAAGGTCCAACTCATCCAAGAGTAAAGAAAAGATTATGGTAATTCAAGATTGATAGTTAAGGGATAATTATCAAATGACAAGAGGAGAATTATAAAGGGATGGTGAAAAGAATAAAGAGCTACAATTATATTTTTATTTGTGATGGGCCACATCAAATTGTCATGGAGAATGAAGATTTATGAAAATATATTATTAAATTGAGTTCGATAATTATAAATATACTACAAGTGTGCAATGGATGCTTATTTAGTGTATAAATTATCAAATTTTTATAGGTATTTTGATTCTTTAGGATGTATAATCATAAAATATTAGAAATTATAAAAATTTTATAATTTTAGAATTTTGGTGAATTTTGATGAATAGTTATTAAATTAATAGGTTTTTTGATGTGTTTAACATATGAGTATAATAATGAGTATTTCATAGTTTTAATATTCATTATTGGTTGAAATTCTATCTAATTAGTATTTGATAAATCTTGTATGTCATGATTTTAATACGTTAACATAATCTTTTTATTATGAGATATATTCTTAGTAATTGTAATATATTGTGAAGTAATATATATATATATATGTCTTATAAAATTTAAATGTCTACAAAATTAATTTTATGTTGAAGAAATCAAATACTCCATTGGTGTTCAAGGTAATGGTTAAAGGGGTATTAGGCCCAAGTAATGATCATTATCAGTACACCAACTTTGTATTATAAAAATATTAGGATATAATCTAGGATTATGACTAATTTTTAGAATTATGATCTCAATCTTAAAAGATAAATACCACGGTGATAACATATTCTTCTAAAAGTCATGATTTCTAAAATTAGCATGATTGCTCAAATATAAAAATAAAAGACATAGAGACTCACAAAATCTTCCTCATTCTTATTTTTCTTTCTCCATGCAATAATCAAAGTTACAATAACTATCAAATCATATAAGTGAATTTTACTATCCCTAGAGATTCAATAAACAAGCAAGCAATGCGGGATTAATGTAATTCATAGAGTTGAGGGGTGTAGTTCACAAATCTCATTCTTTAGGATACATATGTTAACTTTTATTAAAATAGTATAAGTTTAGGGTTTGTGTAATTTGAATATTTGTGATATGATATTTATTTTTATATATGAATGAATATATTTGTTTTATTGTGTTATGAATTTTGATTAATAGTAATTAAATAGAACTATCAGGCTAACACACACATATGACATGAATGAAGGGACAACTCTTTTGTTTATGATGTCTCACTATAAGAAAAGATAGAATTAAGAAATGTCTTATTCTATTTTTAATTCTATTGATATGCTCTAATAGCGTGGATGCATTCCATTTCTAAAATTCACTTCTCTAAATTTTTAGAAATGAATAACCCAATGACATTTCTATAAATTGCAATGGATTTTTTCTAGAGGTGTCAAATTGGTTGGGGGGCCGGGGCTTAGCCTCAAGCTCAACCCGTTTCAGGCATGCTTAGCCCAACATTACACGCTATTGTAGCGTGCTTGGGCTCAAGCTCGGCTCACCCTTGGCACGAGTCATACCATGATGTGCCAAGGGTGTTCAGCCCATGTGCCGTGCCAGGCACGGCATGAGTGCATGTCATGTGGGTACAACATGGGTGATCATGTACTGAGCGATGCCTGATGGGGGATGATGCGGCGGTACCTGATGGGCAATGGCTCGGCATGTCCGACGAGCGATGACGGTGCAGTGTCAAAATCCTAACATTTTAAAAATTAGACTGACCCGACCCGAACCAGGCAACCCAAACAAGCTCGAACCTGGGTTATTTTTGGGCTGTGGGCTCGTGTTGGGCTTGCCCTCAAAAGAATCTCACATGTCACAGCACGCTAGCTCGGTTGTGCCCGAAAAAAAATGGGAGTTGTCGGTCAGGCTTAGTTCAAAAAAATGCTTGGGTTGGCTCGACTAGGCCTGAAAAATAGGTTGGGCTGGTCCGGCTCGGCCCGTTCGACACCTCTAATTTTTTCTATTACTTAAATCTAGAATTTAGCGACAAAATTAGAGATGGAATCTTCCTAGCTAATAAAATTCGAAAATAGCGATGGATTTAGCGATAGAAATTTCTTAGTTAATAAAAGCTTGAATTTAACGATGAATTTAGATATGAAAATAATGACAGGTCTAGCGATGAAAATTTTCTAGCTATTAAAATTCACAATTTAGCGACGGATTTAGTAATATATTTTTCCTATATAATAAAAATTAGAATATAGTGACAGATTTAACAACGGAATTTCCATAGCTAATAAAATTCAAAAATTAGCGACGAATTTAGTGACGGAATTTCAATAGCTAATAAAATCTGGAAATTTGTGATGTATTTAGCGACGGAATTTTTCTGACTATTAAAATTTAAAATTTAGCGATGGATTTAGCTATGAAATTTTTCT
Organism: Sapria himalayana; assembly: GCA_029783825.1. Lineage (NCBI taxonomy): Eukaryota > Viridiplantae > Streptophyta > Magnoliopsida > Malpighiales > Rafflesiaceae > Sapria > Sapria himalayana. The sequence continues at coordinate 5,827,267 of JAREIK010003431.1, forward strand.
AGCTAATTATATCCGTAACATAGTGACAAATTTTAGCTACTGAATTTCCTAGATAATTACATATTGAACATAGCGATGAATTTTAGCGACGTAATTTCTCTAGCTAATTACATCCCAAAAATATTGCTACGAATTTAGCGACTGAATTTTCCTTGCTAATTACATACTTAATATAGCAATAGATTTTAGCGGTGGAACTTTCCTAGCCAATTATTTTCTAAATATAGTGAATGATTTTAGTGACGTAACTTCTCTAGCTAATAAAATTAGGAATATATCGACGGATTTGGCAAGGAAATTTCTCTAGCTAATTAAATCCAGAATTTAGTGACGAATTTAGTGACTCAACTTCTCTAGCTAATTAAATTCAGAATTTAGTGACGAATTTAGTGACTCAACTTCTCTAGCTAATTAAATCCCGAACATAGTGACAAAATTTCCCTATCCAATATTTAATTATTTATATTTATTATTAGTTTTAATATTTTATTTAATTTTGTTTATTAAATGTATGTTAATGGTCTATAGATGAGCCATCCTTGAAAGTTATATTCTCCTCGTAAAATCATAAAAAAATGATATTATAAATAAATAATTTAAAAAATATAAAAATACAAAAAAAAAAATTAAATTAATAAGGACTAAAATATCTATTTTTATGATGTATTACTTTTTAAAAAAGTATACAAAAAATTTTTCTAAAATTTTTAATTAAGAAACTTAAAATTTTGTATTAAAGTGACATTAAATAATTAATTCAATATGTATAATTATTTATTTCTATATTTTAAAAATTAAAATTTCTATTAATATAAATTCACAATAATTCATTGTATGATAAAATATAAAATATTTTCAAAAATATTTGAATTGATGAATAAACTAGTAAATTTTAATATGATTATTAGTATAAAAAAATTATATGATTATAGTAAACTTAAAAAAAAATAATTAATACAAAATTTAAAAATGTTGAAATATTATAAAAATATAAATTTTTTCATTAAAGTAAAAAGAAAATAAATTAATATTTAAAAATAAATATACAGATGTTTGCCCCTGCTAAAATTTATAAAAATTAAACAATTGAGTAATATTTTTTCTATTAGCTTTTAATATTTAGTCTTTATTAAAATAATTGATATAATTTTTTTAATTATATTATCACTTTAAGTAATTTTTTGAATTTTAAAAATTATAAATGATATCAAATAATATGAAATTTTTATATATTTTTTAACAATGATATCAAATAATATGAAATTTTAAAAATATTACATATTATCTTCATAAAAATTAAAATGATGAATTCTTAAAAATTTATAATCATAAAATATAAATTTTTATATATTTTTTAACATTAAGAGTATTTTATAACTTTCAAAAGAGTGGCTAGAAGATAAATCATTTTTTTATGCATATCTTATTATATGAAGTTTATTAATATTGGAGCTATTTGATATTTTTTTTATAATGCTAAACATGTATATTTTTAAATTGTTTATATATTTATTGTTTAATTAATATTATAATAAAAAATTGTGAGGTGTATATTTTTAATTTGTACATTGCTACATGCACTTTAATTTAGTTGAAAAAATTTTGATAGTAAATAAAATAAATGAGTTTTTTTTTTGTATTATATATATATATTATTTATTTATTTATTTATTGTTTTTATAATTAAAAATATAAATATTTTGGAAATATATATACTTTGTTATTTAATGTTTATTTTGTTGAGACTAAGTCCTCGATCTTTCTTTCGATATTTTCGAAGAAAAACTGATGCAACTCCTCCGAAACCCTCCACACTTCTCTTGACACCGACGCAACACAAACATATTTGAATTAAGCGATAATTTATTATTGATTTGAGGTATGGTTTCTACCCTAATTTTTCATCGATTATCTTAATGCGTATTGATTCTGTTAATTTTTTTTTTCAACATTCTTCTTTAATCGTATACATTAATTTAATTATACTTATTGCGATACATACCTAATGCATTTGTGTTGTGTTGGGCAGTATGTATGCTTATTTAAACTTAATTTAATTATACTTTTTTTAATACATATTATGTTAATTTAATTATACTTTTTTTAAAATACATATTCTGTTAATTTAATTATACTTGGATTGCTTATATAAATTTAATTGTATATAATACAAAATGGGTGTTTTGTGTTAGGTAGTAGGTATGCTTATATAAACATAATTTAAGTATACTTTTTTTTAATATATATTCTGTTAATTTAATTATACTTTTTTAAATACATATTCTGATAATTATACTTAAGATTGCTTATATAAACTTAATCGTATATACCACAAAATAGGTGTTTTGTGTTGGGCAGTGTGCATATAATACATAAATATATAAGTGTATTTTATTATATCTATAACTATAAAAATAGTTTACATAAACATAACTATATATAAATATAACAACATATATTTAATATAAATAAATAAATAATATATATATATATATCATTATTTTATATATGATACATTCAATATACATGCCATGTATTTCATATATAATTAGTATAATACATATAACATTATATACATATTTTACACAAATAAAGTAATACTGACTTTATGATAATATTTTAATAATGTATATTTGAAATTTGTAAGTCATCATTATATAATACATGTCTAATAAATTTGCATTATGGAAATATCAATTATTCCATAATGTCGTTCATACCTAATAAGTATAATTAAATTAATATCTTTAAACTATATTTTATACATGGTTTTATGTATAGGGAAAAACACACACTCTTATATAAAATGTAAGAGTGTATTTAATATCTGCAAATTTATAGTATAGTTACATTAGTATCTGTTAATGTCAAATTAATATCTGTAAATATTTATTGACCAGTTTTCAATTAGTTCAAATAAAAATGTAATAGGCTTTATGTATACTGATACTAATTTACAAGATATTTAAATATATGTATATATTTGACTATATTTTAATTTCTTTGTTTAATTAAATGCTGCATAGGCTCCCTTATAAATACCTTAGCATTGACTATCAATATGATTCATACTGGATTAAAATATATAAGATATCCAGCTCATCTGACATACATTATTTCCTACATTAATCGATGCCGATGACTTTTTGATGGGTTTGAGAAGTTCCACCTATATGGATGAGTAGATCCCACATATTTCATCACCGCTATAGCCATTAACTCATAAATTGTATATCCATGGACTTGATACTGTTTATTTATTGTAAGCTAATCATAGAATTGTTTACTTGAGTAATTATTAGAAACTATTTACTTATTGTAAGCTTAGATAATGAAGAAACTTTGATAATTAATCCAAATAATCAATATCTATGAAATGATAATCCAGATTCATAGAGTTAACTTTATTACTTGTTAAACTCATATACTTGTGATACATTTTACCGTGCTATAAAATAACTAACACTTGCATTGATTTTTGTAGTGTCTAGTCTCTCTATAATTTCAATACTTAATGGTCTCTTAGCTATTATAATTATAATGATTCTTAGATTTAGACATTTTGTTTTTTGATTTGCTTTGACATTTTCTCTTGGTTAAATTTATTTCAATTAACTTTGTATATAATTCTAAAGAGGTTGATGTTTCACTTGTCTATCTATGTTGAATCTCCTTGCTAAAAATTAGATCATAAACATCATCGAATTTCAATTTATTAGTTCTTGATGAACTATGCACAACTATAATTGTAATAAGTTAATTTTTGATAGAGAACACAAAAGTATCAATACACATACTTCATCATTGACTTCAATACCAATCAAACTTAATTGGGTTGTGATTGGGTCGACTTCATTGAGTTGTTGGGTCACTGACGTGCTTTCTGTCAACTTCAGATTGATAAAACACCTCATCATGTACATTTTTTTTAGCATCAATTTGTTTTTTAGATATACTAGCAAGAGCCTTTGTAAGCCTTACTATGCTCTTCTCATTTTTTATATTGAAAGTAAGTTGGTAAGATATCATGTTTCAGATGAATTCAAGTGCTAGTATGTGCTCTTTTTTCTTCATAGACTCTATCATCTTTCTCAGAAGGGGTTAATATAGAATTTTCTAGTATATATAATCCACCATCTATATTTTCTAGAATCAAAATTTTGTTTCATAGATTTTTTTTTTATTTTCACTTTTATTTCATATGCAGTCATTACTGTCTACAAAATATTAATTCTTCTAGACAATTCTTGCAAAACACTGTGTATGAGAATTGAGAACACTTCTTTTGACATGTTGATATTATCTGCAAAATTTTTACTATCAATTAAATTCATTATTATCATCAATAGTAACTTTGCCAAATGGTGCATCATAATGCACAACCTAAACCTCCAATACCAATTTTTGAGAATAACTTGATTTCTTTTTTGTTAGATATATTAAAGAGAACAAAAATATATATATTAAATGAAACAAAATTTACATTGTTTGGCACATTCTTACGTATA